>JAWWES010000021.1:13254624-13280937 GCA_035583135.1 Lophotriccus pileatus
AGAGCCCCCCAGGTGCTCCCCAACTCTGGCTGCGGCCGCCTTGATGCTGGTGGGGTTGGCAA
The DNA here is from genome assembly GCA_035583135.1 of Lophotriccus pileatus. Taxonomy (NCBI): domain Eukaryota; kingdom Metazoa; phylum Chordata; class Aves; order Passeriformes; family Tyrannidae; genus Lophotriccus; species Lophotriccus pileatus. Next base: position 13,254,687 of record JAWWES010000021.1, read on the forward strand.
CTTCTGCAGAGCCGAGGAAGGGGAGGTCAGTGTCCCTGTGGTGGCTTGGGGTGCCCTGTTTTCCCCCAGGGACATGCCTTCAGGGCTGGTCATAGGCAGGAGAGCTGGCAGTGCCCGATGGCCCCATAAACACCAGCCCATTGGCACGGCTCCCTCCCAGCACAGGCACTGCCAGGGTGTGCCCAGTGTCTGGACACTCGCCAGAGGAACTGGGGCAGAGGTTCCCCACCTCGGGGCACCTACCGAGTGGGACTATGACCAGGTTGGGGTGCTTGGAGGCCAAATTCTGTAATTCCTGCAAGAGAGGGCACTGTGTGGGCACGGAGAGGCAGGAGGGGCTGGGCAGAGGCTCAGCTTTTCTCAGGCAAAGCCCGTGTCGTTCCGGCTCCATCCCTGCACCGCTTTGTGCCCAACACCCTGCTCCAGCTGCCCTGCTCCCATCACATGGGGCTCTGTGCCTCCTGCACGTGCCATGTGCCACTGTTCCCTTCAAACATCCCATGCACAGCTGCTCCCACAGCGTCCCAGCCCAGCTGCCCTGTGCTGTGGGTGCCCAGCCGCAGCTCCAGCCCCTCGCAAACCCCCTCCCCGCTCCAACCTCCACCACGGCACCGAGTGCTCCCGTCCCCCAGCACAGCCACTGCCTCCCAGCCCAGCCTCACCTGTGCTCGCTGTCCCTTGGGGTCCCGACAGCCTGCAAAGACCCATTGGGGTGGGTTTGGCATCTTCAAGAAGTGCTGGACAAGCCCCAGGCCGATGCCCCGGTTGGCCCCAGTCACCAGAAGGGAGCGGACACGGAGCCCTGCCATGCTGCTCTGTCCTTGGCTGCACTGCTCTCACCCGGACTCTGCGGGTGCCTTTTGCTCCTTGGTTATCTCACATGTTCCCATGAGGACTTGCACCAGCCCGTGGCTCTCAGAAATTCTCTGCCTGAACCTCAATCTCTTGGCTGTGGTCCATACCCATGATCCACTTTTCCCAGTGGCTGAGGAATGACGCAAAGGGAGCCAAGTGTCCTGCCCAGGCAGGGAATGCCCAGGGCTAGATATCTAGAGTGCTGCTTTCTGTACCTTCCCTGTTTCTCCAAACCTGAGCTGCTCAGTTTTCAGGGCCAGCACTCCTCCTGACCCGGCACTGAGATGCCCACTCCCACCACCACCCTCCCTCTTGGGATCCCAGGCTCGGTCCCTCCCCTCGCCCAAGGTCAGGCAAGCAAGGCTGGATTTCCTGACCCTGCACAATGCAGTTTGTTGGCCTTAATTTGTTTAATGCCAAAGCCAGTGTTGGGAATGGAGCAGTCAGGATAGTCAAGTGTCCCTTCACCATAACAACAGGCTGAGATTATCAATAATTTAAGATTATAACAGATCCAGGAGCTGGTTGGGCAGGACTGGGGGGTGTAAACTTGAGGAGTCTCTCCTGCTCCAGCTGAAGATGCTGCTACAAGGATCTTTCCAACTGGACAACGACCAGCTGTCGTGTTCAGATCTGATCCTCCATCCACGTGCTGCCTCATGCAACCATCCCAATAAATCAGCTTTTGTCTGCAAGAGCAAACCCTGCTCCCTGCTCTTCTGTGAGTGTGGTGGGTTGACCCTGGCTGGATGCCAGGCATCCACCAAAGCCGCTCTATCACTCCCCTCCGCAGCTGGACAGGGAAGAGAGAAAAATATAACAAAGGTTCATGAGATAAGGTGGGGGAGAGATCACTCACTGAGCACCATCATGGGCAAAACAGACTCGAATTAGGGATATTAACTGGATTTATTACTAACAAAATCAGAGCAGGATAATAAGAAGTAAAATAAATCTTAAAAACACCTTCCACCCACCCCCTCCCTCCTTCCCAAGCTCTACCTCCTCCCCTCCAGCAGCACAGGGAGACAGGGAATGGGGGTTACGGTCTGGTCATCACACATTCCTGATGCTGCTCAGGGAGAAGAGTCCTTCCCTTGCTCCAGCATGGGAGACAGTCCTCCACGAACTTCCCCAGTGTGAGTCCATCCCTCAGACAACAGTTCTCCACGAACTGCTGCCACGTGGGTCACTCTTCCACAGGGTGCAGTCCTTCAGGCACAGGCTGCTCCAGCGTGGGCACCTCTCTCCACGGCTCTGCAGGTCCCTGCCAGGATCCTGCTCCAGCAGGGGTTTCCCACAGGTTCTCAAACCCCTTTTGAGCATCCACCTGCTCCGGTGTGGGCTCCTCCACGGGCTGCAGGAGGGTCTCTGCACCCCCACTGACCCCCATGGGCTGCACCAGGGGCTGCAGAGGAATCGGCTGTGGCGCCTGGAGCACCTCCTCCCCCTCCTTCTGCACTGACCTTGGTGTCTGCGTTGTTGTTCCTCTCGCATATTCTCACTCTGCTCTTCTCCGGCTGCAATCACACCTCTGCAGTAACAGTGGGCTTTTTCCTTCTTAAATATGTTGGCCCAGAGGCGTTACTGTCATTCCTGATTGGCCCAGCCAACACTTTCTCACAGAAACCACCCCTGTAGCCCCCCCACCCCCGACTGCCAAAACCTGTCCACGCAAAACCAACACACTGTGGTACTAACCCATCCTGTCGTGCCATTTCACCACACTCACACCAACCCACTGATGCAGCCACAGCCTCTGGCATGGGGATGAAAAGGCACCAACCACATTCAGCCACAAATGAAATGGCCTAGGGGAAGAATCTCCCACCCGTTCAGCCCGAACATCTCCCAGTTTTCTTGGCAGATTTTATCAGGTTAAGGGGCTTTAATGCCTTCAGAGGAGGCAAAGGATGTGCAAGCCTGTTGTAGAAGGATGCTTCTTCCCTGGGGAGACCCTGAGAGTGCTTGGAGCTATGGGAGCCAACATTAAAGAAACAAGGCAAGGTTTCAGGGATGGTTTGGCAATCACACGTGAGCCACTGAATGGGAAATGGTACCCGAAAGGTGGCAAGAAAACGGGTAACCCTGGAACGGTTTGTGCTGGAAGGCACCTCAAAGCTCCCCTTGGGACACTTCCCCCTATCCCAGGTTTGCTCCAACCCTGCTTCGGAGCACGGGGCCGGTCTCCCTTGGCCGCCCCGCCCCGGATCCGGCACTCCGGGCCCCGTTTCCCCTTCCCGGGTCGCGGCCATGGCGGCGGCGGCGGCGGCGGCTCCGCCCGGCGGGGACGCGGAGCGGGAGCGGCGGCACCACCCCGAGCTGGAGGCGGCCGAGCGGTGAGGAGGGGGCCGGGAAGGGGCTCAGCCCTGCCTGCAGGAGCTGGAGGTGGTGATGGGGGGTCTCACCTGAAGGATCAGGTAGAAATAAAGGTGCTGACCCACGTGGGACGCGCTGCGGCCCTGCTGATGCTCGGATGCAGCAAAGAACCTGCGTGCCCTCGGTGGTGGCTTTCTCGGCACAGCACCCTCGGGGTGGGGGTCCTTACGGAGAAATGGTTGGATTTGGGCTGGATTTCAGCGGTCTCCTGGGTTTGTGGCTGTGTTTGGGATGCAGAACCACCCCCCACCTCCCCCGCCCCCCCCCCCGCGATGTCGGTCGCGTTGCTTATTGGCTCGGTGTCTCTTCTCCCCTAGGTCTATGTTTGTACACAAGGATGTGTTTTCGGCCAAAATCTATGTCCTGCAGCCGTGGATTGTCGACCTCTTGCTGAAGGATGATCGGATGTGTTGCCATGAGAATTTCCTGGCTGGGCAGGTGGTGCAGGTGGGGACTGAGAGGGACTGTCCCAAAGTGCTCCAACAGCCCTTGGAATCTAAATTCACACAAGTGCTCAGGGGTTCCCAACTTGGTGGCTGTGGATGCCTGACCCTCCCTCCTCAACGTCCCCGATTTTAATTGGGTTTTTTTTGAGGAGGAGGAGGAGCTTTGCTTTGCCCATTTCTGGCAGCTTTGACTGACTTTTCACCTGTGGTAGGTGTGCCCTGCTCTTGTCCAAGATGTTTCTGGGTCTCAGAGGCCATCTCTCCTAGGCTTACACTTGCAGGCTGCCTTGTCTTCCTCCTTGTCTACTTTGCATCCCATCCTTCCTTGTAACATGCCAGGTGATGATGGAGGGTCCTGACAGTAGCACGAGGCAGAAGCAGGACCCGCTGAGGTGTCTGGAGTCTCATCCTCTCTGATGGTGACCCTTGGTGGGACCATGAGCTTGTTCTCCTCTTCTGGGAGAGCCTCTTCCTTAGTGGTTCAGGACAGGGAGATCTAAGGCACAAAACCTGCTCCTGAAAGCTTCAGTCAGGGGACTCTGGGCTGTCTGAGGCTTGATTAGAAGGAGGAAGGAAGCAGGAGGAACACAGCTGAGTGGTGTCAGTGCTGGTGTGGGCTTGGAAGGTTTGAATGAAGACGCTGTGAGACAACTGGATGCACAAGCAAATGTTGAGGGGGCCTTGTGATGGGTTGCTGATGAGTGCTGGAGAAACCCAGCTAGATTTCTGGTTTGTGGTTCCCTCACAGCCTTTGGGTGCTACAGCAGCACCCCACCATGGACATTATTGTTGGCCATCTCCTGATGTCTTTTGGGGAAGGAGGTGTTTGAGGAAGCTCACGTATCTCCTCACTAACAGGGGCAGGAAGGAAAAGGATGGGCATTGTGATTTAAACAGGAGGAGAGATGAGATGGGGAGAAATAAGCAACAGTGAGGGAGAGCCAACTCTGTGGTCCTGTTCCTCATTCCGTCTGGAGGCATGGAGGTGGTGAGATCACTGTTTCCCTCTCCTAAGTCCTCTCTCCCAAGCTGGAGATCTCTTGTTCCTGGGCTGGTGAAGTCTGCAGTGAATGAGGGAATCCCCTCTCACCCAAGGTCTCAGGGGTTAATGGGGAGAGTTCCCCAGTGTGACCCCTCCCCAACCTGTACCCACACCCTGGATAACAGCTGGACCCTGGGATCCAGCAGTAACTTCCATCACCTGTTTCAAAGCTATAGTTCCCAAACCTATTCCTTTTTTTTCCTCCTCCCCCAATCTCACGACAGATCCTGAGTGACTCAGCTGCTCCTGGCCAGCCTGGGGTCCCCCGGTGCGTTTCTCTGCGGGTCACCGATGGATGCCACTACGTCCGCGTGGTCGTGCCCCACGAAGCTCTGCAGGCAGCAGCAAAGTGGGTTCCACCACGGCTCAACTGTGGCCGGGACGGCGGTTCTCCACAGCTGCTAGTGGGGCTCCTGCCTGGTCTTGTTTCAGGTTGTGTTAAGCTAAAGCAATCTCAGGGTGGGAAGTCCGGTGTGAAAGCTGCTAAAGAGCTGCTAAGAGAAGAGAGCTCCCTCTCAGCTGGCTGGGATGGGCAGGGGGGTGTGGCAGAAGCTGTGATACCGTTTGCAAGGACTGAAGAGCCCTTGGGGTTTGTGAAAGGAGCCAGAGCATTAACCGTGGGCTGCCCTTTCAGTGCTTTCCTCGTTTGGACACCCTTAAACAGGTGGAGTGCAGGCAGCAGAGCCAAGGGTAAGCAGCAGGAAGAAGCTGCTCTTAGGCAGGAATTATTAAGGAATAAGAAGCCCTTGGTCCCTGCTGCTCAGGCCCAGCATGTGGTTGGCAGAGCTGTGGGGGGAACCCCACTGTGTGTCTGGGTGGGTCCAGCTCTGTTTTCATCTCTCCAAGGTGTTTCTGCTCTGCTCCTTTTCCAGTGCCCGGGTGGTTGTCAGGTCTGGCGGCCTGGCTTGCAGAATCATCGTCCTGCAGAAGTACAGAGTGTGTTTTCAGGAGGAGGCCAGGCTGGTGAGTGCTCTGAGGAGTGGAAACCTGTTCCTTTCCCTTGCCTCCCTGAGGCTGGGGGGTTGGTGGCAGAGCTGGGGTGGGTGTTTGGGTGCTGGCTGGCCCTGGGGCAGAGGTGGGACTGCAGAGGTGCTTTTGCAGGGTCTCTTCTCCCCACAGGAGGACTGTGAGTTTTACCTCAACGCCCAGGAGTTCATCATGCTGCCCATCCACAGGCAGAAGATAGAATCATCTGATGGGTAAGGGCAGTGGGGTGGGTGTGTGGGGGGCTCTGCTCAGCCTTCCCAGAGCAGCACTGACCCCAGGAGTCCTGGTGTGACCTGGCTGTGGTGGGGACCTTTTGAAAGAGGGATTTTGTCCATGGTGAGGGAGAAGGAAGATGGGGATTTGGAGAGGATCAGTAACTGGCTTCTCTCTCGCTGCAGGAACCAGGAGCCTTCTGTGGTGAAGAAGAGAAAGGAGCTGTGGATGTAAGTGTGGGGCTGAGAGATGTAGCCAGACACCCTGATGAGAGCACACAGGCTTGGGCTTGGGGTTAGGGCAGTCTGGCAAGGGCTGGCACAGGTTGTGGCAGCTCCTGATTCACCTGTGGCTCCCTGCCCCAGACTGTGGCAGAGCTGAGTAGACCATGAAAATTGAGATCCTGGTGACACAGAGGGCTCTTCATCCTGGTCCCTTCCTCTGAGCTGCGAGGAACCACCCATGGGGAGCTTGTTCCAGCACAGCTGGGTGGGTGAGCCCTGCACAGCTCATCCCTCCCTCCACCCTTGGAGGCCCAACTCTGGAGATACTCAGGGCCCTCCATCAGTCCATCTCCAGGAGTGAGGCTCCCTTGTTGTCTACCCCTGGGATACTGAGCAGAGGCCAGTGGCCAGATCCAGCACCCAGTGGGGGGATCCACAACTTTCACAAGCCTCTTCTGCCAAGCCAGGGTGCTTGATCTATGACTGAGAGTGGCATGTGAGCCATCTCTAACCTGGCTTTGTCTTCTCCTTGGTCATTACAGGAGAAATCCTGCCGTGAGGAACGCTTCCAGCTCAGGTAAAGAGTTGTGGGGGACACACAATGCTCTGGCTGCCTGGTAGAGTCCCTGGGTTTCCTCAGCTTGGTGTGTGTGAGGCACAGGGCGCACAAATATGGCCAGACCTCACAAGGGTATGTTGCTAAGCCCAAAGCAGGGTGAGATAGTGCTGATAGCTGAAGCAGTATGGGACATGGCATGCTGTGCTCATGCTGCTGGCCCAGGAAGTGTGGAGAAAGGAAAGAGAGTTTTTAGAAGCAAAGGAAATGCAGAATTTTGGGTGTTTCCACGGATTTCAGTGCACACGAGTCATGCAGCAGAGTAAAAGCATTTGCTGTCTGTGTGTTCTTGCTTCAGACCCCTGCATCTCTCAGCTGATCGATGAGATAGGACACAGCAAGCTGGATATTTTGAAGGAAAAAGCTGAGGAATGCTTGGATTTACAGATGCCCCTGGAGAAACCGGAGGCGGCGACGGACAAGGACAAGGCTCCTGTCTCCAAGTGGGAGGCAGAGCGCAAGAAAGAGGTCAGTGTGGCTGCTGGGAGCAGCTGAGACGGGGCTGTGACGGCTCCTGGTGCTCTGGTGGGGTGGGAGAGGGAAGGGGAAGGGCAGTGGGCAGAGCTGGGGGTTTGCTGGGGAGGGAGGTGGCGTTCGGCTGGCAGGTACAGGTGGGCTCCTGCGGCAGGAGAGGGACTGACCAGGAAAAACCCACATAAATGTCTCATTTCAGCAAGGTGAGGATGTTTTCACGGTCCCAGTCAACACCCTGCTGATCCCTGCTGAGGAGGAGGAAGCTGCTTGTGATTCTTCCAAGGCAGGTCAGTGCAGTGTCTGTGTCTGCAGGGTGCCCAGGAGGGCAGTGCAGCGCTCAGCCACACGGAATGAGGGGTCCCTGGAGTGGGGAGAACAGGTCCTTTTGCTCTGGCTGTGCCACGTGTTGGGATGCAACCAACAGTGCCTCTTTCATTGCAGATGCAAACAAAACAACTGCTGGGAAGAGTGGTGATGACAGGACAGTGTCAGGGGACCAGAGTGTCGTGTCCCCAGCCAGCCGTGAGTAGCGGGTCCTGTAGGTCCTGGAATGGTTTGTGTTGGAAGGGGTGTTAAAGATTCTCTAGTTCCAACCCCACTTCCAGGGATGGGGCAGCCACAGCTTTTCTGGGCAGCCTGTGCCAGGGCCTCACCACCCTCACAGGGAAGAATTTCTTCCTAAGATCTGATCTAATCCTGCCCTCTGTCAGTTTGTCACAAAGCTTTGCTGCAGAAGTACCTGCAGAAGCTCCATGCAGAGGAGGAGGTGAACAGAGATGCTGTCCTGGATAGTGCAGGGTGTAGGAGAAGGTCTTCCTCCCCCTGCCTGCTCTCTGGGCAGTGTCTGCCTCTCCACTGCCTACTGGCTGAGGTCTTAGAATACACCCCATTTTGGGCTGGAAGGGGTTTCAGAGCTCCCCTTGAGAGCTGTCTCTGTCTGAGACCTTGTGCACAGGGTTGGAAGTGGGCAGCTGCTTTCTTTGCCAAAATCAACCCTCCAACCTCTTCCTTGCAGGTGCTGAGTCACTAGTCTTGTCTGATAGCTCTGAGGGACCCCTGGACAACCCCTGGGACAGGATCCCCCCACTGTCTTTGACCCCAAGCTCTTCAGATGGTGAGTCCCCATGTCCTAGGGCATCCAGCCTGCCTTGCTGGCAGGAGACAACTCCTCTCTTCTCATTGGGTGTAGCTCATCCTGGATGCTGGCTTGATTTTTTTCCCTGGCCAAAAATTAGTTCTTGATCTGCAACCAAGAGCTACATTGTGCCCCAGCCCTAACCTGGCTTTGTTCCCATTGCCCTGTGCCTGCATCATTCCAGCTCTGACACTCCAGCCCACCCTGACATGTTGGGGAAGGTCCCACCACCAGCCCCCTGCCCAAACTGATGGTGTGCTTCCTTTTAGAGAAAGAGAAGAGCTTTCAACTTGATGCTTCCCTGAAGACCCAGAAAGATGTGGCTGCTGACAGCAACACCCCCGACCTGCTGGAACTGTGCGACCAGGACTCTCCCAAGGGATTGCAACAGGGAGAGCCGGCAGAGACTTCCTCTCCCTCCCTGCTCCGCTCCTACAACAATCCCAGTCCGGTGAAGGCCAGCACCAGCCAGGCAGCATCAGCTTTGGGGGCAGCCTGTGGTGCCCCCTGCGCTGCTCCAGGCCCTCAGGGATCAAGGGGCTCTAAGACCACCCTGCCGACTCTTTCTCCGGATTTCCCCAGCAGGAGACTGCGCTCCGTGCCCGACAGGGTGCCTGACGGGGAGCAGGCCTGCTCCAGTGGCACAGCTTTCCCTGTAGATGCCTTGAAACCTTGTCCAGCCCACGCCAGGACACGGGAGCGAGGTGCTGTGGGCGGCAAGAGGAAGCTGAGGGTGGAAGATGACCGGGCAACCCGTGGGCAGCAGAGTCCCCGAGCCACCCCAAGGGGCAGGGGGAGAGGCAGGGGCAGGAGATCGGAGCTCGTGAGCCCACGGGGTGCAAAGAAGAGGAGAAAGGAGATGGACCTGCAGCATGAAAATGAGCTGGAGGAGGAAGAAAAGGAGGAGGAGGAGAAGGAGGAGGAGGAAGAAGAGCAAGCAGCATGCTCTGGGAGCGGCCCCAGCTCCAGGCCGGAGCAGCGCAGAACGCTGGAGCCGGTAGATATTGAAGCAGCTGATGGGGTTCCCTTGTGGGGGTCCCTGGGGAGGTTCTCTGTGCCCACACCCCTCATGTCCATTCCCATATCTTCGCTCACCGGCCCGTGGGGATGGGAAGGTGAAAGCAGGTGTCAGTGCAGTTGGTGGAGGATCTGGGAACACTGGGGGAAGTGTAATCGTTTAGGCTGGAAAAGACCTCGTGAGATTGAGTCTAACTGTTCCCTCAGCACTGCCACACCCACCACTGAACCGTGGCCTCAAGTGCCACATCCACACGCCTTTAAATATCTCCAGGGATGGTGAAGATGTGGTTGAGCCTGAGCTGTGTGGGAATTATCAATTTCTGGAGCATCTTCCAATATATCTGGGTAAAATAAGATCAAAAGAGCAGGAAACAATTGAGGGAGAGGCTCCAGAGTTTCCTTAGGGGTATTGGGCTCTCAGGGCTGTGGGGCAGACCCATCTCACCCTCCCCTTTGCTTTTGCAGTACGTGAGGAAACCAGCCCAGTACAAATACGAGGCGCCAAGCCCCGAGCTCTGCCAGCAGATACAATCTATCAGGTCGGTGCAGCCCTGGACCCGTGTGGCTGTCCCTTGTCCCTGCTGTGGGATGTGAGCATCACTGCTTCCATCCCTACAGCAAGTCCCCAACCTCTGCCTTACCCCTCGCCTCTGGGTGCCCCCACGCCGTGTCCCTCTCACCCTGTCCCGTCCCGTCTGGTTTCACAGGATCTCCAAGGCAATGCTGAAGTGGGCCTGCTGGATACTGACAGAGGAGGAGGAGGAGGAGGATTCCTGAGCCCAGCCCGTTCTTCATTCCGTCCTTCTTTTACCATAGCCACCAAAATACTGGGAAGAGCAGCTGGGAGGGGGGATGTGGGGACTCCAGGACCCCTGTGCCCAAAGAGAACCACTGAGTGGGTTGGCCTGGCTGCAGGGATGCTGGCACATGACCTGTTGAAAGCCAACTCCAAGAGGGGAAAAAAGCATCCGTGCAGGAATGCCTGCATGCGAGCTGGCATCCCTCTCCCACCTTGCCATCCTTTCCAAATGCCTTGGCCCAGTGAGTGGGCACAAGAGGTGACCCAGTGCCACTGTAGCAGCCACGGCAGAGGCCTGACAACCTGATCCCCTCTCCGAAGGTGCCCCAGGAGTTTGGATGTTTTATTGATTAGTTTGGTTAAGGGTCCTGCGCCGTTTGTTACAAAAAAATATCCCGCAGGGTTAACGCCGTAGAAATTAAAAATAAAAGTTGTATATTTTTTAAATAACACGGCTCTTGTATTAAAATAAAAAAAAAAAAGAAGAAGAAATAAAAACAAACCAAAACAAGCATCTTGCTTTGTCGTAAACATCTGTGTAAGGAACGCGTTTGGTCCGGAGCGAAGGGCAGCACAGGAGAAAGCCACTGGGGGTGGGGATGGCACTGGCGCCGTCGGGGGAGCTGCGGGGCTGGAGCTGCGTGCTGGAATGCTGGGGGTCGTGGTGGTCCCGCCCATGGAAGCCTGCGTCTTGCGGGGGGCTGGAGAGAGCGGCGCCCCGTGGGGCGAGGAGCTGGAGCGGTGAAAGCGCCTTGGGAACACTTCCTAAAAATAGCTGGCTGCTGAAAACCACCGGCTCTTCCCACCCCTGCAGCACCGCTGGATGCATCCTGCAGGCTCTGGCACGGTCCCTGGGCGATGCTGGTGGCCTGGCTGGTCCCCGTGGCACGAGTTGGGCGATGCCATCGTTGGCACATCCCCACCAGCCTGGTGCCCCGTCTCTCCGCACCCCAGCTGCCAAGCGCCCCCGGCACCGTGCACTTGCAGGGTTTTTATCGGGAACAGTGTGGTGACATGCAGGGGCTTCACTGTCCCAGGGCCGGCTCCTCCCGGCCCGGCACGGGGCGTCTTTGGTCTACGGCAGCTGAGTCTTGTGCATTCCCAACAGTTTGTGCCGGGGCTTGCGGCCGCTCGCCGTCAGTGCCCGTGCCAGCCTGCGGCTCCTCCGGCCCGGCACGGGGCCAGTCCTGCGGCGTGGCACCTGCAGAGGTCACAGCTGTGAGCATGGCGGGACCCTCCGTACCCCAGCGCCTGCTTTAGCACCGCATCTCACCTTCAGCATCCGAGCACGGTCCGGGCTCACCCTCCATCTCTGAGAGGGACTCGTGCTTGGTCCTGTGCCTGAGCACAGGCGACCGCCGCAGGCGCAGGGGAACGGTGCCCACTGGGGAAACACAACCCAGCCCCACGTTGCGATGGTGCATCAGCTCCTGCCAGAACTGATCTCATTGCCAGATTCCCCTTGGGAACTTCCCCGTGCCATTATCTATCACCCCGACACCACAGGCTGGGACAGGCGGCACCACCACCCACGTGGAACGCCACCACCCACCTCTGCTGGTGTTGGATGCGAGGGGGGGTGTTTTGGGGTCCCACTCCAGCCCCAACTTACTTCCCAGCTCCGCCGGGCACTCGGGCTCCCTGAGCTGCTCCTCATGGACGGACAGAGCTCGGCGGCCGGTCCCCCGTGGCGCTGCCAGCCGTGCCATCAGCCGGTTGTCTGGGAGAGTGGGGAGGTGCCGCTGTGGGGGAGGCTGCAGCACCCTCGGCTTCCTCGCAGCCCCCATCAGCCCCCAGCGCTGGTTGTTTGGCTCCCTGCTGCCCTCGCTTCCCGAGGGCTCCAAGAAGAGGCCCAGCAGCGGGATGAGGGGCCCTCATGGGCAGCTCATGCATCCCTACCTTCGGTGTCGGGCGGCGCGGGCAGGGTGGGCAGGGGGCTGCCAGCACCCACCTCCCCACCGTGGCTGACCCTCCGCGGCAGTGCCGCCGGCACGCTCCTGCCCGGCCGTGGCAGGCTGCTGCTCCAGCCCTCCCGGCCCCTGGGCTCCAGCAGCCCGCTGGGCTCGGACAGGAGGAAGGAGCGCCGGGGCTGGTCGGAGCTGGTGCCCAGTGGCTCAGCCGGCAGCTGCCTCCCCAGGGCTTTCCAGGCTGGCCGGGGCTCGGCGCTGGGCTCCGTCACAGCGGCCGGGCTGCGGAAGGGTGCGTCTGTGGGGGCAGGCAGGAGGGAGCTGTGAGTGTCCAGAAGTGTAGGTTGGTGCTGGGAACCAGCCTGCAGCCAGCTCAGGGGCTGGGCAATGGGCTGGGCATCCAGCCACCCTCACCAGGGATGGGCACCCTCTGGAGGGTGGAACCCTGCCCAGGTGCCTGTTCCCACCAGTCCCTCTTGGCTCCAATCCCCATGCTTGGTGCTAGGAGAGATAACAAAGCCCTCTGCCCTGGGGGCTGGTGTGACCCCCCCCCAGCACCCACTGGTGACCCACCTGTGGACACAGAGTGTGTGCGGGCCTTCAGAGACGGGGGGGAGTCTGCAGAGCTGTCCACGATGTCCCCTGCAAACACAAGCCAGCGGCCAGCAGCAGTGAGCTGGGGCCTGCCCTGTGCCACCAGCACCCAGCAAGGGTAGGATGGGGTGAGACCTGCAGCTGGGAGCCCAAGAGGGCCTTATCATGCCCACCCATGGGTGCCCAGCTGGGTGGGGTCAGGGTGGGGAGGGTTCAGCCTCTCACCGTCTGAGCCGGCTTTCTTGATCTCGCTGTCTTTGTTCTGCAAGGGGAAAGAAACCTTGTAAGGGGGATCCCCTGCACCCACAGGGATGATGGGTGGCAGAGGGCCCTGGGGTGGCTGCAAGGGGTGGGTGCATGCCAGAGAAGGAGGGATAGACAGACAGACACCATGCAGCACATAGGAACCCATGTATCAGTCCCCTTGCAGAGGGCTAGGCAACAGGGCAGAGGCCATGGGCCCTGGCAGCACAGAGCTGCTACCCCCCCCCATCCCATGGACCACCATCTCCACCCACCCTGGGGGTGCAGGATCCACCCTGAAAACGGAGCCACTCCCCACCTGCAGCTTCTTGCTCTCAGCAGCCGGGCCCTTGGTGACGCCGATGCGGTGGAGCATGACCTGCACGCGCTGCTCGAAGGAGCTGGACAGCTCCCCCTCGCTCTTCTCCAGGTGCCTCTTCTGCAGGAGAGACACAGCCCTGCCAGGGACACGGACCCACCACAGCACCTACAGCACCCACCTGCCTGCCCGGGGAGCACCCACACCCCCAACCCCAAGTGTGCCACCAGGAGATGGTGACACGGACATGACCCAGTGGGGACATCCCCAGCCATCGCTCCGGTGTCCTGGCATTCCATGCTGACCCCACCACCAGCTTCCAAGGGTGGGAGCAGCACACACTGGGAGAGCCCAAGAGCAGTGGCAGCTCGGTGTGACAGCGCTTACCTTGTCGTGCCTGACCCCCAGAGCATCCTCGTCCTCCCCGGGCAGCAAGATGAGCGACTGGGATTTGCCCTCCCGAGAGTACTTGGGCCGGATCCTTCGGGCAGAGTCGGGGGTCTGGCAGTGCTCGGGCTCTTCCTGGGGCTCGGCAGCGAGTCCCCCCTCCTCCGATTTACTCAGGGGCCTCCCCGCCTCGCCCGCCTTGCTGGGGGCTCGTAAAATGTCACTGAGCATCAAGCGCCTGCTCCTGGGGGCAGCGGGACCGCCCTCGGGCTCCTTCTCACACCTCGAGCCCCGGCTGGATTTGGGTCTCTTGAAGGCAAAAAAATTCCCGATTTTCTTCTTGAGGGTGCGGGAGCCGGAGGGAGCCAGAGGGGCTGATCCTGGGCAGGTCTCCGGAGCTGCAGGGCTGGGGAGAGATGAAGCATTGGGAAAGGTGAGCTCCAGGCTGCTGAGGGACAAGGGATCAGCTTTTTCCCCCCCACCCACCCCAAAGGGATGGATCCAGAGACCATCTCATCCCACCTGAGATGAGAGTATCCTGGCAAGGGCACCCATTCCCAGTGAGGACTCCCATGGGTGCTGCCCAGTGCAGGACAGACCCCATGGCCACATCCTGCACCCCGTGGCTGCTGTCCCAGTCCTCTCCCCCCCCCAGCCTTGCCCTGGCAATGCCTCCAGGTGTGCTGCTTTCCCTAGCATCCCTTTGGCACTGGGAGCAGAGCAGTGTTCACAGGGGGGGCTGCTGAAACCCCAGGGGTGGGTGTGTGCCAGGGTGCTGGGCAGGTGAGGGGCCCTGGGACCCCCCGGGCTTACGGCAGTGCTTCTGTGATGAGCCTCTTGGCAAAGAAGTCCTCCAGCCCCTCGTCCACACGGGTGATGCTCCTGTCCTCGCTGTTCTCGCAGGCCACGGGCTGCACCTGGGATTAACCACGGCTGTGAGCCCAGAGTGGGCAAAGGTACCCCCAGGCGCTAAGAGGTGTCACCCACACCTGCACACCAACAAGTGGGTGCCCATGCTGCATGGGTGCTGGCACCCCCCATCTCACACCCAGCATGAAAGCCAGACCACAGTGTTATCAGCTGCATCCCAGCTCTAATCCTGCTGCATCCCTTGAGCATTGGGAGGCTCCAGCCAGTTCCAGGCTCCTGCCAGCCCCACACCCCCCCTGGGTGCCACTTGTGGGGCTCCCCAGCACAGTGGCTGGGTATGGCACCCATAACTCGCTCAGGCACACGTGTGTTACACACAGGTGAGGTGGTTCTGACCCTCCTGGGTGACACACAATGGCAAATCCTGCCAAAGGCCTCCTAGAGCTGGGCCAGGCCTCTGACCCTGCTGGCCCTGCGGGAGAAGCTTTGGCAGGGATGCTTCCTCCGTTTGAGCTCCAAGGAGGGGACCCCACACTGCTGGTGAGTGATGGAGCAGGTGACCTGCGGGGGACCCACATCTGTATCCTTCAGATGCTTCAACTCCAGCCTTGGAGCATCACCACAGCCTGCATGAGGGCCACTCATTCCATCCCCATGGCCAAACACTCCACACCATGGCCAAGCCTTCCTCCATGGCACCTTCCTCTCCCTGGCACCGCATCAGTGGCTTCCTATCGATGAGAGGGAGGCGCTCCCCCATCGGTGACATTTCAATCCATAATGACTTTTCATTACGGCTGGATTGATGCCGTTCAGGAGCCGTTCCAGCCATCTGAGATCTGCTCTCCCTGTCACATCACATCCATCAAAGCCCGTCCTTGCTCGAGCCTTGGCCCACCCTGGATGCAGGGTGATGGTCCCCCCGGCCCTGCCTGACCCTGCCAGCCTCCAGCACCCACCCTGCCTGTGGGACACAGCTCCTGCCTCTCCTCCGGCCCCGCACTGATCCCGCCGCGATCCAAGGGCAAGGCATCACTGTGGCCGTGCAAGCCAGGGCTTTCCAGCAGGTGAAAGCATCCAGCTGCATCACAGTGGCACGGGGACAAGGTGATGCCAGCAGGCTCCAGCCCCAGGCGCAGTGATGGAGCTGGACTCACCACCGACTGCACCCAAAAGTTACTTTTCCTTTGGGAAGGGGGGTGCAAAGGCAGGATCCCCATCCACTCGCCTGTTGGATGGGGGGCAAAGCAAAACCCACCCCTCCACAGCTGGCAGAGCCCCTCCAGCATCACTGGGAGCCGTGGCGGCCACCGGTGCTTCAGGGACCGTGGGTTTTGGATGAGGGGGAGCAAACTGAGCGCAGGAGGAGGGAGGCAGCCGGAGCCATTGCCGAACGCATCGCCGGCCCTCTGCGCCCAAACTCTGCGGGTTTTTTCATTCCTCCCTGCCTCCTTGCCGGCTCCCACCGCTCAGCAGGAGAGGGGATGGATGATTCCCCTCGCGCCCCCCCCCCACCAGCCCCCTTTGCCCATCCTTTGGGGCTGCCCCCCTCCGAGGAGGAGGCTCCGGCAGCAGCTGAAATGCAGGATAATAAACCCACCGCGTCTCCGCGCATCTCATTTTCCTGCCTTGCAACAAATACTGACCGCAATAATTCACCCAAGCGGAAAAAAAAAATGGGAAAAACACACCAAATACACCCCCCCCCTCCCTTGCCAGCCGCGCCCCCCCCTTACATTGGGCTTGCTGGGCGGCTGCTTGTGCCGGCGGTTGGGCCGGGGCCTGGCTTTGGTGCAATGCTCCAGCTTCTCGCCGGCGGTCGGCAGGTCCATAAGGAATCCGGTGGCGGTGGCAGGCTGCGTGGCGGGGAGCGAGCCGCTCGCAGGCTCAGCATCCTTTGTGGAGGCAGGGCGTGCCGGCGGCGCGGCGGGGCTGAGTGACGGCGGCGCCCGGTGAGCTCGGAGCCCGCTGGCGTCTCGACCCGCCGCCGGCTCCAGCTCCGAGACACCTACGAGAGGCGAGAGGGTCCTTGTTGACGCCCGGCCTCGCCAGGCCTCCCCATCATCGTTATCATCATCATCGTTATCATCATCATCATCATCGTCGCCGACGCCGTCACCTTCACCCACGCGTGGAGGGTCAGCGGGGCGCTGCCTCCGCCGCGGGGAGGGGAGCGTGGCCGTGCCCGCCGGGAGCGCGCGTGGCGGCTTTGCGGCGCAGCCCGGGATGGAGCCTGCCTCCGGCGCTGGAGGGGGGATGCGGGGAGGTGCTCAGGAAGAGACCGAGCCGAGCAGCCGAAACCCGCAGCAGGCAGCAGTGGTACGGAACGAGCTCTGCCAGCGCTGGCCCGACGAGCAGCACCCACAAACACACCCGTTTTGCCCTGCAGGCAGCTCCTCACCCCCCCGGGTACTCCCTGGTTTGGGGGTGAGGATGCTGTGGGGCTCAGGGATACCAGGAGTCACCTGGGGACATCGGGGTGTTGGGCACTGGAGTCCGGCACAAGCTCTGCTTTAGCCAAAGCACTGAAAAGCAGAAGCTGCCCATCAGCTGCTCCTTGCCTGTGCTCCCCCTGTGCCCTCCTCCCCTTCCTGGGCACGCAGGGCTCTAGGGTCAACACCAGCAGCAAGGAGAGCCCGTGCACAGTGTCTTCTCCCCAGGTTTGTTGGTGAGTGGATGGGTGGGTGATGCCCATGCCCAGGGTGGCCCCTGGGATGGCTGTGGGAGATGCCATGGCTTCCACAGTCACAGACAAACCTCCCACCCCTGCCTGGCTACATGAAGAGAAAGTTCAGGGCATTTACCCCACTGCCCAAGGGCACTGAGCCAGCTGACCTCCCCAAACCAGCACAAGAGCAAGGTCAAGGTGAGCTTTCCCCACAGACCCCAACCACAGCACTGGGAGAGGCTCTCTGAAGGGTCCAGCTCCTGCTGCCCACAGCCTGTGGCATCACCATGGAGGGCTCTGCCCACCAGCCCCCACCACCCCTGCCGTGCCCCAGCTGAGCCTCAGCGGGGGGACAGTTCCACGGTGACCTTACTTCTCACGCTTGGCGTGGGCCGAATGCTCCTGAAATGCTTGTTTTTCCTCCGCAGGGCCATCTTGTACTGCAGGGAGAGAGAGATGGTGGCAGCTTTGGCGTGGACAAGCTGGCTGTGCTGTCATCCCGTGGCAGCTGGAGCCAGCCAGGCTTTGCCAGGTGATGGGGGCAATCCCCCTATCACCCCTAGACCCTCAGGAGTGCATTCCCTGATTTTGTCCCAGCTCCAAAACCCCCTGTGCTGCTGGATTGAATATGTCCCCATCCAGGACCCTGCAGCACGCTGGATCCCAGGTCCCACCACAACAGTGGCGGGAGAAGGTGCAAACAGCCAGGGCCAGCTGGGGGCCAGCACAAGGACAAACTCCCGGTGCCAGCACAGCAGCGTGGCCTGGCAGGCTAATGGTCCCATTTCCCAGCACTAATTGCCTTAGCACTGCCCTGGGGGGGTGCACACAACCAGGAGAGGCTGCGGCGCTAAGCTCGGCATCATCCGGTAAGGCGGATAAAAGGCGGTCACCGCGCGGGCATCACGCGGCACCGCCGGGTTTGGACCCTACCTCCTCCGCGGCGAGGTCCGGAGGATTCCTGCCCCTCGCCAGCGCGGCGGCATCGTCCTCAGCCGACTCCGGCAGCAGCACCAGGAGGTCGAGCCCCTGCTTGGCGAGGCTCTCTGCCTAAAACCATTAGGAAGCGCTTAAATTATCCCGGGGGCTGAAGCGCGCCCGGCTGCCCTGCGCGCTCCGTGCTGCTCCGCTCCCTACCCACGGTTGGGATTTGTGAGCGGATTTAGGCCTGATTAGCCGGCTGCCAGCCCCAGCACAGCTGCCCCGAGCCTGCCCCAGTGCACGAGTGGCCAGCGCCCGGCTTGGCCCCGGCACCCCCCACCACACAGCAGCAGCGCCAGGACTTCGCTCAGGGCGTTAATGTTGCTGTGACCACACCAGGAGAGGATTACCTGGGAGGAAAACCAGCCTGGGGGTAAACCGTCCTGCTTCTCAGACTGCAAATCCGTGGTCTCAGTGTTGGCTGGTTGGCCCGGGCAACGCTGGGGTATCCCTATCCCACATCCCAGCCCCACATCCCTATCCCGCAGTGCTGGTGCCCCCTGGTACTCACCAGTTTGCACTGGGCAATGGTCAGGTCTCCCAGCACAGCATCCACGATGCAGTCAGCTGCAGCGGCTGTGATGGACAGCTTGATTTCACTGGGAGCAGAAAGAAGGGTGTCAGGGTCATCACCTGCAAGGCTTGGAGCCAGCCCCACCCAGGGAAAGCCTTGCTGAGGAGATGGAGGCTTGGCTGCGGCACCCAGGACACGCATGCTGCCAGAGCAGGAATGGGAATAGGTGCTGGCTGGGATGGAGGATGCCAAGTGCATTCCCACATTGATGGTTGAGGCTCCCCTCTGCCAGCCACAGGGATGTACCTGCAGGAACATTATCCCGTGGAAACCCCCAGCTTCCCAGGGACAGACCCAAACTAGACCCAAGCAGGAAGCAAAGCCACATCTGGGAAAACACAGCAACAGGACCCAGCACATCATCATCACAATGTGGGAAGAGGGGAAGCTGGCAGGGAGCCCCCAAAATCCTTCTCTGGCCCCCTGAGTGAGTGACAGCAGCTGAGCTAGGAGGAAGAATGTCACATCACCCACTTCAGCTTGCTGAAGACATCGGTGACCATCTGGTCCAGGACAGCACTGAGGCTGAGGTGGTCCTGGAGGCAGATCCGCTCCGACATGGCATTGACCAGCTGATCCCTGACCCCGCTCCTCTGCACCACGGCCGGGCACAGGCTGTGCGCCGTGTCCAGCACCGCCTGCATGATCGCCTGCAGTGTGGGGAACAAAGGGGGAGCTTTGGTGCCTTTCTGGCTGGATTCCAGGAGGATTCTGCCTGTTTCCAGGAGGCACCGTCTCCCTTATCCTTGATGAACATCCCGGGCCGCCCAGGGGTGCCCACCTGGATCTCCCGGCTGCAGGTCTGCGACGCCTCCTCCGTGAGACACTCCAGCTTGTGCTGCAGTTTGCCGTTCTGGTACGGGGTGTTTCCCGCCTCATACAGGAGGGGTAGGACCTGCCGTGGGAAGAGAGGTGGTGTGGATCATCCCATGTGCCACCTCATCTTCGCTCCCTGTGCTTCCATGCTCAGCCAGCATCCGTGACTGTGCCATGGAAGAGCATCATCAGCTGGGCACACCCAGAGATCTGGCTTTGCTGGGCCAGGGTGGGTTATCCTAGTCCCTCAGAGTCCCTGTGTCCCCCAGATGGACCCTCAACTGCTCCCCACCACCCACTGACCTTCTCTCCCCTCCTGCACACCACTGTACTGCATCAGCAGAGATCGTTTCCCATCCCTTTCACCACCTTCCCAACAACACCACTGTCCTCTTAAATTCTCCCCCGGATTAAGTACCCAGGGGGCTGCTGATACAGTTGGGGAAAAAGGGAAAGGAGATGGTTTGAAGAGAAGTAGAGGAGGAGAAGGTGCAATGGGGAGAGAGAAACAGGACCAAGAGGATCAAACCAGATCTGACAGTGCCAGGAGCTGCCCAGCCAGCGTGGTGAGTTTCATCATGGGCTGATGGAGCACTCTCATCAGTGGGGTGGGATGAGGGTGCCCCAGGGAGTCCAACCCCTCAGGGATGCAAGGAGGTTTCTCACCAGTGTGGGGCAGACACCTCTCCAAAGGAGGGCCGTGCCAAGCATGGGATGCAAAGGAGAGGGTGCACTTGCAACCTCTGCCTCCCCTGGGGTGTGCACACATCTCTGTGCCTTTGGGGCGAGGGGACTGAGAACACTTTGACCCTCACTCTGGAAGGGAATTCAGAAACCCTCAGCCGTTCTCTAACACTGCAGATGCTCAGTGATGTGCATCTGTTGCATCGACACTCTGGCGTTCCCTGACTGCTGGTTAACGATGTCATTAACTAATCAATAGCCTGCTTCGATCCCGAGCTGGGGCGGGGTGCGCGGAGGGGCTTTCCCCGCGCGGGGAGGACTCACGCTGACGGAGAGGTTGGCGTTCCTGATGGCCTCCTCCGCACACAGGACGTCCGCCTCCACCTCCCTGCCCGGGCAGGTGCTGAGGATGTCGACGTGCTTCTGCACGCTCAGGCAGATCTCATTCACCATCTGGAGCACGGAGAGGCTGCGTCATGTGCCAGCGCCGGGGCAGCACTGCCAGTTCCCTTCCCCGCCGCGGTGCTCCCGGGGAAGGGAGCGCTTGGTCTCCGCTTTCTACCCAGCCCCACTCCCATCATAGAACCGTGCAATGATTTGGGTTGGAAGGGATCTTAAAGGCCATTTAGTTCCAACTGCCTATGGCAGGGGTACCTTCCACAAAACCAGGTTGCTCCAAGCTCCATCCAACCCGGCCTTGAACACTTCCAGGGATGGGGCATCTCCCACATCTCTGAGCAACCATCCCTCCAACCTGCTCTACCCTCCACTCAGGAAAGGTGAAAAGGGGGTTGTGCTGCTTGCAAGAGCTCATACTAGCAAGCCAGGGTCATCTGGGGGCAGGGGGGAACAGCCCCATGTGGGGCCATCAGACCTGTTCGGAAGAGGTGGTGAGGATGCCCTGCTGCAGCCGGAACGTCTGGGCCGGCAGCGTCTGCCGCAGCTGGTTCCTGGTCAGGCAGGACTGGAGCTGCAGAGGCAAGGGGCCATGAGCAGCGTGGGTGGCACCCAGCCCTGCAGCCCTGAGCCCACGTGCCCTCACCTTGTGCACGGCCTGCTCCGTCCTCTCGGGGTGGCTGCGATACGCCTGCGCCACGTCGCTCATCGGCAGCGGCATCGACTTGAGGGTGTAATTCCTGCGGGGCAGCGTGGAGTGAGCGGGTGCTGCTGGGCCCAGGGCATGGGGACAAGATATCCTGGTGACAGAGGCTCTTTTGCATGGCAGTAGCAAGCCAGGAGGACCAAGAAGCTCCTTCCTTACCTCTCCAAAGCCTCAGCCACCTCCAGGAGCCCGTGGGCAGTTGTGTTGTTCCTGTCCCAAACCACGGTCCTGCAAAGAGGAGGACATGGGTGAGCCCTGCTGCACCCACACAGCCCTGAGGTGGGTGCCAGCAGCAGTGAGCCCAAGGCTGACAAGCCTAAAAATAGGGTTAAAAAGCCTGAACTTGAATTTTCAAAACCCAAAGTTGGACCTTGCAAGGAGCTGTAGGTTAGGCACTGGGCTGTGCAGGAGCCTGGCAGAGAGCTGGCAAGCATCAGGGCAGGGACAGAGCTGCTCTCTTGGCCTTCACACGTTCCCTGCCAGCCCTTCTGGTGACTGCCACGAGCACAACATACGGCCACAGCGTCTGACCACGTGCCAGGAACGGTCCGGGGCCACATCCACGGTCATCATCCACCAGGAACCATGACAAGCCTCCTCTGATGGCACCACCATCCTCACCAGGACCACCCAGCACAACAGGGTGACATGGACCTGCTGGTACCTGAGCTTGGTGTTGATCTGCAGGGCCTTGGCCAGCATCTTGGCCCCCGTGTCCCCCATGGCGTTGCCGCTGATGTCCAGGGCGACGAGGCTGGTGTTGCTGCCCAGGGCGCTCAGCAGCACGTTGGTGCCCAGTTTGAGGCGAGATTCAGCCACGGAGAGTGACTGGAGGGGCTAGGAAGGGGACAAGGAGAGGGAGAGGTGGCCAGGGAGCGTGGCAAGGGGCAGGTCACCCTCGCAGACACAAGCCCTGTCCAGAAGCCTCTGGGCTTGGTGCTGGTTTTGGGGACACCAAGCGATGCTGCACCCCAAGAAACAGGAGGGCAGTGGGTGCTTAGGCAACAGCCTGGATTTAGCTCAGATGCCTGGTAGGCAGCAAGGAGAAAAGAGGGATTTTTTTTGGAAAGCTGGGCTGCATCCAGGTTACACCGAGTGTCTCCTCTGTGCCTTTAGCCAGACACAGGCTCCAGCTTTCCCAGATGAACGGGAACAGCTCCCACTTCCCTGTCTGAGCATCTGCTTCAGACCGAGGAAAATAAAAGCAGAAGGGTTTGAATGGCAGTGGGAGGGAGGAAGGTTTGCTCCCAGCCTGCTCTGGGAGGGATCTGGATGGCACCCCGACATGGAGGCTGCCCAGTGGTGGCAGAGGGTGAGCAGGAGCACAGATGGGATGGTTGGGCTGGCTGAGGGGCAGGCTGGACTTACACAGTCCTCCTCCTGGGTGAGCTGGACGATGCGGTGCAGGACATCCAACAGTCCTTCCCTGAAGGAGAGGTGGGGGGTTACCTGTGCACCCCCCCAGGGCCACAGAGGCAGCCAGCAGAGCTCTGATGCTACAACCCATCCCTGGGACTGCACCAGTTGCTGGCAATTTTGCCTCCATGTTGGGTTGGAGCAGCCAGGATGGGCAGGCAATTCCCACCAACCCCTTTTGATGGGGAGAGAGTCGGGGTGGGTGCACAATGCCAGGGTGGCTCCCAGCCTGGGTGCTGCAGGCTTGCACTTACTTGGATTTGATGTTGAAGTTCTTGCCCAGAGAGACATGCCTAATGGACCTGCTTCTGCCAATGGAGAGCACCAGTGTCACCATGTCAGGGTCAAAGCCTGCAAGAGAGGGGAGGCACCCACCAGGACGCTCCAAGCAGTCCACAGAGGTGGCATCAAGGTGGTCCCGCACAGGAGACCTCCAGAGCTACCACGGGATGGTGGAGAGATGCTCAGGGAGCTCCTGAGCACCCTTCTGCCTTCCTGGCTACCCAGGGGAGACTGAAGACCTGTGCACAGCCAGAGTCCTCGAGGAGTGAGGATCCCCAGGGAAGGAGCACCCACTCTGGGCACTTGGGGTGCCAGTGCTGTTCTGAGCCATGGGGGCACTTACAGAGCTGTAGATGGCACTGACTGTCTGCCATCCCCCAGAGATGTGCCCTCCATCACCCACCCACCACCCTGGGCAGCATGTGGGGGCAGTTCTCACACCTTGCAGGCAGCTGCCTGCACTCCCATCCTCACGGCTGCACCATCCCCAGGGAAATCTGGTGAGATGCAGGAGGTGGAGGAGACCTTCTCCCAGGCTGGGAGAAAGCAACCTACCATTGTCAGACAAGTCCAGGCTGCTGATGGAGCTGGCATCAGGGATGAGATCCTGGATGACCTGAGCCCCAGGTGATCTCAGCTTGGAAGAAACAGCAAGACATCAGTACAAGGGGAGGCACCAGGCCCTGCAAGCGGGGTCAGACAGGGCACAGACCTCCCCTGACTGCTGCAATGGGACCCCCTGGGCTGGGCTGGTGGCCCCTCACCTCACAGCTGCTGAGGTCCAGGTGCAGGTCACTGATGTGGCTGTTGTCTGCCAGCCCTTGCAACAACGCCCTGGAAAAGTCACCAAAGCCCCGGTGGGTGCAAGGAACGGGGGCAGCAGCACATGCTGTGGGGCACCCCAAGGCTCCAGGCAGTGGGAAGGGGATGCTGGAGAAGCCCTGACTGAGGTCCTCCGTGGATCATGCTCACCCCAAATCCATTCCCCTGC
Source organism: Lophotriccus pileatus (assembly GCA_035583135.1). Classification (NCBI taxonomy): domain Eukaryota; kingdom Metazoa; phylum Chordata; class Aves; order Passeriformes; family Tyrannidae; genus Lophotriccus; species Lophotriccus pileatus. The sequence goes on from JAWWES010000021.1 coordinate 13,278,711, forward strand.
GTGGACTCACAGCCCAAGCTCACCTCACCATGTCTGCAGGCAGCTTGGTACCCGCCAGGGAGACGTGCCCGAGGGCACAGGCCTGGCTGAAGAACTCCTTGATGTCAGGGGAGGTGGTTTTCACCCTCCTGGAAAGGATGGGCCCAACGTGGCGTCATCTGTCACCCAGCACCAGCCACCCCCTTGCCCCACCCCAGGGCCTTACCTGTGGGAATACACGTTTTTGGAGAGATCCAGGTGGACGAGGCTGTTGTGGCACCCGTGGACCAGGGCTCCAAAGAGCTGCCAGGATGGGGGTGCAGGTTGTGTGGAGGCCCCTCACACAGCCCAGGGGTGGAGGGGGGTGCTGAGGGCAGGGGCTGGCTGCCAGGACCCCCTCCATGGGTACTCACAGCATCCAGAGGGCAGTCCGTGCCAGCCAGGCTGAGGTGGCAGAGGGAGCGGCACTGGTGGAGGAGGCTCTGCAGGTTCTGTGGGCAGAGGGGGCTCAGCTGCTCTGCCCAGGATCCTGAACCCCCCTCCCCCATAAAATCCCAGCTCCAGCCTGCCTCCTCCTGCCTGCTGAGCACCAGGGTCAGTCCTGCACAGAGCGACCCACTCACTCATGGGATACATCCCTGCTCCAGGTGGCATCTCCCACCCTCCCACAGGGGGATGCAGGGGGATGTCCCCAGGGCACCCCCAGCTGCTCCTGGGCACTCAGGGGGGTGTCTCAGCCGTGACATTCCCATCCCTGGGGCGCTGGAAGGCTGGGCCTAATGGACCCCAGGACACCAAAGCCACCCAAACCACGCTGGGCAGGGATCCCAGGCGGTGTCACCCCATCCCACCAGGGGTACTCACGCTGATGTCATCCCCAGCCAGGGTGCCAGGGTTTCCAGAGAGGTCCAGGTGCCGGAGGGACAGTCCAATGGCTTTGTTATCCGCGAGGGACTTGCACAATGTGCTCATCCCTGCTCGAATAGAGGGGGAGAGAGGGATGGTTGCAGGTTCCCTGCACTGGGGAGAGCCATGGAGCAGAGGAAGGGGCATTTCCCTCCAGCTGGGGCAGCAGGACATCACACCCATGAAGTTGCCCTCCAGCCACCCCTTTTGTGCCGGTTTGGCCCCGAGAGCTGCCGTGCTCAGCCTCCCAGGGGCACCTGGGCTGTACCTTTGGCTGTGAGCGACGTCCTGGCCACGCTGAGGCTCTGCAGACCCTTGGAACTCTTCTCCAGGTGCCGGCTGAAGGCAGCAATCCCTGATGAAAGAGCAGAGAGCCCTGAGTACAGGCAGGGTGTCCATCTCACCCTGAGCTACAGCCCCCAGGACAGGGGGTAGCTGCTGGTGGGATCTGGAGTTGGACATCAGTTTGCACGGGTGAAAACTCATGCCAGCCCAGAATTTGGGTACCTCTGTCTTCCAGCTGGTTGCCAGAGAGGTTGATGGTGTGCAGGACAGAGTCGGGATGGCTGCTGAGAGCCTGGGCCATCCTCTGCACAAAGTCGCTGTGGGGAGAAGGGTCACCCATCTGAGCAAGGTTTGGACACCTCCCTGTTCCCATGCCCCGAGGGAAGCACCACCAGGCTGCCAATTCCCTGCTCATCACTGCCTTGCAACACCTTCACTTACCCTTTCAGCCCACTGTTCTCCAGCACCAGCTCCTCCAGTGTCACTGATTTGCTGAGCATGTAGAGCAGCTGCTCCGAAATCTCCTGGTTCTGGCAGGGGGGGAGAAGAAAGCCCTTCTGGAAACCTGGCCACCTCTGCCTCTCCCAGCACTGCAGCACCAGCACTCACCAGCCTGAAGTCCTTGCAGGAGAGCTTGGTGAACCACAGGTTGAAGGACAAGGCGGCGACACTCAGGGCCACATCCCTGCAGGGGAGGGACAGGGGTGAGGGAGTCAGGGCCAGGATGAGACAAGGCTGGTCCCAAATGGCTGCCCCAAAACACCCAAACTCAAACAGGTGCCCCAACACAGCGTTCAACAGAGCAGGGCTGGCCCATGAGTTTAAAGCAACCCACAGACACAGCTTATCTTCCCCAGATTATTCCCCTGGGCAAACCAAAACTGCTCAAAACCATTTGCATGCTTCTATCTAAACCTCTGGGTTTCAAATTCTTTTTAATTCTGAGCTCTCGTGTGAAGACACCACAGGTTATGCTCAAGTGGAAACAAGTTTCTTTTTTACTTCCTCGTCCAAAAAGTCTCTAAAACTGCCTTTTTTTTTGGCCAGCTGAACACAG
>JAWWES010000021.1:13281037-13292106 GCA_035583135.1 Lophotriccus pileatus
GAGGGGAGGAGCGTGCTGGGGCAGCCCTGACAGGGACAGGGAGGATGAGGGTGAGGGCTGGTGTGGCACAGGGCACCACAGCTGGGGGGACTCACCGGCTCTCCAGGTGGCTGAAGTCCAGCAGGTTGAACTCCCGGCAGTCCTGGCTGTGGTAAATGTTGTCCACGTCCTTCCCAGAAGGACACATGGATAAGGCTCAGCACCTGCTCCTGGGGATGGCTCAGGTGCCCAGCTCTGCAGGAGGGAGCTGAGCCCTTGGGGACCCTCCTCTGGGAAGCCCCTTGCCTAAACCCCAAGCCTAAAACCTCCCCTGGTGCTCTGGGTGGCAGGGAACGTGGCCCAGCTTGGGGGGGACAGACTGGTGGGCCTTGGAGCAATTTTGCAGGGATTGGGCAGAAGAAGGAATGCTGGTGGGAGTGAGGGTGTGGGGAGAGGTGGGAGGGGATCAGTGTCCCAGAGGAAGAGGGGTCCTGTTATAGTTCAGTCCCAGCAGGGAGCTCCTCTACTACGGACATTCAGCAAGGTCCCAGATTTTCAGGGGCTCTCCTTGGGTCAGTCTGGGAAACAACCCTGGTCCAAGATATCTGACCCCCACCTGCACTTTGATTCTAGCCCACCACGCAGCAGGGGGCACTGAAGCCAGGCAAAGCTGCATTCCCATGTCAGATACCCCTGGGATGTCTCTGGTCCCTGGGATGTCCCGGCCCCGCGCTCAAGCCAGGCAAAGCTGCAGTTCCCAGCTCTGGGAGATGTCCCAGCCCCAGCAGCCCCACGAGGCTTCTCTCTGGAGCAGAGGCACCCACAAACATCCCACCAGGTGACACTGCCACTGCCTCCAGGCCCGGGGAGGAGCAGCTCACCCACTGGATCTCCTCACGGAAGGCGAAGCCGTTGTAGTCGCACAGAGCAGCGTAGGTGTCCGAAAACCCCCCTGCAAAGAGAAGGCACTCCTGGGGGCACACCTTCCCATGGGAACATGGAGGAGACCTTGGGGGAGGGCAGGAAACAGGGGAGGGATGGCAGGGACTCAGAGGGCTCCCCCCTTCCCTCCTCAAAGGGGACAGAGATTTACAGCCCAAAAGCGATCACCCAGCTCAGGGGGTCGTGGCTTGCTTTGCTGGATCCGTGTGGATACCAGGCAAGGCACATTGCTATGGTGATAATAGAGGTATCCTGCTCCAAACCAGGCTGCAGCAATGCCCTGTGAAGTGAGAGGAAGCACCCACAGCTGCAGGTCCTCACAGGTGGATCCTGAGCATCCTCCCCCACAGCTGTCCTGCTGCTTCCTGGGGAACTATATCCCACCAAACCTGCTCCTGCCCCAGGGGACAGGCTGGGCTGGTGGAGAGCAGACCCAACCAGCAGGGTTCCATCTGACTGAAGCCACCAGGGTGCCCTGCCAGCACAGGTGGGGTTGAGGGATGCAGGGCTGGAATGGTCCCCAAGGTGCTCCAACCCTCCTGGTCCTGCCTGGGGGAGGTTGCAGCAGGACTTACCACAGGGCCCAGGGTTGCTCTGCAGCATTTCCTCCAGCGAGTCCAGGATCTGCTGGATCCTCTCATACAGGCTGGGGGGGCAGTTCTTGAGCAGTGTCCTGGGGAAGGATCAGAGGGATGTGTGGTGGTGGGCTGGGAGAAGAGGACCTCCACCACTTTATGCTTAGCTGTAACCCTTGTGTGCAGGGTGGCCAGAAATATTCAGTCAGGAAGCAGAGTCTGGCCCCTGTCCATGTTTCTCCTGCTAAAACACACTATTGTACACTACATTTGGGACCTTCTAGTTTAAAGTGTCCCTGCCCATGGCAGAGGGGTTGGAACTAGATGATCTTCCAACCCAGGCCATACCAGGATTCTGTGACCTGGGATTTTTCTGAGCAAAGAGGTTGCTCTGGTACCTACACAACCACCCCTGGGGAGCAGAAGACCCTTACCCAAGGGACGAGTCTGGAAAGACCTTCTTAAGTGACATGGTGACATGGACAACAACTTGCTCCAAATCATCCAGGGACATGAACCGGAAGGCGTAAGATGCTGCATCTGTTTCTATGACAACCTGCAGGGGTCCAAAGGATGAGAGATGCCTGAGCAGGCTGGCAGCACAGAGCGTCCCCAAGCCCCCAGACACGACGGTGACAGCCACCAGCTCCTCAGTGCCAACCCAGCCAGAGCAGCGTGAGCGCAGGGAAGGCCGCGAGCACCAGGAATTCAGGATAAAACACGTTCAACAGACTGTAACGTGCAAGAATAAGGCATAAAACCTCCCCAGAATTCAAGCTAAGCTGACGCAGAGGCAGCCCAAGGCGGCGGGGTGAGAACAGCCTTGCCTCCGCCCGCAGCAGCCGCAGCTGGAGGATGGAGGTTTCCTCCCTGAATTTATCTAATCGGGGTTTGAGGCTTTTTTAGCTTTTGGTTCCTACCAGGAGAAGAAAAAAAAAATAAAAAAAAAATCCCATGGCAACACGCTCCCTGATTTAATTACACGCTGATTGAGGCGTGGGAGCAAGATGACAATTATCCACTGGCACCGGGCGAGGACGGCGCTTCCGCCGGTGCCCGGGGCTGCGGAGGCAGGAGAGCGTGGGGCTGCCTGCACATTAACAACCCCTGGGCTCTCCAGAACCCAGTCAGGTGTCTCACCCTCCTCCACCCCGAGTTTTCAACCCCCAGCACCCCTCAGCCTCTGCCCAGGTCCTTTAGTTCTCTCCCGGGGCTCAGCCACGCAGCCTCCCGAGCTGCAGAAAACCTGTTTAGAGGCTGAGGCCGCTGTCACTGGTGATGCTTGAACAAGCAAAAGCCAGACAGGAGGTTAACAAGGACCAGACAGGAGGTTAACAAGGACTGTAGCCCTGTTTCAGCCGACACATCCAAGCCAGGGCATCCCATTCCTCTCTTCCATGGTTCCCACTGCTGCATCTGCCCCGAGCGCCTCCCTCTCTCTAAGAGGATTAACTGGGTTTAAAACACCGTCCTGCTAAATTTGTCTTCACCTTGGTAAGCCAGCAGCCATTTGTCACCTTGTCCCTGCTGAGCATGGCCAGGTGCTGTCTGCAGCTGCTGGAGGAGGAGAGGTGCAGGCACCCACCCAGCACCCCTGGGTGCCTCCCTGCACCTCCAGCCCCGAGGGTGAGTCCCCCACTGAGACCATAAGAGGATTTATTTTCAGACTGAAGGAGAAAAATACCCTGTGGAGCTCTCAGGGATCATCACTGGTGACCCTCAGTGTGCAACGAGGAACCAGAACACCCCAGACCCTGAGGTGGGCTCGAGACCAGAGTTTCCCATGGGGGAAGGTGAGCACAAGTTTGGGGGGTGCCCAGGCTGGTTTTGCCCTGGGTGTTGGTGCCACTCACCACACTGGGCTCTTGGACTGTCATCTCCCTCACCTCCAGGAAGCTGAAGCTGCTGTGAACCTGTGGGTGAGAAGAGCAGGATCAGCCCCAGCGCTGATGGAGAAGGGGGATCCAAGCTCCCATCCTTCCCCAGGCCTCAAACAGTGCCTGGCCATGCCCCTGAACCAGACCCCTCCCCTTCACCCTCCCCTCATCCTGCTCCTGAGGGCTCCCCAGAGGCCCAGGTGACCCAGAGGTCACTCACCCCAGAGCCCCAAGCCCCCCTTGGGGCTGTCCCCGCACTCACCCTCACCGGCAGCGTCACCGGCAGCACGTACGCTCTCCAGGGCGTCAGCACCTAGGCAGGGGGACACTGCTGTGACAAGGGACAGTGGTGACCCGGGAGCCACCCCTGCCCCTCGCTGCAGCCATGAGATAGCTGCCTGGGGAAAGCAGGAGAGCAGGAACCAGACCGGACTCTGCACGTACCAGGATGAAGTCGTCGTACTTGGACTTCACCTGCAGCTGGACACTCAGCTCCAGGAGCGCCTTTTTTGTGCCCAGGAAGGTGGTGATGCCCTCTGAAAAGACCAATGTCCACGTGAAACGAGGTGGCTGAAGTCACCTTGGTGCTCTTCCACACGCCCTGCTGCCCTTGGGGTCACTGTCCCTGCACCCCCACCCAAATATACTGCTCTCCATCCACACCCGAAATCACACCCCAGTTGCTCTCATCTAAACCACACACTTGACCAGCTGTGAGTCTCATTTGCTGCTTGGATGATGCACCCACTTCCCCATCACCTGCCACAGCCTTGGCTGAGCACAGGGCTTTGGGGTTGTCGGTTCACACTGCCTCGCTCACTGGGAGCTGGCACTGAATGACAAGAGGGGCCTGATTTCTCTCCTTTCCTTCCCAAATTTACCACTGGGGACCCAGTGGGCACTCAAGTCCTTCCTCCCCACGGAGCAACCAGGGTGGTTTCACGCACCAACCTCATGTCCACAGACCCGTCTCTCCCAGTCACTGGCCCAGTGCGGGCGTTGCTCCTGCCTTGAGCCTCACCTCCCCACCTGTCCTGATTCCTGCCTCCCACAGGGAGAAACCTCCTCCAGGAGACAGGTTATCTGGGGATGCTTTTGGTCCAAGCTGCATCCTCAGCCACACGAGTTTCTGGGGACACAAGCAGCTCCCAGACACCGCTTGGACCCCCCTGACCCTCAGCTGCTGTTGAGGAACCCGAAAGCGGCCCTGCCAACCCCAGCACGGCAAACTGGGGCTGAGCAGGCCCCGTGCTGGCGCCTTCCATGTGGCACGGATGCCTCGGCGGGCGGGCGATGCTTACCTTGCAGCTCGGCTGGGATCCCTCCGGGGGACGCAGCCATGGTTTGGGACGGCGGGGATCACCTGCCGGGGGATGCCGGTGTCAGGACAGCATCCTTGGGAAAGGCACCCCCGGCGGGAGGAAGCGCTGAGGAAGCGCCGCAGCCTCGGTGCCTCCTCCTCCCCCCTCCCGGTGCCTCTTCCTGCCCCGTCAGGCGAGATTTACCGCCTGAGCAAAGAGAAGCGAAATGAAAGCGACGGTGCCCACGGCCCACCGGCCCCGCGCCCTTCTCTCCCCTCCCCTGCGTGGCATCCCCCCGGTGAGCAGGACACCCCCAGCCTTCCAGGGTTGAGGATCCGTGGCCCGTCCCCATCCCGCAGCCCCCCGAGGTGCTCCGTGGGGATACATTTCTGTCTGCAGACGGCTGGTGAGTGGGGAGAGGGCAGCTCTGCCCTTCACAGCACCGGGTGGTCAGCCCAGCCCCAGCACCTTGCACTGGGAATTGCAAGGGGAGTTAATGGAGGTGGGTGCTGCGTGCTCTCCAGAGGATGGGTGTGGGTGCCCAGGGCTGAAGGCAGGGCTTTACCAGAGCAGAAACGCCCCAGGCACCCTGCCAAAGTGACTGAATTGCTGTCCCAGAGCAAGGACAAGAGGCAGAAGCTGGGTCACCTCCTAGGAGCAACAGGACTCAGTGCATCAAGCACTCCACCCTCCCAGGAAGGCTCTGGGCCAGGCAAAAAGCCAAAAGCACCCCAGGACAGAGGGTCTGAGGGAGCAGGCTGAGCTGCTCTCAGCCAGCAGGCTGTGACCAGCACCCACAGGGACAGAGGGTGCCAGCTGCCTTCTCCCCCTAAATTGCCCCTTTTGACAACCCTCCAAGCTCCAGGCTGAAATCTGCCAACCAGGGACTCACAGAGTTTTCCCAGGGGTGGAATAACTCAGGAGATGGTGGTCCCTGGAAGGATTGGGCGATGTTGCCCTCCTGCCACACACACCTGGGGCCACAGCACTTGTGAAACCACCTGTCTGGTTCCATGTTTTTTCCAGGATGGGAGGAGGCCAAGCTGCTGGTATCTGAACTTCTCAGAAAGGGCGCCATGTCCCCATTTTGTCATGCAAGGATACTCAGGACAGAGAGAGGGGCTGTCCCTTTACACCCATCATCAGAATGGCTCCTATTGAAGCTTAGAAGCACAAAGGAGCTCCTGGCAAGCTGCATCCCAAGCTAATTCCCCAAAATGCTGGGTCCCACATGCTGGGACATTCTGAGCATCAAAATATCTACCTCAGGAGTGGGGCAGAGGAAGACATCTGTGTGCACAAGCTTCTGTGCAAGCCCAGGCAGGTCAGGATGCCCAGAGCAACCCACAGAGAGACCCAGACTCTGTGTCCAGCAGTGGACTCTGCTTTGTAACATAAGAGGATTTAGTCCCTCTAACCTGGGGGAGCTCTGCACCTCTGGAAGCCCAGCAAGCCTTTGGCAGGCTGCAGCAGGCACACAGAGCTGGTCCCAGCCCCTCTCCATCCTGACACCATTCTCCAGTGTGCTCCCAGGACAGCCCAGGCGCCAGGGATGGCAGCCAGGCCAAGCAGCTGGCACAGGCAGTGATGTTCCTTGGATCCATACCAGCCCTGGCTTTTCACTCCTCACAGCCCAGGACACAGCTTTTCCAGCACTGATAAGAGCTCTGGGGTTGAGCCAGAAGCGTTCTGTCCATATTCAGGCTTTGGGTGCTGCCCTGGACGCGTGTCCTCAGGAGCAGCCTGGGATGGGGATGTTGCTCTTCGTCTCTCCAGAACAGCTCCAGAAGCCAGCAAGAGGCAACACAAGCAGAGATCCCTGCCCAAGGCAGGAGCCACAGCTCAAATCAAATAAAACCCAGTCTGCGTAACAGGGCTATTGAGTGAGCAAGCACAGAGAAACCAGGTCAGCTGAGCAGATCACAAGGTAACACGCCAGGCTGGGGAAGAAAGGAGGATGACCACAAGGTGACAGCTCCCATCCTCAGTAAACCCGTGCTGAGGTCTCCAAGGAAGAAGTTCAAAAAGCAGTCCACAATCACAAAGACAGGGTGGGAGCTGCCAGGGAATTCAACACACCACCGGCAGACCAAACACTACTTGGGAGCAACCACCTGTAGTCTTTGGACAAATAGACCTCTTGGCTCTCTTCCTTTCAGCCCACCATCACTGTTCACACACAGCCAGCTCCTCTGAAGCCCAGGAGAGTTGCAGCCCCTGCCTTGGGGTCACCCAGCATGAGCTGCTGCACACAGAGCACTCACAGCACAAGAAGCCTCCATCCTGCCCAGAACTCCAGAGTTCCACCTCCAGGCAGCTTCTCCCGGCAAACTGAAGGAGTAACTTTCGGGACCACAAATAACTAGTCACCAAGCATCCAGTGAAAACTAAATCTAGCAACTCTCATGCTTGTTACAATTTTCCATGTGATTTGCAGCGACCCCTGTACCAACAGTACCAGGTCCTGCCCTAAACCCGCAGAGTGCAGCTTCCTGACTGCCTCCAGCTGGCTCCCTGAGCTGCTGTCACAGGCAACCAAAAAAAACACACCACAGAAACTCCACCCGAGCGCCAGTCCCGTTTTCCAGAACGAAATGGAAATGACATTCCCGCTCACTAAACCATCAGCATTTAAACTCACAGGCAAAACAATCGGAAGCAACAACTCCTCCCGCGTTACTCTGAGCTCAGCCACAAACACCGACCTTCACACAGGGAATCATCCCAATTTAAGGGCAGGGACAAGGTACCTTGTGTTCAGCACGGGGCAGAGGGAACACCTGCAGCCAGAGAGGAGCCAGTCCCTGCAGCATCCTTCTGGGAAGAGCGGCTTTTCCGTCTGGAGATGGCTGCCAGGTCACACCGGTGATGCACACAAAGAAAGCAGCCGGGGAGCACACGTGTTAATCCATTATTATTTATTAGCTGTACAGCAGTATATTCTCCTTCCCAGCTTTCAAACCCCATTACATATTTTATAACAGTATTTTTTTTTTTTCCCCATGTTGGCTTCCTAAAATAATGAAAAATATCACACAGTACAGCTAAGTACAAAAATGCATCAACCTAGAGTCTGATAGCTAAACTGATAGCTCTCTTAAAAGCGATACATAGAAGAAAAATTTGTTTGAAATCAGCAAGACTGAGGCTCTATAAAAAGCTTACATATTTTAACATGTGACATTTTCATATACAGGCATCATTTGTATTTCACATTATTCCTTTTTTCGTCTTTTATCAGAGATTCAAAAATTGTAGAATTACTGACCTATTAATAAAATTTCCTGGCCCAGGTTTTGAGGGCTGTAGTGACCCACTTATAAATCACCACTTCTGTCTTAACATAGGATTCATAAACACAAAAATACAACTACAAGATAGAGCAAAGAAAATGTTGTCGTGAAATCAAAAAAAACTCAAAAAGAAGGTTAATTATAAATGTTTCAAATTGGTTGGATGGTCACATCCAGAGGGCAGTGGTCAACGGCTCAGAGTCCTGATGGACATCAGTGACAAGTGGTGTCCCTCAGGGGTCCATACTGGGACCAGTGTTATTTAAGATCTCTATTAATTACAGAGATGAAGGGATTGAGTGCACCCTCAGCAAGTCTGAGCGGTGCTGTTGACACTCCTGAAGGATGGGATGCCATCCAGAGGGACCTGGACACGCCTGAGAAGTGGGCACATGGGAATCTCATGAGGCTTAACAAGACCAAGTGCCAGGTGCTGCATCTGGGTCAGGCCAACCCCCCTGAATCAATCCCGGCTGGGGGTGACAGATCGAGAGCAGCCCTGCTGGGTGAGAGGCTGGACACGACCCAGCCACGGGCACTCACAGCCCAAAAAGCCAACCGTGTGCTGGGCTGGAGCGAAGGCAGCGTGGGCAGCAGGGAGAGGGAGGGGTTCTGCCCCCCCTGCTCTGCTGAGACCCCGCCTGCAGCGCTGAGTGCAGCTCTGGGACCCCGGCACAGCAGGGACATGGACCTGGGGAGGCCACAAACACGATCAGGGGCTGGAGCACCTTTGCTATGAGGGAGGGCTGAGAGAGTCGGGGTTGTTCAGCCTGGGCTGACCTAACTGTGGCCTTCCAGAACCTGCAGGGAGCCCACAAGAGAGCTGGAGAGCACAGGTGACAGCACAAGGGGGAATGGCTTCAAACTGACAGAGGGAAGGGTTAGACTTGATATTAGGAAAAAATTCCTCCCTGTGAGGGTGGTGAGGCACTGCCACAGGCTGCCCAGAGAAGCTGTGGCTGCCCCATCCCTGGAAGTGTTCAAGGCCAGGTTGGACAGGGCTTGGAGGAACCTGGGCCAGTGGAAGGTGTTCCTGCCCAGGGCAGGGGGCTGTAGAACTAGATGGACTTTAACATCCCTTCCAACCCAAGCCAGTCTATGATTCTAGGAAATACCAGGTTTTTGTGCTTCAAAACCAGATTTCATGTGTGGGTTTCTCTTGTTCTGCAAGCAATAATCTGGATACATCTCTTCTCTACGTTATCAACAGTTTTTCCAACATTTACACTCTATCAATTTTCTTGTTGCTTAGTCTGAAAGGAATTAAAATACTGGGGTTTCTTTAAACTGCATTTTTGCATACCTCTTAATTAATGGAAAAAGATTAAAATGTAAAAAAAAAAAAAAAAAAAAAAAGTTCTCTGAAGGGATATACTGCTGAAGGGAGAGAAATACCGAAGGTCCGATCTGCCGGCCGCACGGCCCTGTGCTCGCCGGCAGTGGCCCTGCCGCACCCCTGCCGCTGCCGGCCCGGCGCGGGGCTCACCCCCTGCCCGCCCCTCCTCCGAGCCCGTGTCCGCGGCCCCTTCCATCAACCCTGGGACCCTGTGTCACCGGGAAGGACGGCGAGACTAGAGATCACCAAAGGCCACCTTCTCCCACAAAGGGCTGTGTCGGCTCAGTTTAGGCTGGCACTTGGGCGCGGGTGATACCTGAGCGTGTCCTCTGGTCCCGCGTGGCCGGTGCTGAGAGGGGTGTTTCCAAAAGTTCAGTCTTGTTTTCTCGTTTTCCAAACTGAGGCTTGGGAGGGCAAAGAAGGGGAAGGGGGGCTAAACTATAATTTATTTTTATGCATTTTATGTATGTATTAATATTTGTATTTAATTTATCTTTATAATTTAAGGAAAAGGTACGTTCTTTTTTTTTTTCTGACTGAATACATAGAATACTTTCAACATCCTACGTGCGGTCTGCCTAGTTCACCATTTCTGTTGTTGCTGTGGCTGTGGCTGTTGTTGTTGTTGTTTTAGGGTTTTTCTATGGGGTGTGAAGTGGTGTAGCCTAGTTTTCTCCTCCACTCTGCCATAGCGCTGCCATGCCTTCTTTGCAAACACGCGCGTGTGTCAGTAACGTTGGAGATGCCAATAGATGCAGTAGCTGACCTGTCATACTTATCCGCTATAATTTATTGCAATATAGGGACAAGTGAATCACCATCACAACTCTCTTCCTTTTGCAGTGGGGAGGTTGTGGGAAGTAGAGAGCTACATCTAATGCATCCACCTGACCCTACTGATAGTCTGCTGGAGAATAAGGTTTTCTTTTATGAACCAGCTCACCCCTGGGCTCCTTCCTCACCTTCCTCTTTCTCCCTTCTCCGCGCGCCCCCCCCCCCCCCCCCGCCTTGCTTCTCTAAGTCCTACTGAGGCAGGGGTTAAACCCCCAGAAAACTGCTGCAGGAACAACAAGCATTTCTTCCTTTCAGATAGGCCTTGTGTCAGTCCATAAATCAAAGCCAACCTGAGAGCCTGGCATCGGGATGCATTATTTTAACACCAGCTCGTAGTAAATATCACCGTCGGTTTGATTTGTGAAATCCAAAAGGCCCTACTGACACCGAGGAAAAAAAGCGGGGTGGGGAGAAGCCAAACCAACAAAGGGAAAGAGAACCCGAAAGGGTAAAGGACGCTCTTTCTTTTGTTCGTTTTAGCAGAAGCTGCTGGCTGATTTTGCTGCTGGGTAGGGAAAAAGGGTCGGGCGGGGGCCGGCGGGCAGGCGGGCAGGCCGGGCCCCCCTCCGGGGGCCGGGTACTACCGACACGTCAGGTGCGATCCTGTTTTCACACACGAAGGGGAGCGGTTTTATTAGCCGCGGAGAAAGTCTATTTAAATTTCGGAGCGGTATTTGGTTACTCGATTTGGATGGCAACAAAGAGCTAACGTTAGGCTTCACGCTGGTTTCTATTAAAAGGCAACCTTTGCGGGTTGCTGCCTCCGAAAAGCTGGGGGTTAGGCTGGAGGAGTAACGTGTGGTCGAAGGGACTGGCAAAATGTGCCCGTTCCGTGGACTTGTTATGCACAAAAAGTGAGGCCATGGGCGCGGGGGGGGGGGGGGGGGGGGGGGGGGGGGGGGGGGGGGGGGGGGGGGGGGGGGGGGGGGGGG
>JAWWES010000021.1:13292206-13320250 GCA_035583135.1 Lophotriccus pileatus
ATCTCTTTTAATTAATGTAAAAACATTAAAATTTAAAAAAAAAAAAAAAAAAAAAAAGTTATTTACAAGCTTGACCATTACAGAAATGCTTTGCAGAAAGCAAAGCATATTAAGGACAGAAACCAGTTGGAGCATGCCAAAACTACCGTGTGCAGCTGACTTGGAGAACCGGAGCTAGTCAGTGTGTTAAAAAAAAAAAAAAAAAACCAAAAAAAAAAAAAAAGTAAAAAAAGAAAACAAACAAACCTCCCCCCCCCCCAAAAAAAAAAACATTTCAAAAGTCTAGAACCCTCCCAAGTCTGCATTTACAGTTAAAAACACTACTGAGAGAAGAGGCTCAAGGACTCTGGGAACTGGAAGGGCAAGTCCGGAGTGGTTTTCCACATACTTTAGTCAAGGCTTCCGCTTTTGTATATTAAAACTCGGTGCATGTAAACACGGCCCTTGGACCAGCTTTACAATGCAAGTTCAGAGCAAAACTCAAGCATCTCACAGGAAACCCTCAAGGACTCCAAAATATTTCCTAATGTTCCATGATCCTGTAATGCTAACATAAAACAGCAAGTTCTAGTTAAATCACATTCTAACATCGTTTTTTTTTGTTTTTTGTTTTTTTTTTTCCCAGTATGTTTGGTAAAATGGTCTAAAATGATGCATTTCCCAAAGCCAAGAAAAAAGATAAAAGGAAAAATAGATTTGAGCCGCTTAAACACAGCCCAGGCCAGTTCAGTCAGCCAGCGTGGTCTTCCTCCATCACCGGTCCATCATGCTGAGAATCATCTCAGGGGTGAGGTCTCCATTGGGAGCTTCCACTACAGGAGGCTGAGCTTCCTCCTCTTCCTCTGCTGTTTCTGCATCAGGTTCTTTCTTCACTTCAACTATAATATTTTCAATTTCACCAGTGTGCTGGTCTTCAACCTGAATGATTGCTGCAGCTATAAGGGCAGAAAAGGGAGGAGGTGGGGGGGGGAAATAGATTACTTTACTAGTTCCAGAGCTGGCCTCCAACAGCTTTTTGGTAGGCTTAAGTCACTTCCATGGGAAGGGAACACATCTTCCCACATCAGTGGGGAGCAATTCAACCCACCTTGCTCACCCAAGCATCAAGCATCTATTTCCCCACCCCTGTATGAGGATGTGCTCCCAGCACAACCATTCCAGTCTGCATTTTCATATTAAGATATTATTAACGTCCTTTCTTTTTTGCATGGTCTGAAGTGGCCACATTCCCCCGTGACCAGGAAACCCTTGCAACAAATTTCAAGGGTTTTGGCAATGCAGAGACAAGTACAGTTATCTACCTTTTAAACAAGCTCAACTGAAGGGATTAGATCTCCTACAAGAACTGCCAAGTCCAAAGGAAAAGGTGCTCAGGCAAGCAGTGTAAGGGAAGCTGCAATCAGTGACTTACGCTGGGATTGTTTTGGTTGGGTGGCAGCTTTGCCTGGTGGTCTTCCTCTTCGTTTCTTACTGGGAGGTGGTGCAGGAGCCTCTTGCTCAACTTCTGGTTCAGCCTCAATTTCTACTGCTGTCTCCTCCTCCTCTTCATTATCATCCAAATCTGGTTCAGCATTTTCCTCTGTAAGAAATGGTCTCGGGTAAGTCTTCAGTTTAAACAAGAATGAAACACATCCGTCTACAGACAAATACCATCAAATCCTCATCCAAAAGGAGTCAACTCTGATGAGAAAGAAGGGAAGCAAGGCCTTTGCTGAGAGGCTGGTGGCACAGACTGTTAACCTGCTACCCTCACCTTAGAGGGAGCAAGCTGTCCTTCAGAAAGCAAAAGGAAATGTAATCATGTTAGATTATGTGTAAAAACTACTCTGGCACACCCACAAAGGAGCTCAGAGAGACAGCAGTAGGAGAGGAACCAAATACACTGCTGGGCTACTCCCAGGCCCACCAGAGGAGCCAGCAGTCCCTCCAAGTCCCACCTGCACCACCCAGAGGGGCACAGGGCTGCAAAATGGAAGGTGGGAACCCAAATCCACGACTTCTGAGGAACAAACATCCTGTCCAGGCCACTGCCAGGAGAGCCACCAGCCCCACTGTCCAGGTGTGAAATCCACCCCCATGAGTCTCTACTAGGAGAGAGGACTATGAGTTTTTCCTTCACAAACAGCATCTCCACCAGCATCTCCCTCGGATGCTGACAGCCTTCCCCCACAGAAGTTGCCAAGCTAATCTGTGATGCAGTTGCCTGGACATACCACAAGCAGGATCAAGTACTATTTCACAGCAATGCACTGCAGAACCACTGTTTCTTTCAGGACTCTAAAAAAAATGACCAGAGTTTGACACACAGGCAGGACAGGAATGGCACAAGGGGTGTCAAACTGTTTTTTAAACCACTGTGCCTTGGAGCAGGCCTGGGACAGCAGGATCTATGTTATCCCTCACAGGCAGTACATCCCCCTGTACTTGGCCATGTACTATCACTTTCTGTTTGCCAACCAGACAAGACTCTTTCAAGTGCCAGAACAAACCTGCAGAACTGGCACACCAACAGCTAACACATGCAGTGAATCACAGCCTGTAATTCTCAGAAGGCACTGAGCTGTTCTCACCACTATCAGAGGAATCTTCTTTCTTAGACCGCATCTTCCTCTTTCGGCCACGTTTGCCCTTCTTTGTCTCTCCTCCATTCTCTCCTTCCCCACCATCTAGGCCAGAGCAGTTATCAGCATGTCTGGCCATTGTGTTCTAGTCAGTGGAAGATTAAAAACATAACAAAAATTAAAACACACGTTGGATTCAAGATCAGACACTCTGAGTCTGTATTTTCAAACACATTTCTGGTACCTTACATAATTTTTTTTTTTAAGAAAGATTGTTTAGGGGAAATGAGTACATTCATTAACTTCATTAATAAAGCTGCATTTCCACATTGCTCATGATGTCCATGCTAATGTGTTGGTATTAATCCTGAATCACACCAGGTCCCTCTCAGAGAGAAGGGCTCTATCTATATTTTAGATAGAAGACCAGGATTGCACCTCGTACCTCACCCCAGCCTTTCTGCTGGGCAAACACCCCCCTCCCCTTAGCTAAAAGCCTCATTCCACCCCAACATCCCCCAAGTTCAGAGCAGTGCAAGTCCCTTACCCTGCGAGTGAAGGTTTTGCCACACTTGGAACAGACAAAGGCAGCGGGGACAAAGTTGGGGTCGTGGTATCGCTTGAAGTGCATGTCGAGGAGCTGCTTCTGGCGGAAGGTTTTGTCACAATGGCTACAGGCATAAGGCTTTTCTCCAGTGTGGGTCCGTTTGTGCATGACCATGTGTCGCTCCTGGCACAGACAGGCGAGACAGGGAAAACAACTTGAGAACTCACCCTTCAAAAGACTCAAACAGCTAACCTGATCTTGACCGCTGGTCAAACTCAACAGCTAAGATTTCCAGCTGGTACTTTCAGCTCCCACAGGGGGTGCCAGTCCCGCCTCAGCTCACCTGTCTGCACGCATAATCACACTGGTCACACTTGAAGCGCTTCTCGTTCTTGTGAGACTTCTGGTGCTGGATGAGGGCGTACCGCTCGTGGAACACGGCGTCGCAGTAGCGGCACTTCTTGCCCTGCTCGATGTAGGAATGCTGCTTCCGCAAGTGGACACCTGGGAGAGAAAAGAGGGGAGGTTTTCACCATCACCACGCGGGAAAAGCCGAGCCTAACAGCGCTCTGGAGCTCCTTCACTCCTGAGCTCAGCCAAAAAAAATAAAAATCAGTGAAATAGTTAATTTAGGATTCAACCAAAAAGACTCGTAGTTAAAACCAACTAGAACAGTTTCTAGACAGAAACAGCTTGCAGAAAAACCCCATTGAATTTTTCCACAGGACTCCACATTTGGTTATTAGTTTCAATCTGTGTCGATTCAGGACACTCGCATTTGATAACGCATGATTGGCAAACTGAAATGTCTTGTGGACTGTTATGTTTAAGACTAACCCAAATTGCCTGGATTGAGACAGAAGCCAGGTAATTCACTGGGGGAAAACAGGATTTTCTGCAGGATTAGAAGTCAGTGTGACAGGGCTAGAAGGCAACAGGGATACCAGCAGATAATCCTGACAGAGGTTTTAGTCACTTCTTTAAAATCCTCCAACTAAGAGCATACCACAGCTGCACGAGGTAGCTTAGGGTAGATTAAAGCATTATTAGAAGAAAAATTCTTCATAGCTAACATCAGTTTTCCTCTCTTGTAAATCAGCTTGTTTGCTCCTGACATCATCCTCTCAAACTGCATCTCACTGTAGCACTTTACACTTGTCTTCACTGGAAGGGAGCCTGCCTTCCCATTACTTGGGTGATAATTCTGTTTATAGACAGAAAGTTCTGCCAAATCGTGGTTCTTTCCTTCTCCTCAGCTGCTCTGGGCACAGTATTGTTTGTCACCTTCTTCCAGAACATAAGAGCTTGCCTGCTGGAATCACACTGGGTACTGCTCACCAGATCAAGACTGTCCTACTGCAAGGACTCAGGGCTTTTGTGAGCACACACTCCCCTCCTACCCTGCCTGTGGCACACAGCTCCATACCCCAGAAAGTTAAAACATTTGGCCTAATTCAAACCTTTTAACTTGATGAAAATATCTCTGCATGACACTTAAACCATGCAGGAGGTTGAGCCAAGTGACCTTCTGGCTTTTCAGACCCCAATCTTTTATGCTGCTGGAATCTCAGTTCAAGTTCAATACATGCCTTGCATCTACAAGCCTGAAAACAGTATTGGATGCTTGGGGAAAAAAAGAAATTACTTCTTCAAATAACGAGAAGAAACTGAAAACTGTTTCCCAGGTGCATTGGATTAAGTGCACTCTAATGCTGGGAAGAGTTTTGTACCACCTTCAGCAAGCAGCCACGTTGGGGGGATACGTACCCAAGTCACTCTTTCTCGCTATGACAGTATCACAGTGAGGACAGTGGAATTTGGCCACATTCTCCGTGTGCTTCTGCAAAATGTGCATCTTCATGGTACCGCTCTGGGTGAAGCGAGCATGGCAGATGTAACATTCATATGGCTTCTCTCCTTCAGGAGCAAGAGGAGGGGGGGAAAAATAGCACAAGTACTTTTGTTAAAAAGAAATCTTACCAAGAAGCCCCAGCCAACCTCCCAGAAACTTGCACCAAGCATCCAGACAATAGTAACTCTACAAAGAGCTCAATTTCTCTTTCTCTGCAAGTTTTAGCTCCAATAAGCATCTTTCTTACAAGGAAACTCGAGGTCAATCTTTAAGCAAGTTACATTATTCTTACTCTGAGAAATGCAGGCAAGACCTACACACAGGCTGCCAGAAGACAGCAAGTGGCATCAGATTTTTTTGGAGTGGGGGCTCTGAATGTTCATGTTTATATAAAAGAGCATTTTCCCCCCACTTTAGTTTTAGCAGCATGATTAATTTGGCATTGCTGTAACATTCTGTGCTAAAATCAATCCCGTTTCTATGTAAGGAAAAATTCAGCATCTTTATGAACTAACATGCATGAGAAGCTTTTAAAATTACACTAAAGCATAAAACCGTAAATGGCTCTAATCTTTAACTGGAAGTGGAACACTGGAAACAGAAGAAGTTTCTTCTGTTCATAGTACAAGTGCCTGTATTTTATCACCTCAAAGTGGAAATCAGAATCCACCAGGCTCATCCTCAGAGCAGTAATTCTATTAGGTTATGAATTTACGAGTGCTTATCAATCACGGTGCGTTCTCTTCAACCAGAAACTTCATAAAGGTTTAAGACAAAACTACAAAACCCTATTTCTCCCGCTGTTTAAGTGTCAGCACACATTGTGCACAGCCTCAGCACTCTGACACTGAGGAAACATGGCATCAGTACCAGAGTGGGTCCTCA
The DNA here is from genome assembly GCA_035583135.1 of Lophotriccus pileatus. NCBI lineage: Eukaryota > Metazoa > Chordata > Aves > Passeriformes > Tyrannidae > Lophotriccus > Lophotriccus pileatus. The sequence goes on from JAWWES010000021.1 coordinate 13,298,052, forward strand.
TGTGCCTCTTCAGTTTGTAGGTGTCCCTGCTGGCATAGCTGCACAAGCTGCACTGGAACGGGCGCTCTCCGGTGTGAGAGCGAATGTGGCGTTTCAATTTGCTAACCTGGAAGTCAAGAGCAAGACTGGAAGTCAGCATAGACGAGCATCTCAGACTGCCAAAGGTACAAGGAATCGGTGAAGGGTTTAAGGTCGTCTATTTTTGTTTTGTTACAAATCCAAACAAGCATGTTTCAGTGCCATTCTCACACTGAACACACCCACTCGCTCCTGTTCACTTTACTTCACCTCCCAACCTCACTCCCAGCCTTGCCTGATGCTTGTTCCCACACTGACTGCAACCTGATTTAGACTCCTGTGCTCAACCTGCTGTTATTGACCATCTCAGCAGCTGAAGACACCCTAAAATTTCAAAGCATCCTGGAGATCCTCTCCTGGTTTTATTGAGAAGGTACAAACCCTGCTCAAAGGTCAGCAAGAACACCAATGGTACTGCATGTTCTACTCTCCAGCCTGACTATGCTGCTTAATCACCAACTTGTGCCTACAAAAGCAGCACGACCTCACACAAGGACCAACTTGGTTGTTCTTTCTTAATTCATACTGTGAAAACCCCTGCAACACAATTTATTCAGCGCTCAAACCCACAGGGCCTGGAATTACAGCACTGTAGGCACAGTGTGGGTAGGAAAAAAAGACCCAAGTCCCTGCTCAAGCTCTCCCAACTGCAACCTTCTCCCAGTGCAGAAATTCCTCTTGCTCATAATCTAGCTCCAATTTCCTATCACAATATAAAAGCTGTCCTGTAAAATAGGTAATACTGCATGGAAGGGAAGCGTTCAAGGAAGCTTAATGTGCCTGAGCAAATCAGACAATCATTCACTATTAGCAAAGCTGCTCTTCACCAATATTAAGGCAAAGGCTCTTTAGTTTTAGCTACAGACACCTTCATGGCATAAACAGATAATCTGCAGAATGCATGTTTCTAAAATGGGAGGGCAACTCTGATCTGAAACGACACCCCACTGCAGGAGGAAACGTCTGTCTCCTTCAACATGGAGCACGATACAATTCCTGCAATCACATGAAAGGACAAATAATTTAAGAAACAATGACAACTATTGTCTATAAAGAGGAAATGGATGTCACCTAGCATTTCTGTGCATAAGTGATCTCAAACTGCTTTCTGATTCACTGAGGAAATCCCACCATTTGCTTGCAAGAGCAGCTCTGATTTATAACATCTTTTGCTCAGAGCCTTTTAACCAAATGGCCAAAGAGGAAGGAAATGCCTGAGAACAGAGTTTACAACAGATGGTGAGCAATCTTTGAAGTGCACAAGGAAGCACTCAGCACTGTAACAAGTAACTAACATACCTCCACACTGGCATAATCACACATGGAACACTTGAAGGGTTTCTCGTGGGTATGTTTGTAGCGGCGATGCCGAACCAACTCTCCACTGGTCACAAAGGCCATGTCGCAGTCTGGGCACTTGTGAGGGCGAGTACCTGATGGTGTGCAGCACAACAGGGAGGCAATGACAGGCAGATTCAGTGACAGAGGAAAATATTTTGTTTTGCTTGGGTTTGTTTTTGTTTTTTTTAAAGTGAATTAGTAACACCGCTTTCGTGTTCTGAAAGATTAGATTAGAGTAGCAAACAATTTACACAAAAGTCAGAGGGTTTGTATAAATAACAAATGGATTGAAGATCTCAGAGAATTAACATGCTTTCAGGGAGGAAACAGACTCCCTTTTTTTTTTGTATCACTTGGTTATTTATAAATTTGAAACCGCAAAGTTAGACATGATGTAAGTAAACAGAGAAAATTAAGGATATGTGTGTGGGGGGGTTTGGCAGAAAGGCACAAGCTTAAGTATATTCACAATTACCTGTAGTTTCATACCAGAAACTGAGGTAAAGAGCAACAGAAATGTGTTACAATTTCTAGCTATAAGTTTTATTCATCCAATCTATTCCTTGGGGTTAGGTGGTTTTGGTTATTCTTAATTCCCTCGTGTTTAACTCCAGCCTCATTCTCATTGCACTTTTCTGCACGCAGCAGCGACAACACAAATCTGAGAACACAAGTACTAATGCTCGGGGCAAAGAGAACATTTCTGTAATTTCAGGTAATTTGAGATCAAGCCCAGGACCAGTTTTACACCTGTGAACAGGACAAGCTCTGCAACACCTGACCTGGTCAGGAAGAAAACAACTGCATTGTTTCCTCCTTCTTAGCTTGTTCCATAAGAGCAATTAGAAAAACAGCAGAGGCCTATCTTCCAATCTATTTGTTCTAATGACAGAGCAGGTCCTACAAAAAACCAAGAGTACCTGTGTGAGTGTTGAGGTGGTTCCTCAGCAACGTGACTGTCCGGAAAGCCCTGCCACAGAGATGGCACTTGTGTGGTCTTTCATCAGTGTGGCTTTTCATGTGGCGGTCCAAGTTGGAGCGACGCGGACAAGTGTAACTGCACAGTTCACACTGGAATGTCTTCTTTACACCTAGTCAGGAAAGAAATCAGCTTTAGCCTTTGACAGCACTCTGGTCTACTGTGTAACATTAGAGATTAGCACGGAAAGGAAAAGATTCTTGGAGGTTTAAATCCTGCAAGGAGCTACCATGTAGCACTAAATCCAACTGCATTGCCTGCAGCTGATTTGGCTTCAATTTTCATTAGTATGCCAGCACTCAGTGTTCCTTCTCCACTCCAAAAAGGGTGTTAAAACTTACAGTTTTAACAAAAATCAAACATACCTATTACTGTATTTTGCACCATCTACCTTACCCAGCAATTGGTTAGAAAAAGCCCCATAGAACTAATTATACCATTGGCTCCTGGTGTAAACCACACGCACACAAAGTGTTACATGTGTATTGCAGCAAAGAGAACAATCTTTTCAATCATAGTTATATGGGAATATTAATGCCACAGCATTATACTTGAGGAAAATGAGCTCCCTCACAGCCTAGATGGAAGATATGGGAGGTTTGCTCAAGAAACACTGGAGCTGAGCGCTGTTATATAAAGAGTGAGAAACATTGGGCATGTCTGCTTTCCTCCCAGCTTGCCTCTATTCAGTCACATCACATTGCGAGGTCCCACCATAACAAATGGCTTTTCAAAATCCACTTGCAGACGGGGAGCTTACCTTTCTTTTTAATTTTTGTTGGTTTAGGTGGCTTCATATTGCCCACCACCTTTTCTGCATTAACCTCAGACAACAAACCCTCCTGCTGCTCCTCTTCGAAGTCATACACAGAGACATCCACATCTTTGCCTTCCTCGGTGTAGCGCAGCTTACTCTTTTTGTTTTTCTTTGTTTTTTTGGCTGGTGGCTGATAGTCTGGATCTTTTTGCCAATTGGGATCTTCCTGGGGCTGAAGATCACCTTGTTCCAGTGTCTCCACCTCACCATTTGCACCCACTTTCACTACTTGGAAGCCTTCTGGTAAAGGGAGGGTGTGACAGATCATGGGCTCCCCCTCTTGCAGGGCTGCTTTGGAAACCTCATTCTCATAAGCTCCCTGCAGTTCTTCCACAGATGTGGTAGCAACAGGTACAGTCACTGGTACAGGTACTTGGACCAGCTGAAGCTCACCAAGGTTTATAGGCTGCTCTTCCATATTAACAACCTGAAGCGTTATGATCTGCGTGTCATCCACTGTAGCCTCAGTTTCTTGAGGCACTGCACCTTCCATTACTTCAGTCTTCATTTGAAGGAGAGTTGGATCCAGCTGATCCATCATCACCATCTGCACCCCACTGCTGACGTCCTGCACTACTTCACCTCCATCTGCTTGGTTTGGCGGGAGATGACAAGCATCATCCTCTTGCCCGCCTTCACGGCGTCTTTGATAGGTTTTCCTCTCTTTTCCCTTAATGAAAGTTTCTGATTCCTCCACAATAGCTTCGACTGCCTCACCTTCCATTTCACCTTCCTGCTGCAAAAACAAGAGAATGAATGCCACACACCATCCAACGTGTTTAACAACGGCACAAACCCCACAGAAGAGTAAGTCGCGCAACTGGAAACACCCAATTTAACAGCAGCCACGAGTCAGAAAACAGGAGCTGAGAGCTGTAGGTCTCCATGAGCCCATCACCACTGCAAAACAAGGCAATCACAGAATGCTGCCTGCAGGGAGACAACTGCACCAGCTTCTTGGAAAGGAAGGAAAGCAAGGAAGAGAGATAAAGCGACACGCACGTTCCCGTTTCTCAAAGACCACAAATCCCACCAGCAAGATGCACAGCAGTATTATTCCTTATTGAGCTTGCTGAATCACTTCACACGGCTCAGCAGGACCAGAAGCAGTCTTTGGCTATAAATTTTAAAGGTACTATGTTAAAAAACAAAAAGCCAACCTTAAAGTATTTCCTGCTCCCACCTCTAGCACTACCAGGGCCTGAGCAGAGCAGAGGATGATGCACTGTGACCTCTCTCTTCAGCTGAACGAGCCAGAACATAAGTGTTAAAAGGGTACCAAGATCAATTTTACTGCTGAAGCAAGTAACAAAAGAGCCAGTTTCCTTACTAAGCCTGTGATTAAGTCCTAATTCCAGTTCTAGATTTGATAAGAGACTTCCATATTTTCCCATTAGATTGACTGACCTCTCAGACCAGCTAACTGAATTTAATTAACATAAATATTAAATCTCCCTTGTCAGTTCAACACTTTAAAACCCACCAAACTATTTTCAGGTATCTACATTAAATCTTGCATACTGAATTTTGAAACACACAGGTTTATAGACACGAAACACAGCTGTCAGTCTCCATTAGCTTTAAGAATTACAAGACATGTAATTGCTATCGTTTTTAGAGAGTTCTTGCTTTTACTCTGCTGTCTTTCCTAGCATCCTCCACTTCTGCTGTGAGAACAATAAAGCTCGTCTTGTTCCTCAGCCTGCTTGGACTGGGGACATCTATTAACGTGCTGTTTTGATATCCGTTCTGTTGTGGGCAGCCACAGTCTCCAGAGGGCACCAGATACCCAGGAATACCGACATATGGCTTCGGGAGTGCTCCCTGCAGGGATCCGGCCTCGCCTTTCCTTCACCACCCATCAGCTTTTCAAGCTGGAGCAGATCCATATGGAGAAACAGCTGAAGTACACGAGATGATGTACGTACTTAACACTAGACAGCAGGCAATCAGAACAGAGCTGGTCTTTGGCCTACAGCAACTGTGAAACTGTTTTACAATTACCTTAAGTATCAGCAGAGGGAGAAGCCTTGTGAGGTGACCAAAAATCTCACGAATGAGAAAAGGAAGGACACACCTCAACAAAATAAACAACAAAATACTTAAGATGAAGGGACAAAATGGCAAATGCCCACCTGCAAAGCTAATGCAATTTTGGTGCCTTGCAGAGGACCAGAGGAGAAGTCTGCAACCTCGATACAAGCACAGGCAGCTCTGAGCAGAGGTGGGGCTCTCAAAGGACCTTCACATTCACTGCCAATGTCAGAGTTGGTAACAGGGCTGCTAAGTCACCCAAAAGCAAGACAACAGGCCAGAATTTGCCAGTGTCCTCTCTGATCCTACAGAAGCAGGTCTTCCTGTGGAGTTACAGGAAGGCATCATTTCAGACAGGTACAGCAGCAAATCCTACAGTCACCGAGAAACAGGTCACTCACTCGCACACCTGAAGACTTCGACACATGGCTCCTGCTGTCAGGAAAAGTTTGCCAGCCTAGGAATGCAGGTGTACAGCGAGGCCAAGCAAAAGTGGGCAGGCAAGACTCGTGTTAAGGACGCTCACAGTGAGTTCACAGGTGTGAAATGAACGGATGGAGTCTCACAACCGTCCAGTAAAGGAACTAAGACCCCGCTATTCCTCCCTCTCGCATCTCTCGCCCCCGTTCCCTGTCACTCATCAGAGGCGGGGGTTACACGGCAGGGCACGGCTGCCCCGCCGTGGTGAGACACGGCACTGCAGCGGGACCGGGCCTGCCACCTCCCTGTGCCAGCCCTCCGCTGCATCCTGACCCTGCCTGCCCTCCACTGCATCCTGACCCTGCCACCTCCCTGTGCCTGCCCTCCGCTGCATCCTGACCCTGCCTGCCCTCCACTGCATCCTGACCCAGATCCCCTGGACTCCAAACACTCAGTGCACTGACGAGTACGTTCCTCTCAGTGAAAAGGAAACGCATCTGAAAATGGCTGTTTTTAAACCAAAGTCTTGCCACAAGGAAAATGTTTCCAATTTCTCCAACCAGTGGGCACCCAGGATGGACCCTAAGCTTAAGAGGGGAAAATGTACTGACTCTTTCCTATTAAATAAGCTCTCTGGAAAGACTCCATCTCAGCTCTGTACTACCTGTCCACGTCACTTCTCAATCACTCTGTCTTGAATTATTTGCTACCTTTTTACTTACCCTTTTTTTTTTAAACTTAATCTGCCCTTTTTACAAAGTAAGCTTTACAGGCAAGTTTTATATTTATTGGAGGATTTGCCATTTGCTACAGCCAAGACCATTACAGCAGAACACTAGGAATAAAAACTGCTGAGTTTTTTATACACTTAACCCAACTTTTTATTTCTGGCTTTTGTCACCAGCTCTCTTCCTACCCGTTACTGCTACCTTATATCAACAGCTCAGTTCCACAATGACTGAATCTAAGAAAGCAAACAAAGCACCAGGTTAACAGATGATGCAGTAAATCAAGACTGAGAAAAAGTGAAAAAGAAGAGCTTCCACAATAAAGAGAGCAACCAAAGAACATCTGAAAGGAACACAATTGCCCCGTGTTAGCTCCAGCCAGTATCCCATCCAACCTCCAACCCTGCCCTCTGTCAGCACAAAGTCGTTGTCCCTTGTCCTGCCACTCCCTGCCCTTGTCCAAAGTCCCTCTCCAGCTCTCTTGGAGCTCCTTCAGGTACTGAAAGGGAATTGTAGAAGCATTAAAAACAACTTGCTGTAGGTGTCAATGCAGAGAGTACAAACCTAGAGACAGGGATGGTTAGTGCCACAGCCTGTTTTTCTAGCTGTGTTATTCATAATAAAGCTAATACCAAAGAGGCATTTGGCTGCCTCTCAGCCAACGTTAGAATTAACAAACCCTGAACTGCATCAAGTTTCATGTGCCAAATAACAGAAAAATATTTATTTTTGCCAAACAAGGCACAGTCTCAGTAAAAACTGTTGGGACACTAAAGCAATTGAAAAGTAGATTTAGTGCTGTAATATACTTTTCACTCAAGGAAAAAAAAAAAACAAACCCCAATAGAAACAATGAAGCCAAATGCTGTCAATAATTTTTTGGCATTCATAAAACACTGAAAAATATCTTTGCTTTACTGCAAACAAAAAACCCTATCACCTTGCAACATATTCAGACCTTGAATTCAAGTCAATCCACATACAGTACCACTCAAAAACCGACATAGCTTTGACACTTATGGATAGACACTTATTACAAATTTTATGGCAGTGGAAATAAAGCCTTTAAGTTGAAACAAGGGAGATTTATTTTGCTCCTGCATACCCTGTGAACCTTTGAAAGCTGAATAGAGGAATAAGCAAAAACTTCAACTATGTGTCTACAGTTAAGCAGCGTGTCTGCCACTTAGAGCAACCCTGCAGCAGGGTTTACAGACAATGGACATTTTTCCCTGCTTGCAGTTCACACGTGTCTGTGTGAGTATTTAAGGGCATTAGCAGATGCTGCATAACCGCAGGAGTGCTTGGCCATTCTCCTTCCCATCATGAAACAGCTCTATCTTCTCCCTGAAAAGGCTTCCAGCTAAGCACAGCCAAAGATAAGGCAGTTGAACAAGTAGGCCATTTCCTCCAGCAGAGCTTCCCTGATAACAAGATGAACATGGCACGAATGTAACTCACCCTAAAGCAGACATGACATACATAAAACACGAGGCATTAAGTACTGCCTTTCCTAGGGATGCTCTTACTTACTATTCACCACAATTGCTCCTGATCTCCTCAGCTTATCAGTAGTACCCCTAGACAGGTAACAAATCCAGAATATGGAATAGGTGCATGTGCAGCTGCTTCTCAAAGCTCCCCTCTGGGTTTAAAAGCACACCAATTCTTGTTCTCCACACAGTGTGGCACTAGAACCAAAAAATCCTGACACAGTTTGGGAAGTGGTAGGAAGGTGCTGGAAGAGCTCTGGGCCAGGCCAGGCACCCCAGGCAGAGTTTGGTAGCTTGGTCTCAGCACCCCACAAACAGAGCTATGAAGCTTTTGAACTCGAGGTGTTTCCAGGAGTAGTTCAGCAGTTCTACACTCAAGAGGCACAGTTGGATCCAAACAAACCAGCTGTGCACATCACATGCCAAACATCAAAGATTTACTACCAACAGGGGAAACTCAAAAACTGGGTTTCTTCTACCAAGTAATTTGCTCACACTAAAAGCTTAAAGCTTTCATTTGCCTACTGCATTCAACTTCATACCCACTAGTTATGACTGCCACGCCTATCTCCAGCTGTTTTCTCACTTCCTCCTTGCCACTTACAAGACTGCCACTGAAAACAAATAAAAAAAGTCAAATGTACTACTTCAAACATTTATTACAGCTTTAAATTAAAAAGAGCAGTCTCATTTATCTACTATTAAGCAATTACTCTGAAAAATATTTCAGCATCTCAAAGGGAGTAAGGAAAAGGACAAGCAAGAAACCTAAAAGAAGAGTGAACTTTATCACCAGTTAATAAATGCTTGTGCTTTTTCTGTGTATGAAAAGGGGCCTGTCAAGGGAAAGAAGCCCTGAGAAACACCTAAAACACCTACGGGAATGACAGCTGCAATTGCAAACGTCGAGTTGCAGAAGGAAGGTTTCCTTAAGTAGTGACCCTGTGAAGGGAGAAGGCAGCCAGCTCTGGTAGTGCAGGTGGAGATTACCTAACCAAGGTGTCTGTGCTGGCAGGTTGGTCTCTCTAAATAGGGCAATGTCCTAGCACATTCTTCCAGAGAGTGATTCAAAGCTTTTAAGTGGATCCCTACACTAAATTACCATCTAGAAAAACCCACCTTTCTCCCCAGTGACCAGACAGGAGAGCAGGTGCTTAACTTGTAAAATGGTTCCATGATCCCTGTAGGACAGGCATACACAGCACTTACTGCCCAAAGAGCTGCTCTCACCTTTTCCCTTCCTTCACACTGACAGAACAATTCACTCAGCATAATGAACTAATTCCAGCTGAAAACTAATGCGGGGAGAACAGGTAATTATGGAAGAACACATTTGGTTCCTGATCCAATACCCCACACATCTGTGATCCTGTGTATTACTCAGGAAAAAAGTTAATTTGTTACTCTGGATCAAGGACTAAGACATGAAAAAAGAGGATATATGCAGGGTCCCTGAGCCAGACAGAAGGAAACTCAATTCCCTGTCTTTCCTCAGCTGTTTGCAGAACAAGCTCCCTGTTAATCCTTGCACCTGACAGAGGCAGAAGGCCCCAGAATCACAGCTCTTCCAGAACTGATACTGCTAATTCTACTGTAATAAGCTGCAGCCTGCAGTGGAGAGAAAAGCAAATACAGTAATGCCAACTGCTTGAAACTTGCACTGCAAAGGAAAAAAAATAATTAAAATAGTAAATCACTGCAGTTACTGACAGCAAATCCCACGTATTCTCAAATCATTTGGGCTAACCTGTAACTTGACAAGGAAAGCCTTGATGAAGAAAGCAGGCTGGTGAAAGCACTTCAGCTTTATTTCTGGTATAGCAATTTTTTTCCTTTAGATTTGGAGAATTAAAGGTCTACTGAAAAGGCAGTAGTGTCAAAAAGAGTAAACAGTCTTGTTCTTAAGCCTTGCTCATTCTTCCTTAATTTCTCCTTCCATTCCTATCTAATATTCTTTAAAGTTTTAGCTTTAATTTTTCACTCTTTCTTCTGATAACTGCTAGTGCAACCTCATTAGACAAGTCTAGGTCTTCAGTCATTCTGAGAAGCCTTTACTGAAAGCTGGGAAATGTGAATGAAATATTTGCACATCAATCTTTTTTCAGAAAAAGTTTCCCTTTTTAACATATTGAGGAAGGTATCATGTTTTGCTAACAACCTGACAGCTCTTTGCAGAAGGACAAACATGCAATTTAATCAGGTGTAAAATACAGAAAGATTTACGCTTTAAAAGTAGCAGCCACAGCGGAATTCCCTTTTAGCTGATGTTAGATCATAAAACTAATCAGTCCCTCCCTTCTGCAGCTCTTCATAATGTAAAAGTGATGAAGGAGCTCATGAAAGACCACAAGAATACTTGAAGCTATTAAACTGAGAAAATTATTTCAGGTTAGAACAGCCTGTAAGATCCCTTGCCACAAAAAGTCTAATACTGTAGGCAGGTACTGGAAAACATTATTAGTTTTATCAACAAGTATTTGTGGCCATTTCTGCCATCACGCACTAATTTAGGCTTTCATTGAGGCCATTAGCAAACTGCTAACAGCAAAACAGTTGCTTCTTCAAAATCAGTGTGAGCAGAGCAGGACTCTTTGGCCATCTGACACAGCATGGCATGATATCAAAGAGGCAACACCAGCCACTCCCACACCTGAAAAAAAAAGACCTGTGCAACAAGTTTCATGACATTCTGGAGACTCCATAATAAGTATTTGGATTTTGTTCTCCTCTAAGGCTTCGTCTAGATTAGCAAGTATCCAAGAGTGAGCTTTTGGGGGACAGCTATTTCTTTTATCTCTGTGCAAGTATTCATTAAGTAGTGATACTCTGGCTGGACAAGTGAATTTGGGCTTCAAATTGGAGGAGCAGGAAGTGCTTATCCCTGGAATGGTAACGTGGGTCCTATGCTGTGAACAACAGCTGCCCATGCAGTGACTATTAGTCACCTCACAAATCACCTCCTGATGCACACAAGGAAACCTGAAGTCAGTGCTAGTTAATTTAATGTCAGGCTGTCAAATACAGAGGTGCAGTTTGCTGCTCTTGCAGCAGGGACAGGAAATTCCAGCGGAGTTTCGAAAGCACCCGTGGCAGAAGGGTGGTGGACAAGACAAACTCCCAGGGCCTAAATTAAAACATCCTTGCTTTTGAGTCACAGTTAGTAAGTGTTGAAGGAGACACAGAATTAAACCCAGGTGAAACCTTTAACGTGACCCTCATTCTGAAATTCTAAGTAGTTTCACTTATCTTATACACACAGGTAACTCATTTGGACTCATATTCCAAATATTCTCAAACACTGAGCCCTAAAAGTGCCATTATAATCAACTTCCAAAGCAGATGAAGGGAAAAAAAACCAAAACAATACTCCATAAAGGCACTCAACCTTGGAGGAAAAAACCCCTTTGTACTTGGAAGGAGCAAGGCCTCATTTTCAGACACACTGCCAGAGAAGCCATCCCTGCCTTTAAACTGCCCATTCATTCCCTCCCATCACCCAACTATTCCTCATGTCAGCACAAGCACTTTTAAGACTGCAGCCACTGGTCAGGAAACTAATCTAGGCCAGAATTCACCCAGCCAAAAAGATACTTATTTCCATCCAGACCAGGTCTCTGCTGTGCCCAAACACTCAGGTCAGCCAAAAGAGAAGCATGACAAGAGGGTTTTCTTCCAGCACAATGTTAAGCTCTATGCTCAGGAAACTACTGCCTCAGCATGGAACACATACCACACTTTAAAACCCCTTAATTTACATTTATGTTCTTGTTGCTTCTGCACTTCTGCCTGGACTGATTTGTTCTCTTCATGCTGGCTATTCTTCATGCAGCTCTTGAGGTCAGAACACCCTCTGGAACAGAACAGATGAGTCGTACCAGTGAAACTACATAAAAGAGAAAGGGAAGAGGGGAAGGGGGGGAGTAAAAGGACTGTTTGAATGTTTAATACTTGTTTAATAGCAAGTGTGTAGCCCCACACCTCTAATAGCAGCAGCATTGAAAACTGCTTGAGGATCGCTTCACTTACCAAAAAAGCCATAAATAAAACCAAAAGGGCATTTTAGTTGGCTTTAATACTTTTCGCCAGCAAGACTGAACTCATTTTACTCTCTGCCTGTCCTCAAACTCTGAATTCAGCATTCACAGTTCTTACAGCCTAAAGCTCTGGATGTCTCACATCAGATTAAGAGTGCAACATGACATTTTAGAGCTGGCTACGCCTTCTTCAGATGGTCTTTTTCTCCTGTTCTGTGGAATAGCAAATCACACACCAAAGGAGCTTTTATTGTTCAAGAGGTGTAAATTAGAGCAAGTATAACTCCTTACATACTGCCAATGCAGCAAGAAACCCTATCAATAGACAAAATCAGCTCTAACAATTGTAACCTTGCTACCCTGAGGAAGAGCAACCTCTGCTCGCTGAAGCAAACTTCATTACCAATTAAGAGCTTCAAATATTCACGTTCACAGAACTACAATATTTATAGGACAGCACATTATTTCTCATCCTGTAATCCTCAGTATGCACACGTGCTAAAAGCCCTGGGAATGATAAGGGAGTCCACAAGAGTAATTCTTAAGTGGGGCACATCTTCTTGCTGCACTCAGTGATGTGAATGAAGCAGTGCTGGATTTCATACCTGTCCTATCCCTCTGAATTTAAGTACTTCCCTCCCCAGGTTCTTCTGCCATTTATTCAGTACAAGGCACTCAGGTCTGGGTCCTGGCTGCATTTTTTACTTGGCAAGTCTATTTTTAATTGTTTATCAGCCTCAGAGAGCACAACTGATAAGAGGTTTGTTGGACCTGTGGTTGCTCCTCAGCGATAGTGAGCTTTTAAAAAACATTTGGAATTGATCTCTTTTTATTTAACACTTACTCTGTAAAAATCACAAATGCTACAACACAACCCCTGACCAGGAAAGGGGATGCTCAGAGAATACACAGGGTGTGCTCCACTGCCAAGGGCATATTAGGACTGCTGATGCAAGCTGCATCCTTGCCAGGTTCTGGGCTGTGCAACCCAGGAGAGCACCACCATTTCCTAAAATTCACAGACTTGTCAGTTAACACAGAAAAACCTCAAGAGTGAAGGACCTCTGCATTCAGAAGACACTTGATACAAAATGAACACCTCCCACCTGGAATTCTACCATCTCAGAAGTTTTGTCCCACACCAGGACAACAGAGCACAGTGGATTGAATGGAAGCATCTTTTAATCTACTGCTGTTCTTTTACCCTAACTTCGGTTTTCCTGAAATTTTTAATTAAGAAATAATTTCTTCTATTTTTCAAGCAGAGTGTTCTGCTTCACAAATCACTTAACAGTGGAGAGATCTGTTTTGAATAAGATTGTACCCAAACTCTTAGCAGGGGGAAGGAGAAACAAACCAATAATTGCAGACCTTTCATGCCCATTGCTGAGCTTAGAACACACAGAAAAAGGAACATCAGAAGGCTGCCAGAGTCATGAGGTGGCTGGAGAACATAACCCACACAGCAGAACCACACAGCTGTGGGAAGACCAGGGGAGATCCTGCTGACACCTTCAACAAAGAGAAGATGAAACCATACTCTTGGAAGCAGACAAGTGAAAGGACAAGTGCAAGAGACAAGCTGCAACACTGAGGGGTCAAACATCGGAGCAGGTTGCTCAGAGATGCTGTGGGAATTAAAATATTTACTAAATATAACCTTAAACAACCTCATCTAAATCAGTGCTGGCCCTGCAGTGAGTCAGGGGTTGAACAAGGGTACCACAAGAACTCCCAACCCAAATTATTTTACCGTTCTCTGCACTGTATTAAATGAAGGATACACTTAAACTTCAAACACAACACAGTGAGGCTTTTTTCCATCTATGCAGTACTAACTATGACGCTGTTAGGACTGAGATTTACTGGTCTCAGCATTCACTTCCACACAAGTTCTAGAGGCCCTGGAACACCCTGCAAGCTCTCAAACACCAACCAGTTTTTAGCAAATGTGCAGAAGTACAGTAATTCTTAGCAATCTACCACTGACCTGCACTTTCAGAGTGGTGAATACCCAAAGCCACCCAGTATTTAAGGGTACAGCATTAGAAGAGCAGAGTGTTCAGGAGACACAGAACCACCTGTGCTATGAAGTGCAAAGACTCACATCAGACAAGGCTCCTACAGGAACTTCAGATAGAAAAGGGGGAAGCAGCACTGACAAAGGACCTCACTACTTGTTTTAAATTTGCAGGAGAAAATCCAGGACCACAACGAGTATATCTAAACTAAGAGAAAAGAAAAATCTGTCTTTGAAGAAGTAAGGGCTACTGTGTGCTGTTTTCTCTAGAATTTTAACAAGAAGTGGTATCTTGAGTGACAGAAGGTGGCTGAGAAGTCTCCCTGAATGCCAGCACACAACAGTCTGTTTGAAGAGGCAGCTCTGGGACATAACACTTCACACGGACCAACAACTGCACTGGATCAAGCACTTCTAACCAGGAAGAGCCAGACTGATAACACAGCAGGACAAACACTGAGTGCTGCCTCCCTCCTTTGAATCTGGTGGAGCTGGAGAAAACAGCCCTAAGGATTTTTTTGCACGAGCCACTCAAAGCAGACGTCTCCAAAAACATTACAGATGTCATGTCAGCCAAGTGAGACATCTAAATATTTGATAGTCTGTTCCATCATACCGTCATGGAAGCTGACAAATTCTTCTTCATGTAGGTCAAAACACTGGTAGAACAAGGAGAGGATGCAGCTGCTTCAGCAGGACAGAACACTACAGGAGCAAAGTATAAAATACTCTGGGCTTACATAACACTCCAAGTAGCTCAGAGTAGGCAGGAGTGAACAGTAGCCACTCCTCAGCAGGAAGGAGAGGAGAGCATTAATATGGAAGGTAGGCAAGGATCAAGGAATCAATGAGTACCTTTTGAGTATTCAGTATTGCCACAGGAAGCGATAAATCTCTCTTCAAAGATCAGAAGTGGCAGTAAGTGATATACTCAGCAGGAATGCTGGATAACACTAACTTCTTCCATCCTCCAAAAAGAAAAGAAAAGAAGAAAGGTTTTAATAATCTGATAAGCTTCTACTGAAACTACTAGCCTTCAAAAATTTGTCCTTTTTTTTTTTCCAACCTGGATTCTGGGAACTCCTGAAGTGCCTCTAAAGGGTTCTCCTGCAGTACATACTGGGAAAACAAAACTGCAGTTTAGATTGAACCTCCATGGCAAACAGTTTAGTGCACAGGAGAAAGCCACTGTTTAAAATGTAATAGTGTTAACTTATGACATAGAATCATACAGCCAAAAACTGGAGGGCATTTTCAGTTCAGTAGCATTTCCTGCTTTCATTTTAAACCTTTGGATGTTAGAAGTGTTTTCAATGGAAGAGCTTTGCAAATCGAATACAAGTTGACAGAAAAACTATACAAGAAGATGCAGCAATTGGCCAAACATCACTACTGTTTCTACTGCAGTGAAAGGCTCTTCCAGGAGCCAGTCCAGAGCCACGAAGTCTCTTTCAACGTTAAACAATGGGAGAATTCAATTCCCTGGACAGTGATTTTAAACATACAGCAAAGTTTGCTGCTCCACTTCAAACCAGTCAAAAAATGTTTGCAAATATCCAAATGCTGCCATCACCACTTGTGGTCTCAGCCTCCTTCCCAGAAAGCCTTTAGTCACCCCCAAAATACTTTGGGGCATGGTTCCACAAAGGCTCAAATCAAACTTAGAGCTGCATTTTTTCCACACCCACTTCCACCTAGTTGTCCCCAAGAAGCAAATTCAGATGATCAATTCATGGCCTGGTGAAAATTGCCAGCACAAACATGGAAGGAGATGGGGTCACAATAATCCTGATGCAAGCCAACTTAATTTTCCAGGGAAGCCATGACTTTCACCTCCCTAAATGCTTTGGTGTTATTCACAACACGGCAAAATCTGTCAATTCTCTTGCATAGCTTTTATTGATAGGCTGGGAAAAGAGGAAGAAAATTCCCTTTGAACACCATGAACATGAAAAAAAGCTCTACAAGGACAGATCAGTGTCCCTTCAGTCCAGCAGTCTGACTCCAAAACCTCGAGCAGGCAGTGCTGTGTAGGGAGAGCAATCAGTCATGTCTGTGGTTTACCACCCTTATCCCAACACCCAGCCATGGGAATAGGGATCTTTAAGCCTCTGGACCTGCTGCTCCCTTTTTTAAGCTACAGTGTCTCCACAGTCTCTTACCACAACAGGTTTTCCACCAGCTGTGGTGTATTTACCCCATTTCTTCCTCTTACAAGCTACAGGCTCCACACAAGACAACCCAAGCAGGTGGTCTTGTGTGAGCACAGCAGCCAGACTGGGCCCAGACAGAGCTCTGCCAAGAGCCCAAGTGGCAGCAGCAGAGCCACACCATTCCCCAGTTACAAACAGCCAGGAGAAACCAGAACTGCCAAACTCAAGCATCAGGTGCTTAAGTTGAAAAGTACCACCCAGAGGGGCACGTGGATTTTATGCAAATTCTCAAGCTTACATATCCCCTTCCCACCTTTTTAACAGAGATAACACATGAAAAATACTTTAGTTTCCAGCAATCTCCACCTAGAGATGCTTAGTCCATCATCAGGTTACTTATTCACTGTAGCATTCTAGAGAGCTTAGAAAGTGTCAAATGCTTGCGTCAAATCTCCACACATGATACATTACCATAACTCAAAGTTATTGTGTTGTTTACTCCTTCTTCCACAGCTTTATGCTCCCTAATTTCATTCCTGATTAAGGCAGTATTTTACTCAGCATCCAATTTAAAACGAGCATCACTGCAGATAAAATAATTCCACACAATACATATAAATGCAATATATAAAGTATGAGTCAATAAGTAACTTTATGGAATACAATTTTATGGAGCTATATTTTTTTTTAGTGCATTCTATAAAAATCACCTTGCTTCACCTTCTGAGCATTTTCCAGGCTTTGAACTGGGAAGGAAGAACTCCTTTGGAGATCTAGGCTTGGGACTGGCTGGTTGGGCAGCAGTGCCAAGGTTCTGGATGTGAGCCAGCAGCAGGCCTGGGCAGCAGGGAAGTAACATTTATCCTTCCAACAGCTCCCCAGACATTATTTGACACACCTCCAATATATATGAGTATCTGCTTACTTTCAGAAGATTCTGCTGGCTTGATCATGCCCTGGATTGATAAGGAAAAGTCCTAAACCTATTTCTGTTCAAAGAGGGAAGCTGGTCCAGGAAGAGGAGGTGCTACTCATCCTTTTTCTTTAGCAGCTGTCATTTGATCACCAAGCCTGACAATTCTCTAAATGTACATGAAACAAAAAAAGTTCAGCACCTCGCAGAGGCTGAAGCAACTTTCAGATTTCTCCCCCACCCCCAATCTTGATTCAGAGAGGTTAAGAGATTTAAGAAATACAGGACTGCTCTTCATATCATAATCCCATAGTTAATCACCTTCCCTGTGAAAAACATGAATCTTTTAATTTGAACTTATCAGGCTACGAATCCTTGTTGTGTTTGTCAGCAAGATTAAAACAAGCTCACTAATATCCAGTATTATCTTGTCAGGGACGTATCTGAGGACTCTTATCAAGTCTCCTCTTAGTTTTGCTGAGACCCTGCACAGTAAATCATTAAGATTTCATTGTATGGCACTACAGCTCAGTTTTCTGACAAACTGGAGATGAACCCCCTTGTAGACTAATATTTGGTTTTGGTTGGTTGGGCGTTTTCTTGTGTGTAAGTGCTGAGGCCAGAACGAGACACAGTGTTTTGGGAATGACTTCATCCCACCCCACACAGGCAAGAACATACCCCTGCTTACTCCCCTAATGCATTTCAGAACTACATTAGGTTCACTGTCACAGCATCACCTTGGAAACCCATGTTTATGCTGTTTATCCGGTGTCTTGATTTAAATTCAGCTGGAATGCCTCATTCCCAGGTGCAGAGCTTCACATGCAGCAGCCTTAGGACACACACACCTGACTGGACCTCCTTCACCTGACAGTCACAATGGCTGCCTTAGCGCTCACTGACTTTCCCTGAACCACAAGTTTATCATGCAAAAGTTTTTACAGACATTTTGCACCCACAAAAATCACTAAACAAACTGTGACAAGCAATTACCAGGTTTTGCTGAATATCCATGGAAACTATTCACTCTTGCAAACCCCTGAATTCAGAGTAAGCCTGAACTAAAAGGCATTTACTGATATTCAGTACTAAGATTAATATTCAGTAAGGTCCTCAACATCAAGTCCTTTAACAAAGTCAAATAATAAACTTAACAAGTTCTTGTTTTCTTAAAGCCTTATTTAAGTAGGATTAATACTTTTCTGTCCTTATTAACTACATTCTGTACTAAAAAATAAATGGGAAAGCTGGTAATGTGAACTACTTATGTATTAACACACCCAAATAGCCAAGGTAGCCTGGGCACCTGCCAGGCCTCTGCACAGCACCACGTCACTACCTGCCACGTTCATCCACTCCATCTCCTTTTAGTACTGACACATCAGTACTCCTCTAACCTCCTGGAATTTCCCTAATGCTCCAAAGTGAACTGACTTAAAAAAATATTCCTTTCAGTATTACAGCCAGGGATATTCCAGTGGTCAAAAAATTCAGTGGCCAAGGCAAAAGTCTCTCTCACCTTCCAGTGTATTCTGGTGGGGAAGGGGTTTAGATGGTTTTTGTGTTAAGTTTTGGCTTGTGCTTGTTTTTTTTGTTTCAGTTTTTCAAAAAACAAACACCATAGAGAAATTTTGGAAGACCAATTTAATTCTAAATACCTGAAAGAGGGCATAAGGGTTACTCTGACATCCCAGTTAAGGCAAATAAATTTCTTTTTATAATAGGACCAAGCTATTCTCTCCTCTACTTTAAAGAGAGCTACTTTCCCTGATGATGTTTGAGAGACATACAGGCTTCTAATGATGATGCATATTAATACAGACAGATGTGTATGTCACACTCCAAACAATCTGTGATTTGCCTTCTGTTTTGCTGGAATTTCACAAATTCAATGATGTCAACAACTTATGTTTTTATATGGGGGGGGGGAAATAAAACAAAATTTTCAGTATAAGCTGGACTTATTTAACAGTGTCTTTACATCTGAGTGAAGCTTTTCAGTAAAACCCATCTAATGACTCAAAACTTCACCTGTAGGGATAGTCAGAGAATAATTCTTCGTGAGTCCATTCTATCCCAGGTGTCCCCTAAGCCAACGCACGTTATCTGCGCCATTCTCATGAGCTGTCTCTGCACTACTTCTGTTTTCACCTGTTAAGAACCACATTGAAAAGAAATTAGATTTTACAGTTTCCAAGCTTTTATAATACTGAGGAAAACTTTACTTTAGCTTTAATTTAGACATTAGACACCCACACTGAGCTGTTCAGTCTACAGTTACCTGAAACATAAAACTCCCTCCCTACCTTATGTTTATTCTACTCTTCTTTTCGAGGTTGTTTTTGTTAATCAGAAAAAAACAGATCACTCAGCTGAGCAGTAACTGTTTAGTTTTCATATTAAATATGTCTATTACTAAAGAATGATGGATTATTGGAGAGAAGTGGGGGAGCTTCAGAACAGGGTGTTTTAAAGGAAATTCAAATATCCTTCAGCACAAAAAAAAAAGCAAGATCTTCAGTTACAGTCAGGAGAGGACAAAGATTCTTTCTAAGTTTCGGTAAAAAAACCTAAAAGAATAAGAGCCATGCATGTACTGAACCATTTTTATGAACACTAAATACAACAAATAAAAATGGAATTTCCTGGATCTGTGTGTGTGTCTAAGACCATGCAGCACTACAGAGCAGCAGAGCCTGATACTGTATTGACATTTAAAGGTTTAGTACAACAAAGAGTGAACTGGGCATCTGAACTAGAGCCAAATGGATGAACAGGGGTTTACAGTTAAGCAAACAAATCAGTACAGTTCACTAAGTGAACACAAACAAAACCATCACCAGTCAGAGTGCTGGGTTTCTTTCAGCTTCAGTCAGTGTCCTCATGTGTGCAGGTAAAGTGGTGGCTGCTCTTACTACATGTATTTCTAGAGCACATATGAGCAGAGGAGGGAGCAGCATTTGTGATCCTAATGCCCTCCTACTCCCTCGAGCATTCCCTCTCTGGTAAAGAAGGGGTAAGAGCAGCAAGAGTTGCCAGGATGGGGAAGAGAGGGAGTTTTTATGCAAATATAATCACTATGTATAATATACCTGAAATAGCTAATGTACAACAAACTGTTCAGACAGAGCAGGAAGAGCTATCCAGAGGTCAGAGCTCTGCAGAGCTTTGTGATAAACGTGATGCAGAACCTGCTGAAGTACGAGGGACATGAGGGAATACGCTGGCTCTGCTCCAAGAGCAGATAAGCCTAACAAAGCTCAAGATCCGACTTCCAAAAACCTTCATTAGAAAAGCAGAAGTTCTTGGACCTGAAGCCCTAAGGGGAGGAGAAGAAATTAAATTCCGGAGCAGGCTCTATACAAAAATTCCTAAGCAAGTCAGTAATGGCATATAATTAGACTTTTCATATAAATGCTGAATAAAGACAAGAATAACACAGGTCAGCTTCTGGCGTTCTCAAGACACGGCACTGGGAGCTCAGCAGGCGGGTACCAACCTGCAGCCACAAGAGCTGGTGAGGATGCACACAAATTAGCTGCAGATCGCAGTCAAGAGCCAGCCTGCTCACGAAAAGCAGCTCTTGAAATAGCTCTTTCCCTCAGTAACGCTGCAGGCACGAGGCACCAGCAAACTTAACGCTGTAGTGACAGTTCCCCAAGCTCTGCCCCAGCTGGACGAGAGTCGCTGCGTTATTTTCACCAGCACAGCCACTGGAGGCTGCAGGAACTCGAGTTTTGCACCTTTTGCTCGGATATTACTCCTCAAATACGTCCCACAAAGTTTCAGGAATTTTAATGAAGCCACACTCTGCATCCTAATAACCTCTCTTGTATAGCAGATGAAACTGAAGCTGAGCTAGCTCTGTACATCCAGAAGAAAAACAAAATGGAAGTAAAAACCCATCAACCTAGGGAAAAAAAAAAAAAGGAAAGCAAGAATTGCTTTGTCTTTATGCTAAAATTGCTTCTTCCTCCAGTTCCAGTGATGTTTTCTGTACTCAAGTAACATGTTAGGGACTATTTCAGTAAGAACAGCTTGAAAACAGCATGGGAGTTATTTCTTATACCCAACTGACTCCTGCAAATTCAACAGAAGGTGAATAAACTGGAGAACTTAAGACAATATTTACATACTTCCTGCACTGAAACAAAAAACAGATACGCTGGAAGTGGTAAACAGTATTTTAGATGCTTCCAATGACACCTCTGGAGTTTATTACCAGAAATCAGTAACTGGCAGGAGATGACGAACAGCCATGCACGTATTTAAGTGGGGGAAGGCTGAGTAAAAAAATAGGAAGTCACAAACAGGAAAGCGAGCTCATTCTCACCAACAGGCAAGTGCTAAGGATTACGCTGAACGGAGAAGGATCCACACAACATGACAAAACCCTTCCATCGAACTCATTTCACAAAGCTAAGGCAAGGCCAAACCCGAAGCCATATAAATACATATTCTGAAGAAATCTAAAGTTGATGCAGAGAACAAAAAGCCGAGTGTTTGGACACAGAGCATGTGCGGTTTCCTCCTCTGCATCACAAAAAGAACTGGGTTTTGTGCTTCTTTCCCCCCCCGCCCCAAGCAGCACAGACCCATAGAAGGGAGGGAATAACGCCGTGCTTTGGCCATGGGGATTTCGGGCTCCATCCCCGGCTGCGGAGGCCCGGGAGGTTCCCGGGGAGCCGCCCGGGGAGCCGGGCCAGGTCCCAGCAAGTGACACAGCTGCTCGGTCGCAGCCCAAGCGCCCCCGATCGTAGCCTGAAGCCCCGTGGGGACCCCGGGCCCGTGTTTGGGGTGGTGGCGACCGGCCGAGTACGGTGGTGGTGGTTGTGGGGGGGGGAGGGGAAGGCAGAGAACGGCGGGGCCGCCGCTCTCCGGGATCAGCGCGGGGGGGGACACCGGCCGGTCACCGCGGCGAGAGAGCGGGCGCCCCCCAGCCGTGCCCGCCCCGGTGCTGCTGCTGCTGCATGGCGCTGCTCAGCCTGCCTT
Organism: Lophotriccus pileatus; assembly: GCA_035583135.1. Lineage (NCBI taxonomy): Eukaryota > Metazoa > Chordata > Aves > Passeriformes > Tyrannidae > Lophotriccus > Lophotriccus pileatus. The sequence goes on from JAWWES010000021.1 coordinate 13,320,057, forward strand.
GCAGAGGGAGCTCGAGTCCCGCTCTGCGCCTCGCAGCGCCTCTCACTCCGCCGCACACGCCAGCGCAGCGAGGCGGCGGCCGGCGGGAGCGGGGCCACGCAGGCGGCCCCCGCGGGCACCGCCCGGCCGGACACCGCGGCAGGACGCGGGCGGAGGGCGCGGGGAGCCGGGCCGAGCCCCGCGGAGGTGCGAGG
>JAWWES010000021.1:13321196-13341336 GCA_035583135.1 Lophotriccus pileatus
TCAGAGCCCCTCAGGGCAGTGCGGGGGGGAATGGAGTACCCGGTGGACCCTGGGCTGTGTTAGGGCTGCCTCCAGTGGACCCTGGGCTGTGTTAGGGATGCCCCGGTCCTTGCTCTGCACGCCAGGGTCCTCAGACGAAACCACGCCCTTCGCCTCAGCGAGAGCTGGCCCCCTAACACAAAACTCTCCCCTTCACCTCATCTAAATCTGCCCTTAGCACCTCAGCCAAAACCGTCCCCCTAACCCTAAAGTGACCCTGTAACCTAAAACTGTCCCTTTCAGCTCAGCCAAAACCGTCCCCCTAACCCAAAACTGTCCCCTTCACCTCATCTAAATCTGCCCTTAGCACTTCAGCCAAAACCGTCCCCCTAACCCAAAAGTGACCCTGTAACCCAAAACTGTCCCCTTCGTCTCAGACAAAACCGTCCCCCTAACCCAAAATTGTCCTCCCAACCCAAACTTGTCCCTGTCACCTCATCTGAAACTACCCCCTTCACCTCAGCCAAAACCGACCCTCTAACCCAAAACTATCCCCTTCACCTCAGCTAAAAGTGTCCCTTTCACAGCCAAAACTGCCCCCTAACCCAAAACTGCCCCTTCACCTCATCTAAAGCTGCCCCTTCATCGAAGTGAAACTTCCAGGGCGGGAGGCTGTGCCTCAGCTCCGCGGGAAAGGAGCTCCTGAGGACGATAAGGCCACAGTGAAAGTCTCATCTTCCATGCTCAGGAGGGGATTTGCCCTTGGGCTGAAAGACCGAAGCTTTCCTTAAGCTGGAAGAGGAGTCAATACGGTCATGAATTAATCAGGAATTGACCAGGAAAGTCGTAGGGCAGTTTTGTAAATACCAGCATGTGACTGGAATTAGGGTCTAAGAGGGGAAGTTTTGCGAGGAGATTCTTGGGATTGTCCTGTGCTTGATGATCCTTGGGGGTCCCTTCCAGCTCAGGAGGTTCTATGATTCTACAATTCTGTGATTTAAGGTGGTGTTTGCCTGGTGGTTTCAAAAGACCTTGGGCTTGCCAAGCTCGTAATTGGGTGGGAGAAACTGCTCCAGTTAGCTTCAGCACTGCAGGGATGGTGGTTGTGCTGCCAGTGTCTAGTAGGGAGCTTAAGGGGAAGCCAACAAGGGTGACTTCCATCAGAAGTTAGACACCATGGTGTTTTCTGCCCACAGATTTTCCCCAGAAGGTGGAAAGAGCCACAGCATCCATGGTGAGATGTGTGAATTTCTATGAGAATGCACAGGGCCCTGCCTGTCTCTCGTTTTCTGCAGTTCTCTGGGTTGCTGAATCTTCTGGGTTTAACATACTTTCTCATCTCCAGCAGTGTTGTAGCAGACCCGGAGCTGATTGACAGGCAAGCTAAGGAGGGGAGAATTCTATGAGCTCGTGCTGCATCCTCTTGGTATTTTCCTACCATAAACCCATGTGAAATGGAGCAAGAGTAATGGGTTAAAATATTAATAGTTCAAAAATCAAATGCATTGGAAGGAAGCTGCTTTTCTCTCCTTCTACTCCTCTATCAACCCCTGGAGGACAAGAAGGCCAGGAATGCAGAGAGAAATCTAAAATGTAAAGAAACCTCAACACAGACCCGTGCTGGTAGGGCTAAAGAATATAAGGCTGTTACAGTTGAAATGGACATTAAAAACCTTGCACCAAATCTGTGTCTCTTCAGATGTCACTGCAGGTTGGGGTAAAAGCTGTTCAACAGCCTCAGCTTTACCACAACCTGCTTAGCAAGTGACAAACCCATCAGAAAAACATTAGCATACATTAGCATGTGTAAGCTGCCCTTAAACCCTAGTCTGAATAATGCTGAGAGGCTGAAGGGTCTGCCAGGCCTGTGAGTGGGGAGCTGAGCTGGGAGTGAGATCAGGCCCTGACCCGGCTTTACAGGTTTCTCCTGCCTGAATCTAAGCTCTCCCAGTCCTGGCAGAGCAGCAGAGCACCCTGGGCTGCGTTCTGAGCACCGATACTCCTTTCGGGGCTGTGACAACCCACAACAAGTTTCCTTTTGAGGATCATGAAACCAGGATGAGTCCATTAGCTCGTTCCAGTGGGGCAAGGACAGCTTACCTAGAGGCCAGAGTGGAGTCACAATGATGCAGCTTTGGCAGAAGGAGAAAAAGATGACAAAGCAATGGCAAAAAGTAGCCATCAATTATGACAGGGTGTAGCCCACAACCATGAGCTCCGGCGTCTTCGTTACATGAGAGATTTGAATCGTTGAAACAGAATATCCTGCGTTTGAAGGACCCCCCCAAGGACCTTTGAGTCCAGTGATGGACAATCAAACACTTTGTTAAAATCCAGAAAACCCAGATCCGTGGCCTTCCCTTTGGCCACTAGGTGAGTTGGTGTAGAAGGAAATTAAGTCAGCACAGCACGAAGACTCTGCTCAGAACATTTCTGTGGTGTGAATTTTTTAAAAGTCATTTACATGCTAAGCTGTCAACCCATCAATTCTCATGCTGTGATTTTGGGGAGGATGGTGTATCTCTCATCTGTAGCCTTGAATCCTGCTTTAAGCTTAAAATTTACTTCAGGCACGAATCAAAATGGAGAGGAGCACTGGGTGTGTGTAAAACTGCTTCTTACAGCTGCTTTAAATACTCACCCAGGGCAGGGAGGAGATGGATGCTAATGATCCTTAAGCCCTTTGTTTGTAGCCATCCTATGGCAAACGGCTGCATCTTTTGTAGCAGGAATGTTGCTGCTTAGGAAGTAAAAGTTGTTTTGGCGAACACCTCTCCTTGGAATTCTGCTGGAAGTGCCCCGGACCGTGTACCAGCGAGTGCTGGGGGTCTGCCCTACTGATCCTGGGTTTCCTCACTTGGAGGCGCTTTTGAGCTGACTTGCAGGGAAATCAAATCCCCAGCTTCAGCTCTAATTGCGAGTGCTCCTGAAAATCGGCCTCCGAGCCTGGCCAAATTAGACACCCAGAGGCAGATGCTCCTTCTAGGAAAGCTGCCTGAGCGAGGCTTTTCCCGAAGACGCCTTGCCTGTGAGCAGAAGGGCAAGGACGGAAGGCGAGGAGCTCCTGACCACCTTGCAGAGGCACTGGGTGAGCTCACCCTCCTCGTTCCACCTCCATGCTTCAATCAGCCTCACAAGCCCTCAGGAGTCACCACTCCTCTCTCACCTCTAAGGAAGACAGCAGTTGAGCTTGAGAGTATTAAACTGTTTTGGAGGGTGCCTGGAGCACCCTTTGGTCTCTGTGAAATGAGGCCCCTGCTGTCACCCCGGGAGTGGCCCTTGGAGAACAAGCCCGTATGTATGTGCCTGTCAGCCCTTCAAGGAACATGTCAGTGCTCCCGAGGAGGTTGTTCCTTTGCTGTGGTTCAGCTCAGCTGTTAGAGTCATCCCTGAGTGCCCTAGGGAGTGCTTTGGAAACATGATTTCCCACAGGCCTGGGATAAGGTGAGAGGTCCAACTCTGAGGTTGCTCCAACCGGAGATTCCCAAACCACAACCCCCTAAAAATGGCTTGGCCTCCAGATTTAAGTAATTTCTTGCACAAGGGCTGACTGGAGCTTGTGGTGCTCCAAAGTGGGGTCTGCTTGGGGTCATTCTGACTGTTGGTTGTTCTCGGTGTCAACCCTGGGCAGCTGCACCAGCCCCAATTCTGCCAAAGAGGAGGGAACGTTGTGCTAATGGTCTGCAGGGTCTCCTCAGGACACTTCCCTCAGACCAGCAGGTGAAAACCAATACCACTAAGTGCTCCAGAATCCATATGCGCCCCTTTAATTAAAAGAAAAAAAACAGCAGTAAATGGGGAAAAGGAACATCCTTCCAAAGCCAGAGCACATGGATAATGTAACTGTGACACAGACACCCTCCCACGGGCTGCAGCTCCTACAAGAAAAGCAAGTAGCTGCTGAGCACAAGCACGTCCATACAGGAGGGGGATGTTTTAAGTGCTGACACAGATTTGGCTGACAAACACGGTGCTGGCACACTGTCTCCTTTGAAATAACAAATGCTGCCGCAGAACGGGCTCCGTGGTGCTGTGTCTGGCCCTGGGTGCTGCGAGAGTGGCTCCCGGGGAGTTCACCTCGTGGTCCGAAAAGCAAGACCCTTTTTATTTTTGAAGTTTATTCCCGTTAAAATGTCAATCCTGCAATTCCAGGCGACCCGGTCATGTCCATGGGGCATAGGTCTTTGGCAATCCTGGCACACACCCATTCAGAGCAAGGGGCTGGGCAATGGATTCCTGAATTAATCTATTAGGGTTTTTCCCCCCACACACATGTTCTTAAAGCTGCATAAATAATGATCTTGCAATTCCAGGAGCAGAGTCATTTTGTCCTGGCCTGCAGTTCCCTGCCTACCCTGACAGAAGTCTTCTTTCCTACTCTGATCTCTCCAGTCAAGATGTAGCTTATCTTGGAAGGTGGGATCGTGCTGCAGGGAGGGGACTAAGTCTTGGCAGGGTGAGGAGAACACCCAGGTAGGTGAATGAATTGAATCTGTGGCTTTGGCTACTGGGACACCGGGCTGGTTTTATTTCCAGCAGTTATTCAGGGAGGGGGGCAAAGAGATGAAACCGAACGTGTAAGAGGGCTGTAACCTCCTGGAACTTGCTTAGAAACACCAGAAAGCACCGATGGAAGGGCCCTGCTTGGCCTGGGGGCCATAAATCCCCAGCTCCACCGGTGCTGACAGTGCCCCTGCTCTGGCATGGGTGACTGGCAGTGCTGTGGGGCAATACTGGAGGGGAGGGCCCTGCCTCTGCTGCTTTTTGGGGGCATCTTTGCTGCTCTAACCTACTCCCCTCACAGGACCGTAAAGGCCACTAAGATGATTAAGGGATTGGAGCATCTGTCATGAGAGCTGGGACTGTTTAGCTTGGAAAAACAAAGGCTTGAGAAGGGGATTCTTGTCCGTGTCTTATTAATACCTGGTAGGGGTTAGAGAATCATGGAATCACAGAACAGTAAGGTTAGAAGGGACCACAGTGGGTCACTGGTCCCACCTCCCTGCTCAGCAGGGCCATCCCTGAGCACATGGCACAGGATTGTGTCCAGATGGTTTTTAAATATCTCCAGAGAGGGAGACTCCACACCCTCTTTGGGCAATCTGTTCAATCTGCAGTCACTGCACAGTAAAGAAATTCTTCCTCATGTTCAGGTGGAACTTCCTGAGCATCAGTTTCTGCCCGTTGCCTCTTCTATTTCTGGGCACCACCAAGCAGAGCCTGCCTTCTTGGCCACAAGGGCACACTGCTGGCTCATGGACAGCTTGTCCACCAGGACCCCCAGTGAGAAGTGTTTGTGTTGAGAGTGCCAGGGAGGTGGCCCCCTTCATGTTGCCCCCATCACAGCCACCAAGAGGTCAAAGTTCCTCTCTGGGAGAGCCAGAGGAAACAGCGCTTCCTTCCCAGTAAGCTTCCAATAAGCTTCCTTCCCAGCAAGCTTCCCAGCAATCCAGCAGCTCGTAGGTGCCAGGCAAGCTGCACAGGAGGGGCAGAAAAACCTCCAGCCCCAGGGGAAGGTGGTGAGGGAAAAGCAGCAAGAGGGGACACAGGGAGCAGTGCCTTCTCCCAACCCAGAACCACACAGCGAGGTGGGGACAGCGGATATCCTGGGATGAGGCACAGCAGCTTAGGGTGGTTTAGCATTCCCTGTCACACCCATCCGGTGGGAGGGCGTTTGGGGACACAGCTATGGTCACCACAGCTGCTGCAATCTGCTCCCAGTGCTGGGCATGGGTCCTTACTGGTCCAAACTGGAGGTCAGGGCCTGGATAACGATTCCTACATGGCAGCAGCTGGAGATGGGGAATGTGTGGATTTCCATGCACACAAACAGGGCTGTCACTGGTTTCAGTGCCTCCCATCCTGTGTGGCCACCTCGTACCACCTTGGGTGATGCTTCCCGTGCCCAGCAGCCAAATTTTGGCAACATTTTGGTGCCAGAAATCACAATAATTTCCCACAGCACCCCGTCACCCTCCAGCTGTCTAAGCTGACCCTCAGCCTGCCCTGCCCCAGGGCACTGGGGCCAAAGAAACACCCTCACAGCGACACCGACACTCATTAAACGTTTGGTTTTATTTCTGGTTTAAAATCAAAATTAGTCATTCTCTGTAATTACATTATATATAGATTTATAGAGACATTATAGAAAAGAATTTTTTGCTTTTGTTTTTCTGCAAAAATCTGTAAATAAAAAATAAAATAAAACAGAACAAACCAAAAAAAAGAAAAAAAAAAGGTGGCAGCTTCTGTCTGTCCGTCTGTCCGTCCCTCTATTGCTCCTCCTGCCCCTGCCCTCCACGGCACTTCCCAACAGACCAGGAAAGGCTCTGGGCTGGGGCCACATCTCACCACACTCCCTACGGCCACAGCCGGGGAGCGACAGGAGCACGTGGAGCTGGAAAGAAGAAAACGCCAGCAGAATATATTAATATCTTATATTTCATTTTATTTAAGTCCTGGGGACTCCAGGTGGCAGAGGGCAGCAGTCCCCATGGCAGCCCAGGCAACTCCTGGAAAGAAAACAGCAAAGTTTCCAAAGTGCAGGTCCTTCCGGGACGGGGCGCGCGCCCTCGAGCGAGAGGAAGGCGAGAGGAGCAGAGAAATCCGGTACCTCTCCCCCGCCACCCCGGGCCCGGCGGCTGGAGCCGACGAGGGGGGCAGGAAGGGTGGGCTCGGCGGGTACTTTAAATAGCGATCAGAGGGTGGGATGTGCAGCGAGCCCCCCGCCCAGCCCGGGGCCGGGGGCAGGGAAGCGGTGCTCCGTAAGGCAGTGTGCGGCCGTGGCGAGCTGCCGGCGGGGGTAATACTGCGCTGCGGTGCCGGGAGAGCGGGAGCTGCCGGGTCCGGGGCCCCAGTCCGTGCAAGCCCGGGCGGCCCGGCGGTGCCTGCGCCCTCAGGGATGGCAGGTGGGTGTGCGTGGGGTCTCAGAAAGCTGTGCTGGCCATGCTGGCTGGTGCAAAGATCCGTGGGAGGCTGTCCAGGGTCTCCTCCAGCCGCCGGTGAGCTGATTTACCATCTTCCCCTGCAAGTACACACCGCGGTCAGTGATCCCAACTGCACAAGGCCTGTCCCCTGCCCATCCCTGGCCACCTTCTCCGGCCTTTCCAGGGAGACGTGCCTAACGCCTGGCAGAGCTGAGCCTGCGTGCTACAGCCACGGCATGGAGACCTCCCTTGTCCTCCTTAGCGCACCCTTGGGCAGGTCCCAGCTGGGATCCGGCTCAAAAAGTCCCCAGAGCTCCTGATTCAGAGGTTGCAAATCCTGTTCCTCAGCTGCCCACGCGGGGCAGAGATCACCCGTGTTTGGGCCGCAGGAGTGTTGGCTTGCGGAGGAGCCTCACTTGGGGCCAAGGGACCAACAGCTGTGCACATCTGCATGCAGTGGCACGGGGGTCCCGAGGGCACACATCCATGCTACGTGGGCACTCTGAGCTCTCTGCCCGACACCCCCACACGCAACTCTGCCCACAGCGGCCATCGCCAGCAAGAGGTGGTGACATGGACAATCTGCTGGGACAGAGGACACGAGGCTACATGTGCCGGGGTGCCACGGGGACGGGCACTATCAACGACCAAGACACACAGACTCCGAAACGTGACATGGCTGACAGGCTCTAAGACGGAGACATTCGTGAGCAAAGCGTCAGGAGCGGGGACAAGGGGGACGAGGACGGCTCACGTGTCCCAACCTGTGCAGCAGCTGCCGCGATCTGGAGGCCTAGAAACCCACTCAGATGGTTCTCTCAGGGCCATCTAGCAAATAATAAATAACAACCAGGCTTAGTGCTGTGGCCACAGCATGCCTGGCCCTCGCTGCCCGCTGCCAGCTTGCTCTTGCCCGGCAGAGCTTGGGGCACAGTGAGTCAGAGTGCGTGGGGTAGGCAGGGACCAGCCCGGTTGTCCGTGGGCACTGCTGGCACCAGGAGATGCCTCTTGGGATGCTGTGGGTGGGGAGGGAGCAGAGAAATAGCGGGACACTCACCACACAGCATCAGGCTCTGCTTGGCTGCCTCCCGCACAGGCTCTTTGTCGGTTTGGCACAGGTAAACCAGCTGCTCAATACTCTCCTTGGCCTGCAGAAGAAGGGACAAGGGGCTGAGTGTGGCTAGCAGGGCTGGAGTAGGGACAGCCCACAGGGGAAAGCATCACAGGGCATTGCAGCCCCACAGTGCGAGGAAGCCGCACATCCTGCCCCTTTTCTCCCCATTTCCCTGCCTGCTGCTCCAGCACGTTTGGGGCACCCCCAGCTCCTCTCTCCCGGGAGCAGGGGGTTGTGCAGGTGTGTCCGGAGTCACGGGCCACAGGAATTTCCTCTTCCTTTGGAACATGCAGCTCTGCTGCCTCCTTCCCCCATCCCTCTCACCTTCAGGCAGCCCAGTGCCGCACACCCTGCCACGCGCGTCTGCACCTCCTCATCCTCCAGCTGCTCCAGGAAGCACACGAGGGCCTGGGGGAGACGGGAGTCAGTGGTACCACCTGCAGCAGAGCTGGGGGCAGCCCCCAGGGGCTGTGGCCCCGGCCCATCTCACCCCTGGTTTGCCCAGCACGTACCCGTTGGCGGAAGCGGGGGTTTTCAGCCAGGCTGCGGAGCTGGGCCGACACGGCGCTCACCACCTTGCTGTTGCCCTCCACGAGGAGCAGGCTCAGCGCCTTCAGCCCCTCCTTCTTCAGGCGGGCCTCGGGCACGCGCTTCAGGGCACGCAGCACCACGTCCTGGTCGTCCGAGTTGAGGTTCTGGGCCAGCAGCGCTGCGGGAAGCCATCGGCTCAGCCGAGGTGCTGGGAGCAGCGTGGCACTGCCCCCGCCACCCATCACCGCAGGGAACCCGTCCCTGGGCACCCTGCATCCATGCCAGGCAGAGGTGGCCCCACACAGCGTGCCCGTACATGGAGTTGTCCCTCAAGATGCTGGGGACCTACAGCAAGGACGTGGGAAGGCAGCATAGGAGTGGGCTACGCTCTGGATCAGACTGAGGATGGCTGAGCCTCTGGTGATGTCCCAGGGTGGTCATGGCAGTGCTGCAGGGTCATCAACGACTATGGTGATGCCCTGGTACCCCATCCCACGGCCTAAGGAGGATGGGAGGGCACCCACCTTCCTCTGCCAGCTCCATCATGTAGGTGTCAAGCACCAGGGCGCCGAGCGACTCAAAGTGGCTCCAGTACTGGAAGATGGTGACCTGCTCGCTCTGGGCACTGCCAGGCCGCCGGGGCAGCCGCCGATTCAGCACGTCCTCCACCAGTTTCACACACACTGTGGGAAATGGCCAGGATCAGGGTGTGCAGCACCCTGTGGTGACCCCTCTGAGGGGCTCCTGGCACCCACACACCCCCCACTCATGGTCACCGAGCGAGGCTGCCAACTCCCCGCACACCCCTGGCACCCACTCACCAGCATCAGCCAAGCCAGGGTGCTGCTCACTGATGGGCGCTGCATACTGGGCACTGAGCACCTGCAGGAACCGCTCCACGGAGCAGGTGTAGACGTTGGGCACCTCCACGCAGAGGTCCCAGAGAGGCAGCACGCCCTCCTTGCGCGTCGAGAACTGCACCACTGCAGGGACAGGGGGTTGTCAGACCTCCCGAGGCCGTGGCAGAAGGCTGGCGAGTCCTGCCCTCCACCTGGCACGGCCCCTTTCCTGCCTGGCCGTGCCCACGAGGGGACACCAGGCTTCAAGGGTGGCACGGAGGGTCCCCTCGGCCGCAAGTCCTTACCGTCGGCGGCCGAGCTGGCCGCGCCGGCGCGCTCCTCCGTCAGCTGGCACACGATCTCCAGCACCTGCGACTCCCGCAGCAGCCTGTCCAGGGCGTACATCTCCTGGCACCGCAGCGGGCCGAAGGTGCCCAGCTTCTGCAAGGCACGGCCAAACCGCAGAGACCTCAGGGACGGAGCTCCACCACCCACACCACAGCGCCTCCACGCCGCGGCAAGGCACCCCCTGGGGGGGGACCTACAGCCCACCCCAGGGTGTCTCCGGCTGCTGAACCCCATCCCTTGTCCTCACCAGCAGCAGGCAGTTGCAGGTGTTGAGGTGAAGCACCAGAGCCTTATCCAGGAACTCGTTGCCGGTGCTCATGGGGTCGGTGCTGGCCTCAGAGCCGCTGCACATTCCAGTGTCGTCCGCCCCCATCTCGCCAGCGCTGGGGGCCCGGGTGCTGCGCAGGGGTCTGCCAGCCTTCCTGCAAGCCAGGGAGAGATCAAGGCGCTGGATCAGCACGGGAAACCTGGATCTGCCCCTTCCCTACCTGCAGGGCAGAGCTTCTGTAGGACCTACAGCACCGCAGCTGGGCAAAGGAGCAGGTCCCAGAGGCAGAGGGGCTGCCTCCAGCCCACCCCCATGGAGAGACTCAGGGTGACACTGTGCCACCAGAAGCACCAGATACTGCTGCTTTTTGGCCTGACCCTTCTCTGAGCTGTGATAGGCCAGCCTAAATGTGCTTGGGCACCTTGGCAGAGGTGGCCATCCACCATCCCAACTGCCCCAGGGCTGCCTCCTGCCCCGTGACCCATCCCATGAGCCCCGCTGTGCACCTCTCATCTTGGAGAGGCTCCTCCTCAGAGCCCTCCGAATCCTCCATGTCAGAGGTGTTGAGGAAGCTGAAGCTCTCCAGTGCATGCTCCACTGTCAGGCTGATGCTGGAGGCCCGGCTGAGGAAGACACCCTGCTTCTGCTGTGGAGGAAGGCATGGTGGGCTTGAATCCTGGTTCACCAGCCAAGACAGCCCTGCCACCCATACTCCCAGCTATGCCATCAGAGATGGCCCCATCTCCATCATCGCTGGGCACTGCCAGCAGGGATGGCTCTATCCTTGTCCCCCGGCACTGTCAGCTCAGATAGACCCATCCCCCTTGTCCCTAGATGCTGCCAGAAGGCACAGCCCTGTCCCCATAATCCCTGGGCACTGCCAGCAGGGCTGGCCATTGTCCCCATTGTCCCCAGGCATTGCCAACCAGAATGGCCCTGTCCCCATCGCCCCTGGACACCACTGAGAGCTCCTCACCAGCAGTATCTCCTCCAGGCGCTTGAGCTCCCGTTCGAGGGGCTGCAGCTCTGGGAACTGCCCCCGATAGTCCTCCAGGGCCGAGCCCAGGAGGCTGATGGCCTCCTCCAGCCCTGAATCCACCACCTTCCCCCGTGGCACCACGGGGACACTGGCAGGCGGCTGTGGGGTGGGGACGGGCCTCTCCTCCACAGAGGCTTGTGCCAGCGCCGCGGGGACCTCGGTGTCACAGCCACCCTGTGCTGGCGCCTGGCTCTGCACTGGCTCGGCTCTGCCAGCCTCCACCTCGCAGGAGGTGGCCCACACCGCAGAGGCTCTGGGCTTGGCCTCAGCGTCCCTGTCCTGCCCTGCCACAGCAGCTGCCACCGCGGCGCCAGGGAGAGGGTCCGCGTCCTGCTCGCCCGTCCCTGCGTCCTCTGGGCAGGGCATGGGCTCCCAGGGGCTCTCCGCAGCCTTGGCCTCCATCGTGGCGTCCACGCTGGCCTCGCTGATGTGGCTCAGAGTCCGGGAGTAGGGCACGTGCCCGTTGGCCACTGTATCCTTCTTGCGGCTGCCCGACTCCTCTGGCTGGCTCCCAGCAGGGGAGACGCTGCTGCCACTGGTCCCAAGGCCGGTCTCGGCCTCCTCTGGTTGCTGGGAGAAGGAGATCTCGATGGCCGGGGCGGAGGCCTGCACCTCGGGCTGCACGATGGGCTTGTGTGCGGTGTGGCGGGCGCTGCCGGACAGCTGGGGGCTGGAGGAGTCGTCCGAGGACTCGGAGGAGATGGACCAGGCTGTGCCGTTCTCCAGCTCCTCCTGGCGCCGTAGCATGTTCTGCAGAGGGGAGAGTGGTGTCAGCCAAGACCCTCCTCCTGCTGCCCTTGCTCCTCTGGCTGTCTCGCTGTCAACCAGGGGCAGGATCCAGCTGAGCTGGAGGGCACTGAGGCTGCCAAAGCTCTGCTGGCACAGCAGGATGGGCAGCGAGGTCCCACAGCTGCCTATTCCAGCCCTGGATCTCACCCCATGCCAGCAGGCAGTCCACCTCCCCATGCCCCTGGAGCCCTGGGGTGCCAGCTGCTCCCCAGCACAGTGGGATGCAACACCCAGAGCCAAGGACACCACCCACCGTGGCTGCAAGGACCGAAAGAGGTCCAGCATCAGCTCATGGGGACGGCACCGGCCATCACGCCAACATTGTGGTTCAACATCACTGAACTGGTGCCACCAGTTAGAGTCAAACACCACGTCAGAGTCAAACCAGCACCATGACACCATCACACCAGCACCGTCACCAGCACCACGCCAACGCCACGGCACAGCACGCCAACGCCACCAGCGCAGGGACACAGGGAAGCTTTCTACTCACTAGTGCCCGGTTCTTGCACGGGGGTGAACCCAGGCTCCCCTAGCTTGGGGACTAGCTCTGCAGGACCAGCCAGACCCCAGCCTGGCAGGTCAGGCCTTGGGGCATCGGTGAGGGATGGTGAGTAGGAGACAAGGAGCGGCTACGGCTACTGCGGGACGGCCACACTGCTGGGCTAAGCTCCCGGCCTGCTCCAGCCCCGCACTTACGCGGCCCTGCTGCGGCCATCTCCCGAGCTCGGCCGAGGAGACATCGCCGCAGGAGCAGCTCTGAGAGAGCTTCTCGAAGAGTGTCTCCCGAAAGATGTCCAGCAAGGACCAACCGCGCTTGTCGGCCGCCCGCTCTGAGCTCTTGGGCAGAGAGAAGAGGAGCTGTGAACGCGGGAGGGAGGAGCAGGCACCGGTACCTGGGGAGCCGTGGCTGGATGGCTGGCAAGGAGCTGCCCACCCTGTCCCTGAGCTGTGCCACCCTCTGAGATGCAGCGTGGGCGCATCCCCGTGTGGACCTCACCGGCGCCCACCTCTCCTGAGCAGCCCTGCCTGGTGCACACTTACATAGAACGCCTGTTCCCGAAGGGACGGCGTGTCAGGCGGACTCTGGTTGTAGGTGGAGAACCTCTTGTTCACTGTGGGCGCCTTGTTGACGGTGCTGGCTGCTGAGGGCTGGTCATCCTTGTCGAAGGGGCTGGGGAGGACAGCAGGGAGGTGAGGTGTGTGTGTCACCTTGAGGGCGGGGGGTCACAGGACAGCAGGACCCCCTCCATTCCAGCTCTGGTTTTTCGTAATTACAGCCCAGTTTGGGGATGGGAGAGAGCCTGGGCAGGCCACCTCTTGCCGTGCCATACTGGGTATCCCCAGCACTGCCATGTGCCAGCAGCAATGCCTGCTGAGGTACTCACTTCCAGGTCACCTCCAGGCTGAGTTTGAGGGTGCCCAGGTCATTGATATCCACAGCCACTACCTGGGGCAGGGCCGCAAAGAGGTCCTTGGTCTCGCAGGACACGTTGCCCACCACCACATGGTTGGCCAGGCTCTTTAGCTCTGTCACCTGGAGAAGGAGGAGAGGAGGAAATGAAGCCATGATCCGGTGAGAGTGAGGTGCTGGAGGGAAGCTCAGGAAAGTGGTGGAATCACCATCCCTGAAAACGTTCAAAAAATGTGTGGATGGCACTTGGGATACAGTTTAAGGGTGGGGTTGGACTCAATGATCACAACGGTCTTTTCCAACCTAAATGACTCCGACACAGGGGGTTAGCTGGCCCACACCATCCCTGCCCTGTTCTGCACTGTACCTTGATGGAGAGGAACTCAGTGATGAGGGGCAAGAAAACCATTTCCTCGCTGTCCCACACCTGCTTGCTGTTCACCTCGATGCGCCCCCGCAGCTTCCACCGCTGCCGTCCGTACTTCATGAAGATCTGGGGATGCAGAGGGGTGGGTATGGGGCAGACAGGACACCAGGGTGCTGTGTGTCCCCAGGCACGGCCACGGACCCATGCCACCCACCACCACCCCGCAACATGCCCTCCACCTACACCCCCGAGACACCCCAAGGACCACAGGGCAGGAGAAGAGCAGAACCCCACCCATACGGTCCCACCAACCTCGTACTGGTCACCAGCACAAAGCCGGGCAAAGCCTGCCAGTCCTGCAAGAGAAGGCAGAGGGGCGTCAGCAGGCAGCAGGCAGCCAGGCAGGCAGCGGGACAGGGATGGAGCGGGACACGGTACCTTTCATCCGGACATGGAACTCGCCCAGCTGGCTCTCCAGATCATTCTCCAACAGACACATGTTCTGGGAACAGACGGATGGAGGGACGGGACCCATCAGCAGACGCTCATGGGACCCAGCACCCCGCCAGCCCACCCCTGCCAGCTGCCTCACCTCTGTGTACTCCTTGTAGCCCTTGCTGGCCTCGGCCAGGCTCTCCCGTGCCTCCCGGCTGCCCGGCGAGCCCGTGCTGTAAGCCTTGACCATGTTGTGGGCTCCGTCCCGGAGCCGCCGCTGGATGCAGTAAGCCTCATACAGCTCGTCTATCTGCAAGGACAGGCCCGTGGTGAGGGGCAGGGCTGGGGACAGCACGGCCACCCCGATGCCGCACCGGGGTCACCCCAAGGAGACCCCGTTCCCCGGCTCCCACCTTGCTGGCATGAAACTCCAGGCGACGCAGGAAGCGCTCGATGGACTTCACTTGCTGGAAAAGCAGAGGAGGTGGTGTGAGCGGCAACACGGCCACTCCGTGCCCTCTGTGTCCCCCACACTGTGGCTGGGACACCTCCTGGACACCAGCCCTGCCTGGGAGCTGCAGGGTGGCAGCCACCAGGGAGCACCCATGTGCTGCAGCCTCCTCCAGGCTTCCCTGCTCTTCGGGGTCCTCTTGGGTGCTTTTTACCCCAGCCTCAGAGTTCACCGGGGCCCAGCACTCACTGACAACAGCTTTGTTTGCAAGAAGCAGGATACTCTGCTTCATCCCCTGCCCAGAGCCCCAATCCCTCCCCCACCCCGATCCCAGGGGACAGGCAGCAGGGCAGTGCTAGCAGAGCAGGGCTGGCAGTAGCACATCCCAGGGGGATGGGGCACTGATCCCGCTTACCTTATCCAGATCGTAGAGAAAGCCCTGGAGGAGAGAGGAGAGGGATAAGATGCAGCACAAAGCCAGCTCTGTCCACCCAAGGAGACCCAGCACACTGCACCCACCACCCGTAGCACGGCAGTGGGACACGCAGCACCCAGCCTGGGCTGGAGAGCGCATGACAAAGGGACAGGAGCCCCGTGAAGCCCAACACCAGAGCCTGGGCTGGCCCCCCACATCCCCACAGAAACAGGGTCTGCCCCAGGGCACAGAAGGACCACGAGCTGCCCCAGCTGTGCCACAACCCTGGCTGTCTGCCCGAGGCACCGCTCCCTGTAAGGCTCTTCCCAAGCAGCACTCACCAGGCGTGAATTCCTCTTGGACTCCCGGATCTGGGTGCTGAGCTTCTCCAGTTCCAGCTGGTGCACCTCAAGGTAGGCTCTGGGAGAAACCACACCGTGGGGGTCAGGCTGGGATGCCGTGCCCAGGGCTCCTGCCACCCACAGCCCACACCAACCCGGCACACCTGGCACTGCATCCCCGCTCCCAGCACCCAGGCATGGGAACACATTCATGCCTCTACATGGGCTGTGGTGGGATGGGAGACCCCACACAGCTCCAGGACCCCAGAGCACCATGCCCAGGAGATCTGGCACGTCCCTGCCTGGTGAGAGATGAGAGCTGCCAACCCCAATCCACGTCACAGGCTGTCCCTGTGCCCCTCAGGGACTCCCTGCCTCCACCCACCCAGCCACAGCGAGCCCCAGCACTCACGTCAGGCCTTTCTTGAGAGCTTCATAGACCTCGTCCAGGCGGTTGGGCTGAGGCACCTTGGGTGGTGGGGATTTGTGGGACATTGAGAACATCCTACTGACCCTGGAGCCAGTCTTGCGGGAAACGGTGGGGGTGAAGGGCGAGAGGTTCCTGGGGAGAGAGGCAGGCAAAGCCAGGATGGCCACGGTCAGCACACAGCACCAAGGTCCTCCTGGATTCCCCAGCCTGCTGGGCACCCTTCCTCAAGACCAGGAGGAGCTCTGGGATGGAGGCCAGGTACACCTGCTCCTCCTGGGACTCCCCAGCAGTCAATCTAACTGACCAGCAGGGCTGGAAGACACAGAGCCATAAAGCTGGGCAGCACTGCCTGCACCACGTGCTTGAAGCCCCCTGCAGTGCATTTGGCTGCTCCAAAACCATGGGAAAGACAAGGAGAGATCTGGAAAGGTGGAGATGGAGGAGAGCTGGGAGGTCCCAGGTGCTGGTCAGGGGGAGCAAAGGCAAATGGAGATGGCACCAGCTGGAGCCAAGCTGTGTTCCTGGAATGCCTGTGGGGACATCTCCAGCCCTGGTGTCCCTCTGAAGGGGCCATGCTCTGCTCCATCCCCAACACTCCAGGTTGCCAAGGGCTTAGAAATGCTCTCTGGGCACTGTGGCAGGGTGACACACACCACCTTTGTCTTGACAGCCTGTCACCTGCTTACAGGATCAGGCAGAATAGATCCCACTGGGTGGCAGCACGGGAGAACCCTGGGGACCAGCAGCCCTGTCACCCCATCACACAGCGCAGCCACATGGGACAAGGACATCCTCGCTGATGCTGTGCCTCTCCAGATGTCACCAAACCTGCTGGATGGAGCTGCCTCCCCCAGCCGACCCACGGGGCGCCGACCCAGCGCCCGGGACCCGAACACCACCCTTCCTGCCTTGTGCAATGGAGTCACTCCCCAGCCCAGCCTCGCTCAGGCCGGCTCTTCCCTTCCTCCTTCCAAGGCATCCTCGTGCCACCGGTGCCCAGGAGACACCAGGGGCTGCTCAGTTCCCAGCCTTGGGCTGCACCTCCCATCCTGTGCCGCTCTTCGCTGAAGTGACCAAAACACTTCCCCGAATCATCCGTGGGGGAAATGAATGTCTTGGCCTCCTCCCAAGCTGCAGCGATGGGTATGCACCTAATTTCCACCATTCCTCCTCATTCCCGTCCTCCAGAGTCCCTGGAGGCAACTCCCACAAGCATTTCCCCACCAGCAACTTGGCTGCAGGCATCTAAAAATCCTCCCTATTCCCTGTCCCTAAGCAACCCCTTCTACATCCACAGATCAATGTGCTGGTGACCTACAAAGTGTTACTTATTCCAGAGGCTGGACAGGACCTGGGGACAAGAGCTGAGCAGGTCTGGAAGACTTCTGGGCACAGGGAGGCTTTTCCTGGGTTTGTGCCCACCCAAAGAAGATGCCCACAGCGTGGCCAGGCAGCTTGGCACTGCTCTCCTTGGCCATTTGGCTGAGAGACATCTTCCTCTGGCACTGGTGGGTGCACTGGAAAGTTAGAAGCTTGGGTGGGCACTAGGAAAAGGTATTAAAAGCACTAAATTGCTTTACTCCCATGGCCCAACCTGTGGCATTCCCGAGAACAACCTGTGAGAGGGTAGCTGGGAGCTAGGGATGGTGTGGAGGGGGGTGGTGGGGACAAGCAGTGAGTGGGGTGATTGTCACCAATGGGAGGCTCAGCAGAGAGGAGGAGGAAGGGTATGATGGTACCATAACATCATCAGTGGATGGAGAGGATGAGTAGGGAATGGCTGCTCCTCGCACCACAGTTGACAGGAGGTCAGTAAAACCTTCAGTGACAGGTTTGAGGTGTCCTGGAGGAAACCCTGATTCACACCAGCACTCACAACCCCAAAACTGTCCGCCGTGGGACATCAAGGCCATCAAGACACTTCAAAGCCACCCCAGCTCCACTGCACCCATGAGATGGTCACAGGGAAGCTCTTAAGAGCGGGCTGAGCTCCACCTGTCCCCTCCACGCTCTGGTGGCCGCGGGGTCCTCACCCTGCCTGGGGTACAGCACGGCGGAGGGTTGGGGTGATGTGTTCTGCCTCCCACACGGCCTCAGCCCCCTGTGCAACATCCCCTGGCTACCACAACGGTCCAGCTGGATGGGAAGGAGCCTCGGGATGAGCAGCAGGTCCCACCACAACGCCTGCAGGCAGCGGGAGCACCCATCTCCTACCTGAAGGGCCGGTCGGCCGATGAGTTCACTCCGGCAAAGGACTGGCTCCTATTGATCTTGGTGACGAGGACTCGGCGCTGCGGGCGCACAGACAGTGACATCGTTGAGTGTGACCTGGAGGGCCTCCCTGGGGACAATGACACAGCAGGGTCACCAGCAGCAGGGTGGGGACACACACACACACACACAGGCAGGCAGCGGTGCCGCTGGGACTGAGAGTGGCACCCACGGACCGTGGACTGTGAGCCTTGCCAGCCTCTCAGTCCAAGAACACTCCTGGTGGCACCGGGACACAGGGCCCATTCTGCCCCCTGGGGTGCTGCTGGTGCCCTGCCCTGGGTGAAGCAGGGCCCTGCACGCTGTGAGCACTCAGTGGGGACAGACAGACGGATGTGTCTGAGCTTGGCGCCACGGGAGCTGCAGGAGGGGGCTGATGCCCAGTGCCTGCCACGGCCCTTCCCAGACATCACCATGGCAAACCCAGCCCCGACACCTCCTCCTGAAGCCCACTTTGCCCCACATCCCACTGCCCCCCGTGCCACCCTGCTGCAGGGGCAGGAAGGGCGCGGGGCTGGACCCAGACGCCCAGCCCTTCGCTGTCTCCTCGCTCGCTTCCGCTCGCTCCAGCAACCAGGAGGGAAACCCAAGGACAACAAAGCACTTTGGAAAGTTCCAGGCTTTGCCAGGAGCTCCGTGTTGGGGCAGAAAAGGCTGAGCCATTCCCCACCAGACCCTGGGAAGTCCATGTCCAGCCCCACAGCTGCTGCACTCCTGCAGGGACAGTGCCAGGGGACCTGGAACTGGTGACGGTACCTGCCTGTCCCCACCACAGCTGGTGCAGTGGGTGCCAACCATTCTGAGCCCTGCAGCCCTGGCTGGAGCTCAGGGAGGGCAGCCCAAAGCACAAGGCAAGAGCAGGGGAGTCTGGGGCTCCTGGCCACCCCCAGCAGTGCCAGCTGGGCACAGGGAGGAGCCCAGCCCGCAGGGCAGCCACGGAGGAGCAGGATATGGGATGCTCCACTTCCTTCTGCCCACTGCCTTCTGATGGCAGCTCAGTCCCCTGACAACCCTGAGCTGAGCTGTGGGTTGGGGAGCCAGGAGCTGCTGGGGATGAGCCCACACAGCATCCTGAAGTCACACACATCCTGACAGGAAAGGGCAGGCAGGGTCCTGGGGATGCACAGCTTCCCTGGTTGGCAAACTAGGCCACAGCCACCTCCCCATATCCCAGGGGTCTCCCTCCTGCCTCCAGCATGGCCGACAGCCAGCAGACACCACAGGGACACAGGCTCTGCTGGGGCTTCCACCGCCATCCCCACTCCTTCCCCCGGCACAACAAACCCAGGACCCCGGCTCGACCCGGCCCCACGTGGCTCACACCCACTCAACCACCAGTGGGCATCCCCCCAGCGCTGTGCCCCTCACCACCCCACACGCCAGGCTGGGGCCAGGGATTTGCGGCGCTCGGGAAGAGCCAGAGCCGTCCGGAGCCAAAGAAAGCCGCTGCTGCTCACCTCTGTCCCCCTGGAGCTGGGAGGCAGCAGGTCCATCTGGTTCCCCCTGGGCACTCGGGTCCCAGCCCAGGACCACGGAGCCGCTCGGTGGGTGCCACGGCCTTGGTGCTATCTGGGTGCCAGTGCCTCCATTTTCCAGGACAACACTGTCCCAATTAAGCTCATTAGAAGGAGCTGTAATCCCTGGCAGCCCGGCTGACCTGCAGGCCTGGGCAGATTACCCTCTGCAGGGCTCTTTAATCTGCTCCCCAGCGAGTGAGCCAGGCCTGTGGCTCCCATGCTTGCTCCCCAGCAGCTCATCCACAGGGAGAGCACCCACCGCCCCTAGGATGAGGCTCTCCATGGGTGGGGTGGGTCACGGCTCCTTTGGGTGCACATGGTCCTGCCAGCCCATCCTTCTCCAGCCCATGCTGCCATCTGGGGGCTCAGGGGCAGCTCTAAAGAGGTTTTCTCAGGCAGGAACCCACACTGAGAGCATCACAGGGGAGAAGGATGCTGGGGGCATCACAAGGGAGGAAGGAGCCTGGAGGTGTCACAAGGCAGAAGGATGCTGGGGATGTTGCCGGGAAAGAAGGACACTGGGGATGCTGGGGGTGCTGCAGGGGACTGATGCCACAGCACAACTCCCCAGCAATCCCCAGCCACTTGCCCCAGCACCTCAGAGACTCCAGCAGCCTCTTGTGCCATGCTGGGTCATGCTCCAAAGCACCAAAGGCTCCTGCACTG
>JAWWES010000021.1:13351721-13369384 GCA_035583135.1 Lophotriccus pileatus
AGGAGAGGAGAGGAGAGGAGAGGAGAGGAGAGGAGAGGAGAGGAGAGGAGAGGAGAGGAGAGGAGAGGAGAGGAAAAAAAATTTTCAGTTGAAAGTGACCTGCAAGGATCATCTGGGCCAACTGCCTGAGCACTTTCAGGTCTGACCCTAAATCAAAGCATGTTGTTGAGGGCATTGTCCAAATGCCTCTGACAAGCACTGACAGGCTTGGGCCATGAACCACCTCTCCAGGAAGCCTGTTCCAGGGTTTGACCACCTTCTCAGTAAAGACTTGGGGTGCCTGGAGGTAGACTGACCCACCCCGCCACATTTCGCTTACCTGTGCACCACCAACCCAAGGCAAAGCCCCGTTCCTGGCTGCTGCTGGGATGGGGAGCAGCTGTATCAGGAGAGGGGACCTGGCCAGGCTGGGGCCAGCAGAGCTGCCTGTCGGCCACGCTCCTGCCAGGCTGGCTCACGCAGCCAAGCGCTCCCTGTGCCAAGGCCGGGGCTGGCGCAACGCACCCGCTGTTCTGGGAGCTTGCTCAGCACAGACCAGCTCGGCAAACAAAAGCAAGGACAGGCTCCTGCCCCGAGTTCCTGCGGCACCTCTGGCCTGCCTGTCCCCCAGAACTCCCTCCTGGCTTCATGGAGGCACGATGCCTGCTGGCAGGCAGGGGTTAACCTGGGTACTCCTGGGTTAACTTTCCCAGCATGGATGCAGCTAATCTTGGTTTAACCCTTTCATTGTGGATATGGATACTCCTGGGTTAATCTTGCCAGCATGGATATGGGTGGATACTCCTGGGTTAACCCTTCCAGTATGGATAAGGATACTCCTGGGTTAACCCTCACAGCATGGAGATGGTTACTCCTGGACTCCTGTCTCCAAAGGAGATTTCTCTGCAGCCCCTGCCAGCACTGGGAGGCTGGATATTGGTGCAGGCAGGAGTTCCTGAGCACAAGGGCACCCTGTCTGAGAACCATCTGGCATTGCCCAGCTCCTCCCACCACAGGATTACACCTTTCCAGAGCCTGGTGACCCAGGACCACTCTAAGCACACTCCCCTCTCCCTGGCAGCTTCAGCAACCAGCCGTGCCAGCTGCCTGCATCCTCCCACCGCGGTGCAGAGGAAGGTCTGAGCCGTCGGCGAGCCCCGCACCGCAGGTCTCTGCCCAAATTGCTCTTCTCACTGCAGGCTGGGCCTGGAGCCACGTCTTCCTCTCCCCTCTCTCTGGAGGGCTGGAGGCCAGCCCTTGGCTCCAGGCTGGAGCTGCTGCGTGCTCAGCATTCCTGCTCAGCGCTGGAGCAAGGCAGCGCACACAGCCCAGGGCTCCCAGCCTCGCGCCGGGACAGCCCCGCATGCTGAGCACGGTGGGAGCCCGGCCATCATCATCATCATCATCATCATCCCCACCAGCAGCCACAGAGCCTGCCACCGCCACCTCGGAGCAGAGCACCCGCCATCCCAGCCACCGGGCTTCTCATCCCGCAAGGAAGCGTGTTTTGGGGCAACGCAACCCGGGACAAAGCCCGGGGAGCCAGGGCTGATGCGGCGGGAGCGATGTGAGCTGCCCCTCCAGCTGACTCACGGAGCCCTGGCCACGCTCGGGAACAGGCCAGCAGGGTGGAAGGGCTGTGGCAGCAGCTCCTCTGAGCCCTGCTGGAAAACCTTCCCCGACGCGCCCGGGGCCAGCTCACAGCGGCAGCAGGCTGAGGGACAATCCTGGCCCAGCCTGGCCCTTTCCATGGGGCAGAGTTGCCTGTCCCAGCGCTGTGCCTGCCCACAGGGCCTGGAGAAAGGGAGGACAGGACACCTAGTCGGTGTTGGCCAGCACTGGGTGCTGGTCAGCTCTCCCAGGCTCTGGCCAGCGAGCAGGAACACGAGTCAGGGCTTTGCAGCAAAGCCAGGACATCCAGACTGGGACTGCACCAGGTTCAGCCCCAGCGTGGGCCAAGGAGGCCAGGGAGCTGCAGAAGGGAGCTAGTCCAGATTCTCTGGCCATCAGCCAGCTGTCTCCTCTCCTAACTCCCTCCTCCAACCCAGGGAGGTGGCAGGCAGCACCTCCAACCCCTGTCCCAGCTCATCCTGGGGGACTGAACATCCCTCGGGGCCACTCCACCTCCTGCAACCGGGCAGCCATCCCCACCTCAGCACAGCAGGAACCATCTCAGGCACACGCCCGCAGGGATCACTCCAAAAATATTCATGATTCACAATATTCCTACTGTCTCTTGGGACTGTCCAACGCTGAGCAGAGAGGCTGAGGTCATGGGCAAGCCCAGAAACCAGCCCAGCTGAGCACATGTAGCCACTGGCAGGGAGGCTGGCATGGCTGGACCACAGCACAGCTCAGGCATCAGCAGCCTGAGGATTCAGCATCGCACCAGGTGAAGCAGAGCTCAGCCCCTCGAGTCGGCTGCGCTACAGACACGTTGCCCCAAAGCTGGTGCCGTAGGAGACGCAAGAGCAAAAGGCCATTTGGAGCATGAAGTGCCTTGGCAGGGCTGAGTCTGCAAATTTGGCAAATCTGCATGTGAGTAAGGTCCTCCCCGAGCAGAGCAGCAGACCCCACGCACACCCAGATCCGCTCCACTGCCGAGCGGAGCAGCACCTGCTGCACCCAAGAGCAGAGGGGGAATCCATCTGGGAACAGCCAGTGGGCAACCACGCTGATCTCCCAGGGCGTGAAAGTGCTCCCTGCAGTGAGCACCAGCCCTCAGCAAAGCTCCCTCCCTTCCAAAGAAAACAGCAGCGAAAATGCTGGGATGGGGATTAAGGAAATGAAACCGGCTTCACGGGGTAAGCAAGGATAGGAAGTGCTGTAAGATCTCCTCTCCCCGCTGGCCTGCAGCTCTGCCAGCCCCAGAGCCCACAGCACAGCACAGATCAACCCAAGAGGAAATCACGTGCTGGAGAGTGTGTTGAATAACCGGGAGGTTTCTGAGCGATCCCTGCTCCCAGGATGGGAACAGACACCCGTGCTCCCAGACTGCACCATACTCTCTCCATCCCTGTGGAGGAGAAGATGCAGAGAGACCTCCTGACACCACAAGCCACACTCTGCTCCTGAGGCTGGCCACTAATCCTTGCCCCTATGTGCCACATCCATGTGTTTTTTCCAACCACTTCTCTGGTCATCCTGCACCTCTTCTGCCTGTCTTGAGCTGCTGGTCCAAACTAGTCCTCAGAGTGAAGGATGTCCCTGGAGGAAAGCAGATGCAGCCAAACAGGTAGACCAGGGGTAAAACCAGCTGCTGAAAACCCCCAGTGGGGCAGGGGTAGCAGTGCTGGGGACACACACTGATAACAGGGATCCTGCCACACCCTCCCCACCCCAGTGACGCCCCCCTGGGCAGGACCCATTCTGTCTCTCCCTCGAGTGGATGCCACCGGCCCCAAGCTGTGGCTCCAGCCAGTCTCTCCTGTATCTGTCACATGTCCTGGCGCGCTGGGGGCCAGCTCTGTTTACATGTGCGAGCCTCACATTCTCCTGCCGGGGATGAGTCAGGCTTCCCTCGACACCCCGCTGCGGTGGCGGTGTCAGGGCCCCAGCTGGCGTTCGCCTCCCGCACGGCACAGCGCGGGTGGATGCCAGGCTGGGGAGCGGCTGGAAAGGGCTCGCACAGCCCCTCTGGCTGCTTCCCATCCCGCTCAGAGCCATCCCCGCGGCACGGGAGGCGCTGGGGGCTGCAGCTCGCTGCCAGGAAGCTTTCCCTGGCTCGGCTCCACCGGGTCAGCTTCCTTCCCCTCCACCCCACAGGAGTGGACTTGCAGGGGGGTGAGATGGGTGCTGGCTGTACCCCACTGCCCAGCCTGTGCACAGCGGTTTCCCTGGTGGGAACCAGCGGTCTGTCCTCACCAGAGGGTCCCCAGCTGAGCTGGAGTGAGATCAGCATCCCAGGAGGCAACAGACACCCCCAACCACATCCAGCTCCCCCTGCCCTTCCGCTGCTCCCAGCCCTTGCTTTCTGCCCCTCTTTCCCACATATCCCAGAGTCTCTCTTCAGAGAGAGGCCTTTTCCCTTTGCTTCCAAACTTTCCCAGGGTGTGAAAAAAAGCCTCGAGGCTCCTTTTTGGATCCCCCCACCTGCGTCCCCCTCGCTGTGAGTGGGGCTGGGCTGGCTCCATGCGAGCACAATAACCAGAAGTGTCCTGGAGCCGCTGGGAAGGAGCGATGTTCCCCGATGGTATGCAGCCCTGACAGCACTGGCTCTGCTTTAAAGGGTAACTTTATCCTGTAATAACAAACAAGAGGAGCCAAGTTCCTCCCCAGCGTCACTTCCCTGGCTCCGAGGAGAGGGACATGTGGGAGAGAGCTCATTGGAACGAGCCTGGATCCTTGTTCTTGCCATCACAGGGTCTAATTCCATTCCCTCAGGGTTTTTTGAAGATCCACATGCATGGCTGTGCCAGGGCTCCAGGGCATGGAGCAGGCAAACCTCTGGTTTATTCTGGGGGTGCACACAGGGCACGTGGTGGTCACACCAGCAGCTGTGGTGTATGTGCAGGGGACCTGGAGCATCACTGCATCGCCCCATCGGGCTCAGCAGCTGGGTGACCAGCCAGATGACCCACTGTGGTTCCCTCTAACCTGACAGATTCTGTGATTCTGTGACCTACCTCTGCTCCTGCATGGACACTGACACTCAGGAAAGGTGTCCCTTGGTGGTTGTCACCAGGGAGGGCACAGTCCAGCCCGTGCTGATGGCACACTGAGGTCCCCTCCCGGCCCGGAGGGAATCGGGGGGCAATTTGGCAGAGTTCAGTTGCGTGAGATGATGACAGTCTGGAGAAGGCTGCTGAGAGGTCTGTCTGATTTCCACTTCTCCCAGGTGGCTGGTAGCACCTCTGGAGATCCAGGGGTTCAGTTAAACCCCAGCTCATCAAACAAAGCCAGTGAAGTGCCGCGGTTTTCTTCCCCCAGGGAGATTTCCTCCAAACCATTTATCAGGTGCTTGGGTTAAGTCTGTGCAAAGCTGGCAAAGCTGTTGCCTCCATGGTGCCTTCCCCAGAAGAGCAGGGGGACTTCCAGGGGAAGCACAAGGCAGGATCCGACCAACTAAAAGGGGGAAGAGAGAGGAAGGAGGGAAGCATCGGCGTCTGAATCTTTCAGGGCCTTGGAGGTGACAATGCCAGTGTCCACCCTTTGCAAGAGGGGTTGTGGGACACCTGTGGGGTACAACGTGGCTGGGGTGCTGCTGGTCCCCAGGAAAGTAAAGCCTGGAGCAATTCCCAGTTCCAAACCATCCTCCCAAGGCAGATGTGGAGCCTTCCTGGCTCTGGCTGATGGGAGTGCAGAGCATCAGGCCGGGCAGCAGCGGGTTAAAAGCTGAGGTGGGACTTGGGGAGCTGCTTCCTCCCGGCTAACAATAACACAGGGAGGGAGAAGGGACGCACAGGGCTCTGCAGGGACCGATAGAGATGGAGCAACCCCAGCCCTGCAGCTGCAGCTGTGTCAGAGGAAGCCTCAGCACATTATCTGCTGGTCCCACTCAGCTTCCTCAGCAGCCCCGGTGCTGCAGGGACCGGGACGTTCCTCCTCCAGAGCCCCATTTCTCATGGACCCAAGGTGGGTCCCCGGACTTTGATGGCAGCCCAGCACCCTCCCAGCACTTGCACTCCCAGACAAGCCAGCATCAGTATTCTGCCCTGCTGATGGCTCTGGGAATGGTCACCCACGGCTCTGAGCCCCAGGACCGCCCAGCACAGGCACGTCCCCATCCTGCTGCCCCGTCCCCCCACGCCACACACGGTGCCCACACCTTGGCAGAAGGAAGTCTTGGCTGGAAGATGGCTCCTGCCAAGGGGATCTCCAGGTCTTGGTGGAGGTCCCTGCAGTTCTGGTTGCAGTTCTGCTGCTGGTCCTTCCTTGGCCAGCGAAGATCTGCTGCACCTGGAGCTGCCGTGGCCGCCCGCCCTGGCCACGCTGGGTGGTGTCCCAGCACTTCCTCGTGTGCTGGCTGTTTGTGACCTGCCTTCTGCTGCTGCTCCACCTCCACAGCTGCACTGCTGTCACAGGAGCAGCCCTTTTCCGTTCCCTGTTTCCTTTCTCTGACCTTCTCCTCCTGTAGCAGGTTTTGCCTTCCGCGGGGGCTCTGCCCTCTGCCGTTTGCCCCACTTGGGCATGGCAGGGTCCCTCTCAAAAAGGACCTTCCCCTGACCCTGGCAAGTCAGGTCAGGACTCTCCACGTCCTCACTGCCTCTATCCCAAACCATGCACCTGCCTGACTCCAATTCCTGGTGCAGGAAGTCTTTGCCAGTGGACAGTGGTCTGAATTATGGGCCTCTCCCACCACTGAGGTCAATCCCTGGAGCCTGGAGAGCTGCTGGGCTCCCCAGAGCAGAGAGATGTTTGCCCTCAGATGCTACTGCGGCTCCAGAGGGGCCAGTGGAGGCAACACACTGGTCCAGTTGGCACCTGTGCCACAGCTTCAGAATAGAGATGGACCAGCTGCTAAAAGCAGATGGATCCTAAATGGCCTTTACTCTGTCCAAGCTGGCCTGTGCTCCCAAGGAATGGCTAGCTGGTGGAGCCAGCTTTTTGAGTGTCTCCTGGGGCACTGTGCTGCACCCAGGGAAAGGAACACTGAGGCCTGACACTGCCCAGAGCCAGGAAATAAGCCTGACACGAAGGGCAAAGCCAGCAAAAGGGAGGGAGAGGGGCAGGAAACATCCGACAGGAGAGGAAACGGGGAGATAATCACGAGCACAAACACACAGAACTCGTGCAAAGGAAAAGCCAACGCCACTTGGCAAGCACTGGAGCAGGGAGACCTGCCCCTCTGGCCTCTCACTGCAGAGACATGCTCAGGGATCTACCAGCCCCCCAGCTCTGCAGACCCTCAGCCAAGCTGATGGAGCTCATCCCAGCCTTCAGCAGTCCTGTCTCTCCCTGTGTTCCCAAGGGAGCAGTTACATCCATCTCGTGGGGCTGGCAATGATCACGGAGGGGGGGACAACTATAAGCTGTCAGCAAACCACGGTGGGGTCCCTGGCATAGCTCATCTCCCAGGATCCAGCACGTGGCATGGGACAGAAGGGAGAAACATGGAGAGAGATGGGCATGGAGCCAGCCCGTGGTGACTGGCTGGGCTCCAGCTGGCTTGTGTGGAGTAACTGGGGCAGCAGAACCTCTGCCAAGGGGCAGGGAGGGCACTCGAGGGAGGCTTGGCCGTGTCTCTGAGCCAGCACAGGGCTGAGCACAGCCACAGAGAGGCAGGATCAGGCCCTTCACTCACACTCCTGTCCCTCAGCCATTCCTCCCAAGGGATTTCCCTCCTCCTGTTGCCATCTCAGCATTGATAGGGAGTGCCCAGGTGGGCATTGACTCCTCTGGTCCCAGATGTGAGCTGGGGAAGAACAAAGACGAGTGAGCATTTGTGTGGCAAATCAGGTGGCTGGATCAGGTGGAAAAGCCCAGGTGGATCAGAGCTGCCCTGGGGATGAAGCCAAGACCAGTGTCTCCCTGCCAAGGAGCATCCATACAGCAGCTCCCCACAGTGCTGCTGGCAGGGCTGTCTCCTGAGGGCCTTGCAAAGCACAGCATGGGCTTGGAAAAGGGCATGACAGCCTGGGCAAGGGGAACACACCCCCAGGCAGGGCTGGCATCAGCCCCACACCGGGGATGGGGCAGTGGAGTACCAGCTCCAGAAGAGAAGAGGGACCCAGGTTGGATCCAGCTGTCCCAGCTCCTGCAGCTGCTTCAAAAAAGACTTGCAAATCCATTATGGAAAATGCCTGTGGAGTAAGGGGACTCCCTCTCCATCATGAACTTTTATTAGCAAGGTGAAGGCAGGGATCACACTCTGTACACCCACCGAGTCCCAAGCAGGTTCCTTGCTGACCACAGAGGACTGAGCATCCCGGTGCTCCAGTGCACCCAGGGAGTGCCCTGGCACCGTGGGGTCCCTCACAGGGACAGAGTGGTCACCAGGGGATGGCTTTACCTTCCCAGTTGAGCAGAGTCCCGCTGTGCTTCTCGGAAAGGATTGGCAGCACAGACAGCAGCCCCCGCACGCTTGTGTCCACTGTCAGGTCAGCCTGCAACAGGCACAACGAGACACCACCGTCATTCCAGGCCATCCCCCAGCACCCACTGGGCTCATGCACATGGGCAGCAAGGCTCCTTCCACCCACAGTGAGCAGAGAGCCACAGGAGCTGGGACAAGCCCGCTGCGTGGGAGGATGGTTGGGTATCTGCACGTTCAGTGCCGGCTTGGATGGAGGTGGCTTGGGCTGGAAAGCCAGCCACAGGTTTAACCAAAACAGACACAGAGGAGATCCCTGCTGCAAATGGGATGCTATGTGCAGGCTTCTCAAAACTCCAAGGCTGCAAAACATGGATCCTGCAGGATGCGTGGAGGCCTCATGGACCTGCAGTTCCTCGAGGAAGGGGGCACAGGATGGAACGGTGCTGCTCCTCTCCTCCCTGCTCTGCCAGATTCAGTTTCTCTGCACACCTCTGGGCTGCCCAAAGCCCCTTTTCCCCCTGCAGAGGTACCCTGCTCACCCAGGCTATGTGTTGTGGAAATACACAATTTCCCAGGCAGCATCACGTGTTCTGCTGTGGCCCACCACACACGCGGGCAACTTGGAGAACCAAGAGGCGGCTCATTTTCACATGGATGCCTTCTCCCAGGAGCCACGTCCTGTGAAGCTTTGTAGGCTTGAGTCCCACCCATGAGTTCCCCTCTTGACCTGCTCAGCCAGAACCCACCTCCTGGCTGCCCATGTCCGTTTTCACCCATCCAGGGTGCAGTGCCACGCAGAGGATCCCGGCTTCCCGGTAGGTCAGAGCCTGGCACATGGTCAGCATGTTGAGGGCAGCCTGGGGGAGGAAGGAAGCATCAGCCATGAGCAGCAAAAAGCTCCATGAACCACGTTCCCTTCCTTCTTGAGGGAGAAAAAGCAGTGCCAGGTCTTCAAGAGACACTGTGTGTCTCCCCTGGGTGGGCACGGAGATGCCGCAGGAGCTTGGGGAACGACAAGCATGGATCGGTCCCTCCGTCTCGCAATCTCAGGTGCTTCCCTGAGGTCAGGCCTGGCAAGGGGCAGCTCTGCCTGCCAGCAAGCTCAGGAGCACGGGCAGGTTGCCAGCCTCCATACCTTGCTGCAGCGGTAGGAGATGACAGGCTTGAAGAAGGAATCGGGCGTTTTCTTGATGGACCCCAAGACAGTGGATATGTTGATGATGGCTGCCTTGCTGCAACTCAGGCCCTTTTCTTTGCTCTCCTGGGCAGCCTTCTTCAGCAGAGGCAGGAATGCCTGGGGGGAAGCAAACTTGTGGGCCACCTACGCCTCAAGCCAGCCCCACTTATGGCAACCACGACCCAAAAGAGGAAGATCGGTGGGGAGCCAGGAGGGCCAGGGTGTTTTGCTGCAGTGGCCCTGCCTGCTCCCAGTTAGGGGGAGCTACAGAGGGCTTGGGCTGGGACAGCAGCCCTAGCACTGCCCCCTCCCTCCTGCAGCCCCGGGAAACTCGGCAAAGCCCTCCAAGATCTCCGTGGTGAACTTCATCCCGTACCTGGGCCATCAGCATCGGCCCCACTGCGTTGGTCTTGTAGGTCCTGACCATGTCCTCGGCATCGACCGTGTCCAGCGACGCCGTGGGGGTGTAGATGCCGGCGTTGTTTATCAGTAGGTTTAGTCCCAGGCCATTCAGCTTCCCCTCCACGATCTTCGCCGCCTCGGTGACAGCAGAGGGGTTTGAGACATCTGCAGTGGGAGAGGATGGAGTCTGAGAGCCGTGGGGGTGCTGGGGAGGGGGAAGAGGGAGGTGAAGATGCCGCCCATCCCGACCCGCGAGGCTCTTCCACCCGCGAGCACCAGATGGTGCTGCGAAACCAGCTCTGAGCACCGCACATCCCAACCCCTCCCGAAACCGCCTCCCCTGGATCTCCATGTGCAGCCTGAAGGGAAGGAGGGAGGGAAGGAGAAATGGGCCAAGCGTGACCAGCAGCCGTAAATTTACCACCTCAGAGTGCACCTACCCAGCTTCACAAGAACCAGGTTTGGGTGTTTGGATGCCAGGTCTCTCAGCTCCTACAAAAAGAGACATGGAAACAATCAGCACAAGGAGGCAGAGGTGGTGCCAAGCATCACCCTGGGACACCAGCGATGGCCCACCCTGAGGGAAACATCTGCCAGATGTTGTGAACAGCTGGGCTGGGGTCCTGCCTTGGTGCCCAGGCTTCTCCTGGGCCTCATAAAGCAGAGAGCACAACAGGGCCACAAGTGCAAGATGCTGCAGTCACTCTCTCAAAGCATCTACCAGAGCCACAGCAAAGGATGAGAGCAAACCCTGAAGCACCAGCTCACCCAGGAAATTGTGCAAATTGATCTCCCAGCATCAGATTTGACCTCTGGGGAAGTGACATCTGGATCCAAACAGTCCAATCCCAGGCCCACTCTGTACACTGCACCCCACCCACTCAAGTGAAATGAACCACTTGGCACATTTTTATTGACTGTTTTCACCAAATGTGGATATTGGGAGGAATGGGTTAAAAGCAGAAGGCTGTAGGAGGAGGATTGTAAATCATTCAAGTGACCTTACAGCTGGGAATAACCCTTGATAAACCACATGAACAGCAGCCATGGATCTCAACAGCACCTGCATCTCCTGTTCCTCTGTACTCTACTCAGGGTTGCCAGGGATCCCCTGGTTAATGAGATAACAGAAATAAATTAACTCTTTATGTTTTAGCCATGGATTGTCCTGGCTGTGTCTATGCCTGCCTGTGCCTACTCACACAGTGGAGGATTCAGCTCTTTCCAAAAAAGGAAACTTTGCACTTCACAGGCTCTAGAAGCAATTTGCTCTGAGCCGCCTTCAACTATAGCAACTTTCAGGCAACAGAACCCAAAAAACCCTGGATTACTTTTAGAACTGAAAACTCCTTCCAGACATGGAAGAATGCTGCAGGAGAAACACAAACTGGTGGTTTCTTGTGAGAGGACACGTCCAGCCAACATGGAGTGGTTGCTGGCACGGGCTATGGTCCACCTTCACTGACCTCTGGGTTTCCCCACCAGACCCCCTGTTCCCACATTAGCCCTGGGCACAGGAAATGATGGAAAATCCATCTAAATGGTTTGTGGTGGCCAACAGATGTTTCTCCTCCCCAGTTTTGTTCAGCTGCTGGCCCCAAGAGTCTCACACCATCTCAGCATTGAGCTTCACCCACCCCAACACCAGATCCAGGCACAAAGGGGCAGGAGGAGCCTGGTGGAGTGACACTCCACCCTCCATGTCCTGTGGCAAGTCCCTGATCTCATCACTGCTCAAGTCCTGCAAGCTGTGGGCAGAGAGAACGAGGCAAAAAGGAAAGACCTGGCCTAGCTTTGACCCAGCCAACTTGGGCACCAGCAGGAGCAGGGCACTCCTGGCTTGGCAAGGGTGGATTCTCACTGTGCCAGGATCACTCCCGAGACGGGATAACGCACACGTTATTTATAACGAGGGGCGGGTTCGGGGCGAAGCCTCGGCACGGGAGAGGGGCGGGTTCGGGACACCTCCAGGGCGGCCCCAAACAGCCCAGCGGCCGATTCCTCAGTCGGAGCAGCTCTGGCGGCTTTCCCCGCCGATCCCAGCGAGCCGTTCCTCCGCCCGAGCGTGTGCCCCGTTCCCCGCACACCCACCTTGCTCTGCCCGCACCCACCTGGGCTCTCGGCCCCTCGGGGTCCCGGCAGGTCGCAAAGATCCAGGAGGGGGGTCTCGGCGAGCCCAGCAGCTGCTTGACCAGCTCCAGCCCGATGCCGCGGTTGGAGCCGGTCAGCAGCACCGTCCGCGCCGCCATCGCCGCCTCCCTCCCCTCCCCTCCCCTCCCCTCCCCTCCCCGCAACCGGGGCCCGCCTGGCACCGCCTCCCCGGCCCCGCTGACCGGGACCGAGCGTGACCCATCCACATGGAAAAGGGGGGATTTTTCCCTTCCCAGCTGATCCTCAGCACCGACCGCATCCCAGCCCCGCGGGGGAGGAGGGATGCGCGGGGTTGGGGGGACCCCCGGTCTCTTCCCGAGGGTGGAAAAACTTGCAGGAGAGTTCTTGGGTGGTGTCTTCAGCACCTTCAGCACGGTAACCTTTACCTCAGATAAAGGTAAAAAAACAAACCCTAAACTCATTTAGCACCGGGAGGTACAAACCCTTTCACAGCTGGTTTTATTGCCTGCCCAGAAATGCAGTTAAAGCGAGAGGGTGGAATGGGCATGGTCTAAAGCTCTGCCAGGGGAGGCTTAGGTTGGATATTAGGAAGAAATTCTTTACAGAGAGGGTAATCAGGCGTAGAAATGGGCTGCCCAGGGAGGTGGTGGATTCTCTGGAGATATTTAAGAAGAGACTGGAGGTGTCAGCTAGTGCCATAGTTTAGTAACTGTTGTGGTAGTGCATCAAGGGTTGGACTTCATGATCTCAGAGGTCCTTTCCAACCCATCTGATTCTATGGTTATTTCTGTTGCTTATTTTCGGCCTTGCTTGACAAACACTAGACAAGTCATCTCTGATACTGATAAATCAGAAACTAAATACTTATATCACTGTAGTGGCAGCATCAGGTGATTTGTGTTAACTTCATCCTTCTCTGTGTTTGAGCCTCTGCTCCCCAGTTTACTTTGGGATATTGAAGTGCTTGGAGAACCTTTTATATATATATGTGCAGAAGTTGGGGTTTAATAAAAAATATTTGATAAAATATAAAATAAACAGACTAAAAAGAAGGATCCCTCCTTATGGCAGATATTTGGATTAAAGGTTCCATTCTCCTTTTGCTGCCTCCTTCTGTGCAAATAAGGACTGGGGTACAAACAATGTGAACCACACTGGGGAACGGGGTTTTGGCCACCTATTCCACACAGATCCTGCACGCTGCAGGCCAGTTACATTAACAAGCTCTGCCTAGGTGCTTGTTTCAAAAAGCCTTGGATCCGGGGATCCCCCGAGATGTGCTGAGCAGAAACGGTTAATGTGAAGCCACAGCTGAAGGCAGGAGGAGCCTGTTGTGAATGTAAATATGCCCCGTGAAAGGCAGCTCTGAGCAAACACTTCCCGGTGAGGGCATTGCTTGACCTGCTTTTATCCTGCTGTTCCCATATAAAATAGGGGATTATCGATTCTTTGAAAACCTTGTTAGTCAAGACTTGAGAGGCTTCCAGAAGGTAATGATAAGAAATGCTGCCAAAAAGAAAAAAACAAAAACAACCAGCCAAACAAACAAAAAACCAAACCAAAACAACCCCAAAGCTTACCCAAGTGCAGTGG
Organism: Lophotriccus pileatus; assembly: GCA_035583135.1. Classification (NCBI taxonomy): domain Eukaryota; kingdom Metazoa; phylum Chordata; class Aves; order Passeriformes; family Tyrannidae; genus Lophotriccus; species Lophotriccus pileatus. Next base: position 13,364,960 of record JAWWES010000021.1, read on the forward strand.
GAAACTCCTGCTGCTTGGTAAAGCCTGAGTCTGATATTGATGCATTTTAAATGCTTCACAATATAAATAATAGAATCACCTAGTTCTTCCCTCTCTGCCCTGACACATCCCACTGAACCTTCTAAGAGAATACGAAGAAGCATTTGAGTTCACTTCGCTAAAAATCTAAACTGGTAATTCCTGTTATCAGCTCGTTGATCTTGTGATTCAATTAAAGCTTCCGCACTGTAAAAACCAAAATGCATGTGGGCACACGTCCTTTGCACTGAGCTGATGGATCCATCAGCTTTAATCACTGGAATTAGGAAAAAAAGTGCAGTTAGAGGGAGAGGGGGAAACATTTTAGGAGAAAAAAAAGGCAAGTAAGTTTTTTCCCTCCCTCTTAACAAGTACAGAGGGAACAACTATGGGAAGTTTTAATTTCTGCGTATAAAATACCACATAAAAATACTTACAGAACAATATGAATTTTTTGCTGTTCACAGACTGCATTTTTCTGCTCAGCTCCGTGGGCAGAAGGTCACATCATCTACATTGGCAGGACATTTTTGGAGTAGCAGGGTGCTCAGCTTTTAACTTCTTTGCAGGAAGTAATTTTTCAATAGTTCCTTATATGCTTTTTAATTGGAAGATTGTACTCACTCTTTCATGATGAAATGTTTTTTCTTAGTAGGACTTAATGGATTTTTTTTTTCCAACTTGATTCCTAAATTAACCTCTGCATTATTACTGTATTTATTCTTAAACTGGCAGATGCCTCCTCACTTTAACACATGGATCTGAGCATTTTAAACCTCAGAGTCATAGAATCGCAGAATGGTTTGGGTTGGAAGGGACCTTAAAGACCACCTTGTTCCAACCACCCTGCCCTGAGTGGGGACACCTTCCAGCAGACCAGGTTGCTCAGAGCCCCATCCAACCTGACCTTGAACACTTCCAGGAATGGGGCAGCCACAGCTTCCCTGGCAGGGCCTCACCACCCTCACAGAGAAGGATTTCTTCCTATTACCCAATTTAATACTGGCTTCTGTCAGCTTGAAGCCATTCTCTTGTCCTGTTACTCCATGCCCTCTCCAGCTCTGATATAATGCAGGTGTAACCTGGGTCAATCTTCTTGGAAAACAGCAAAGCCACAACCAAGGGGCCGTGGGAAACCCTGCTTGGGAGTTAGGCTCAGGCTCTCCCCCCTGGTCCCTGCATTCTTTTGCAGTGGGATGTCACTAGCCATGGAATCATATCATAAAAATCACCGAATGGCTTCGGTTGGAAGAGCCCTTACAGATCAGGAGGTTCCAACCCCCACTGGATCACTAATCCTCTTTAGCCCTAAAGAAAATGAGGCAGGGCGGGTGGGAGCCTGCCCAGCTTCACTTCCAGTGCTGGGTCTCACCCCACCCTTCAATCAGTGCCTCATCCATCACCATCTATTGATTCTTTAGCGAGTGACTAATAAGTGATGACATGCCCAAAACAGACCTGAAGGCATTGTGGAGCAAATCGGCTTGATGATAAATAGAAGCCAGTTTATTCTTCTTTGCAGTAGATTAAACGTGCGAACGCTAATTGTGCCACACCCCCACTGCCCTGGCAGGCAGAGAAAAGCGTGTTCCCCCACGTTTCTGTAAGCAGCATTGTCATTGTGCAATCACCTCCGTGAGTGTGAGCACACCCGGCCTTGCAGCAAATGAGGGGAGGACAAGGTGGGACTGGAAAACTGGCTCCTGGGTCTCCTTTTCCAACCCCATGGTTTTAAGGACTTCAATGCTCAGCTTTTAATTCTCAGGTTGAGACCCTGCAAGGACATTTCAGAGGGAAAGAACCATTGGAATCCCCTCTTAGGAGCTGGCCTGAGGTCCTTTCCAGAGGACTGGGGACAGCAGCAGCCCTTGTGACAAGGTTGGGCTGTAAGGCAGCGAGACTGGTTGCTTTCCCCTCTGCCTCTTCATGCCAGGTTGGACTCTGACTCCTGGTGAAGCAGCGCTTGTTTAAACTCTAATAATCTCTAATGCAGGCGTGGGGGCCCCACAGCAAAGTCAACACTCTAAAGTTACAACTCCAAAACAACTGGAGGGCTGCACAAATGCGGTGACACAGCAAAACCAGGAGATTTGAGAGGTTAATTATTTGGTTTCTGGTGCCATCTGGTTCTCAGGCACTGTGGAGCTTTGAAACAGGCTGTGAGTGATGGCCTCATCCTCTGCCTAGAAGAGGAAAACCATGGAAGTCTGTTTGGAGGAGTTGAGCTCTGGTGCAAATGGCATCTGTTGATGAGTATAGTTGAGGCCTGTGGTCATTAAAATGAAACACTGAAATGATCCACAGGAGCCTGAATGCCAGTCCAGCCATCTGGAAGTTCCTCAGTGAGAGATCAGTCTGAGACAGAAGCTGAAAAACCCAGAGCTTTGTACTGCTGCTAAGTGGTAGGAATTCACAAGGCAAAAGGAGTCTCTCAACCCAGTGCGGAAAATTGGAGGTCTGATTAACCTCGGGAAAGAAAATGGGGGAAAAAAGTGAGTTGTGTGGAACTGAAGGAGAGGCTGAGACTTGGCAGAGGTAAGGGAGGGAGCAGAGAGGAGATGTGTGATCAGCTCACCATGCAAGCTACCGAGGTGCAGGAGCGAAGGAGCCGGTTGCTGCTGTCCTGTTCCTGCAGAGGAATGTTTTACCCAGAAGCTGGATAAGCACAGCACTGGGTGGCCATGGATGCCAGAGCAGTTCATGGGATGCTGGTGCAGACAGGACTGTGGGACCACAAAAAGGGACAAACCTCCAAAAGAGGGGGCAAACCCCAGTCGTGGTGGCCGTGAGGTTGTCCCAGTGACTGAATGTGCTGATATTGTACCTGTGTGCAAAGTCTCATGAATAACAGGGGAGGAACTAAGCCAATACATTAGCAGGGAACATTTTCCACGAGTTCCCGAAGGGGAAACTTTGGTTACCACCTGCCAGCAGAGATTATTTCTCACTTGCCACGCCACAAAGCACGGTGTGTTTGTGTGCGCTCCTATCGCGCGCGCTGGGCTTTACCTCCAGGAAACCTGTAAGGTGTCACTTGAGGTACTGGACAGCCCTGGGCTTCCCTGGGGGTAGCATGGAATGGGCAGGGCCCCAGAGGGACAGGGGAGGTGGAGAATGGGGCTTGGAGCAGGGCATGTCCTTTGCAGGTGAATGTCTTGAGGAACCTGGGTCCCCTGTGGCTCTGAGCAGAGGGACAGCTCAACTCAGGGATGGGTGATGTGCTGGCCATGCAGGTCCCCACAAGGGGTTTGCTTCACTCCACGAGTCTTTCACCCAACAGTGAGCAAGTGGTCATTGTCTTGGCAGAGGGGAGGCAGAGAACATCTGCTCAGGGGCATCTGAGACACAACCCGCTACAATGAGCAAAGACCATCAAGCCCACCCAAGCCATGGAACTTCCCACACCCACCCACATGCTGCTCCCTTCTCTCCTCCCCCACAGCAGCCTCACCTGGATCATGGCACCAGGTTACCCAAGAACAGCAGAACTTGCCTGAAAAGCCCAAGTGATTTTTGCCTTTAGGTAACTAGGACAGGCTCCCAGCCAGGATCCATGCCCTGGAGCAAAAAGACCTGGAGATGTTGCTCCTCCTGGAGAGGAGCCGAGGGTTGGAGCAAGCCCTGAGTGACTGGGGTGTGTCTGTGAAATATGCTATCAGGAAACGTTAGGGAGCTGAGAAAACAGCACCAGCTGGAGCAGAGGGAGGAGAAGCAACATGGGAGAGCTTTGTGTCCACTCCGTTCTGGTGACCGGGGCCAACCGGGGCCTCGGCCTGGGCTTCATCCAGCACCTGCTGGGGTTGCCAAAACCTCCACAGTGGGTGTTTGCAACCTGTCGGGACCCCAAGGGGCAGCGAGCGCAGGTGAGGCCAGGCTGGGAGGCAGTGGCTGGGCTGGGGGACGGGAGTGCTCGGTGCCAGGGTGGAGGTTGGAGCTGGGAGGGGGTTTGAGAAGGGTTAGAGCCACGTCGGGGCAGCTGGGCAGGGGTGCCCATGGGAGCGGCCGTGCATGGGATGTCCATTGGGACTGGGGCAGCTGGAGCAGGGTGCTGGGCACAGGCTGAGACTGGCTTGGCTTTGCCCAGCTGTTCCAGCCTTTCAGTGCCAATGTTGTGCCCTCTCTTGCAGGAATTACAGCATTTGGCCTCCAAACATCCCAACCTGGTCATCATCCCCCTCGGTAGGTTCCCTCTTGCCCCAGTTCTTCTGGCAAATGCTTGGGCACTCATCACAGCCCTGGGAACCCCACACTGGAGGGAGCTGTGGGGGTATATTCCTGGGGGCACACAGGGGGCCCCAAGCCACCGCAGGGACATGAATTTCTCCTTATGTCGGCTCTGCAGAAGTTGCCAACCCCACCAGCATCAAGGCGGCCGCAGCCAGAGTTGGGGAGCACCTGGGGGGCTCT
>JAWWES010000021.1:13376689-13400067 GCA_035583135.1 Lophotriccus pileatus
TGGGAAGATGCCGGTGCCGCGGGGATGCTCTGGCAGGGAGGGGAGCGGGATGATGCGGGAGCGGCTGTAAAACCTCCGCCGCTCCCCAGCGCTCCCGGAGGGAGGCGGGAGGGTCCCGGCGTGGGAGAGGATGATTTTGCCCCATCCCTGTTCAAGGCCAGGTTGGATGGGGCTTGGAGCAACCTAGTGAGAGGTGGCCCTGCCCATGGTAGAGATTTGAAATGAGATGAACTTTAAGGTCCCTTCCAGCCTGAGCATCGCTGGCTCCCGAGGGTCCCCAGTGCAGGCAGGGCCACCTGGAGCTCCGCCCATGGAGGTTGGGGCTGCAGGGGCTCCCCCATCTGGGGCTGGCACTGAGGGGACACCTGTGGGGATCTGGAGCCTGCAGCAGCCAGGAACTGTGGGATCCCAGGGCTGAGTGCTTCGGGAAGATGCTGGGAGGATGCTGCATGGGCCAGCCTGGGCAGGGGGGCACGGAACAGGGGCAGTGCACAGGGTGGCACTGGAGAATGTGGTGCTGCCATCTGACACAGGGGGCTGCTCAGATGTGCCTTCACTTGTCCCAACTCCATGTTTTCCCAGATGCCTGGCCACATTGCAGCACCAGCATCCTCTGCCAAGGGGCAGGAGGAGCGGAGATGGGCTGTATTCCCCCAGGGAGAGGGAGCAGCCCTGGACAGCCCTGAGCACCATTTAGGGGACAGAATGTGGCAGTCACCACCCCAGCACAGGGCAGAGGGACACTGTGAGACACCGGGAAGCTGCTCAATGTGTGGTACCCCGGGCAGGGCTCCCGGGGCATGAAAAGCCCCCGGGGCACAGCCGGACTGGCTTTGGCAGGGCATGGCTTGTCCATAAGGCCAGTCCTTTGTCCCTCCCGGTCCCTCCTCCTCACGGCCAGCCCCTTGCAGCTCTCCCCTCCCCTGCAGCCCGGGTGCCTCTTGGCTGGACCTGCGTAAAAATTATAAAAGGCAGTTTGGCCCGGAGCCGTCCGGAGGATCCCGGCCGAGCCTGCCATGGGGAGCGGCGGCGCCGGGCTCGCCCTGCTGACGCTGTGGCTGCTCCTGCAGCCCACGGCCCAGTTCTGGCTCTTCAACGTCCTCTTTCCACCCACCACCACCCCAGAGGCTCCCCCGACCAACAGCACGCCTCCCGTGGTGCTCGGTAAGGTCGCGCCGGCGCGGGTGGGATGTGGGGTGCGGGTGGGTGCTGTGGGTGCTGTGGGTGCTGTGGGTGCTGTGCAGCCCCCCCCGGGCAGACAGTGAGGTTGGGGTGCTGGTCACGCTGGGTTTTGGCTGTGGTGGCTCTTGGCTGGCTGGAGTTGGAGCCACCAAGGATGGTGGTGAGGGGGGGGTGACACACAGCTCCTCAGTCCGATTCACTGGGTTAGGGACACAGGGCTGGCCATCCCCAGCCAGAGCTTTCTGGAGCTGAGGGGACGGGCTGGGCACCTCAGAAAGTAGATGGGGTTCTGGTTATCTCACATCTGGCCCAGAGGGTTTGCTTGGGTCTGGGGGAACTTTGCTGGCATGGGGACAGGGGCTGCAGCACACCCTTCTCTGCTGCTTCCCAAAGTGGCTGCTGCTGGTGCAGTGGGTGCATCCATCAACTCCCACTCCCCTGAAGCCCACCCCATCCTGTGCTCTTCTCCTGACTCCTTGTGATGGCTGAGTTCTCCTCTGTAGCTGCAAAAGGGCATCCATCTCACATCCCACCCAATGCCAACCCTGCCTGAAAAGGGGCACAGGAAGGTGAAGGGAGAGGTGGAGGTATTGCCTCAGGGAGGTGGGAGCAACTACCACCTGCTGGTACCTCTCTCCTTCACAGTTCTGCCTTCCTTTGTCCCTGTGCCATCACCAGGAACCTGAGCTCAGGTTTTGCTGTGAAACCTCTGCTGAACAGGGTTGGTTTTTTGGCTCTTTTTTCTTGAATCATGCCGGGTTTCCCCTTAAAAAAGAGAAGAGAAAAAGCAGAAGATCCCTCCCTGCCACAATGCCAAGGCTGACCCTGCAAACTCCCTTCCCAGAGGCATCAGAGAGCAGGGAACAGTGTCTGGATCCTCCACGTCATGGGACTGCTGCTCCTGGGATGGTCGGTAGACCTGGGTTGCTGTCATCAGGTGCCTGGTTTCAGGATCACCTGTGATGGTCAGAGCACCTCCTCTTGTCCCCCAGTGCCAGCCCCAGGGCCTGTCCCACGCCCATCTGGATCTGGCTGCCCCGTGTGCTGCTCGGCATCTGCAAGTAACCCATCCCCCTGGGCCGGGCGTGCCCTTGGGACTGCTGATAACCCCTCTGCCCCCACAGGAACTCCCTTAATAATTACCTAATGTCCTCTGGAAGGGGAGGCAGAGCTCAGGGCTGTGTGCCAGGGCCAGGGGAGTGCTGGCTGTGCACCCTAAGAGCCATCAGAGCAGCTCGTGGTCCCGCTTCTCTCGCTGAGCAGGAAGATCCTCTCTCCCTGCCTGGGCTCTCTCTGCATCAGGGACCACTGGATGGCCTGATCTCAAATCAGGTGCTTTGAAAACAGGATTAGACCCTCCCTATATCCCTGGGGACATGCCACAGGATGGGAGCTGTGAAGCAGGTTGAGGGAGGCAACTGCTACATCTCCTTTCCCTCTTGCACGGCACGAGGCTTTCAGAGGCTGTAGCCATGCCCCTGGCATTGAAGATCCACACCAACCCCAGCTGTGTGTTGTGGGCAAGTCCTTGGACCTGCTGGGGCCATGGAATCACCTGGTGTTCCCATCTGACCAGGTTCACTGTCCCCTGCAGTCCCTTCACCTTTTGTCCTCACCCTCACGGTCAGTGCTGGCACCAGGAGCTGGCTCTTGGCTCCCGCACACCGGCTGGGAAAGCTCTCCGTGGTGTCTGATCCCAGCACAGGCATATAAATCAGGGTGGCACTGGGATGGGGATCCCATCCCTGCTGGGAGCCACACTGAAGCTCCCAGAGCAGACCAAACACCCTGGTGACCGTCATCCTCCATCGAGAGAGCCCAGGTCACACAAGTGAACTTGCTTAAAGCTGCACTAAGTTTCCCACACACACTGTTCCCACTGAATTCCTGCAGAGTACAGTCCTGCTCAGCACCAAACCATTTCACAGACCTTGTTCAGTCTGTGTGGAGGGTTTAAAGTTCAGGAAAACAGAGCGTGGGTCTCTGGAGCCAGCACTGGGACTTTCGTCCCCCTGGGAACTCTGCATCCCTGAGCTGTCCCACTATCCCAGGATGAGGTTCCAGGAATGCAGTAGGAATGGGCAGCGCCAAACAGCACTGACTCCTTCCTCTAGGCTGCAGGGAGGAGAGGAGAGTGAAAACCCAGCCAGGCAGAGGGAATAATCCAAAATGCTTTGTGCTGGTGGGGACTGGCACATTTGGGCCAAGGGTGGCAGCTCTGGGGGTCACCCCACAGAAAAGGCAGCTTGAGGGGTCCCTGAGGATGCATTTTTAGCACTGCTTTCGTGCTCACCCTGCATCTCTGCTCTGAGCACCCTCGATCCTGTCTGGAGTGGGCTGTTCTCCAGGGATGCAGCTCCTGCAGGTGCCCAGCCATCCCCAGCCGGGCAGCCCCAGGGAAGCCTCTCCCGGGGAACCAGGGCAAGAGCTGTGTTGGGCAGCACCACGGGGCCAGTGGGATGGGGGCTGTAGCTTGCTCTGCTCTCCCTCTGTGGTGCCTCCAGTGCCCGGGTGCCTTGGGAACCAGCTGGAAGCCAAGCTGGACAAGCCGGATGTGGTGAATTGGATGTGCTACCGCAAAACTGAGGATTATTTCACCATCTGGCTCAACCTCAACACCTTCCTGCCAGTGGGGGTTGACTGCTGGATCGATAACACCAGGTACCATCCAACCCTACCCCGGGAGCTCCCTGGGGAAATGACCTACCAAGGATCTCCCTCCCCTCTCCTCCCCCTGGCCGTGATCGAGCACACAGGGAATAATACGGGAGGACCACGGGGTTGTTTGGGAACACAACTGTCTGGCTCCGACCCCCTGTCCCTTTCCCATGTTCCTGCCATGTGCTCATGCCCAGCCAGACTGTCCTGAGCACCCACTGGAGATGCTGCCAGCCTGCCCAGGGCCACAGGGCTGCTCCATCAGAGCCTCCTGTCCCGGGATACCAGGCCAGAGACATGGACGCTGGCTGGGCACCAGTCCACCTCCCCATCCACACAAGGCTTGGAAAACGCCCCCAGGTCCCAGCAGCCACCCAGTGATCTCCACCCCAGCCCCATATCCCCATGGGGACACGGCTCCTCTGCTGCCTCCTGTCCTGTCCCTGCAGGGTGGTGTACAACCGAACCTCTCGGAGAATGTCCAATGCCCCGGGGGTGCAGATCCGCGTGCCTGGATTTGGCAAGACCTATTCTGTGGAATACCTGGATCAGAGCAAGCTGGCAGGTGAGAGCACAAGCAAGGGGTGTCTGGGGATCCAGATGTCCCCATGTCTCCAGCAGGCACTGGTTCTGCAGAGAGCTCAGGTCTCTGGGAATGAGGGACATTAGCCTTGGGAACAGACTGCCTGTGAGTGCCAGCAGGAACCACCCCGTCCTTGACCCCAATACACAATGGAAGCCACTACGTCTGGCTGGACCCACCAAGCTACAGGGCTTACCAGAGAACATTTTGGTTGTGACCAGGACCAGGATGGAAAAAGGTCGACAAGAGAAGACTGCAAAACTATTTCCCACCTGTTCTCTCTGCTTTTCAGGTTACCTGCACACGCTGGTGCAGAACCTGGTGAACAACGGCTACGTGAGGGACCAGACGGTTCGAGCAGCCCCCTACGACTGGAGGGTTGGACCCCGTAAGTTTGGGGGTTGTGGCCAGGCTCTCTGTGCAGGGAGGGAAGCAGGATAAGCCTCATGCCCTCATGCTCCCCTCTTGTCCACAGAGGACCAGCCCGAGTACTTCCAGAACCTGAAGGCGCTGATCGAGGAGATGCACGACGAGTACCAGAGAGGCGTCTTCCTCATCGGGCACAGCATGGGCAACCTGCACGTCCTCTACTTCTTGCTGCAGCAGACACAGGCCTGGAAAGATCAGTACATTGGGGGGTTCATCTCCCTCGGTGCCCCCTGGGGAGGGTCCGTCAAGCCCCTGCGTATCCTGGCATCTGGTGGGTGACTCCTGGTGTGCAGCCACCTTCCCGTTTTCTTTCCCTCCTGCAGAAATGGGAGGGATGGGCAGGGAGAAGACACAGTGGTGGAAGAGGTGTGGGAGCTAGTTCCTCTTTAGCCTCTTTGCAGCCTAGAAAGCCACAGTCACTTGCCTAACGCTGACAGCCCAGAATATCCACAAGTCACAAGCTGAGCCTCCAAAAACGCATGGGAATAAAAATCATGTGCTTGGAGGTTTGAACATCTGGCCCCTTGCATCACCCTTAAGTCACCTGCTCATATTTTTCTCTGTTGCCACAAGAGCCAGAGGTATTTTTGAGGTCATCTGGGTTCGTTCCATGGTCTTAGGACTCCAGACACACCAAAAATGCCAAGGCTTGAAGAGACATGCAGGTTGGCCACCCACTATCGGGCTCAGCTCACTCCTGTCCCTGCAGGCCGGAGTGGAGGTGCTGGGGTTGCAGGGAAATTTCAGGGCTGGGTTGTTCTGGGCTGTCACACATCCAGGTTTGTCTATGCTCAGCCCCTCCAAGCAGCTGGAGATGTGGAGAGAAGAGTTTGGAAGCCCGCTCCGGGTAGCTGTAGCCAGAGGGGTGAGGAGAGGACGTATGATCGTGGGCAGGGTAGGGGTAAGGAGGGGAAGAGCTGAGCTGGGTCTGGCCAGGAGACAGGCGTGTGTCAGCGCTGGGAGGGGCTGATCCCAAAGGCTCCATCTGCGAGGGTACGTTGTGGTGCCGTTTCTGACGAGCCCTTGCGTGTCCCCGCAGGCGACAACCAGGGCATCCCACTCATGTCCAACATCAAGCTGCGCGAGGAGCAGCGCATGACCACCACCAACCCCTGGATGCTCCCAACCACCCTGGCCTGGCCCGAGAACCACGTCTTCATCTCCACGCCCTCCTACAACTACACCTACCGGGACTACCAACGCTTCTTCAGCGACGTCAACCTGGAGGACGGCTGGTACATGTGGGAGGACATGAAGGACTTGCTTAAGGACTTGCCCCCTCCTGGGGTGGACACGTACTGCCTCTACGGCACGGGCTTCCCCACGGCGGAGACGTACGTGTACGATGAGCGTTTCCCTTACGAGGACCCCGTGGACATCGTTTACGGGGACGGGGACGACAGCATCAACACGCGCAGCTTGGAGCTGTGCAAGAGGTGGCGCAGCCAGCAGGAGCAGAAGGTGCACGTGCAGGAGCTGCGAGGGGCCCACCACTTCAACATGGTCTTCAGCAACCTGACGCTCAGCTACATCAACGAAATCCTGCTGGGGAGCCAACAGGAGCGGGGGGAGGCGGGGGAAGCGAGATCCAGCCCCGAGGCTGGGAAGGGGGGGAAGATTTTAACTGGGCACAAGGGCCTTAAGGAGCCTAAGAAGAACTGAAAGGAGGGAGGGCCAGCTTCCCTCCACAAACTGCCATGCAGGGGAGCAAAGGACTCGGAGCTGAGTTTGGAAGGAAAGTGAGCAAGACCAACAGCTCAGGTGGATGGGCTGGCACCCACTTCCACACTGATTGGTTTTTCTTTCGGGAACGGTGATTAATTATATTTCAGAGGCTTGTCACCTCCCACTAGTGGGTGGATAATTAACCATGCTGCCAGCTCATTAACATCACACTCGTGAATTCCAGCGTTGCACAAGCCCTTCTCGCTAGCAAGCCATGTTTAGGCACTTTAGAGGCTGTGGAGCCCACAGTGCTCACCTGGAGCCTCTGCTCACCTGGGACAATGACAGCAGGCTCTGACTTACTGGGGTGGTCACGGAGGTGGCACAGGGGTGGCACAGCAGGTATGGCTTACAAGAGCAGTGAGCTAGGCTCCTCGGGCAAGACCAACTCAAAATCAGCAGATTTACAACATAATAAACACAATTTGCTTCTGCACGCTGAGCCTGCCTTGTCCTTCACAGCAGGGTAGTGAAGCCAGCCATGAGCAAAAAATGAGGTTCTTGCTGCCCACAGGCACCTCAGGAGCCAGGGCTTTGGGAAAAAACCACATGGTCAGTGATGCAGCCGGGGTTGGCAACACAGGGCTGGCAACATGGTCGAGGTGACAACGCAGGTGGGGTTGGTGACACAACCAGGGTGGCACTCCGGCTCGGGCTGGTGACACAGCCAGGGTGGGTGATGTTACTGGGGCTTGATGGGAAAGCAACTGGGATGGAAACATAACCGGCCTTGGAAATGCCACTGCGGGGTTGGCGATGCCGCCGGGGTTGGCGGTGCCGAGGAGGTTGGCGATGCTGAAAAGGTTGGCGATGCCGAGGATGCTGGCAATGCCGCCGGGGTTGGCGGTGCCGCCGCGTCCCCGCTCCCGGCGCCGATTGGCGGCGGGCGGTGCGTGCCCGTGGCGGGGCGGTGCGGGGCGGGGCGCGGGGCCGGGTCAGCCCCCGCAGCGGCCGCGCTGGAGGCCGCGGCCATGGGCGCGGGGGCCATGGGGTCGGGTGCGGCACACACCGCCCCGCTCTACCCTTGCCCGTCTCCTCCACCGCCGCCACCACGCCCCGCACCGCGCCCCGCACCGCGGGGCACCCGCCGCCTCTCGGAGAGCGGTCCGCGGCGCGGGGAGGGCGCGGCGGGGCGCGGGGGGCTGCGGGCCGCCGCCTCGCTGCCGCACATCGCGCGGGGCCGCGCCGAGGAGGGCGGCGGGCGCCGCGGCAGCCCCTGCCTGCTCGTGGCGCTGCGGCCCCGCAACGTGGAGGCGGAGCGGGAGCGGTTCTTCCGCGCCAGCTTCGCCTACGACCCGCAGTTCGAGTACGCGGAGCCGGTGCCCGCCGCCGTCCTGGATAAGTACGGGGCCGCCTCCGACCGCTTCGTGACTCAGGTGAGTCCCCGCGGGGTCTGGGAGGGATGCTCGGCCTGGGGGGGACACTGGCTCGCCACGTTTTCCGCGAGAGGGTGCGGGTTCCCACGTGGGTATCCACCGGGATGTATCGTGGTGGGACCGCTCCGTGGTGGGGCTGGCCAGGCGCTGGTCCATGGTCACAGAATCCTGGAATGGTTTGGGATAGAAGGGATCTTAAAGGCTCCACTCCCTGCCATGGACAGTGACATCTTCCACTAGACCAGGTTGCTTCAAGTCCCATCCAGCCTGGCCTTGGACACTTCCAGGGATGGGGCAGCCACAGCTTCTCTGGGTAACCTGTTCCAGGGCCTCACCACCCTCCCAGACAAGAATTTCTTCCTAATGTCCAACCTAAACCCTCTCTGTGTCAATTCAAAGCCATTCCTCCTCATCCATGTGAAACCTCACAGCCTGCTTTCCTTCCCAGCTGCTGCCTGACCCTGCTCTCAACACCTTTTGTATCCTGCCTTCAGCACGCTCACCCTGTGATTCCCTAAACCTGTTTGTAGTTACCTCACCTGCCTGGAGGAATAGTACCTGCTCTGTGTGTGACATGGGTGCTGGTCATACTGATGCTGGGTGATGCTACCAGTGTCCACCCGTTGGCCAAGCTGGATGGGGCTTTGAGCAGCCTGGTCATGCTGCCCATGGATGCAGGGTTGGAACTAAACAATCTTTAAGGTCACTTTCCACCCAAACCAGTCTGTGATTCTATGATCAGACTGTCTCCTGCTTACACTGGGAGCTGTGCTCCATCAGGGGCACCTTGCTGGTGTGTTTTTGCACTTGTTGCTGTAGAAATAGCAGCCAAGGATCTGGAGCACGTGTGTGATAGGGTGGGAAGCGATCCTTAGCCTGAATGTCCTGGTGGTTAAGTCTGGCTTGTTTTGTGGAAGGCCAAAAGGTTGTCCAGTATGGCAGCATCCTTAAGACATCAGGAAATATGGTCATTGATGACATTAGTTGGTGTGGACTCTGCTTCAGGAATATGTTTGGTTTTGTGTAACTGTGTCCGTGTTTCCGCTACTGAAATATTCCCAGCTTGCTCTCTGCCGTGGGGATGGCACTGAGCAAACAGCTCCTGGTCATTCCACAGGAGGACAGAGTCAGGAGCATGCTTTCAGGGTGCTCTGCCCACGAACAAACCCTTCCAGGATACAGGGAGTGGAGCTGGAAGCCCGGCCATGCCCCCAAACCAGTTTGCTCCCAGGCCAGAGCATCCTGCCTCTGGGAAGAGCATCCTTTCTGCCACACAAACAAGGGAGCAGATAAAAACCTCTGCTCCTGAATTCCCACTGGCACACTGGAGCTGTTTCCTTGCACCTCCCAGTTGGGAGTGATTTGTTCAAATAACAACTTCTTCGCTGGTTTATTTATCGCCTTCTGAATGTTTACTTATTCCTGCATCACTGCCCATGCCTCTGCCTGGATTATTATCCGGATGATTCAGGCCCTTTCTGTAAACAGCTTTCTAAGCAGTTCATCATTCCCAGTGCCTGCCATACCTCTGCCCCAGATAAACTGGTGCCAGCAAGGCTGTTGCAGGGAAGACACTCCAACTCCTGCAAAGACCTCGCTGGCTTTTTTTGCATTTCCCTCCTGTGCTTCAGTGCTGTTTCATTCCCTGAGTCATGCAGCAAAATGAGTTGCTCAGAGCTATTTCCCCACCCCGTGCTTTCTCTTTTGGTGCAGTGGACTTCCAAGCATAGTAAAAGATGAATAATTGAGATTATTTTTCTCTGGGCAGTACTTTGAATGGATGGTATTAAGAGCTGTAAATGTGGATCTCATTGTGGATCCTAAAACCTTCTGCAAGGTACATAAAATGTTGAGTGTTGCTACCAATGTTTCTCTGACTTCTCCTGTGTTCATGTGATGGAACAGTATTCATGTCACTGTTCCTTTGCTCTTACCCTGCAGTAACCTCCTTCCAGTCTCTTTTATTTTGGAAAGCCTTTTTCCTTGCCAGCTCACTATTGGCAATAAACTGTTTTTATTTGCAAAGACCTTCATTAATCGTGGAGCTTAAATAAGTGAGACATTTTACTAAGTCAGCATCCTTGGACATGAGCAGGCAAACCAACACCAGCTCCCTGCCTCCAGCTGCTCCACCAGCTGCTCTGTATGTGCTGAAGGGGTTATTTAATAGAAAAATTAAACAAACCAGGAGGATTCTTCCAGCCCCATGGAGGCTCATCACCCTGGAGATCACATCCCTGGTTTGTCACGTGAATGTGAGCAGCACCAGGCTGGAGCTGGGGCTGGAGGATTTGTTATCCCACTGCATGATTTGGGGATGCTCAGAACACAAAGCCTGATGTCTCAGGAATTTTGCACTCCAGGATGTGCACTGAAGTTCGGGGAGGAGCGTGCTCTGTGGTTGTCTTCCTCCTGGGCACCAGCTGTGCTGGGTTTCTCTTGGCTTGGTGCTTTGGGTCCCCTGGGAGGAGAGAGGAGAGAGAGCAAGTGGCTGAGCAGAGGTGGGAGGACAAAAGGTCCTTTTTCTGCCTTGGTCGGCAGGAGCTGCAAAAACGAGGATGATCATTCAGCAAACAAAGCAAAAAACAAACAAAAAAAACCCACCCCAACCTAAAAAATAAACACAAACCAAAACTCAGAACACAAAAACCGTGCACAGCTTCTCCTGGGAAGACAGTGTATCTTGAGAATAAAAGACAGCTGTGAAAACTGCCCAGGGAAGGAAAATCAGCACCTTCTGCAGGGGTAGAGGAAGTTGCTCACCAGGTGCAGACCACAAAGCTCCTTTTAGGGTCATAGAGGTGTTAGGTGGGATGAGACCCTTAAGATCAAGTCCAGCTGTTACCCCAGCATTGCCAATCCCACCACTAAGCCATGTCACCAAGTGCCATGTTTACATGTCTTTTAAATCCCACCTGGAATGGTGACTCCACCACTTCCCTGGGCAGCCTGTTCCCATGTTTGACAATCCTTTCCATGAAGAAATTGTTATTAGAAGGCTGCAGGGTGGTGCAGCAGGCTGGTGGTGCTGAGACCCTGTTTGGAGCAGCATGGCTGCAGAGGGTGGTGCACAGCCTGGCTGCCAAGCTTGGAATTCGGCGCTTGTAGTAAGAAACTCTCGGAGTAAAAAGCAAGCAGGGAAGCTGGAGCTCTTTGTTGCAAGCACCAGGGTTCGAAAGGAGAACTGAAAGCAGAAAGGATTGAGAATAATCACGGCTTCAACCACGCCGGGACGACGCAGTTTCGCTTCTGCTTGGCCCCGTTCCCTCAAGGGATGCTTGCAAGGGTGACAAAAAGCAGAAAGAACACGCTGTGGGTCTTGCTGATTGCGTAAAGTGTCTGACTGTCCCGGTGGCCACCTCCAGCCAAGTCAGTCTCCTTGGGTTTTTTAGGTGTTGCAGAACCACCTCTCATTTTAGAGGCGTTAATCGGGGATTATCTCCGCCGGGTTCGTTGCACGTGGGTTTTGAAGGTGTATCTTTAAGCAGGGAGGATGTTTGCACTGATGTTTTGCTTCTGTGTTGCAACAGGCTATCAGGATCATCCGTACAGTCCTGGAGAAGTACGGCACCTACGAGAGCTTCGAGGTCGCCACGGGCGGGCGGCTGCTGAGCAAGTGCCAGATCTGGTCCGTGATCCGAAAGTACATGCAGAAGGAAGGCTGTGTGGGAGAGGTAATCCACATCCCTCCTTTATTACTTGTAAAATACAGCAAAATATTTATTTTTCTGATAAAAGGGACTCAGATTAAGAAATGCTTTGGGGACAAAGAGGAAATTTTTCTACTCTGAGCTGTGGTGTCCTCTCATCTTCCGCTTGGCTGTGTTCGCTGTACCCCGGCGTTAGGGCATGGCCGCTGGTTTCCCACCAATTTCCCGTGGCTTTTTTCCATGTGTATCTCCTTTTTATGCTTGAGGGAGAGGGGGGAGCTGCTAGCTGTCTGCGTGGCCGTGCCAGGAGCCTTTTGCTGCGTGCATGAGGCATCAATTACTGTCGGGAAGTCGTCTCCTGCTGTTGGTGGTGGGATGGCAGATGTCTCCCACAGCTGCCTTTGCCCACGTGTCCGAAAGCAGAGCCAGGGGCAGAGATTTCCTGCTGTCCTGCAAATCATGCCAGGTCGTGGTGCTTTGAAACCCCCAAGCTCGGGTTTTGAGGCTGGGAAATAGGTGGTCAAGATGCAGCAGTGGCCATGTGGGATGGAGCTTGGGGAGTTCAGCATCTCTTAGCCTGGTTTCTCTGCACCCCCAGCACCAAACAGGACGGGATGTCCCACAGCTGCAGTTAAGGGGCATTCTTTTTCCCCCTTCTGCCAGCAAGGTGTGGCCAAAACACTTCCAGTGTCCTGGATTCAAGGGCTGAGAAGGATTTCTGGAGCTGGCTTTGTGTGGTTTGGCTTGCAGGGCTACCTTGGGCTGTTGGCTGCAGGGCAGAGCCCGTGCAGTGCTGGCTGATGTGGCAGCTTCCTCACCACTGCCTCTTGGTCAGACTGTGTTTCCTACCTCTGATTTTTCACCTCCATCTCCAAACAGGGTTGTTGATGAGCATTTCTGCAAAGCATCACCTTGCCCAGTGGTTCCCAGAGCATTCCATGCCTGCAAAAGTGGGAACGAGTGGTCCCCTGAGGCCCCACCTGCTCAGGGGATGTTTCTCCTCCAGCACCCTTGGTTTGCCCTGATCCCTCCTGAGGGTGTCCCTGCGATGTGGGTTTGGCACCTTGGCCTCCTAAACCTTTGCTTTGGACAGAAAGGATTTCTGCAGATCTTTTCCTATAATTCAGCTGCCTTTGAGTGCCCAAAACCAGTGTTGATCCCCAGATAGAAAGCTGGCCAGTCTTACAGACCTTCACTTATGACTTGCTAGTTGAGCTCTACATCTTGGTTTTATGAATTGATCAGTTTTAACTATTCTCTCCTCCATTAACTGGGCTCCAGCTGGGCAGAAAGCCATCTGTTTTTTCTTACAATATTGGTGTAAAGTGGCTTCCTTCCAACCCTGTGCAATTCTCCCTTTGCTCAGAGCTGTTGGGGCTTGGGCTCCATGAACTTTGTGGGTCCCTTCTGACTCAGGGCAGTGCGGGGTTCAGTCACTGTGTTTGCACATCGGTGTGCGAGATTACGTGGCTCTTTTATCTGGGACTTTTGATAAGTGCTTTTAAAACAATTAAAGCACTAGTTTGTTCCTTTCAATCCGTTAGGATGTCTCTGGGGTAGGGAGGAAGGGAAGGGTTTCACCTGCTCTCAGTGCAGCGACACTGGCAGAGCTCGCTCCCTGTGCAGGAACAAAACTTGCTGTAACTTCTGCGCCGCTGATAATTTCACACCCTGTCGGGGAACTGCGTGGTTTCGGGTGTGTACCTCCCTCCCTGCACCTGTATCTCTTGATTCCTGACTTTCCCCACCTGTGCCCTGTCTGTTTTCTGCTGTGCCCTTTGCTCCCCTGACACCTCCTAATCACCAAAAAGAGGAGGAACTCATGTGGTGGTAGCATTAGCCCAGAGACCGAGTGGCTGGTGTGTCCCTGCCCACAGTCAGTCCTGGCAGGCAGCGTGGCCAGGCTGGTGGCAGCCCCTGCAGGCAGCTGCCCTCTGTCCCCGGCACCGATCGGCAAAGGCAGGAAGGATCCCGCTTTCCAGCACCGCAGGCAGCGCGCTCCTGGGTAAGTGTTCACGTTGTAATTAACTTTGCACCCCCAAAAGCTGATTTTTTGGGGGTCCAGGCTGCAGATACTGAAACTCTCCTGCTTTTCTTTTGCCTCAGGACAGAGGTGGTGCTGCCGGAGCTCGGAGGTTCTCCCTATGGATTTTGGCGAGCTCACAGCTTGAAGCAGAGAAACATCCGTTGGTAAGTGCTGCACGGTAATCCCTGGGGTTGTGGAATGTTGTCAGCCCAAACAGTGCTAGCTGGTGTCTCCTGGGGTCCCATTGGTGGTGTCCCCCTGCCTCTGAGCTGCCTCCTCAGTGTCAGAGGTCCTGAGCGGTGCTGCTGCTCCAGGAGCAGGATTTTGGGCCGGAGTCACAGCTCTGGTTGTACCAACACCAGCAAAGCTGGAGGGTCCCGAAATAAGGCAAGTGGTGCTGCTCAGTGGGACGGGCTGGTGCAGCAGGAGAAGGGCTGCAGGCAGCAGGATGGCAGCGTGTTTGAAGCTGTGGTTTCCACCAAGGCCAGGAGTCCCTCTCCAGTGCTCCTGGGTGACTGGCTCTGTGTGGGGAGCCAGAGGTGAACTCTTCTCTGCGTTGGAGGGATTCCCTTTCACGCTGGTGTGTTTTAATCCAGGTAAGCAGTTGCGCTGTAAGTATTTTGTGCTGTTCGTTTGCCCAGCGGTGGACTCTGTTACGCTGCTCTTTTGGCTTTCGTGATAAATAGTAATATTAATAATAAATCTGATTTAAAGCAAATTCAGTCTCCTCTCTCTTTCTTTTTTTTTTTTTTTTTTATATTAAAAGAACTATCACTAAGTAATGCATGCACATGTTTTCATCCTGAAAAGTGTCAGCTGGGAAATAACAGATGGTTTGTAGAGTTAATATGTGTGTAGGGGAACAGTTTTGATTGCTGTCCTTAGGGTTGCCACTCCCAAACCTTGGATGCAAGAGCTCCCAGGGACGATCTCCAGCAATGCTGCAGCTTTGAGTCACTGCAGGTCTGAAGTTGGGTGGTCAGAAAGTGCTGCTTGGTTGGCACATTAGTTCCTCTTCATGGAGAGCAGCTCTCTTGGCTCCAGTGCTTGCAGTAGCCAGTTTTCCCAAAATAGCTGGGTTTTTTCTGCATAAAGATACTGACTAGTCCTGCACATGTGATGCCCATCCCTGCTGTGAATTGTGGCCAGCACACATGGTTCCTTCTGTGAGGGTGGGCTGGCAGGGAGCCATCCTCACTGCTCATGTTCTGGAGCCTTGAAGGGGGAGAATCTGCAGGGGAGTCCATGAAAATGGGAATCCTTGGGCCCCTAAGGAGATGTTTGTTGGGAGGTGCAGAGGTTGGACCCATAACAATGTTGGTGCTGTTGGGTGTTCAGAACAGGGTTGTTTTGGTGGCCAAAGTTAGAGCTCCATCCCACTGCCAGTGAGGATGCAGAGGGGGGACCAGGCAGGTCTCCAGAGCACACCTATCATGTGTGGCCACAAAATTGTGGGAACAAGGCGGTGGAGGCGATGCTGGAGCCAGAGGGATGCTGGAGGAGCCCCCACAGTGCCTGCTCAGCTTTGTTGGCTGTAAAGAGATTAAAGGAGCCGTTTCATCCCCTGCATGGGATCATCTCTTCCCTCTCATTATCCCCCCCAGTGGCTCCTGCTGTCCGCGGTTCCTCCGGGGAGCTGCAGCACGTGCCGGTGCTGGCGCAGCAGAGCCAGGCGGTGCCACCCGTGGTGTCAGTGGCTTTTTTTTCTGACCATCTGCCACCATGTCAGGCTCTGCTGGAGAGCCAAGGCCCTGCTGATGGCAGTTGCCTCCTCCTTCCTCTCCGCAGGTGGTGGTGCAGCTCACGGATGACCTCCTGTCCCAGGCGGTGATGATGGTGGAGGACAGCAGGCCCACGCTGGCCATCAACCTGGCTGGAGCCCGGCAGCACTGGCTGGAGGGGATGCTGCGCCACGAGATAGGTCAGCAGGGTGGGGGGAAGGTGGCTGTGGGTGGGGGGGATGCTGTGGGCATCCTTAAGGTAATGGCCTGGGGCAGGGTGGTACCCATAGGTCTCGCAAGGAGGCATCCTGGGTGGGTTTTGGAAGGGGCTGAGGCTCCCTGCACCCCTCTCTGCGTGCAGGGAGGGCGTGTTGGGCACCCACGTGTTTACCCATGTCCTGGCCTCCTCCTGGGTACCAGAGCAAGCAGATGCCCCACGGCATCACCACCAGCCAAGACTGGAGCTGGCACCCACCCCCAGCGACTCGGGGCAGGGAGGGGTGGGAGCTGAGCATTTTTGGAGGCCGTGGGTGACCACACTCACTCCTGTCCCCCCTCCCCCAGGCACCCACTACATCCGGGGGGTGAACAACACGCGCCAGCCCTGGCACAGCTCCGAGGGCCGCAAGCAGTACAGCCTGAAACCCGCCAACCCCACGGAGGAAGGCTTGGCCAGCCTGCACAGCGTCCTGTTCCGCAAGCAGCCCTTCCTGTGGCGGGCAGCCCTGCTCTACTACACCATCGAGCGGGCCAGCCGCCTCTCCTTCTCCGCCCTCTTCCAGGACCTGGAGCAGTACGTGCAGGACGCCGGGGTCCGGTGGGAGTACTGCGTGCGGGCCAAGCGGGGTCAGACAGACACCTCCCAGCCAGGTACCTTTGGGTTTTGGGAGGGGGGGGGGGATTCTGTGTATTTTTTCTTTCAAAGGGGGCTGTGTTCTGGTGCTGGCTGGGTTGAGCATCGCCAGGCCTTGTAGTGGTGGCACAGGCAGCAAAGGAGAGGAAAAATGAGAACTGTGGATACATTTGGATTCTTGCAGCGGTTTACCATTAAAAAAATGACTTTGGAAGAAGGATGAGACCATCCCAGTGAGGTTTAGGGAGCTCTTGCTGCACCCAGCTGCCTCCCCAGTGCTCATCCCTTGGGACCCAGCAGTCCTGAGCCCTGGCACGCTCGTGGCCCGGTGCTCTCCTTCTGTTTATTGCAGTCAGCAAACATCAGGCAAGTGGTGGGTGGTGGGAAGCCAAGCTACCTCTCCCAGGCCTCTTCTGTTCCTCCAGGGTGTTTCAGCAAGGACCAGGTCTACCTGGACGGGATTCTCCGCATCCTGCGCCATCGGCAGACCATCGACTTCCCGCTGCTGGCTGCGCTTGGAAAGGTAATGGAGTGGGGCTGGCTCATCCCAGAGCCCCATCCCATCCCTAAGATCACACAGGCTCTCTGGATCCCGTGGCTTCCCAAAACCCAACCCTTGCCTGGCAGCCCTTGCCCTTCCCTGCGCTTGCAGGTCTCGGTGGAGCAGGGAAAGGCAGTGCTGGGTAGGATGCAAGGAAGGACAGGACAATCCATAATCCTCTGTGGGAGACTTTCGGGAAGAGGCTTAACCCAGCAGGTTAAGCTTTGCTGGCCCTCAGCCACAGCAGTCCTGCTGTCACCTGGCTCTGCAGTGACAGAAAATTACCAAACCCACAAATCCCTGCAAATCCCACATCCCCAGCAGCTTTCCCGCTGCCTCCCCGCAGGCAGGAGGGATATTTGGGCAGTGTGGGGGAGAAGGTGAACCAGGTGGGCTGCAAGGGGGGCCAGATGCCCCCTTGGCACCTGCTAGGGTTTGGAATAGAGGGGACTGACCCCATCTCCCTGCTTCCCATCAGGTCTCCTATGAAGATGTGAACCGGCTGAAGAAATTCGGGGTCCTGGAGAAGGCCCGAATCCCCCACTTCATGCAGGACCTGGAGCGGTACATGAAGCAGCTGGATCACATCGTCACCACCAACGGCCTGAACGAGGAGGAACTGGAGCAGCTGCTGCCTGACTGAGGGGCATCCCCCAAACCAGCACCCCAGGGGTGTAACTGGTGCAGTTTACCGGGTATTTACTGGGGCCGGAGGAGAGGGCAGAGCCCGAGCCGGGCGCCCGGGGGGCCGCTGTGCATGTACCGCTGTGTAGGGTAGCGCGGCCGAGGGCCGGTGTGGTTAGTGTTGATGTGTTTTCCCCCCCAAAACGTCGTCCCTGTGCATTTTGGGGACGGCTGTGCGGCTCCACGAGGCTTTGGGGAGCTGGAGGAGAGGGTTCAGGGGGAGCGAGGGCAGAGCTGGGGCGATGTGCTGGTCCCCGAGTGCAGAAGGCTGTGCTGGGGGAGTTGCAATGGGGGGATTTCTGTAGGGTCCCTGTGCTCTGGGGGGGCACCTACATGGGGCCAGCAGACAGGGCTGGGGGCTCTGGGCTGTGCCTGGCAGGGAATAAGGGCTGGCCTGCACCCACAGATCTCCCCATGGATGCCTTTGCTGCGCCCTACCCTTTCCCTCATGCCCCCCACCAGCAGCAGGAAGGACTTTAATCCCCCCAAATACCAATCTCTGCCCAGCTCTGCACCCCAACTACAGCCACCCTGCTTGGCTTTGAGGACTCAGGGTGGGGATTGGGCTTGATGTTAGTCAAAAGCGTGTAATAAAGATGATGTAATGGAAAAGACGTGTGGGCAGAAGGTTGTGGATAGCATAAAAAACCAGGCTGGCAGCACTGTGAGCCCCCACTGTGCCTCTTGCTGGCACAGGCAAAGCAGCGTGGTCTGACTGGTGCGTCAGGAGCAGGAAAGGGTCACTGGGGTCTGTAAAACAACATACCGGGCAGGGACAACATCAATAAATCAAAGTAGGCAAACATAAAAGCTGCCCTGAGCTGTTCCTGGTCTCTTAATACATGAACTCTGCAGCAGCCATGGCACCCCTGGGAGAACCCTCCACAAAAAAATACACAAAGAACAACCCCACAGCTTCTTGTCTTACATTGCACAGAGCAAGCCTGGGAAAAGGAGGAAAGCACTTGCCTCTGAGGGTTCTGCTTCCCTCTGGTCCAGACCTCCAGGAACAGGCTGGCATTTTTCACAGCTCCCCCGCATGAACTCACTGCCAGCACGGCCAATTAGACTCTGCTCTTTAATGCATTGTTTCCTCCAACATTGCACTCCCCAACCTCGAACAGCGCGGCTTTAAAAAGGTATTTACACACATCCCAGCACCACCACCCCCCCTCTCCTTGTCATCCCAAGGAGCAAGACCCTCAGCTGGCACCAAGACCCAACCGAGGGAAGTCTCTTGCGGCCTTTCTGGCGGAATGGCAGCAGTGACAGAGGGCGAGAGCTACTGCGGCGGTTTCGGATTGGATTCGGTCGCGTCCCTGATGAAACAACAGCGTGTGGAGATGAGAGATCACAATATCTGTCCCTCCAGCCAGGGCTAGAAGCGCTTCATCTGCCGGCGTTCCTGTCGGCGCTGCTTCTTCTCGTTGGGCTCCTGGGCGGCGGGCGAGGACTCCGCCGTGAGCCAGGGCCCCAGGATGTTCACCCACAGCAGGTAGAGCGCGCGCCCCGGAGCCTGCAAAACACACAGCACAAACTCAGTCACTCTGGGGACAGCAGAGAGCAGGGCAACGCTCAGGACTGCTGGTCCTGCTGAGGGAGACAAAGGAGCTGGAGTATCCCCCCGGGCTGGATCGGGGGCACCTCGGGATGCACGGAAATCAAAGGCGGTGGCGGGCGGCCAAAATAAACGGCCTGGTTTCGTTTCGTCTCATTTAGGAACTTGCCTACGTGTACAGCTCTTAGGCCTCTCATATGGAAATCCCAGCATCGGGTCTGAACTGCCCGGAGGGATCCAACTGCCCAGACATTCCGTCTCTCCTTCCTTCAGAAAACACACCCACATCTCTCTGAATTAAAAAAAAGAAGTGATCCAGATGGTCTCCAGGGGACAGCCAAGTCTAGGCTGCCCTCTGCCAGGCCAGCGAGGGAGGAATTTGTGGGTGAGGACTGAAATGAGATCAAGGACTGTAACGGGGTAACTTTCCATGCTCCCACAATTGCCTTCTGTACCTTCGTGTGATATCCTCCAAGCAACTGTGGGATTTTTTTAACTAACTGGAGATTTTTTTGTCCTGCACAAGCAGCTTTAGCTGGAGGCACATCACAAGCGTTTCAGGAGTAGAAAGAGTTTGATCTGTTAAGGGGAAATCGATGCCTACAGCATTTTATCTACAAATAGGCACAGTGTCCAGCAGATCCCAGCCTTGGTCCATGCTGAATGACTGAGAAAGCCAAACAAGAAGAAACAGTGTTTGTTACAGTCACAGAAAGGCTCTGTGCTCAAAGACAGCTTTCATCTGCCTCGTGTTTCTTGCTGCCCTTTCACAGGACCAGAGGGAAAGGCAAAGGCCAGCCTCGTTTTTGTGTGGTTGACCCAGAGGGATCAGGACTTCTCTGCCATGTGCGGCCTCATTTATAACAAGATTTGACAAGGAGATTAAAAAACATATCAGAAAATAGCTTGGGCCTGAAACAGGATAGTGAAATGAAATGGATAAATAATGTCCTCAGTCCTGAAGACAGGGAAAGACAGGGGCAATGCAGAACAAGAAGGAAAACAGCAGTGACTGGGGCTTACCAAGAGCCAGAAGTACCAGACGTAGGGCGAGAAGCAGCTCAGCACTTGGACTATAGCTGTCAGCAGGATCACATCCTTGAGGTGCCTGAGGGAAGAAAAGCAAAGCACTGAGCTTCCATTCCAGCCCACGCCAGCTCCTCTGCCAACACAGCCTGTCTGCACCACCCCCAGGGAGCCCGACCCAACCCAAGGACTGTCCCTGCAGCCCCTGCTTTGCCACAGAGTTACCTAGAAGAACCAGCAACAAACAAATAATCTGATGGGTTAAAGAGCTGGGCTCCCTCTGAAAAAAAGGACATTGAGAAAGCTGAGGAATTGATGGGGGGTGGAAACCAGCAACAAAACTGCCACCCACCCCCACAGCTGAGACAGCAGCCAGCGCCTGCTGATTTGACACCTATCTTGACATCAAGTATAGCTGCTCATAACGGGCTGTGCTGGAGGGAGCCAGGAATCTTCCCCGTGCCATTTCACAGGCTGACAGACACACTCAGGGTCACCAAAGGACAAGCACACCAGCAAGCTGAGCTACAGCAACAGACTGGCTCCTCCTCCCCTCCTGTTTTTCTGACTCCAGCATCTTCCGTGCCAGCCTGAGGCAGGGCTGGGAGCAGCTATGGAAGGGAACAAGCTGCCCACGCCCCAACCACCACCCTGAGGGGATCTGACACCCAGGAGAGGTAAACAGGTTATTAGTTTTTCAACACAAGCCTAAGGGAGTGCCATGAAGGGTTAGAAAAACACCAATTCTCACTCTTGTTAAAATCATCAGCTGCTGGAGAAAGAAACCCTCCAGTCACATCCAAGACTGGGGACAACAAAACAAAGGCAATGGCAAAGTGCAAAGCAAACTGACCACAAACATCACTGACTCAAGACACTGCAGAATCCACCATCAACAGCTCTAGGGCAACACATGGAGGTTCAGTAACCTCAGGCATCACCACAGGCCACAGAGGGGTGAGCCCCCACCAAACCCAGCTCTGCCAGAGACCAGCAAGATGGGCCTTCCTCAACCCCAGAGCAACACAAAGCATCCATTTCAGTTACAGACAGCACGAGAGAAACACCATCAAAGCCACAGCATTCCAGGAGCACCTCCAAAGGAGCACACTCAGCTGAGGGGCAGAAAACATCCACTTCTTTCTGAAGTAACCACTAGCTTAGAGTGGTTCCCTGGTCCCAAAGGAGGTAATTAAGAGGTAGAGGGTAAGGATGGGAACTTCAGATCTGCAGGTTTTGTTCTTACAGCTCTGCCTCCTCTGTGTTTTACACAGCCCATGCCTGAGATAAGCATCAATTCATCTGAATGTGTCCTAAACCTCAGCCCAATTGCTCAGGCAGAAAAACCTCAGTGCCTCAATACCAAGGGAAGTACCTCTGCAACCAGGGCTGTGCTACATCCCGTCATTTCCCCTGACAGCACCATCACTCACACAAGGGACAGTTATTGGGGTACCTTCTCTGCCTTGCACAACTCCCAGAGGCATCTCCCACAACCAGGAGGACACCACAAACATCAAACTTCTGTATTTTCCCTCCTCAACTGTCCCGTGTTTTGTTTCACTACGAAGGTATCCAAACTATTTTGCAATTCCACTCTAGAGAGCCAAACCGGTGTAAAATGGGAGAAAAACACGTGGCTGAGCAGCAGGAAAATGATGTCTCTAGAGGATGAAGAGGGAGTAAAGCACCCAGCTCACAGGTCACACTGGAAATAACCCCCTCTCCTCCTGGCCACCTCGTCCCTCAGCTGAGATTCTTACACCAGACATGAGCCCCTCCTGCTGCAGGTACAAGAGGTACCCTAAGCACATGCTGGAGATCCCCAGCAGAGGCTGGACCAACAGACAAAGAGCAAAGCCTGATGTGTCCACAACTACCTGGCAGTTTCCTGTAACTAGTTGGAGGCTCACTAGTGGAAAACAAGTAAATCTAGAAGGTATTTCTGCTGTTCCAGTACTGCTGTCTCCTAATTTTATTTAACAGCACTTCTCAGGAATTACTGCTATGTGTCCCTTGACCAAGAAAAAGACAATTACAGTAGCACCAACAACACTGGAGAGGCAAACAGTGTCTAGAGATAGACATAAAGAATGGACAAGCACGGGAGATAGAAATGGCTGGGGAGGTCACAGGAGCTGGCTGAGATAGAGAGGAGAATTTTCAGTGTGGATACAGTTCAAGACATGGCCAGTTTGCAGCCAGGATGGGGTAACTGGCAGCACCTGCCCTTCTGCTCTGTCAAGCACCACCTGCAGTGCTGGTTTAAAAAGAAAATATATACCACTGTGTGCTGCAGCAGCATGCACAGAGTCAGTGCTGTTTCTTCACTAAAAGATGGTCATAAACTGCTCCCACTGAACCGTTTGTGATCTCTTACCTCTGCACCTCAGCCCTAAGAACAGTGACCGCACCAGGCTGACACACCCACGTGGCAGCTCCTGACTGGGGCACGCCAAGCCATGTGTTCATGTAATCAGGGCAGTTAGGGTACGGCTCTCAGAAAATAGGGCTACGGGCTTCCAGCTGCCCTCATGCCCACACCCATGGGCAACCCAGGGCGGGAGCTGAGGCCTGGCCTTCTCCTCGGGGGCCTCTCCCGGCTCTGCGTGCACGCTCAGGCAGCAGGTCCTGCTCACCTGGACTCGTGCGGGTGTGGACACTCACTCTGCCATCCCCTGCTCCATATTCAGGTCAATCCCCCCGTCGGCAAGGCTGCCATCGTCTGTGAAAGACGGCTTTGCCATGGAGTTCATGGAGCGGTAGCTGGTGCCGTAGACCACCGAGCTGAAGGCGAAGGCGAGCTGCAAAGGAGGGCACGGCGGTCAGCGGCGAAGGGCACGGCCGGGGGCCCGCGGGCCTCAAAGGAGCCCGGCCCAGGAGCCCCCCATCCTCCCAGGTGCTCACCCACGTCCAGGCGGAGGCGTCGGGGTAGAAGATGACCAGGTTCACCAGGGCGTAGATGGCCTGCGGAGAGAGCACGGCTCGGCTGCCTGCCCGCCCGCCGCCCACCCCGGCCCGCCCCCCTCGCTCCCCCCCGGCCGCACTCACGGAGGCGCCCAGGATGATGCGGAGGTAGAAGCGCAGCGTCTCGCGGTTCTCCTCGAAGATCTGCTTCTTGCCCTTGGTGCCCGCCTTCCCCTTGGGCTGCGGAGCCAAGAAGAGAAGGCGGTCAGGCAGCTCCCCCACCCCCGGCCCCGCTTTTCCCCCCCTCTCCCGGCCCCCTCTCACCGCCATGGCCGCGCCGGCTCCGGCTCCGCTTCCCGCGGACGTGACGGGGCTCCGGGAAGGGGAGGGACATCCCTGTGCCGGGAACATCCCTCTGCCGGGAGGGGACAGCCCTGCGCCGGGGGCATCCCTGTCTCG
>JAWWES010000021.1:13400167-13465090 GCA_035583135.1 Lophotriccus pileatus
GGGGAGGGACATCCCTGTGCCGGGAACATCCCTCTGCCGGGAGGGGACAGCCCTGCGCCGGGGGCATCCCTGTCTCGAGAGGGGGGACACCAAGGATTTCGTCCGGGTTGAGTTGTTGAGTGTCCCCAGCGAGGGAGGCTCCACCACACCTTTTCTGGGTGATCTGTGCCACTCTGCGGTCACTCACACGGTAAAGAAGTTCTTCCTCGTGTTCAGGTGGAACTTCCTGAGCATCGGTTTCTGCCCTGTTGCCTCTTGTCCTATCACTCAGCACCACCAAGCAGAGCCTGGCTTAATCCTCTGACACTCTCCCTTTCAGATACTGACAGAGGTCCCCTCTCAGTCTTGAGACTGAATAGGTCCAACTCCCGCAGCCTTTCCTCATAAGAGATGCTCCAGTCTCTTAATCATATTCGTTGCCATCTGCTGAACCCACTCCCAGGAGCTCCCCCTCTTGTACTGAAGATCTGAGACTCCCAATCCCCTCCACAAGCCTGGGGACACGGGCACACACACACAGAGCCACCCCACATACACACCCAGATCCCCAGGGAGTTTCTCCACTGAGGCTTTTCCCCCATCCCCACTGTGCAGCCACAGGGTTTGGGGTGCTGGTAACAGCCCTCCCCATTTCAGCTCCCCCCTTACAGCCCCTTGACCCACCTGTGCCCATCATCCTCCCAGCTTCTGGCAGCCTCAGCTCTGTCCCAGTCTTACCCACCCTGGCCCCTTCCGACCCGCCAGTCTGAGCCCTTCCCCAGCCCTTTGCCAAGGACACATCTCCGAGTTCTCCACAGGTGTTTATTGTCCTGTACGCAGGAGGCAGAGGCACAGCTGGATCCCCTGTGCCCTGCAGCCGTGGTTGTCACCACAGCACCCCTGGGAGAAGCTGCAGGCACGAGGAGGTTCAGGGCACTGGGGTGGGGGCCAGGAGGAGGTAGCTTGTCGTGGTGCAGTAGTGCAGCAGCAAGGCTGAAGTGTGCAAGTGTCCGCCCCCAGGGGCGGGGGGAAGGCACCAGGATTGGCAAAACATCACAGTGCTGGGCAGCAAAGGCAGACCAGGGTCTCCTCCTCACCAGGCTCAGCTGGCTGGTGCTGGGAAAAGGGGGTTTGTTCCCTAAAGACACCCCCACCTCTTCCAGGGCAGGGCTCAGCAAAAACACATTTCAGGGCAGGAGAGACCTGACAGGCACACCGTGCTCGGGAGATGTTGTCTGCTTGACAAACTTAGTGGAAAGGTGTGTTTTATCCTTTTCCCAACCACCTTCTTGTCCAGAAAGGATCCCCTACACTGATGGTGAAAGTCAGGCAGTGCAGATTTGTACCTTTGTAGTGTTACCCCAGCTCCAGCTATCCCAGGGCTACCTGTACCTTTATTCCTGCCCACATCTTTGCCCTCTCTGCCCAAAACCTGCCTGTAGTGTGTGTGGGGTCAGTGCCACCACAGAGGGGTTTGGCTGTCTGGGAAGAATTTCGTTTTGCAGGCCCAGGGCAGGGGGGGCAAAGCAGCTGGGTCACCCCCCTTGAAGAGGAGCCTGACACTGGTGGCTCATTCCTATGTTCTCACAGGAGAGCAGGATGCAGGCAGGATGCAGGCAGGGAAGGGTGGGCCACCCAAGCACCCCAGCCAGCACCTGGGCTTGTCCCTTTGGGCCGGAGATGAGGGACAGAGCCTGGAGGAAGGGGTTTGATTTTGAGGGGCATGGAGGGGGGTACAGGGCACAGGGAGGAACTCACTGCTCTGCCTGGCTGAAGTCGTAGCAGAAGTTTAAGTTGCTGGGGGGCTTTGGGATGGGAGGGGGGTTGTCGGGAATGCTGACGTTCTCCAGGTCCAGGAGCCGCAGCTTGAGCTCCATGGACAGCAGGACATCCAGGTCTGTCTGCGTTCGCTCACTTGTCATCTCCTTGCCCAGGAGCACGTTCAGCCCATCCGTCCAGAGGCAGAACTGGGGAAGCAGAGCATGGGCACCTCTGGCACCAGCCCTGGGCAGCCAGAGAGCCCACCTCTCTCCCCCTCTGTGGTTCCTGCTCCCCAGGACTCGCTGCCCCACTTGCTGTCCCCTGCAAAGGATGTCTGGCCACCGTGTGCCTCCCCAGAGGGGCCCTGGACTCACCTCGTACCGCGTGGGGGCAACGAAGTTGAGGCAGTATTCTTCCACATCATGCACGATGGAGAAGGCCAGCTCCAGGACATCCTGCAGGGACAGCACAGGGTGTAGCCAGCCTCTCAGCTGGACTCTTCCCAACCCCAGAGGGGTTCAGAGCAGGAGCCAAAAAGCCATCCTCAGCCAGGGAGGGGAGTGTGCTGGGCCCCCTGGACAGGGAGGGGTATGAGGTGCTGACCTTGTTCTGCTTCCCAGAGCTCTTCTCCTTTGTGTGTGGACACTCCTTCCCCACCAGCAGCATCTTCATGTCTGCCACAGGAACTGGGGCAAATGGAGGAGCTGTGAGCATCTCCCCTTCCCTTCCCCTCCCTCTCCTTTTCCTTCAGGTCCCTGGTGCTCCGAGCCCAACAGGGACCAAATAAGGGGGCTCACAGCCATCCACAACTCAGGGTGGGTGGGGGGCTCAAGCCACTCTGCAGGGCCCTTTGGGGAGCCAGCCTGCCACAGCTCCCAGTCCCACAATACCAGTGGACACTGAGCCAGCTGCGCAGCAGCCAGGCAGAGGGGGAATTCCCACCTTAAGGCAGTCTCAACTGGGATTCCCCTCCCTCCTTCCCAACCTCCCTTTCTCTTCATCACCTACTTTTCTCTGTCAAGCTCTCGATGGGGGGAGACTCCACCCCCTCCTCCACGTCCCCATAGTGCAGCACCTTGTGGTTGGGTGACAGGCGGCAGTACCACAGCTTGTCTGCAGCAGAAGAGACACGAGAAATGCTCAGCCTCCCCCTGCTGAGATCCCCTTCCCAGGGGAAACAGAGCTGCCCCCTCATCCACAGTCCCCATTTCTCTCTCTCACCCCGTGGGTTAACCCACACAAGCTGTCCAGGGAGCTGGGCACGCTACTCCCATAGATTAATTGCAAGCTCCCCAGTGGCAGGGGACATGGGGACAAGCCTCTGTCCCCTTCCCAGGACCCCCACCCAGGAGCAGGGGGGGCTGGCACCCACCCTGCCTGCGGCGGCTGCTGATCTTGCGGAAGAGGGTGCCCTCGCAGAGGTGCAGCAGGCGCTGCTGTCGGATCAGCTCCAGGAGCTCCGGCTTCAGCCTCTCCCGCAGTTCCCTGGGGTGAAAACCAGCAGAAGAGGAGCACGGCCATCTCAGCAGGCGCTCCCTGACCTCCCCAGCCCCACAGTGTCACCCCCACAGCCCACTCACAGCACGGGCGCCGCCAGCGTCTCCTCCTGGTGCAGCCGCTCCGTCTGCCGCAGCTTCAGGATCTCGCCGTAGTTCAGCGCGTTCACTCTGGTCTTGAACAGCTCCAGGGAGGTGGGCTTGAGGGCCAGGGTCCTGGTGATCTGCTCCCTCACCACCTGCATCACCTGCAGGGCCCAGGTCGTCAGCCCCAGCCTGGCCACGCTCCCCAGAGCCCCAGGAATTTGTGATCCCATCTGGGGCTGCAGCTTCCCCTCGCACCTTGTCGAAGTCCTCCTGGGTCGCGCGCATCTCCTTCCAGGTCTTGTTCACCAGCTGGATGCAGATGCAGAAAAGCTCTTCGAAGAAATGATCCTGCCCGAAGAACATAGGGTAAAAGGCCTGAGCCGTCTCCGAGCCTGCGGTGAGAAGGACAGATGATGCCAGACTCCCTAGTTTTTCCAGGAGGTTTCAGCGCCCAGGAGAACCTGGACATTTCCCAGCCCCACCTCCCCTTCCCCAGAGCCTGGTGGCCCCATGGGTGCAGCCCCCTTTGCCCAGGCAGCAGGGCAGGGAGAAGGACAAGCCGGGGCACACACGTACACGGCTCTCCGACGTGCAGGATCTCGCAGAGGATCAGGGTCAGCTGGATGCTGCTTCGAGCAAAGGGACATTCGTGTTTGTCTTCCCGGCTGCTGTTCTCCAGGACAAACTGGAGGAGAGGGCCATACCTCACATTACAAGGGCCATGAACTGGGAAGGCTGCTCCTCCTGAATTCCTAGTCAAGATGTCCCCACCCAGATAAAGCCACCCCTAACAGGAGTGATTCACTCTCCCCAAAATCCAGCCCCACCCTCCTCCTTCCTCTGTGGCAGTGCATAAGCTGGTCACAGGCACTGCAAGTATGAACATGGCTGATGCCCTGCTGGTTTTGCCTAAATTGCCCCAGTTTCCTCAAGGCCTGAAAACCGAGCTGTGGGCAAAACCCCAAAAACCATGGGAACCCTTCAGTGCCACCAGCCTCAAACGGCTTGTCCTACCCACAGGGAGGACTCAGCTCCATCTGAAACGGGGCAACATTAGGACACTTGCCCAAAAGGGACATCCTTGACTGGGTTTGGCCAAGGACAGGTCACAGGGAAAGGAAAAACAGGTGGAGATCGAGTAACTGTCCAGCAGGGAGCCTCCTGGGAGAGCACACGCACCCTGCTGTAGGCACTGGGGGTGTTCCTGGAGAAGTACACCATGTTGTCCAGGGCAAGGAGTCCTGGTGGGGCACGGCGGAGGTCCTCTGCTGGGTTGCTGTTGTTCTAGGAGGGCACAAAGGATGCAATTTAGCAGCTGCAGCTTTCTTCTCCGAGCAGCAGCGTCCTCCTGATGCAGCCAGGGGGGTTTGCCTTGGAGTCCCGGCACATCCACATGCTTGCTGTTCGGGATTCCCGGGGGAGCAGAGGGCAGGTACTGCGTGGTGGTCCCTCAGCACCAATGGGGACACCAGGCTTTTAGGGGAGCCATCAGAAGGTGCCCCCAAGGCCACATGGAGCAGCCAGCTTGGGGCTGGGATGCAGGGGGGACGCACCACGAAGCCCAGCTTGCGGAACTCCTTGGCGCACAGGGATCGCCGGCGCTCGGTGCTGAAGTTGCTGGCGGGCGCCTCGCTCTCCGACTCAAAGGCGGTTTGGCGCAGGGACTGCAGGAGCTCCCGCTGTTCCTGGAGGGAGAGTGGAGAGGAGGGGATGCCTGTGAGCCCCACACAAGCAGGTTGTCCCGGGGCAAACCCACGATCAAATCAACCGTGCTGGGTTCACCCAAAAGCGAACTGCTTCCGCAGGTGGAAGAGAGCAGGACCAGACTCGTAAGGAGAGCACTCCCAGACCTGTGAGTAGGGATCCATGGAGGTCCTCATGCGGTGCTCGCACAGGTTGAGGCTCACAGACTGCAGCACATACAGGTAATGGGCCATCTCGTCCCCCAGTGTCCCAGAGCTGTGGACGATGTTCTGCAGGAGATCACAAGTGAGAAGGTTCCCCCAGGCTGCTGCTCCCCGTTCCTCCAAGCCCAGAGCCCAAAAGCCTAAGCCCAGCAGGTCCTGCTGCTTCAAGTGGTGTTGGGAAGCGGGAAGCTCCCCTCAGGGTTGGGCAAGAGCTGCGTGCACAGAACTGCAGGCAGAACTGGGCACATGGGTGCCAGCAGAGTAGCACCCATAGGAGGTATCGAGAAAGGGGTGTGGGCACACAGGTAACCCAGCCAGGCACAGTCACCAAAGGCTGGGGCTCAGGGGACAGGGTCTGGGGAGGAAGGACAGAGAATGAAGCACTCGGCAGACCCTTGCACAGTCCCAGCTCCTTACCTTGTGGATAAACTGCCTGATGTTCCTCTCTCTTAGGTAGTCCATCATGTCCTAGGAAGGGAAAAGGCTGTGAGATGTGCTCAGCACACCACTGATTCCCCCCACAAATAAAATGCTGGTGTTCGCACTGTCAACCCAATTCCCTGCTTAGTTTAGCTTTGGGCCACAAGCAAGGTGGGGACAGAAAGGACCTGGCAGTCTCAAGAGTGACACCAGCGAGCAGGAGACCTGCTTCCAGCTTCCACTGCCCTGGAAAACCCAAGGGGGCTCAAACAGATCCTCCTACCAGGCTGCCAGGATGCCTTGTGTCAGCCAAGAAGAGGCAGAACGAGGACACTGACTTTAAATGTGTCTGGGCATCTCTTGCAGCCATGCCATCCCAAAGAACACAAACCCCACAGCAGAGGACCAGAGGACCCAGGTCCCATCACAGGGGGGTTGCCCCCACCGTGGCAGCTCAGACATGCCAGGCACCGGGGCTGGGCCACCACCGGCCGTGACACTTGTGCCATCTGAGGCAGAGCTACTGACAGCTGAGGGCTCTCCCCCCTGTGACAGGGGAACTGTGGTGCCCGGCTCTGCAACGCCACCCCCCTGCCCGCCGCCCCTCACCCGCCGCTCGGCGTCGGTCGCCGTCAGCAGCAGCGCGATGAGCAGGGCCATCGCCTTCAGCTGCAGCTGGGCGTTTGTCCTGTGGGAGGGAAGAGGGGTAGTTCTGTGAGAAGAACCACCAGCTCCCAGGGAGGGGGTGAACGGTGCTCTGGCCTCCCCACTTACGCCTGCAGGTGGGTGAAAAGGCGATCCAGCGTCACTTCTTTTTTGACCAGCTCGAAGCGGAGGCGGCTGGTGGGCACCATGTTCTCCAAGATGGACAAGGAGAGCTGCTGGATGGACACATCCACCGCGCTCATATTGACGTAACTCACTATCTACGAGACAACAAAACCATCTGTTGAGGGCAGGCAGAGCCTGGGGGACAAGGACAACGAGGAATCCCGAGGGTACAGGCTGTGGAGGCTGCAGAAGGTGCTCACCTTCTTGATGAAGACCGTACTAAGATTTTCCCAGGAAACAAAATCATGCTCCATCAGCTCTGTGAAGGCTTTCAGGGTGTGAGCCAGCATCTCCCCTGTACTGGAGGGACAGATGAACAAAGGCAGTGAGGAGAAGAAAGGAAAGAGACAGCTGGGTTAGAAATGACTCTCACTTAGTCATCCCAGGAAGTCAGGGCAGGGGAAGTTCAACAGTTGGAAAGCTGCATTAACACAGTACAAAGATCACTGCAGACAAACCCTCAGGAAAGCCAAACCACCCCATATCCCTCCCTGTGATTCTAAGAAACATGAGCTGGTTTTAGGCTCCACATTCTCTGTGTGACAGGAGTTCAGAGGAGTTGCACCATCACATCCTGAACAAGTCACACAGGCACTTGTATTTGGCAAGTGGGGTTTTCCTGAACTGCCTGAAAATCCCTGGCAGCTAAAACCTTAGGACAGAGGGTTTATTCGGGGTAGTAGGAACGAGGAGCAGCAGCAGAGGCCAAGATGATCACAGGTGGTTTCCTGGTAGCAAAACCCATGAGGCTACAGATGACCCAGCCAGCAAAGGGATGGGAGGTTCAAGTCTGGGCATATTCACAAGGAGTCAGGACCACGTATCCCTGGGGACTCTCTCCTGGCTGCCAGCGTGCAGGGACACAGCCACAGTGCAGGCACCAACAAGTCAGGAACACAGAGTCCACTCCCACACCCAGTTGGAGCTCATGCAGCATTAGCAGGGCAGAAGAAAAGTGAAAGAAAGTCGTGTCTTGATACTCACTCATTTCCTTCTTCCACAATAGAGTAGATTTGTTTCAAGCCATTCCTGTTGATGTACTCTTGAGCAAAGGTAACATCCTGGGAGAGGCTTGCAAGCTTCTTCAGTGAGTCAGTCTTCACATCCACGTTCTTGCTCTGGATCCCGCTGTACAACCGCTCTGCTTCTTGGTCCTACCAGGAAGGAAAGAATCAAGCCAAAGGGGCTCATTGAAAGACAGTGAGAAGCTTGAAGAAGGCTGGAAGAGCTGAAGTGCAAGTTTTGGAAGGAGTTTCAGGCTAGAGCAGCCCCAGTGAGGAGCTGGACTGAGAGACAGAGCCACCAGAGCAGAGACCAGCAGGAGCTGAGGACGGAGGTCAAGCTGGCACGACACCAAGAACACTTGATGAGTTGGCCCACGCGTCCAAAGCATCTGAAGATGATTTAGTTTCTCTTCAAGCTCCCCCAAGCTCTGCCGAGGGAAAATGAAGGCTGAGACACGTCTCCTGCCCCTGTTATTTCTGCTGGGTCTGAGGCACTGAGAGGAGCCATCAGGAGCTCAAGTCACCGAGGGGAGTCAGCGGCAGAGGGCTCGGAGCACCGCACTGCCCCACCGCAGGGACACATCCCACCGGAGCACAGGGCGCAGGAGGACACAGGGGGGGCAGAGGGATGTACCGGGGAGGTGGTCAGCTGCAAAATGCTCCCGTTCTTAATCTCCCTGCGGTTCTGTAAAGGAGAGAGGCGCGGGGTGAGCTGCCGGCGAGCACCGCACCGTCAGGGCCGGGGGGTGCGGGGTGTCCTCACCGACTCGGTGATGTAGGTGTGCCGCCCCTCCGCGTACTGCAGGGCGTAGCGCTCGGCGTTGGGCAGGCTCCACCTGCGGGCACGGGCGGGCGGTCACGGCTCCCCGCACGGCCACAGCCGTGGGTGCCGCGACCCGTGTCGCGACACGGCGAGGTACTCACGCATCGCAGACGTCCTTGAGCACCGCGGCGAGGGGCTTGGTCTGCGGGGGGGCGAGAGCGCGGCCGTGAGCGGGGCTGCGGGGAGTGCGGGGAGTGGAGGGGGGGATGTGCCGGGGCGGTACCTGCTGGAGCTCGATGAGCTGCGGGATGGCTCCCGCCATCTGGATGGCGATCTTCACCACGTCCTTGGGCGGCGGCATGGTTCCCGCAGGGGCTCCCGCACCGCCCGGCAGTTCCGGGTGCTTGTCGGTGGTGATGCCGCCGCCCAGCCCCGAGCAGGCCCGGCCCCCTCACCTGAGCTGACGCGGGATCGCCGGGACCCACCTCCGCTCTCCCCCCACCGAGGGCACCCCCATCCCACACACGGGCTCGAAACTCTGGAAAAGTTGCTGAAAAATTTTTTTGTTTGTTTCTTTCTTTGTGTTTTTTTGCTGTTTATTCGCGTCAGAGAACACTCTGTACAAATATCGCGGGCGGGTTTTTTTTTTGTTTCTCTTTCCTCGCCAAAAAAAAAAAAAAAAAGAAAAAAAAAAGAGAGAGAAGTATAAAAATAATTTTTATATATGAATCAAAAAAGTTCATTTGCAACTGTAAATTTTTTTTTGTTGGTTTTTTTTTTTTCTCTCTAGGTGTTATCCTTTTCTGGAGGTCGTCTTAACTCGGCGGCGAACGTGAACGCTGGGAAGGGAGGGCGAGGGTCAGGCTGGACACAAAGAGCTGGAGCTACACCAGAGCCAGGGAGCCTTGCTAACACACGTGCAGGACCGAGGGACTGAGGTCAGCTTCCATGTGCAGAGGGGAAGGTTCAGGGACTGGCTGCATGCAGGCTGGAAGTTCATCCCCCTGAGGGGTCCCACACCTCGGCTGTCTCACCAGCAGCGTCCCACTCCTCCTCCCACGTTCTTCGCGCTCTTCCCAAAGAGGCTGCTGGTGCTTTGGGGCTGCAGAAAGGAGCAGTCCTTCCAGAGGAGTCCCATGGACGAAAGGATGGCCCTGAGGAACCACCTCAGGGACGCAGGTCCCAAGCACATCCTCCTCTCACCTCTGCAGGCTCTTCAGACTTTACCTCCCTCAGTGCTGGTGCTGCAGTCGGTTGTGTGGGTCACAGGCAGTGAGCAGCTATGTTGAGAAATTAAACATCAGCTATTTAAGTGGATGGCTGGAAGCTTTACCTCTCTGCAAGAGCCCACCACGGCCTGGCCTGGCTGTCTCTTCGGCAGTTTGCGGAGCAGGAAAGGCAGGACAGCTGCCACGGTGGCAGGAGGATGTGCAAAACTAAAGACACTCAAATACAGGGTCTGACCGAAACCCAAAGCTGGGGCTTGCAAAATACAACACAAATCCAGCAGGGCGTTTTTACCTCCGAGTGAACTGCACAGGGTCCAAGCCTGGTACCAGCTGATGATCCTGAAGAACCCAGGCCTTCCGTTACAAAGCAAGGAAGAAAATCTTGCGGGAAAATGGTGCAGGGAAAGCATGGCACTGGGGAAAGACCTGCCACAGGATCAGGGATTGGGAGCGTGGGTATGGACACTAGAGGCTCAAATTCAAATATACAGAAAACCTGATCCTGAGAGAAAAAGGGGGGGGGGGAAAAAGCTCACTATTTTGACAACACCTACGTAACCTGTCACAGCAAAGTACTACTGAATTGTTACTGCTTGGTCGCCTTTCAGACAGTTGCAGGCTCAAGTGCAATGGTTGGAGAACACAGCTATTTGCAAATATGAGCAGGCTCTGATGTCCCTGGAGTACCTTATGGGCACCAGCTGGAGCAGTCTTATCCTTTCAGACATCTCTTCAGTCAGGCAAAAACAAAAATTAAAAAAGAAACCATACTGGCACCTCTTCTTTAGCCCTGTAGAAACAGCACAGCTGCTGGACAAGGAGCTGGAGCCCCCGTGGTTGTGCATCAGCAGCCTGGTGAAAGCAGAACCAGCATTCCTGCTGAAGCACAAGCAGGGAAAGACTCAGCTCCTGAGTCCCACTAGGAGGCACAGCTGGCTAAAAAAGTGCTTTTTCTTGTAAAATGTACTAGCTTGGTCTGAAATCACTGGCAGAAATAGACACTTTGATGCAAATTCCCCCCCACACCCTTCCTCGATGCCTTTCAGAAACACAGCTACCTAAATCCGAACCACTAACACGGAGAAATCTAACTAACAACCTCTGGGCTTGTGAACTGACCACGGTATTAAGGGCTCCTTGGAGCAGCTGGTGCAAAGTGCCTCTGGGAGTGCAGGAAAAAAACCAAGGCATGCAGATTGGAGGAAGCTCAGAGAGGCACGTGGGCAAACTCTAGAGGTGAACTGGGAACACTCAAAACACGGAGCCTTTGAGGTGAGGCCCAGGATATCCAGTGGAGAGATGCAGAGGGGGCAAGCTGCACGTGCTTCTTGCACGAGCACCAGAGGAAGAAGCGAGTTATGGGGAGGCTCCCAGCCTGCAAGTCCACATCTCTTGGTTCTGAGTCCACACGAGAGCATCTCTGAATTACTCAGCCATCGAGCTCTAGCACAAAAAGGAATCCAAAAATAGACGCTTTCCAAAGGGTTACAAAACAGTCCGTGTTTGCAGGGCTCACAGCTGCGCTGAGAAGTCAGAGGTTGAGGACAGGCACGTCAAAGAGGTCGCAGACGCCTTCGCTCTCGTCCAGGTTGTAGATGTAGTCGTGATCTCCAGGTGGAGGGGAGAGGCGGAGCAAGGGAGCAAACACTGGGGAAAGAGAAGCCCAGGGCTGGTTACAAAGCTCAGCACTGCCACCCCGAGCCAAGAGCTGCCAAAGGGCACCGAGCTGTGCAGCCACCTCACAGTAACAGTCTGGGAGGTTGCTTCAATCAGCCTTGCAGTATTACCAAAGAGACTCCTGGCTCTCACACCTCTCTCAGGGACTGCCAGGACAGCGAGAACACAGTCTGTGTCCAGAGCACAGAAAAGATGAGGGCAAGTCTGGCAGTCTCAGGGCTGCCAGCTGGGTAAAGTCACACAGCATGGTCTTCCTCCCAGGAAGGCCCACACCATGACGGGAGACTCCAAGACTCACCTTCAGATGACATCAGCTCTTCCAGCAGCTCGGAGTTCATACATTCTGGGGAAGAGACAAACACGGTAGCAAAACACTCGGCTCTCCTGGGTAGTTCCCCACCTTCCCAGGGTTCTCCCCACCCTTGTTATCCCTCCTCTGGCTAAGGCACAGTGTGTACAGAAGGCAGTGGTGAAAGGAAGCTTGGGCTTAAAACAGAGATAAAACCACATAGTAGAAGTAATTCCGACACAAAACACTATGGGAGAGCTCCAGCTCTTGCAGCTTAAACTGCACAGCCTTAAAGCAGCTGCCAGTGCCAGGGCAACACTGCTGGGATCACACAGGGATGAGAGGCTGCGTGGAGCACGCTGCAAGGACTGTCTCTCTGAGCTCTGTAGCGTTGCCTTTTTCCAGCCCTGAGTTTTGCCTCTGTAGCTGTCGACTCTGTTTTGCCCTTCGCTCCTGGATCTTCACCTTCCCACTCCAAACTGGGAAGAATACTCCATAAAGCCACGTACATGACCACAGACAGCAAACATCTCCTTTTTAATGGGGTCCACACAGTCACACAAAACAGTTACTCTGGGCAAGCTAGATCTTCTACGTGGCTGGGGCTTTGCAGCAGTTTATGTCCCACACTGTGAACTCAAACTTACTCTTCTGATGTACTCAGACATCATCAAGACTTCATCCACTACCTGCAAGCAGCAGGTGCTGGGCAAGGAGGAAGGATGTTCTCCGGGCTGAGTGCGGAGCCCAGGGCTCAGAGCACGCAGGTTGGAGGCTCACACATGGGTGTGTTTGGGCTCGTGGGGTTTTTACACAGAGGCAGCACCTTCACAAAGTATCTGCTAGAGCAGGAAACCAGGGACAGCTGTACATCTCCTGTGACCAGAACCAAAGTGCCTGTGTGTCCTCAGCTCTGCCCAGCTGAGGGGCTACAGAGTGTTCCACCAGCACTGAAGGGAAATAAAGGTGCTGATAAAAAGAGTTTCCTAGTTTAGCCTTATGTTAGATCAAATTCCTTTACCTCTCCTGCCCTTAGCCCAGAGTCTCTCCTACCATTAGGCAGCAACCCCTAGACATTCCTTGGGCAGAGTGGGAACTCCAAACACATGTAGGAGCATCTCCCTCTCCTACTGCTCCAAAATTACCGGCCCCACCAACACCACTGAGGGGTATTTCAAAGAAAGAAAACTATCTCCCTAGAATATTTGCTGGGATTAGCCTCAAGCAGGCTACAGCTGAAATGAGACTTAACAGGGATTTTTCTTTTCCATAGTGCTGACAAGCTGAAGGAGGAGCATGGGAAGGCTGAGCACAGAGCAGTGTCACCATGGGGACAGGAGAGCCCTGTTGGCAGCCGGCAGGGCAAGCTCTAACAGAGGTTGCTGGAAACATGGAGACAGAAAAATACACCCAGAAACCAGTTATTTTAAGAGTGCCTAACTACAAGTAGAGGGCCAGCAGCCAGCAGTGACCACAAGCACCTTGCAAAACCACATCCACAAAATAATCCAAAAGGGAGTGAGTCAAACGAACTGTCCCACTTCTGTGGGTAGGTGGGCACACAGCAAAGCTGTGGTCAGGGAATGAACGTACCTCTCATTGGATCAAACATCTCTGACAGCTCTTTGGGAAGCTCCAGTACTGCAAACACAACAAACCAGATGGTTTGGATCATTACATGAAGAGTGTGAAATGCTTTACAGCAGAATCATCCGCAAACCTACTGCACTCCTCACACACCCAAATCATCCTACGCCGTCCAGAAGTTCTGCTCCCACACTCCCTGTCAGATATTTCTGCTGCTATGATAAGCAATAAAATACTGAAGCTCTACAACTCTAAGATAAATTTGTAGGAGCCCAGGGACACGAACATGTTATCACAGCCAGCAGCTCTGCAGTAACTGCCTGTCTGTAAACCTCACACGGTGTCAGCTTCCACACACTGCCTCGATTTACCTCGTGTAAGAGGATGCTTTTATCTCCCTGGGCCAGCCTGCCATTTCCTGGCATAAAGCTCCAAAGTTCCTTTTTTTAAAGCCCATTTCACCTCAAACACATCAGCGAGCTCCCCAAATACACACTGCAAGATCACTAAGAACAAAGGATCTAAGGATAGATGAAGCATTCCTGAGTAAAGGAGGAAAACAGAGACAAGAGCTATCCTAATACAGGAAAACTCTCCATGAGTTATAAAGGTGCTCTCAGTGATGGCTGGAAATTCTATAGCTTCATGTGGTCTCCAAAATAGAACCTTACACTACAGAAGGGACTGAAAGGGAATAACCCTACATGTACCAGCAGAGATGTGTCATGCGGGTGTCCCTCGTAGATTTTCCAGTACTGATGTCAAAGAAAGCAGAGGACACGAGACAAGACACCTTCTGACCAGGTTCCCTGGCACCCTCACAGGGAAATACCTACTCCTCCTCGGCAGAACGGAGTTCAGCTCCTTCCTCCAGGCCCAGCAGCCTTTCCCTCACTCCATGATTTCCCTCACTGCGTGATTTTGGAGGAACACGTGAAACAAGGGAGCAATACTCACTTCCCGTGGGGTCGGGCTTGATGGGCTCAAAGGAGGTAGAGGTGCTGGGCAGGACGGAGCTGCTGTCCAGGGAGGCAGAGGACTGGAGCAGCTGTGTGTCCAGCCCCGCCGGCTGGCTGTCCGAGTCGCCGCCGCTCTTGGACTCTGCCGTAGGAACATCACACTCTGCAAAGAGCCACACACACAGGAATGTCACCTCCTCACCTCCCACCAGCCCCACAGGCTCAGCCCTCGCTGGCAATGCTGCTTGCATCCCTCCAGGCCCTGCTGCATTTCTGCTGGAGAGCAGTGCTGGTGGTGCCAGGCTGCACACAAGGCAAAACGAGCTCTCACAGCAGTGAAAACAAGCCTGGGAGCAATGGTTCAGTTCATGAAAGCTGGGGAAGATTCAGCTGAGGGCTACCAAGTTTAAGCCATGGGTCTAGGGCACGTGGAAGGATGGAGGGAGCTGGGCTTGATCAGCCAGGCAAAGAGGTGACCCAACAGCAGCTTGAAACTCCCTGAATGGCAGTTACCAGATTTAACAGCTCAGTGGTGTCAAACAATGTAATATGCACAACAGACACAACAGGATCCAAACTTCAGGATAAAGGAATTTACTGAGAGGGTGCTGTAGCCCTAAAAGGGCTCACCAGGGAAGCTGGGGATCTCCACCACTGGGGGCTTTCAAAATTTAGTGGACAAAGCCACGACCAACCTAATCTAGTATTTCTGACCACCTTTATTCAAACTGAAAGTTGAACTTGAACTCAAAATTATCCTTTTGCAAGCTTTTGCTCATCAATGAACCTGCATGATCTCCCCTACACGTGCCCCTACAGGCTGGCACTACCCCCTCAAGCCTGATTTCCCTCAACACAACCCCTCCCACTAACCAAGGTAAGAGGATGGGCTGCAGCAAAGGCAGAGGTGCCCCTTTACCAGGAGCTCTCAACGCTGCGCGTCCCCAACTGGGACGAGCAACGTGCCCCTCCTTTGCCAGCCACCAGCCTGTTCCTGCCTCCTGTAGCTCCCTCTCACCTGTGCCTGTGTTTTTCTGAGTGGGAGGGCCGTGGTCCTGAGTGCTGGTGGGTGTTGGTGTGGAGGGCTGGGTGCTGCTGGGAACAGAGGCCTCCTGGAAGTGGGTGAGCGGCGGGATTGGCGTCTTCGAGGGTGCAGCAGCCTGGCACTGAATGAGGTCTTCAGGGGGAGGGACAGGGAGTACGACAGGAGGAGAGCTCCAAGTATCTTTGTTGACTAAGAGGACATCAATGGGACCGCTCGTGCTCTTCAGGTGGATCTGGTATTTCTTCTGCCCGTTTAGGGCCTGGGAAAAGTCAAAAGCAAACAACACAGACATACATTAAAAGCCCTTTTTGAACAGAATATCAATTTCCCACAGACAAGATGTATGTGTACACACACACACCCCTGCCCATGTATTGGTCACTCACCTCAGGGATGGGCACCTCCAAACGTGTGCCAGATGGGGCTCTAATCACAAGGAGGGTGTCTCCTGTGGAAACAGACCAGTCAGCGGGCACAAGCTGGTGGGATGATAATTAAGCACTGAGGAAGAGACCCTCCCCAAACCCCCCACCTCCTGGCAATCCCCCAGGATTGCAATCCTCCAGGAAGACATCTACACCCCAAGCACATCGTACAGCTCCCAATGTGCCAAGGGCCCAGGGCACAAAGAACCTGCAAAGTTTCTCCCAGTGCAACCCCAAATTTTTCAGCAGTGCCCATATCTGGGTCTAGAGAAATGTGAACAGAGAAATACCAGCTCTATGAACACCTGACATATTTAGATCAAGCAGCTTGCAGCTTTCACTTTGAATGTTTAAGCTTTGGGGTGGTTAATATTCACAGTTCACCAGAATTCTGCATTAAGCTTCACTTGATAATTAACACAGAAGATCCCCAGAGCTATGAGAGAGAGTGGAGAGCAGAAAAACACATCCCTTAATTTCAGGCAGGCAATCAAAGGTCAGATCAGCAAAAGGCAAAGGGATTAAAAATAACATAGGATTTGTCAATCAGATGGGACTTGTTTAACCAATCTACACTTAAGAAAAACGTAAGAGGCATTAAAAATGGATAGTAAAGCTCAGAGTCACCAGCTTGAGCTTTAAGACCTGTTAGTCTCAAAGACAGGTGCTGTGTTTCTATCTCCCTTGGCAGCTATGTCCCAAATAACTTTACAAAACAGCTCACAGTGTGTTTCCACTTCCTTTTTGAACTGCAATTGCAAAATGCATCACAGCAACAGACGGGAAAATTATGTTTCCCAGTCACTAAAAACTAACATATTCTTACTTCTTTCTTTTTTTGATTAATCCAAGGAATGAATTCATATTTGACAAGAATGGAAATTTTGGAGAAAGCAAGATCAATAGCAGTTGATTAGAAAAAACAGGAGCTGAACTTCAGCCTGCACCACAGTTCAAGAACACAAGAGGTCCAACA
This sequence comes from Lophotriccus pileatus, assembly GCA_035583135.1. Lineage (NCBI taxonomy): Eukaryota > Metazoa > Chordata > Aves > Passeriformes > Tyrannidae > Lophotriccus > Lophotriccus pileatus. The sequence continues at coordinate 13,416,603 of JAWWES010000021.1, forward strand.
AAGGATCTCTGTAAGACTCAGATGTTCAGGAGAGGAAAAATAATCATGTAAGGCATATTCATACAGGAAAACATGGACTAGCCCTCTGTTTAGAGGGAATTCAGACCCGCCCTCAGCAAGATCTAATCTCTGCACACTTTGGCGAGGTCTGACCTCAGACACAAACCGGTTTACAAAAACCAGGTGCAGTGAGATGCAAAACACTCAACCAGCCAAGCAGTGAGCTGTCTGCTGGCCTCCAGCAAACTCTTCTAGGCTGTTACGAGTGATGTGGCCCCAAGCACTGTCAAACTGAAAACAAAGCTTCAACCAGAAAGCAGCAGCACAGCCGAGGGAGGGGTGATGCAGTTGTTACACCAGCGGGAACCTGAGCAGGGTAAAAGCCGGTGAGCAAGGAAAGCACAAAGGCAACGGTGACAAACAGAAGAGCTGATGAATTGCTGGGTGAGAAGAGGGCTTGGAGGAGACAGGAGAGTCAAAGACATGGCTGGGGCACTCAGGGTAAACAGCTTCAATCTCTGCAGCAAGCCAGCAGACGCAGGCTGCCAGGTCAGGAGAGGCCAGGTGTCCACCGAAGCAGAAAGGAGCTGTGACTCTGCACCAGTACAGCTGGGAAGAACAGTTCTTGTAGTGCAGGCTGCCCCACTGCACGATGGCCACCTGGGTTATTTTGGCCTTACATCCCTGTCACTGAAATTGGCAGTAGGAGAAACAAAGGCCCCGGTGGGTTTTCTCCACTTTCACCCCAAAGAGGCAGAATGAAAGAGTTTTGATATGGGTCCCCAGCCCAACTTTAGGAAAGCAGCACACAGGGGAGTGAGGGCAGGGCAAGTGGTATATTCCTTTCTGTCCTGCTCTTCTCTATCTCCCTCTGGCATTCTTCCTGGTAAGGAAGATGATACAGCTGAGGGAACCACCTTTTATCCTACTTCCCTGCTTACAGCCCAATTTCTACCACGCAATAAAATATTTTCTATTATAAGAACATTGCCCAACTAAGCCCTTAAAATAAAGGTTTGCTAACACAACACACATACACCCAGCAAAAAGACTTCCTTAGGAGCAACAGCTACATTCCTTTGAACACAAAATACTGCCTGCCCCCTCTGACGGTGACAAGAAAGCTACAGATCAGTGGTACACAACCCCAGGATGGCACCAGAGCTCACACTACATTTAACTTGATGCTGCTGGGCCCTGGAGAAAGGAGAGCAGCTGGGAGAGACTGAGAGAACTGCAGGGTCCACATCTTTATCATGGAGCAGCAATTCCTCACCTGTGAAGCACTTGCAGATGTCTTCGTGTGTCACATACGCTAATGTTTCCAAGGTTAAGGAGAAAGGCTGCAGGTTCCTGCACAGGCAGAGAGCTCAAAGGACACCTGGTCTTTCCTTCCCAAGCACAGGGAATGCCACTCCCAGAGGGTCTCCATGCCACACTGAGGTGGTCTGCAGGTGAGGTTTGCAAGCTACATGCTCGTCAGAGCTGACATCCTGAGGTAGTCAAGCCACAGGAGCAGCTCTGCACTCAACAAAGTGGCACCTGTGACTCAGAAAGAAGCACTTTTCTCACCATGGTAAACATGACACTGTCTTTTTGCTTCCACAAGGCAGAGGAGAAGCTGTGCACTGCAGAGAAAGCAGGTTCCCAGGCTGGACAGTTACCCTAATTCCAAAGCCAGGCACTGCCTCTTGACTCTTGCAGTGCAGCCTCTCCAACAGCAACAGGTCCCCACCAACCCAGCCCTCAGGTCTCTGCTTCCCAGCCCAGCAGGCGAACACGAGTTCACACAAAGGATATCGACTGTTCTGCATGTCTTCTGTAACGTTTTTGATGCTCTGCTGGACCCACATCTTCTGCTGCTCCAGCTCCTGCTCCCGCTGCTCCAGGTCCTCAATGTCTGCCTTCAGCTCGATCAGTTTGTGAGCTATTTCCCGGGTGTTGCAGCCAGGCCCCACCCCTCTGGGCAAAGTGAAAAGGAGAGATTTATCAGCCTTTGGAGGCAACCAGAACAGCCCCAAACTCTCAGAGATGTTTCCAGCCCCTTACTGCCACCCCTCGCAATATCAAGGACAGACTGCCTGGAAAGCCTTGCCTGTACCTGCTCTAGATCCTCCCCTTCCAGAACATCAGTGTTTCTACAATACACTTTTCTACTTCCCACAAACCAGCAGGGTTCTTCCCCATCTCCAGAGCCATGACAGGCATCTCTTCCAGCCCAAGGCACTGTAAATATTTACTTTGTACCAAAATAACAGCTCTGCTGTAGGAGACATGCCGTACATATTTCAGCTTTCCTCACTGCTGCCGTCAGCACAGCCCACTGAGGAACCTCCCTCTGCACAGGGCATTTTAACCCCACTGTCACTTAGACCCGGACTGGAAGGGACCTGTGAACAATTTAGACCATCTCTGCCACTCACTTCCACTGGATACTGTTCTTGGATTTCTTCTCGATCAACCCGATGCCTTCCAGCACATTTGTGATATCGTAGATCCGTCGCTTCTGTCGCACAGCCAAGGTATCTGCAGCCTGCAAAAAAAGGTTAAGACACTTAACTCCACGCTCTCAGTCATGCTTGAGCTCCTTCCTGCCCGTCAGACCAATTCCTGGCCAAGCACTTCACTCCCCATCTCATGCCTCTGCTGTTCCAGCGCTTCAAGTTACAGAGATGTAACCTGTCACAGTGTCATGGGACCACGGGAAGAAGTCACTCATCCTTCGCTCCTTTTCTTACCCTGCAACCTGCCTACTAAACACAAACCAAGTTCCAGCCATCCAGCTCACAGTGGATCCAAAAAATCACCATTCCCCAGCTGCAAAGCAGTTCAGCAGCCTGAAAATTCAGTGCTCCTTCAGGGTAAAAGAGATGGGGATGGGAAAGAGAACACTGAGGGCTGTCTGTGCGACTGACAACAGTTCTGTGAAGTCAGTATTCAAAAGGCCTTTTCTAAATTGGATCTGATGTTGATTGATAGAGAACATTTTTTTCAAGAGGCATTTGAAAAAATGCAACTTTTCCTCTGTTTAAAAGACAGGATGCCAGGTGGAGAGCAAACATGAGCAGCCCTGGGGCTTCTCTGCCTTGCTCACACAGCTCTTCTCCCCTCAGGTTTGGGGACATAAAGAAGTGAGGGGTATTTTTATAAACCACAGCAGAGGAACTTCACCTACAGAAAAGGCCTGGGATTAGTTACTTCCTCTAGGTGAAGATCTTAAAAAAATGAAGAAGCAAGAAGCATTCACTTCTGCACAGGCTAAAGGCATCGGGGACAACCTTTGGCAGGTGAATGTGACCACGCTCGCCCTCCTGGTGTTTGCCGGGAGGTCTAAGCGCTGCAGGGAGGAACAGTTTCTGTCGGTCTCGGAGGCTTTACAGGGCTGGATCATTATGCTGAGGGGCAAGAGCGCAGAATAGAACGAGGCAGTGTTCCAAATGAAGCACACAAACACCTGCAGAGCCAGGCGAGGTTCCGGGGAAGGCAGAGCGGCTGGGACAGCCCGATGGGGCGGGGAGAAGGGCAGGAGCGCTGTGAGGGCTGCAGGGCTGGCACCTCCTGCTGCACCCCCGGGCACCCCTTCCCTGCCCCGGGACCATTACGGCTGGAAAAGCCCTCCAAGACCATCGAGCCCAACCATTAAGCCGGCACCGCTAAACCCCGTCCCTAAGCACCGCATCCACACGTTTTCTGAACGACCCCGGGCAGCCGGTCCCAGTGCCCGGCTTTCAGTTCCCGTGAAAGGCTTTCCTCCTAGTCTCCAATCCGAATCACCTGCCGCACCGGGGCGCTCCCCCTTCCAAACCCGCCCCGCTCCCTCAAGCAGCGGCTCCCCCCGGACCCACCCCCGGGGGCGGCGGAGCCCTCGCCCCCCGGCCGGCAGCCCCCGCACCAGCTTGAGGTCGAGCACGCCGTCCTTGGCCTCCTGCAGCAGCGACACGAACTTGGTGGTGAGCAGCCCCAGGCTCTTCTCGTGGCGGCTGGGCGCTCCCGCAGCCCCACTGCCACCGCCACCCCCGGGGGGCTGCGCCCCGCACTCCGCCATCTGCCCGCCGCCGGCTCCGCGGCCGCGCATCCGCTTCCGGGCCGCGGGGCTCCCCGGGAACCTCCGGGGCGGGGACGGGGACGGGAACTCCCCGCCACCACCTCCCGGGATGGGGGGAGAGGGGTTGGGGTATCCCCCCCTCTCCCCCGGGTAAAGCCGCGGGGAGCATCCATCCCTCACCCCCCCCCCCCGTCCTGTGGTACCAAAGCCAAACCTCCGCCCCTGTGCCCGGCGATAGGGGCGATTTGCTGCTCCCAACACACATACACACACGGAGGAATCTTCCACGCTGGGAATCCTCTAGCCTCGTGGGAGGGAGGTAGTGGTAGGGGTATATCTCTCCAGGTCCATCCATCCCCGCTTCCACGCCCTCTCGGCTTAGGGTCAGGCTGGCATAGTTGATCCCCTCCCGGCTGGTCCAGCCTTCGGGGGGGCTCCCACTGTGGACGGGGTGAGGTCTGACGGGCACTCGGGCATCCCGCTGTCCTCCCCGGGAGCACGGAGAGGGCTTTGTGTCCGGGAGAACGGGGGTGCAGGGGAGGGCACGCAGGGTGTGACTTCCAGGACCAGAGGAAAACAGCCTCAAGCTGAGGCTCCCCTCAGGAGGGGGTGGTTAGATTGGATATTGGGGAAAAATATCTTCGCGGAAAGGGTGGTCAGGCATTGGAACAGGCTGCCCGGGGCGGTGGTGGAGTCACCGTGCCTGGAGGCGAGGATGTGTCACTCGGGAACATGGCTTAGCGGTGGGTTTGTCAGTGGACTCGATCATCTTAGGGCGCTTTTCCAACAGAAATGATCCTCTGGTCTCCTCTCCCGGCTGTCGCCGTTGCCTTCCCGTGTCCCCCCCTCCCCTCCGCCCCCCGTCCCTGACGTCCTGAGCGCGGCTGCGGGAACACAATGGGGCCCTGAGGAGCGCGGCTGCTCCGGCTGAGGAAACGGCTGCCGGCTTCCTCCGCAGCCCTGCCCTGGCCCCCGCAGCTCCACGCAGCCCGGACGACCATGGGCATGTCTGCGGAGGACGAGCGCGCCGCCAGCCCCAGAGGTAACGGGATGGTGCCCGGCGAACCGGGCAGGGAAGGGGTGCTACTGCTTGCGGCACATTCTGGGGGCTCCCCTGCCCTCTGTCTGCCTCACCAGCCCCCTGGACCTTTTCCCTGTGCCTTGTGTTCTTGGGTGGGGTGGAAGCCTGGCTGAGCTTCCCGCTGGTGATAATCTGCGCCGGGGGCAGCGCATCTTATCCTCAGAGCTGCTGTCCTCCTCCGAAGCCCCCCGGACCCCGAGGCTGCCGGTGGATTCCCAGCAGAGCAGCAGCCTGGCTTGGCACTGGGTGACATCCCTGCGGGGCTGCAGGGAGTGGCTGGGGATGGGGTGAGGAGAGTGATTAAACTGTCCCCCCACCCCGTTGGGGACAGGGACTGGTGTGTGATAACTGCGCTGGTTCTCAGCCCTCCACTTTGGCCAGGAGGCGTTTGACACGGCTTTGGACCCTGTGCCAAGGGGAACACTGGGCCCTCCACACTGTCGGAGCTTTTGGAAGCTCAGGAGCCTCCCATCCTCACCTTTGCCTGGCTCTCCTCCCTGCCAGAGCTGCCGCCTCTCCATCCCTCCTGCTGACTCACTGCCAGAGTCTCAGCCCTGCTGGGGACTTCCCAGGTGGCATCAGACCCCCTCAGACAACCCCCCGTTGTGTTTGGGGGAACAACTGGGCTGAGTCACAGTTTCCCAGGGCAGCCTTCTCACTGCCACAGCCACTGTGACAATACCGACCTGTAGCTGTGGCACCTTGTGGGGCCCTTGTGGAAGTACCCACTTGGTGCCATCCTGTCCAGCTTCCCACATCGGGGTGTGCTTGGAAGTCTGCTGGCAGCCAGCTCCCTGCCTCAGGGGCTCTTCCTGCCCCACTTCTTGTGCTCACTGACCCCTGGCTCCATCCCCAGACGAGGAGTGGCCGGAAGCAGAGAAGGCCGAGAAGCTGGCGAGAGGAGCCGCTCTGAAATGGGCTTCGGGGGTGTTTTACCGCCCCGAGAAACTGGAGGGGCTTGGGCATTACCGGAGCCGAGAGACGCAGAGGAACAGCTCCATCCAGTCCCGGCTGAAGGTGGGTGTTTGCCATGTGGACATACCTGCAAGGGCTGTTCCAGTCCTCCTGCACACCTCCCTCCTCAGGGTGACCTTTTTATATCACCCAAGGAATGATCAATCTTTCTGAGCACTGCAACCTTCTCCTGATTATTTTGGAGGTGGTTTCTCCTACTCTTAGTGTGCTTGAATTATCCAGGAGGCAACTTGTTCTAAGTGATGTGGCCTCAGAGAAAGCAACTTGTTTCTGGTGATGCTGGGCAGAAGGACAGTGGCACCAGGAGATGGGCATTAAGTGGGTGGATAGGTCATGGAGATGTGCCAGTGCCACTGCAGGGCTGGAAACGATGGAAATCCATTTGGGAGGAGGGTTTGTACAGCCACTTCATGCCATCCATATGCCTTGGGGGGGTACACAAGGGCCCTGTGGCCTGCTGCTCTTTTGCAGAAGCAAAGTAGTATTTTTAAAGTGAAAGGAGACATCTGGTTACTGCCCATCCTGTGGTCTTGGTCACCCCAAAGTGATGCCCTTCTCCCACCTCATGCACAGCAGCCATTGCCCCTCACCCCACCCCCTATGAGCCAGGACAAACAGTGTGGGAGTCCTCCTGCCTTGTGGAGCTGCTCCACTACCCCTCCATCCTCTTCTGCTCCCCAGTCAACCGTCCAGTCCTACCTGGAGGGGGTGAGTGCGGGGCTGGAGCAGCTGCGGTCGGCGGCGCAGGAGGTGCAGAGCGTGTGCCAGGACCTGGGGGCTGCGCGCTGGGCCCTGCTGGACAGCGCTGACCACTTCCAGGGCCTGCAGCAGATGAGGGCGCTGGTGGAGGAGCACGTCCAGCTGGCCTCTGTGGTCCAGGTGCTGCCACAGATCTTCTCGGGTAAGGCACTGGCCCGGTCCAGGTGGGTTTGGGCTGGAAGGCAGAGGGGAGAACTTCAGTCCGACCTCGGGCTCCATGCAGGGCTGGCGGCAAAGCTTGAGCAGGTCACTCTGGCTTTGCCTGTTGGGAAAATCTCCGTGGATGGAGATTTCACTGCCTCCCCAGGGCCTGATCCAGCACAATGTTCCCAGAGCCCCAGACCTCAGACCCTTCCCCTCACCGTCTCCCTGATAACCTGCACCCATGTCCTTGGTGGAAAACCCCTTTGCCCCCCGCACTGAGTCCTGGCTCCCTCTCCCACAGTGCACGAGGTTTTCTCCCATACCCTGCAGCTGCTCCATGGGCAGCGTCTCCTGGAGGCCCACGCGGAGCTCATGATGGTGGAGCACCTCCGGGACGACATCCTCTCCCGGCTGCACCTCCGCGGGCTCTCCGCTGCCCAGACCACTGTGCTGTCCTACTTCAGCGGCCTGCAGCAGCTTAACGAGACCCTGGCCAAGCAGCTGTGGGACATCGTGGGCAGCAGCCTGCGGCTGGTGCGGGAGGACCCCGTGCCGTTCGTCACCGCCGTAAGGATCATCGAGCGGGAGGAGAAAATAGATGACGCTCTGCTGCTGGAGGCCACCTTCCTGCCCCCTGGCCGCCCGAAGGGCTGGAGGCAGAAGTTCTACCACGTGCTGCAGGACACCATCGCAGGAGCCCGCTTCCGTGCTGCTCGTGTGGACGCCGAGGGGCCGGGGCTGGCCAGGCACCTGGCAGCGCTGCAGAGGGACGTCGTGTCCGAGCTGCGCGTGGTGAAGGACCTGATGGTCCAGTGCGTCCCAGCTCACTACAACATCCTCAGTGTCTGCACTGCCACCTTCCACCAGGCCCTCACCAGCCACCTCCAGGAGATCCTCCGGCAGGACCTGGACAAACAGGGGCTCTTCCTCCTCCTGGAATGGGCGCTCCATGTGTACCGCAGGTCAGCACCCAGCCTGGCACCGACAAAGCAGGGATTGTTGTGGAGAGCTGGGTGGTTCACCAGCATGTGGGTGGGTTGGGTACCAAGTGATGACCAGCAGGAAGACAGAGGGAGAGGTATGAACTCTGGAAAACACAGAGTCATCCCAGCCCTGACCCACCTCTGCCTTCCAGCCCAGAGATGATGGGTCACCCTGACCTTCTCCCAGAAGTGGATGTTTCTGCTCTGGGTCCCTTGATGTCCCCTGAGCTTGTGGATCAGACAGAGACGAGATACGTGGTGAAAGTCAAGGTGAGTGGAGCAGGGACCTCAGTGACCACCACTGAGCCAAGCATCTGCTCTGACAGCCCCCCAGCAGACACAAGCCTGTGGGACAAGGCCCAGGACTCACTGCCGTGCTGTGTTGGGTCTCAAGGCAGTCAATACTTGACTTCTTGGGCCTCCTGTGGTGGGTGTCCGTCCTGCAGGCCAGCGTGCTGGAGTGGATGCAGAGGACCCTGGAGGTGGAGTTCAAGGAATGGTTCAGGGAAGAGGAACCCGAGACAGACCACCAGGGATTCTTCCAGTCGGCCCTGCCTGTCATTGTCATGCAGGTGGGTCCCCAGCACCACGGGTGCAGCTGGAGCATGGCCATGCTAAGAGCTCCCAAAAAGGGGGCCATGGCTTGCAGCCTCTCCCTGACTCACCTCCACTCTCCTCTCCCGCTGCAGATGCTGAATGAGAACATCCAGGTAGCCTCCTTGATCAGTGACTCTCTGCAGCAGAAGGTTTACAACATGGCCTTGGAGGAGCTCGAGGCATTTCTGGGCCGGTTAGTGGAGCCCCTCGCACCCCTGCCCGTCCTCACAGACCCTGGGCCCCGTGGCCAAACATCATGGGCTGGTGGTGGAGATCTGCTGTGGGGCACCCCAGTCTCACCCAGGTCACAGAAGGCTCAACAGCCTTTCTCTTGAAGGCATCAGCTCTCAGGGCCCACTGCCCAAAATGTTTCTCTACTGTCCCAGGGGGGGCCCAGAATGGTGGGACAGCCACCTGTCACTCTCCAGCCTGATGGCAGGATCTGGAAAGAGCCAAATGGGCTGAGGGCGGTTGTGGGAGGTCCACGTGCCCCCAGGAGCATCCCAGCTCCGTGTCCTTGTGGTGGGACTGCTCTGCCCGCCCCTCTGTGTTGCAGGCTGCGGGAAGCCCTGGTGCAGTGCGGGAAGGAGCACCAGCAGGACCGGGCTGTGCCCAAGTACTATGTCTCCTACCTCCTGGCCACGCTCAACAACAACCTGGCTCTCAGGTAACCTGCACCAGCACCACGTAGCTCTTGCAGCAACCCCACCACCCACAGGGGAAGCCACTCGCTCCCCGTCCTCCTGCAGGACCAGTGTCCCCACTGTGCTTCCCAGGCTACTTGTACCTCTCTTCTCTCTTGTAGCAACTCTGTCTCCTCCCTGCACCCCGACACTGCCCACAGAGAAGTCCCTGCATCCCTCCGGGCTGCTCTAGACAGGATGCAGAAGAAAGCCTGCCAGCTGCTGCTGGAGGAGCTGCTCCTGGACCTGCAGGTACGTTTGCCCACAGCACCTGAGCCTGACAGGCCTGCAACAAACCTGGCCCCAGCAAGAACAGCCTTACAGCAAAACCCCAGACACGAGTTATTCCTGCCAGGGATCCCTGCCGTGTGCTCCATACCCTGCTATCATCCTGCAGACATCTCTGCCAGCCTGGCTCCCAGACCCTGATAAACCACCCCATGTCTGTCCCCAGCCAGCACTGCCCCGTATCGCTGGGGCAGATGGTTTGTGGCCCCCAAATCACCAACGGACAGAGACCAGGAGCCAGGCCCCCCCCAGGCTGCCTCATGCTCCTTCCCATGGCTGTTTTGTGGCAGAAAACCAGCTGGAGAGCAGCAGTGTCCGATACAAATCCATGTGCAACTGCCCAAGTCGTTTCCTGCCAGTGTGGTCAAATTTAGCTTTCCTGGAGTCTGGACCAAAAATCTGGAATAATTAACGGCATTGCTATTTAGGGCTTGAAAACAAAGGAAGAGCCAAAGGGTGAGGAGCTTGCCGGCAGCAGCCGGGGCCCTAGCAGAGACAGAGGGAATGTGTGCCTGCAGGCAGGAAGACAGGCAAGGACAGCAGGGCAGGAGCTGGAAATCGAAGCCCTCAGCCAAAAACATGCTCTGTCTACACCAGGGAAGTGGGGAGGAGTGGAAATTAAAATCACAGCAAGACAGGCCAAAAGCGAGCGTGTGAGGAGCAGCTTGCTGCCTACACAGGTGCCCCAGATGGGGCTCTTAGGGTGTCAGGGAGGGACAGCCCCAGTGGGTTTCCATAATTTCCTAACCTAGACCACTCTTCTGTTTTCATATTGACTTTTGGCTGGCAGCAGGGGGTTTTGCAAGGCAAAGTGGCCGGGCAGCAGGTGGGCACCAGCTGTGGGTGTGGTGCCACCCTGAGCTGGCAGCTGCTGGGGGGAGTGATGTGACAGTGCAGGGCACAGACGCTGCTCCTCCGCTCCTTTCAGCCCCTCTGCCTGCAGCTGCCTTCCCGCAAGTGGCTCTCTGGGTCCCAGCTCGCCGGCAGCATGTGTGAAGTGATCGACAAGTATGCAAAGGACTTCTCCCGCGTCAGGAAGCCCGTCTTCACGGTACTTGGAACGGCTGTTTGTCTGCAGGGCAGGGAGGCAGGGCAGTGGGGTGCCACGCTGGGGTGCTGGGGATTCGGTCGCTGCTGGGTTTGCCAGAGAGCCTGTGTCCTCCCAGAGCAGTCCAGAGAGCACCACCACACAGAGGTGTTTAGGGCTTCCCCCAAATCTCTTTTCTCTGTGCCTTCAGCCAAGGGTCTTCCCAGCAGGTTCTCCATGGCTTGGTGTTGCATCCAGCCCTTTTCCTCTTTGCCTTTCCCTGGGGAACTGGGGTCTGACAGGCAGGCAGTGCCAGCACTGACAGCTCTCCCCTGCCCAGCTCCTGCTGATGGAGAGCGAGCTCCTGGTGGCGAGCCAGTACCTGCGGGCGCTGATGCAGAGGAGGATGGTGTGCAAGAGCGAGGAGGAGCGGGCCCAGCTCTGCGACCGCCTGCTGCAGGACGCCACGCAGCTCCGGGAGCTCTTCTGTGGCCTGGTGAGAGGGGCCTGGGCGTGCTGGGGAGCCGGGGCTGTGCCACAGGAGGGCACCATCACCCAGTGAGGTCGTTAAAGCAGCTCACAGCTCACCTCCCTCACCCTCCTGCAAGCAGGGTGGGTACATCAGCCCATGAACAAGACACTGTTACACTTGGGTGGTTGTGAGGCCAAGATGGGAGGAACTGGCTGGATTAAGGATTTGGGGGACCATCACCCTGCTCAGCAGCCCCTGGTGGGTGGGACACGCTCAGTGGGAAGAAAAGAGCTGCAGAGAACCAGGTCCCCACGTGGGCACCAGGACGCAGCTGTGTCTCACTGTGGTCTCACACCTGGCTGCTTTCCTTCCCAGGGCCTGGATCAGAGCCAGCAGAGCCTGGAGGCCGTCTTTGCTCTGCGGGAGCTGATCTGCCTCAAAGACCCAGCACTGCTCAGCCTGGAGGTGCTGGGCTTCATCACCAAGTACCCTGATGCCAGGTAAGGTACCTCCTGCAAGAGGGGGTAGGTGGGAGTCCATCCAGGAGAGCCAGTCTGGGGCTGGACCCTGTGAGGTGACACTGCAGAGCAGGCAGAAACCTGAGCCTTCTCCCCCTTCTCCCTGACTCACCTCTTGCTCTCTGCCCAGCGACGAGCACATCTCCACCTTGCTGGACCTGCGGGGCGACGTCTCCAAGGAAGTGCGGCACGTGGTGCTGGAAATGATGGCTCAGCACCCCCAGGTCCTGCCCGAGGGCTACCGGCCCATCTTCAGCACCATCCTGGTGCCCGTGCCAGAGCTGCCCTTCTGCCTTCGCAAGGGCAAGTGTGCCTGACGCTGCCCCCCACACAGGGACAGGCCACAGGGGCATCTCTGCAGCTGCAGGGGGGCAGGAATGGAGGTGACACGTGGAATCCCCTGCCCTGCATTGGGGACAGTCTGGATATGACATGTGCCATCCTCCTCTGGTCGTGCCTCACGGAGCAGACTGTCCCCTGCAGGCACCAATTCTGGGATACCTGGATGAGGGGAAATCCAGCCTGTAGCTGTTTTGCTGGCCTGCTGGGACAGTGACTGAGGGCTGCTCGGGCCTGGCCTGTTACCTGCAGGAGGAAGAGATGTTGTAGAGCATACAAGAGTTTGCAGCTGGGGCAAATCTGTCTCTCCATGGGGCTGTAGGGATATCTGGGTTTCTCCAAGTCTCCAGACAGCTCCCTGAGGCAGCAGGTCCAGGCCATGGGAGCCTGCTACAATCCCAGCTTCCAGACAGACTGGAGTCTTACTGGGAACAGGCTGGCAGGAGGATTTTAGGCATGGGAGGTCCTCTGGATTCAGCCCTGAGGTCAGGTGTTGCTGCTCCAGCCCGGGCCCTGCGTGGCTGGTGGAGAGCAGCTCAGCCAGCTCCTCGTGGCTCATGGCCATGGAGAAGGGCACCAGGTGGTCTCCCTGCCCTGGGCAGCACCATCAGCTCTGGGGTCCTGCTGACCTGCCAGACTTCCAGGCTCTGGCTCATTTGCCAGCATCCAAAACAGGACTGGAGTCCAAGGCTCTCCAGCTGCGTGGAGAGCGTGGCTGTGTCTGGTGTTCGAGCATCCTCCTGCTCAGGGTTCCTCCGTGATGGGCAGCACTGCCCTGAGCACTGGCTGTCCCTCCATCCTCTGCTGCTGCCCGGCCCTTGGCCATCTCCTCCCCAGGTGCCATGAGAAGATCAGGAGCAGCCTTTGTCTCTGCCTACATCCTTGTGCCCAGCCCCTGCAGCGCCCTGGGAGACATCCACGCTGTGCAACGCTTCCTGCCCTGGGGTGGGCTGCATCCTGCTGTCCTTGTGTGGCACCACTGCTGGAAATAAAGGCCTGAACTGTGCACTCACTCCCCAGTGTCCAGGCTCTGCTCCCTGGAGGGTCAGGACAGGGATCAGGGCATGTGGGTGGCACAGGGTGGGGGGGAACCATCACCCCGGGGCTGGCTCCCTGCAGCTGGTGCCACCTCGAGAGATCACCCAGGGACACGGGGGATGAGGGAGACGCTGCATACCCCAGGCCAGGCTGGGGGCAGGGTCAGGCAGCTGTAGTGCTGGGAGGGTGCTCAGTGGTGGGCTCAGCCTCATCGTGGGGAGGTGCCCACTGCTGTCCTTGGGGCTCACAGTGTGCTTGCCCAGCTGGCCACAGCTCCCACTGCCTGGGAAGGGATCTGCCCTCCTCACCTGGCTCTGAGACTCGCTCACCTGTACCAGGGACGTGGTTCAAAGGGTGGCCCTGAGCCCTGGGAACATCCAGCTGGGACCAGCGCTGGCCCAGGCCAGGACTTCATGGCCACATGGAAAAAAGGCTCTAGTGCCAACAGATCTGAAACAGATTTGGCACAGGATGACCCCCCACACCCCAGGCACTGGTGCTCATCCCACCACGTCCAGCCCCACTGCTACCCCAGCTGTGTGCCCACGAGCAGTCCCCCACGCCCCCATCACAGCCCCGAGGTGCTCTGCCCTCTCCAGCTCCACAGGCTGCAGCGAGAACTGACACAACTCGTTACAGCAGCAGCCCAAGCACCCCAGGTGTTTTCAGCAGTACCTTCCCACATCCCTGTTTGGAGGGGCACGGTATGTGCCAGGCTTGGCCCGTCACTGCTGCCCACAGCTGACACAAGGCCACAGGGGGACCTTGACTACAAGCCACGTGGCCTCCTGGCCGCTATAAAGCTGGTGGCCCGCAGTGGCTCAGCCTGCATCTGTCCAGGATGGCGTTCCTGTGGGTAGTTGCTTGCCTGGCCCTCGCCAGCACCGTCTCCGGTAAGTGCTGCCCGTGGGTGCAGGGAGGTCTCAGGGTGCGGCAGGACACATGGGAGGGGGGCACAGAACCACCTGCACCAGCGCAGGCAGCCCCCAGATAGGAGCCCTGAGCTTTTGGGGTCACCCTTGTGCCCGCCTGCCTCTCCTGCAGGGTGTGGGGTGCCCGACGTCAGCCCCTCGGTGGCCTACAGCGAGCGGATCGTCAACGGGCAGAACGCCGTGCCCGGCTCATGGCCCTGGCAGGTGTCCCTGCAGGTACAGCACCGGCACAGCAAGCCGGGCCCCGTGGCTGGGTGGGCACATGGGGACCTCTGAGCGTCCCCAGCCTGGGGGTGCTCAGCCTGCCCAGCCCCAGCTCCTCCTCCCTCTTTGCTCCCCAGACCCGCAGCGGATCCCACTTCTGCGGCGGTTCCTTGATCAACCAGTACTGGGTTGTCACAGCTGCCCACTGCAACTTCAAGTAAGGAGCCCACGCCTGGCCAGCCCACACTGGTGCCACTCTCAGGGGTCTGGAGCGTGCTGGGCACTGCTGAGTGGCACTCGGGTCAGCCCCAAAGGCCTGAGCAGCCCAGGGCTTCCTCCCCAGCTGTGCCCATGGTGGCTTCCCTTGGGTTCCCGTTCCCAGCTGGGGTTTTGGATGCCCCGCTCTCACCTCTCTCTCACCTCTCGCAGCCCCAACGCCCACGTCGTCGTCCTCGGGGAGTATGACCTGAGCTCCAGCGCCGAGCCCGTCCAAGTGAAGACGGTGTCCAGGGTGAGCGGGGCTGGCGCGGTGCGGGGACGGGGCGGCGGCTCCGCGGCCGCTCCCGCGGGGCCGGGATGAAGCGCCGCGGTGTTTCCCTGCAGGCCATCACCAACCCCGGCTGGAACCCCAACACCATGAACAACGACATCACCCTGCTGAGGCTCTCCACGCCCGCCCAGCTGGGATCTCGTGTGTCCCCCATCTGCCTGGCCCCCGCCAACCTGGTTCTGCCCAACAACGTCCAGGCTGTCACCACCGGCTGGGGACGCACCAACCCCAACTGTACGTGTGCTGTGGCTCCAGGGAGGGCTGTCGCTCTGCCTGGGGGCTCTGAGGGTGCAGGGCTTTCTGTGGGGGTGACACATCATGTGTGTGTGGAGCAGGAGGGAGCTGGGCAGTGGAGTTACCCTGAGTGTGCACAAGAGTGCATACGTGTGTGCTGGTGCACACACAGGTGTCAGTGTGTGCAGATGTGTGTGTACCCCAGGAATGACTCTGCACAGGCACAAGCCTGCCCTTTCTCAGGGCTGCATGCAGGGAGTGATCCTGCCCAGGGAAGAAGGGGTGGATTGGCACAGAGGGGGAAAGCGCTTTGCATGGCAGCACCCACGTGTTCGGGAGCACCAGCAGGAGCTTGCCCAGGGCACCCACGTGCTTTCCAGGAGACTTACCAACACTGAGGTGATTTAATGGTGCTTCTTCCCCTAGCTCAAGCCCTGGCAACGGCCCTGCAGCAGGTAGTCGTGCCCCTGATCTCCCAGACCCAGTGCATGCAGTACTGGGGCAACCGCATCACCAGCGCCATGATCTGCGCCGGTGGGGCCGGTGCCACCTCCTGCCAGGTAAGGAGACGAGCTCCTGCTGCACCACAGGGTGGGTGGAGGAAGAGAAAGAAACCTGGGGTCTTGCTGAGCTCCCACTGCGTCGCAGGGAGGGTGGAGGAGGGGGAGATGTGGCACCTTACACCCCTGGAGCCAGAGATTTAAGCCACAGCACGTGGCTGCGCGCAGGGGAGCAGCTGGGTGGGGCGGCAGGGACCGTTCTGGAGCACGTGCCAGGAGCACCAAGCACGACTCTTCTCCGCAGGGTGACTCCGGCGGACCTCTGGTGTACCAGAGCGCCAACGGCTGGATGCTGATCGGCATCGTCTCCTGGGGAACCTCCAACTGCAACACCCGCACTCCGGCCATGTACACCCGCGTCAGCCAGTTCCGCAACTGGATCGACACCATCATCGCTTGAGGCCGAAGCTGCTGGCACTGTGATCCCTTCACTGGGACTAATAAAGTAGCAAGAGTTTGCTTGTGGCAAGCGCTGCCTCCGCCTCCTTTCTTCTCGTGATGCAGAGCAGGGTGGAAGGCGTGGGGCGGAGTCTGGGGCACCCCACGCTCCTCTCCTGAACCCAAGAACTTGCCAGAGCTGGAGCTCCGTGCCCAGCTGGGACCCAGGGGGAGGGGTGAAGCCAAGAACACGATGCTGGGGCAGAGGGGGAGCAGGGCTGGCTGTGCCTCAAGGGCTGTTAACCACAAGTACTGGTTCCTGGCTGCTCAAAACAGAGCTGGTGATGGGAAACTGTGGAAAGGAGCAGGATCAGACTGTCCCAACTTGAGGCGTGGGGTTTACTTTTCCCTAGCCGTGATGTGAGTGCGATACAAAACCTTTCCTGTGTGAATCACAGCCCCCAAAATGCTGTAATCACTCTATCAAGCAGCTGCAGAGAGAATGTGATGCTACACAAGGACATACCCACAGGAAGGGTATGGAACAGCAACAGAGGGCAAAGACAAATAGTCCAGCCCATACGATTCAGATTAAAAAAAACTCTGCTCAAATAAAGCCCAGGGCTGATAAATTTTAGTTTGGCAGGATAAAATTTAGTTTCATTTAGTGGTTCGCTCTGCAGGACATTCCTAACTGACCTTAAAACCCCCGTGGATGTCAGAGATGTGGGAAGGGGCCACGTGGGAAGAGGAAAGTGCTGGCTACGAGGAGCTTCAAACAGGAACTGACCAACTGCAGCTCTGTGGGTCATCTGCTCTGTGTGCTCAGGTCACTGTCAGCCCTTCCACCACAGGGACAGGGTCCCCTGCCCCTGAAAAATCCCCTTTTCTAGGAGGAGGTGGCTCAAGAGGGGTGGGACTGATCACTTGATACTACAGGTTTTGCTCAGAGTGAAACTGTAGAGGTGACAAGTAGCTGTGTGCAAACCAGAGCGTTTCTCTGGCCCAGTTTTGCCACCTTGCAGACAAAGAAAAGTGAAGACCATGTCCCAGAGTGCTTGTTAAGCCTCCCAACCCTGCCTTCCAGCAGCAGGCTGAGTGCCTGCCTCACTCACAGCATCCCATGGACGCCCCAGCCCTGCACAAGGTCTCCCTTGGGCAGCTGCTGCGATACATCAGCAAACTATTCACCTTCTCGCTGTGATCCCAGAACGTGTTGGAGAGGTGAGCAGCTCCTGGCTTTCCACGTGTTTACTGACCATCATTCCCAGCCTGGAAATTGGCGCCTTCCAGCAGTGATCCAGGAGGCAGAAGTAACGACAGCAGAGCCACGGGGGTACACAGAATACATGGACATGTTTTAGCAGACCGAGTACACCAAATAAATAATTCTGTACACTCTAATTGTAACATTACGGACTAATTACAATGATTCCAACCTCATCCGACGCGACAGTCCCTGGAGCGAAGCCAGGACTCAAAAGGCAAGTCACAGAACGGGACACTTCTCAAAACAGTCCCTTGAGGAGACTGACTGGGTACGACTGGAATTACCTCCAAACGATTCCAACCCAGCACCGGAAACCGGGCGACCAAAAATAACATCAAGTGCCGGAAGATCTCGGATCCCGGAGACCTTCCCGGGAGGTGTCTTTCCGTAGTGAAAGGCCACAGGAAAACTCCAGGCATCTGAGCGTCCACACGGGAGCTGCTGGTTTGTAACACACCTCGCTGGGGCCGTGGAGCTGTCCCAGGATCTCTCTGGCAGACAAACAGTGCAACGACACCTGCAGCAGCAGCGAGACGCTCGCCTGGGCAGGGCAGGACAGGGGAGGAGGGATAACTGTCACCAGGCAGAGCTCCCTCTGCTCTCAGGACAACGAGGGTGGAAGGTGTGTGATGCCATTGCATCCCTGCCGCTTCACAGTGACTCCTTTGGGAGGGTTCCTGCACAGTAAGGCACAGCAGGCACCTGCCTCCGGAGCGCCCAAGAGCTGCGTTCCTAATCCAGGGTGAAAGAGGGGACTGAGTGGTCAAAGAAAGCACCATAACCCTCCCAGGAGTGGTGAAGGCAACTCAAGAGCTGGGTGTGTTGGCACTGAGTGGTACAGGCACTTTGTGGTATTTTCCAGGAGGAAGCTGAGTGGGGGTGAGAGGCTGGGACAAACCACCCTTCCCTGCAAGTTCCAGGGCTCACACTGCTGCCAGAGAACGGTCTGCAACTCCTCCTCCCCAAAAGCCCAGCTCTGTGCTGCTCTGCATCATTTAGAAAAATAAATTAAGTGAAACAATTGAGATTTTAATTTACGCCACCCCAAACCTTCCAAATCTTGAGTATCATCACTTAAACTAAGAATATGGCCCCACACAGCACCACGAGAGGCCTGTAACAGCCACACAACAGTTGCCCCACGTGGTACAGGATCATATTGAGCTGAGCCTGCACTGCAGGTCCTCAAAGGGAGCCCTCTCCCATGGATGCTTTTACCTTGCCCCAGAATCACCACAGCTCCTGCAGAGCCAAAGCCAGAGCTGCTGCCCAGCAGCAGAGGGAACCATCATCCCTTTTCCAGTTTGTGCCATTAGATAAAGACTCTGTTAGTACTTCAGCCAAACACTCAGGTAGAAAACAGGACTGAGAAATAGAGCAGGGTCTGAGAAAGAATGTAAATTACCAGGACAGAAAAATCTGACCTAAGAGAAGAAAATATCCGGATTCCAAAGGAGTTAAGAGTCTGAGGGTTTATCACATCCAAAACAAACACGTAACACGGGCCCTGCACTGCAGCTGGTTTCCACATTGCTACTGAAGCCAGCAGGTCTGAGCCCTTCTGTCTGGGCTTAAGCTCCTCACAAGGCTCTAAAGCTTTCCCTCACGCAGGGCTGTACTCCTCCAAGAACAACCCAGACCAGGAACTGGCAGGAGCATCTGGATGCTATCACAATCTCAGTGTTAAATAGCACAGACTTCTTCTGGATTGAAGGAAAGGGGGGGGTTTCAACCACTGGGTTGACATGTTAGTTTTTTAGAAGCCTGAGAAGGGTGAGAAGTAAATCAAACATGGACCAGTAATTGCAAAAAGCATTGAAAAATCCACTATGCACTCAAAAACGTGGATATCCATCTGTAGAGCCCCTAACACTATTTCTGGAAGACCTTTTCACATTCTTTTCCAGTAACCCTCAAAAAAAAAAATAATAATCAAGGAATCAACATTCTTTGAAGCTGTAATTCTCTCCCCAAAGAGAGCAGCCGAACTCCCAGGACAAAAGGATGGGATTGTTTTACACAGCACTGCTAAGTTCCAAAAGACAAACAACCCTAATTCTCTTTACTCCCTAAAACTGCATTTCCCTGAAACAGAACACTCTGGGAAGCAACACCCTGGGCTGCTCCACCGTGTCTCAAGATAAGAGAAAATCCCAATTGGGTAAGGACACGATTTGCCACTAGGTGTCATTCCAACTTCATTTTCACTGCATGAACCAAGGGAAGGAAAACAAAAAGTACTCAGAGACTTGTACCCCAGCTAATACAAAGACTGCACTCAGCAATGGTCTGGAACATGCAATCCTTACCTGTATTCTCCAGCCCACACAGGACCAAAGGAAGGCTTCCAAAAAAAACCCTGCCAGCCAAATTAAGAGCCACTATTAAGAGCCAAAGAAGGACATTAAAAAAAATAAATTGAAGAGCAAAAACATTTCAGAGATTTTAGCTTCTAAAATCCCCCAAACAAGGCACTCCTGAAACGTGTAAACTCCTGAGGCTTAAGACCAACTGAGCACGGAGATGCTCCTGTGGAATGAAGACAGATGATCAAGGTAATTCACAGTGAAGAGCTTCTTAGAGGACAGATTGAAGGCACCTGGACTATGGCTCAGAATTACAGCACTTTGCCTGTCCCTCCCTGCACCAGACCCAGGTGAAAACACGCCCCAATTGCAAGGATAAAAGCACCCAAGGAATTGTTTCTAAGCTGGACCTTCCGACGTGGCGCTTGGATCTTCACAGCTTTCCACACAGACCGAAGGAAAGATCACTCCAGGGACACTTGGGGGGAGCTCTGCTCATCTTTCCTCTGCCCACACATGTTTTTGTCTGAGTTCCTGTAAATACTGAATTTAGACAAAGAAGAGGGAAGGAGCCAACAGCATTCTAATCGAATGATGGAAGGAAAGCCCGGAAAATTTTCCTCAAGTTTACGTTGACTTTTCCATGCAAACAAGAAGACATCGAATTTGTGAAGAGAATTAAGAGTTCCTTTTCCTAGAAAAGCCAAAGCCCCTTATTGGATGGCCTTGGTCCTCTTGTTACAATTCCCAAGAAGCGGAATGCTCGGGGACCACAAACACCTCCGTATCACAGAGAGGCAGAGATCCAGTACTGCTCATGGATGTGATGGATCCTCCCCTGTGCCAATTCACCCCCAGGCACAGAGCATCACCACCAAAACCTGACACTGCCAGGAACCTACACGGCAACATCTCGCCTCCCACAACGTATTCCACCCCAAAGTCACCACGGATGACACCGCTCTGAACTTTTCCCGGTGAAAAACCAGTTTGGAAAAGAGCAACGAAGCAAATGGTGTCTCAGATGAGAAGACTGCTTTCTGTTTTGTGAAGGTGCAGAAAGAAGCATGGTTAGCCCAGAGCTCAATGTCCTGACCTCCTCCCCACCTTTATTTCTCCCTCACCCCACAAGAGAAGGATGAAGGGACATTAAGGGCAGACATCTGCACAACGCCTGTGCATTTCGATGCTCTAGTGGTCAACAGGAAGGGTCTCAGGTTCTAGAGATCCTGGCTCAGTTCATCAGTGCGACCCCCTCACACTGGCAAAATACCTGTTTTAGGGATAAACATGCAAAAATAATCTGGGGAGGTAAAAGAGCTCACAGTGCCTGGGTGTGATGCTCCAAACACACCAAAGACTCTTCGAGTAACGGCTCAGAACCAGAAGTGCTCCGAGGGAGCATCCTGCCATCACCTCACGTGCAGGGCACCCATGGGCCAGCTGATGCTGGTCTCAGAGGGGCTCCTGCTTTCAGAGAGCTGTTCTGCAGTAGCATGAGGGACACTGAGTCCTTTGTGAAGCAAAACGTGGCAAGCTGGCTGCTCTGTCAGAAATCACATCTAGTTTATAGCTCGTGGTAACAAAACCACGTGAGGAGGTAACTGACACTGAAGACATTTTTGTTTGCAGTCCACAGAGCTGAAAAAAACAGGGTTTGGGAGTTCTTTGGTATCTATTAACGCTGAAGGAAAAAAGACTGCCTGTGACATGGCAGGATGGTCACTCAGAGAAAGGGGAGCCTGCAAAGGATGAAAAGCTTCCAAAAGAACATGCAAAACCATGCAAGGAATTTAGAATTCACCCCTGCTACACACAGTGGCTGTCCTCAGGTTTCCTCTGCTGTATTCCCCACTGCATGCTTTGGCACACCAGGCTGGGCTTGCTGTGGTTATACCCCATCCCGGGGTGGGAAGGATATCCCTAAGAAATTCCCCTTTTCTTTTTTTGCCTTAGCACAACAGAAAACTCAGTCTTCTCCCACTGAAGCTGCTTTGCTGTTTGCTGACCTAGAGGCCAGCAGAGTGAGAGCTCCCTGGAGATGTGACAGCCCACTTCAGCCCTTGCTGACACTGAAACACAGTGGCACGGGCATCAATCCTGGGAAAAGGCCATGCTCAGCAGTCCCTTGAGCTTGCACGTCCTGCACCTCCTACCAAGAGCCAGGCAAGCCCTTCCCAAGTGCACAGCACGAAGCAAACTGGCTTCATATGAAAAGTTTCAAAACCCAGCATTCTCTTTCATTGCACATCTTGTCTCTGCTACCACGACAAGCCAAATCCACCCTGGGACTGTGCCATCAGCCTCCCTTTGCTGCTGTAACCAGTTGGGAAGATAACTCAGCTCTGCAGCCCCCACTCCCCTGAGAGTCCTCACAGGAGAGCCCCATATCACCCACACAGCACAAGGACACCTGAAAGGCAGCTTTTTCCTGCTGAATTTAAGTCACCTCTAACAGCTCTAAGGCACTTGTGCAGTGTCACTGCTGACACTCCCAGACTGGGCTTCTACTACTCAAGCCCTTGATGCCATGGGGCGATTTGTGGCCATCCCAACAGCTCCCACCTCACTGTTCCAGAGCAGGAATGGCAGTGCTGGGGCAGCACAGGCGCACAGAGCAGGGGAGCCCCATCAAATCTGCAGACAGGGAGCATCCTGGAACCACTGGAGTTCTGGTGCAGTGACACGGTTGGTAACACAGTGGTTATAACCCATCCCAGCTTTGGGGTGGGAAGCACATCCCTAGGAATTCCTTCCCTTTTTTTTTCCCCCCTTAGCACGGACAACTCGACTTCCTCAATTCTCCCTTCGAAGCGTGCAAGGCGTGTAACAGGTCGCAGACACGACAGAGGCATGGCCCAGCCAGAACAACAAACCTGCCTGGCAGGCACCGGGTCTTGCTGCAAACAGGGGAAGGATGAGTGGAGGGGTAAACCCTTGACGTCATCAGGTGGATGGCAGCCCTTGGGGGAAACCTCGCAGCTTCCCCATCATGGAAAACTGCTGTCTGGCATCTCTTTGGCGAGGAGCTGGTGGGCAGCCGGTGAGTCAGAGCTATCCTACTTCTTAACTGCGTATGACTCATGCCAGCTTTGCTGCAAAGGCACCACGGAGTCTGACTAAGCCAGCTCCAAACCTGTGTGCATGGATAATTTTTCAATGCATGCACACACCCACACGTGGATGTGCGTGTGCGCACACACGGGCGCGCGCGTACGGGACGAGAGATTTTGGTCGGGGTTTTGTGGGGTTTGGTTTTTTGGGGGAGAAACTTAACGTTCTGGAATTAATAAATAACTATGAACGACCGAAAGCTCCCAGGATACAGAGAGAGAGAGAGAGAGAGCGAGCTCTTCTCGCCACGTGGCCCCCTTAATTTTTGTACCGCTCGGTGCTCCCCCCACCCCGTTTCTGGCGCGAGATCCCGCGGCACAGCTCGCGGGGCTCCCTTTCCTCCGCACGGGGAGACGGAGGGGGGAACACCTGGAGGGAGGGAGGGATGGAGGGAGGAACCCAGCTGTTCCTCGCGGAGGAAAGGCACCTGGAAAGGCTCAGCCCGTGTACTGCTGCTGGTAGCGCAGGTTGAGCTCCCGCAGCTCCCGCTCCCGGACCCGCCGCGACTTGTTGGATTTGGTGGAGCGGCTGGAGCGGGTGGACTGCGCGGACTTGGTGCTCTGGCAGCGGGAGGACGCCCTCTTGAGCAGGTTTTGGGAGATGGAACGGTGGAGGTTCTTCATGGATGAAGAGGCCGCCATGCTGACCACCCACGGGTGCTTCAGGGCCTGGAGGGCCGTCATCCTGTCACTGGGGTCCACCGTGAGCAGGCGGTCGATGAAATCCTTGGCCAGGTTGGACACGCTGGGCCAGGGCTGGAACACAAAAGAGCTGATTAGAATGAAACATCCTGGCAGGGCTTTGCTGATTAATCGATTCCTCCCGTGCCCAAAAGGCACTTTGGGCCGTTCTGATGCTCCTCTTCTCTTTTATCCTCAAACCTTCAGATCTGTAACTGACAGGATCTGCCCAAGGAGAATGAGACACAACCACTTCAAGTCAGGGGGAGAGGCTGAATTAGTGGGAAATGCACAGTAACTGTAGCCCACTGAAGACCCTCCCCAGTCCAACCAAGGACTCTGTGTCTGACGAAGCCATTACTGCATGAACACGAGCCCTATCGCTCAGAGGATGGATCCTGACACCAAACCCCCAGGGCTCTTCTTACTCTCCATCTTCAGGCACACACCCAGGGAGCAAGCACTGACCTCTGCACCAATCCCTGGAATCAAACCTATGGAGAATTTTCTGCTGTGGAACTTGGTCTCACTCCCACATGGGAATTCAGATGTTGCTACCGGTCAACCCTAGAATGGTGTTTCAGCCCAGCTGGAAACAATCCCATAAAATGTTCTAAATATACAGAAATGTTTGATATAAGCAATTTTCAGGAATTTTTAACCAAAGAAAAGAGGAAGGAATTGTTTGTACAAAATGCTAGTTTTAAAGAAGCAAGCCCGAAATAATTAATTAGATATACTAAATATCCTCCCAGCACACCCAAGAATGGCCACAATAACTTATGAGTCAAACACCTACAAGTCACACATGCTGGAATGGTTTCACTTCTGACAAAATACCATATTCACACTAAGGTGGGAAGTGAGAACATTTCCTTCAGCACGAGGTTAAGGCTGGGCTGCGGACAAAGCTAGGAAGAAAAATGTGGCAAACTGAGCTGGGCAAAGACAGGGTTCTGCGATCACAGGGCGTTGTGTGGGTCTCACCCCTCCTGAAACCACCAATCCTGAATGTTTAAAGTCCATGGAGCCCACATCTCAAGCAGCATTAAGAAAAAGCCTGAGCAGATTGCTGCAATGAAGATTTTACAGTAATGGTGACCACGTACAAACACATACAGGCAACTGAGTGAAAACACCCTGTCTCTTGTTCTCCTCCTTGGGTGAGGAAGAAAAGCACCCAGCTATTTTAAAATTCAGCTCCCACTGACTGCACAGCCAGATGTAAAGCCTTTTCCCTGTGCAATAGGTCTAAAAAAGGTATGTCCTGATTTTTTTGTGGTTTGCAACTCGTTGCTACCGGAAGAGATTTTTGCTTTCAAAAGACTCAAAGGCACCAGCGAGGGAGCAGATCCCTGGGAGGATTTTATAAGGAAAGGGAGGATGGTCTGGGAGTTACAGCACTGCTCCCAGCCCACGGCCAGGGAAGGTGAACCCGGGCTGTAACTGAGGAACCGGCTGCCAGGGGGATCAGGGCACACACTGTCTTATTTTACAACGACTAAAACAGTCTGGCTTACTCAGCTGAAGTGGGATATATGATCACTGCCAGCAACTAGGCAAGAGAAGAGAGTGAAAATGAGATGAACTACTTGATATAAAAGAAAATACCGCTACATGAATAAAACACTAAAAATGTTCCTGAAAGTATCCAGGATAGAAATGGAAATACTCCAGAGAGTTCGGGAAGGAAGCACAGCCTTCTCCTGTAGATCAGACACCAACTTCTGCACTTTGAAACCCCATCCAAAATCCCCTCCCCTCCACATTCCAAGAGCTAAAACGGTGAACAAAAAAATTCTGGGTAAGGTACTTCATTTTGTTAAATAACAGCGAAGGGAATCAACTCGCAGGGTTTAGTCTTCATTGGCATAATCTCAGCTAATCCCAGGTGGTACCATATGTCAGCTGGCAACACATCACCTTCCCTTCACACTGGGGATCTCCAGTTACAGACCTTTGGGCTCTCTCCTCTTGATGGACAGATCCAAATGAAACCCAGCAGCAAGAGGTTTTGCCTCCACTTTTCCAAGCCTGCCTTCAAAAACTTCTATATGTCTGTAGCTTTTTTTTTTTAATGTATCATTTTCAGCTATTCATTCAGTTAAAATCATCATTACCTGGCTACACCACATCAACCTCCAATCTTTTCTTTCCTTCTCCTCCTCCCAGCAGCCAGAGCTCACCCCATTGTTTCCTTCACAGAGGACTCATTTTCCACTCTCCAAACAATCCTGCTGAGACTTCCAAGCTAATGATACTCTGTCCAATTGAGTGATTTTAACTCAAAGTGGAAGCAAACACAGGTGACAATTCTGCTCTCTGTGCAGTAACTGTTTAAGAACTCTTTACTACCATCTTCATTTCTCTTACCAGCAGTTGAAACTACTCAGGGTACCATGATAGAGCTTTTGTCCCACTCAGATGGAGAAAACACATTCACACAACTCCAACCTCATTGTTTCTCCTGGGGTATTTCTTCCCCTCTTTCCCTAAAATGTTTTACCTTTCTGAATATCATCCTTCATCTCCATCCTCTCTTTTTTTCCTAAGAGATGCAAGAGATGCACTCACACGAAAAACACTTGAGGACTGACACAACAGTACTTGGAAATCCATCTTCAGGACCTGCAGGAAAGCATTATTTCCTCATGCAGGTGTTAGTAACTGCACAGACCTGGAATTTGAGGCAACCCCAGAGCTACTGTGCCATTCAGATGCATTTAAACTTCAGTCAACTTACATTCCTTGAGAGTGAAACGAGCCTCTAAACACCAGGAACAATTTTGCTTCCATCTTTTCAAGTCTTATTAAAAGACAGCAAATATGATGATTTAGCATCTGAAGAAACCCATAAAGTCAGAAGAGCTAGGAATGGTGATACATAACCAGCTTGAGCCCTGAGAGGCCCATCCAGTTTAATGAATCCTAAAGAAGAATAAACTCCAAATAAAAGCACATTGGATTTCTCATTATTCCAATTACTCTAGTTTACCACAAACGGTGAATATGGAGTACCTGCAATTAGATTTTTCTTCTGGTCAGCAAACACAAATCAGTTTATTGATCTGTTTATGCAGCCAGAGGTTTGATTTGCTGCACCACACGCATCTTTTTTATTTCACTGAAGCTTTTTCCTTAAAAATAGGTAAGGCTACATTCTACAGAAGCAATTTTCAAACCCCAGTCCCTGGAGAAATGTATCCACTCTCCAGAAACCTCGCAACAGTTGGCAAAACAGCAGGTTTAACTTAGCAAAACCTAAGCCAAGTTGTGTGCAGATAAAGGAAGAACCAATCTGACTTCCAAGCTTTGTTTTTAGTCTTGAAAGTACCTACTGAAGGAAAAATACATATTGATTTACTGATTCCTACCCGAGTTACATGTTGTTTTCAGGAGAACTGACATGAGCACTAAAGATGATGTTCTGGGGAAGGTGAGGGACACCCAGAAGTGCAAAGGCCTGGATCTCCCTTGCCAGTCAGCCTTTCCAAAAACACAAACTATGTGATCACAGCTGCAAATCATCGCTCTTAGGCCAAAAATACAGTATCCCAGGCCCACTGATTCTTGGGATGAGGCTGATGGAGCGCTGGAGAAGCCTCAAAGCAGCACACAGGTTCCTGCCAGGCTCCCCTGACAGCTACCTGGAAGCTTTACAAGACAAAACAGATTCAGTGGGACTGAGCCTGCCCCAACAAACAGGCTAGGCTCAACACACCCACTTGGTCAGAGGGAGCTGCCATCACAGGGTGCCCTTATCACCATTAGCAGCAACACCCCACGCCACAGAGCACGAACATGCCGTTTCTGTTGTCGTTCCCACGTGGATGCTGCGCTCCCCATCGTGCCAGCACGGACAGTTTGGTTTGTGCAAACAAAGTGAGCCAAATCAGGGTGTTTCTGGTTAATTTTTCAGCTGGGGTTTTCAGCCCAGCCACTCCTTGGCACGACTCACCAAACGGCTGCAGAAGCAGCTACAGCAGCCCCAGAGAGCGGCTGGCACCGAGTCCAGGATTAGCAACACTCCAACCAAGTATGAAACCCGTACCCACGGCCCGCCTTACAGCCGTAATGACAATAGGAGAAACTCCCACAGTGGAGATCTGTCGCTCTGGTCCCTCAGGAATGCCAGCTGCTGCTTCTGAGGTGCACCAGCACTCCGCACAAAAGCATCTCCCGAACTTCTGAGCTCCACAAAACACAGGGCGCGTCGCCCATCTGCAGCTTCAGCCCTGCTAGACAACAAACCCGGGGGGAAAGCAGCCTCCTTTACAATGCTTTAAAGAGCTCTCAAGTGTGTTATGTTTTATTCAGCCTCGTGCTCGGAGCCTGGAGGAGGAGGAGGAGGAGAAGAAAGAGATCCTCCTCTGAGTGTCACTTAGGCCGTGCGATTGCGTGCGGCGCTCGGCTCTCTGCGATTAAACCCCACCACCACCCCTGCTTGTTATTCACATCGGCATAAAAGCTGTTGAGGCGCCCCGTCCACGCCGGCGTGCAGGGAACAAACAACACGTTGTTCTGTGCTTTCAACAACCAGCCCACCTCTCTCTCTCTCTCTCTCTCCCCTGTGGCAGCTGACACGAGCGCGGCGCTGCAGAGAGCGCCCAGCGCGTGTCGCCGACAAAACGCCGCCCCGCGTTACTATACCCTCACTGGTACCCCCAGATACACTCCTATCCAATCTAACCCGGCCCTCTGTCAGTGTAAAGCCATTCCCCCTTGCCCTGTCACTCCAGGCCCTTGTCAGAAGTCCCTCTCCAGCTCTCTCAGAGCTCCTTTCAGTACCTAAGCAGGCTCCAAGGTCTCCCCAGTTTTCTCTTTTCCAGGCTGAACGGCCCCAGCTCTTTCAGCCTGGATCATAAATATGAACAGCAAAGGCTTTTTCCTTTCAAGTTGCTTTCTTCTCCCAAAAACGACTCAATCTAACACACAGGCACTGTGTTGGGGGCAGAGCACATCTCTCCAGCTTCTATAATTTTTCAGAGTAGCTGCGCTCTGAAATTCTGAAGTTTATGGCGATAGACAAATGACATGCTGTCAGCTTTGAAAAAGAAACTAACTGGATGATCTTAGAAGTCTTTTTCAGCCTTAATGATTCTGTGAAGGTCCCCAAGAATTCTTTGCATTGCATCCTTCACCCGTTCAGGCTAACACACAGCAGTTTTGTCTTAATTTAGGGGATTCCCACATGACTTCAGAAAAACAGGAAGCGTCAACTCCAAAGGGTTGGGAACAGCAACTGTGAGATGTGAGGTGGCAAACCAGCCTAGGGCTGTTCTGGGGCTCCTGGTAACACCAGGCTTGCACTCTCCCGGGCATCACTCAGCCCCTGAACGCTTGCAAAGAGGTGATCAAAACCAAGCAGTTCAAAAGAGCTGGAACAAAAAGTTTCCAATGAAAAGATGCCATGTGCTGAAGTCCGCGCAGGACAGACCCACGAGCATTCAGCATTAATTTGTTGATGTGGGGAGGAGGAATAAAGGAAGGATGAAAGAGGAAAATACAACAGCCCTTTAATAATCCAGAGCATTATAAGTATGCGCAGCCATCTGGTGCTGTGAACTTCTATAACCCAGCTTTTCGAATGGAAATAGCCAGCCCATTCTCCCTGCACAGGCACTGAGTATTCAGCTGGAATCATGCACTAAAATTACAGCAGCTACAAAAACAATAAGCACAAAGCTTTTCTCTCCAACCAGGGGTGGCTGTTCTAAGTGCAGTGCCCAGGGAATAGCCGTTAAAATGGGGTAATACCATATTTTAGCTTGGATCGCTTCATGTCTCTTAAAAATGTGTCAGCAAGTTACAGCCACACACAGGGGACTTCAACCACTGCCCTGACTGAGGAATTGTATACTGAGGGAGCTCAGGGTCAAGAGACCTGGACTTGGAAGAATGCAGGTGAAAAGATGAGTACACACTGCTGGAGACTGCCCATCAAAACAGGGAAGGAGTCAGAAGTTTCCAAAGGTATTGCTGCAGCGCCCAGTTCATGGCAGCATTTTCAGTAACTGAGCTGGGAAATACCTTTCCCAGCCTGTTCCTGACATCTGGGTGTCCTGACAGCTTCGGTGCTTTCATTCTCAGAAAACTCAATGAGCTGAATGATGTTCCCTCACTCCGAACCGCTGCCTTAAGCGAGAGCCGGCTGTGAACCGGAGCTGAAATCGACACGTGTTTCCACGTGTAAATTCGGAGTAACACTTTAATTAAGAAATAGTAGCTCCTGACAGGAGGGAAAAAAAAATCTTCCCCAGGGAGGAAGAATACCTTTCATCAGCACAGTGGTGGGGAGATGAACAGATAAGCCTTATGACCTCCCACGTACACGCACACCCCCCTCCCGCAAGCTCCAAGCTGTCGGTGCACAAGCCCTGGGTGCTTACAAGGGAATGAACAAGGGGGAGTAAATCCTAAGACAGTCTTAGCTGCCGGTTCAGCTGTGCTCTGGCAGGCACCAGCTCTCCTCTGCTGCTCCAGACAGCTGCTTTAACCTCCTCGAGCCCAAACGCAGCGCACAAATTAATCAGAGGATATCCTGAGTTGGAAGGGACCCCCAGGGACTGAGAGGAGGAGCTGTGCCTCCAACATCAGCAATGTCCAGGCTCCAGCTGCCCCACTGCCTGGCTTGACTCTACTTTCTTCCTTAGTCACTCTTTCAGTTTTAATCCTAATCCAACCCTGGCGTGGGTCAGGAGAGGTGAAATGCCCCTTCTTTCATCTGAGCACTTCCTGAAAGCCCAGGTTTAGGTATCTAAGTTCTTCCCAAGTTAGGCCAGCGTGGCCCAGTCTAATGCCATTCCTGTTTCTCTCCCAGAAAGCACTGCTTTGGGTAGGCAAGGTGGATATAACCTATTTTGTTATCAGGAGACACTATAAGTAGGTTTGCTTGGTTTACAGTCATCTTTCCTGGCACTGTTTGGGATGTTTCTGTCAGAATCCAGAGCAGGACAACTGTTCTGGATCCCATTCCAACATATTTCCCCTTATTTTCTTCTCAAATTTCTTTCATCATCCCAACTATTCCGTGATGGAGACAGAGATCCTGCTGAACAACAAAGTATGTCACTGACACTGCACCAACCTGCACATACACAAGAAGGAAAAACTAAAGCAGCAAGGACAAATCAAACATCCCTAATTTACACATTCCTAATTCTACAGCTATATGATTTTTTTTCCCCTGTTCTTTCCTACATTTTAGCCAGGGATCCTTGACACACAGCCTTGAAGAAGGGGGGGAAGGAGCTGGACTTGCCCAGCCTGGCAAAGAGAAGTCTAAGGACAATCTAACAGCATATTGCATTTACTTAGAAACAGTTACAAGGATTACAGAGCCACCACACAGCAGGTCCAAACAAGGGGCAACACAGAGAAACTGTGCCTTGGAAGGTCTGTATCAGGAAATAGCAGGGAAGGGCGGTGCAGCCCTGGAAAAGGTCACTGCAGAGGTGGGGGATGTCCATCCTTGAAGACTTTTAAGATTTAGGCAGACAAAGTCACAGCCAACATGATCTAGTGCTGGCAACAGTCCTGTTCAAGCTGGATGGGATTAGAGCCCTCCAAAGGTCTCTTGTAACCAAGGTTTCTTTGACTCCAGTGCTTCTCCACCCTGTCCCCAGCCAGCACTGTCATCTCCCCTTCATGGCAGCAGCACATCCCTCCTCCTGACACACATCCCAGTCCAGGCTCCATCCCACAGGGTCAAGTGTGCCATGAATGGTTCAGGAATAAACATGTGCTGGTCAGCTCTGGGTAAATTTTGATTGATATTCAATTCTCTTTCCCACAGCAAAGGATGTGCTTTAGTTCTCTCTCCCCCCTGAGCCACCAACTTCCATAAAATTCATAGAAACATCAGGCCTTTGAGTCCTCCACATTGCTCAAAAACTGGGCTGACACTGACCTTAGGATTTAGATGGTTAATTCTGGAAGACTGACAGACAGACAGCACAGCTCCACAAACTTTGCTTCCTTGGGAAACCAGGGCGAAAAAATCAGGGCTACAGCAGACATCCAGGGATCATGCAATCCATCCCAGAGGTCCCCAAAGGATCCACTGCAGATGCATCACTCCTGACAGGCGACTGCCTCACTTGTTCTGCAAGACAGCATCAGCAACCCTCTGGGTACTCATTTTTTTAGGAGCAGGAGACACCAGTCGCTGCAAAAGGTCCAGAGTGAATCTTTCTAAGCGCCATTTAAGGCTCTGGTTTGACATAATCTGGGAAAGAGATTATTCCTGTTCCCCTTTGAAGCAGCCTTTTGCATATTTGCAAACTGCTATGACAACACGTTCTCCAGGCCAAACAGCCAGAAATGTTTCAGGCTTCCGGACGCTGCGGGGTTTTTTTTGACTCACGATTGTTTTTGTTGATCTTCTGTCAAGTCTCTCCACTTGGCCCGGGGTGTTTTTAGGAGTCTGCTGCCCAGAAGTGTCAAGAGCTTCAGCTTGGCATGCAGAACCAGCCCCTAAAACGCAGCAGGATCACACCACACGCTGTCTTGTCTTCCTGCTCACACACCTCAGTGTGTTCATCTTTTCCCACAAGTACGATACTGCCCCCACATAATAGTTTGATTCATAGACAGATCCTTTTCTGAGAAGCCAACATCTCCTAATCTTCTGTTCTTCACCTATTTTTGTGGACTAACTTGCTCTTTATAAAAAAATTCACCTGCTATTGGACTGCTCAAATTTGTCAGGGCTATCTAGAACTCAATGCACTTTGCAACCCTTCCAAGACAATGTCACCTCCAAATATTATGAAAAAACCTCTGCTCCCCTCACCTGGGTTGGTCAATAAACCCTGAGACACCCCTGGACCTTTGGCAATTTCTAGAGAACCACCATCACTACGTGTTCTACTTTACTGGTGAGCCACCAGTAAGAAAATGCCAATTTTAACACAATAGCTTTGGGGAAATACAAGATTTGGTCCCCAGGCTCTCCCTGGCAGGTTCTGAAAGCTCCAGGCAGCAGAACCTTCCTGCTGGCTTCTGTCCCCAGGATGACTGGAGAACATTATTCTCCTCAGTTCTAGGTTAGCAGAAGTTTTGCTCGGTATGAAGGGCATCTGAGGACAAAATTCTCTGTAACAGTAAGTGGAGCAGCACAGCTTTCCCAGTGCCAGCCCCCTCTCCCACAGAACTTCTCACCTCTTGACACAGAAGGCACCAGCTGATGCAGAGGACGTGTGAGGCAACGCTGCTTGCCCACAGCCAGGGAGAGGAGAAGGCCCCCTGCTTCCAGAAGATGAGGAAGGCTTCAAACCCTGCCTCTCCTTTGCCAGCACACTTGGGTAATCCACCATCCCTGTTTGTTAAGAACAAATCTTAAGATCCCACTTGCTCATTAGATTTACCCACACTGATGCTCAGGAGCTCTGTGTGCCTGGCACACCCTCAGCACACACAGAAGGTTCCCAAAGCAAGAATACAGCACATTTCCAAACAGGCAGTTTTCAGAGACCAGGAAACATGTTCATGAAATAGCTGAAGGTCCCTCCAATACCAGAACCATCCTTGCCAAGCCCCTGTGCCAAACCTTAGAAGTATGGGAACTCCTGTGAACTTTGGAAGAGGAGGTTGCCATGAAATTATTCTACACTCTCCTCCAAGGCTCAAGCCAGTTTTCCTTAACTTTGTAATATCAGCCTCTTGAGCGAAACATTAGCTCAGAATGTCACCAAGAATCCCTGAGACTTGTAAAGCTAAAAGCAAGTGAAAAAAAAATATAAAGGACTAAGTGTAGAGAGGTAAGAAACTGTAACCCAGGCACTCCCATCAGCAGCTGATATAACAGCATATAAAGTCTTTTGAGTCATCCCAGCTCATATTTGAGCTACATAATCATTTTCAGAGTGATCAGACTGTGAAAAAAACCCTTAGAAATTACTCCCCAGGCACTGACAAAGGCAGGGAACACACAAACACTTTGACCAAGAAAGCTCAGCTCTACCTTTGTGGGGCACAAAACGAAACCCTTCGGTTAATCATCCAAAGTGCACTGGATGTGCAGGGTGCTGATGGAAATTCACAAGCTATGGGCACATGTCCACACCAGCCCTCAGCTGTCCCCTGCATGAACAGCAGGTATCTCTTAGCAGCCCCCACCAGGATGTTCTGCCTCTCCAGGACGTGTGCACACGGCTCCCGTGTCACCAATCAGCCCTAATCCGGCCTATTAGCAAAAGCTCAGTTTTCCAGAAAAATCCATAACAACATCCATTTAAAATAACAGGGGTTATTGGAAAACATGCCTGGGATTTCTACCTTGTCACTCACTCGGGGCAGCAGGAGGGTGGTGGGAGCAGAGAGAGAAGCAGCAGCTCGTGCTCCAAACCAGGGAACTTGGATTCACCGCTGCTGGTTTGAGCCACCCCTTCCAGCTCCAAACAGCAAACCCAGTTCCCTGTACCTACAGCCTCAGTGCCTCAATCTTGTAAGATTTAGGGATTTCAGGGATTAGGTAAAGAGACTTGCCAAGAAAACTTCAGGGCTCAGGGGCTACCTTTTGAGCCCCCCCCCAGCTCAGCACCAACAGAATTCCCTGAAAACAGCTTTTGCAGCTGAAAGGAGATTTGGGCTATCTGAAATCAAAACCCTGACTGCCTACCTACGCCACACATGCTGGTTAACTCCTCCTTCCTCACATCCCAGAGCAGGAGCACACTGCACCTGCTAGGGAAGTCCCAAATTTTGGTCAGAGGAAATCCGAGACATCTTTCAACACCACGTTGTTCCAAACACACCAGCTCCAAGGCAGGGTCGACTGCAGGCCACAAAGCAATTTGCAGCAAGGTCCATGTTCACAGCCCTTCTCTGCAGAGCTCAGCTTTGATTAAATAAAACTGGCTCTTAACCTGCAGCAGGGACAGCAGCTGGAACTGCAGCCAAGTGCCAGCTCTGCAAAACCTCAAAGCCTCAGCCTGGGGGCTCGGGGGGCAAGTTAGGAAGACGCTGCATTTTTTTCCAGACTGCAACACTTTGACAGCACCCACTTGAAACCTCACCTTAAAGATGTTGTACAGGTGCCAATCAGTGCTCCCTGTGCCTCTAGGATTAAACCAGCCCAAGGGAAAAGAGGAAATGGCCTGGCTATTTTTAGGGAAATGCAAAGGAGTCAAAGACACCAAGGGTAGCTGATAGCTCAAATCCTTTCTGTTAATAATGTGTATTCCGTACAGAGGGAGCTTAATATTCTTTTTCTACCCTACCAATGTCCCTTTATCCCTACATCCATAATGCTGCAGAAATACTATTCCACCATTAACAGGATTTTATAGGGCCCACAGATGAAGCAATGAAAATATATGTCAAATCCCAGCACTATTGCACGTCCCTTTCCCTCAGATGTGGCTCCTGTGCACCACTTCCCCAAACCCAGTCATTCACCCAAAAACCTTAACCAAAATGCTCAGCTGCTGCCCCTCACCCTGCAGGTGCTACTGGTATGGACAGCAGCCCTGAGGAAAAAGGTCTCTGAATGAAATTACTGGGAAAGAACCCACATTCCTCTTCTCCAAGGAGATTCCTTTCCTGCTTTCTTTGTTTCCAGGGGCTTCGAGGCTCAGCAGAGTTTCCACCCTGTCCTTATAACATGCACAGTTCTGTGAAATATAAACTGCAGTGGTACAGAACTGATAGATGTTTGCAGAGCAAGATCTCCCTCTCTCCTTGCCTATCCTGCCCTAGGATTTGGGGTTATCCTCACTGCAACAACAGGTGAAGTAAATAAACAGCAAAAAGGCAAAAGGAGTAACTGAAAAAGGTCCTTCTGACACACCAATTCCCTCGCAGGAAACGACCTTCAAAAAGCACCTCGAGAAGCAGCCAAAGCGAAGGGGGAATCGATTTTTAAATGCATGCACTTGGTTTCAAAGCCCTTGCGCTGGCAAAAGGTGTTTCTTTACCTGGAGACAAAGTGTTTACCGGTACAACAGGCTGAAGTTCTGCAGGAGCACAACACTTCAGCTCCGGGCCGCGCAAACCCCACCTGGTACCCCGGCACCCACCGAGCCCCCACCGCATTTAAAAGCCAAGAAAGAGCAGAAGGCAAGAGAAGAGCATTTACTGGGCTGGTGCTTTCATCCTGTTGGAGTGGCTGAGCTCTTCAAAGCAGAGCACAGTGCCCTTTTCAGCGCGGCCCCGGCCGAAAGCTCCGCCAGCGCCGCTCTTGTTGTGCTGCTTTAAAAACCCGCCGCTTTCTCACAGCCCCCAGGAAATGCAAAAGCACATTCCTGGGTAAATGGATGTTTTTCTTACTTTTTTCTTTTTTTTTTTTCAGGCAAAGGCCTCGGTAATTTATATATAAAAAAAAAAAAACAGCCCAAACAATTCTTCTCTACGCGGAGGGGAGAAAAAAAAAACCAACAGAAAACCAAAACCAACAAACAGCTCTAATTTTTAGAGGAAAAAAAATAAAATGCCTGCAATGGTCTAGTGGCAGGACTACTAAAAAACCATCTAATGTGGCTCACAGGGAAAAAACAGCAGCTGCTGTATGTAAAGAGCTCTTTCTTTCCCCAAGGAGGTAAAACGTGGTCCCAAAGACTTGCAGGCTCATGCAAATAAGTACTGCAAAAGTGGTTTAAAACCCTGCCTTCAGCTGCCCTGTCGCTGTTTTTCTCCTTGTAATGTACTCAGCAGCTTGGGACACTCAAAACTCCAGGGAGAAGACTGGAAAATTGGCCACCCTGCTGGTCTGAAGTCTCTCCTCTCTTCTGGCACAGAGATCAGAGGCCAAGGTGACGACTGTGTCTTGCAAAAACATCTAATGGGTCTAAAGACCATCTGGCACAGGCAGGGAGGGCAACACCATGAGCCAGTGTGGCCAGCTTGGGTCCCCTGGAGTGATCCTGCTGCATTCAATTAGCAGATAACATATTCCACAAAACTTGATAATATATAACACTGTTATAAGTATGAACTGCAGGAAAAAAAACTGGACACATTTCTGGGGTAAACAGAGTATAAAATAGTGTCCTGGGTTTGCAAGGGTCCCCCCCTCCCTGGGGGACTGTAAGTAGTTTGTCCAGGTGAAGAAAAAAAAAAACTTAAAGTCCCCACTTCACATTTCCATCTGCAACTTTCAGGGGAAGGAGGTTACCAAGAATAATTACAGTTTCTTTTTATTGCTTGGGCCTTTTTGCCTTTTTTAGAATAAGTTTGTCATTTGATAGGAAATCCAACCACAGTCATCATAATACAATGACTGATCAGTCCCCTTGGAGCAGGATGGGCGATTCACAACCAGCTCCCAGCTGAGTCAGAAGCAGTCTGGGCTCAAGTTCTACCCCATTCTCTCTCAAGAAGTTGAATAAATGCAGGAAATTAATATTAAAATTTGACAAGCCTGTCACCTGTCTCCTCCATTATGTGTCACAAGGGATTTGAGGGATTAAAAGTCCTCCACAACGAGGACAATTACAATAATACTGTGAAAATGCTCTGCAGACGAGCTCACGTACCTGGGTAAGGACTCATCCTGTAAACATGCATCAGCTGCCTCGAAATGGCTTTATTTTTATCTTGCTGTCTGTCAGGTAGCACATGCACACTTTGTTTGCTAATGCACTCTCCATGTCTCCTGGTTCTCAACTGCTTGGGGAAAAAGTGTTTTGCTTCTTTACTTACACACACAGCCCGTTATTGTGGGAACACCGTTCACACCACTCCACTCAGCCACTCATCGAGAGTGACTTGGTTTTCCTGGTTTTCAGGGTGTTCTTCCAGCTTGAACCTATCCATGGAGGACCTGCAGAGTTTACTCAACACCTGCATTTAACCTGGTGCTTTCAGCTCCAAGCTAGGGTGGAAAATCGTGAAGATTCCGAATGTTCAAGGAGAGAAAAGAAGAAATGCAATGCACATATAATCTGCATGTCAGGCCTCTCCTTTGGCTCTGCTCTCAAGGCACTTGAGCTGCAAATCATTCTTTACCATTGAAGTTTTTAGTATGTGCTCCTTAGCTGCTTTTGACAAAGGTTTGGAGGAGCTGTTGATATGCAGGAGGGCAGGACCACCACCCAGAAGGAGCTCAGCTTGCTGGAGAAATGGATGTAACTGCATCTAATAGCACTGTTTCGTGTATCCATCTCTCCTTACACCCCATTTACCACTGCAACCACTGGCACCTTTACTTAGAACAAGTTTTTTAGGGTGTTTGATTAAGAGATGTTCCCACAGCAGCCCACACCAACCTCACCCGCTGAGAAGGTGCCACAAAAAAGCTGATTCTGTTCTATAAATAGGAAAACAGACCACGAGGGGAAATGATTTGCCCAGATCAGATATCAAAACCAGAACAATTCATACACCCCAGCTCAGCTTCCCAATTTAACCATAACATGTATTACCTTCCACTTCTTCAGGCAATTTTCCCAGGTGTGTAAAGCAGCACAAAAGTACTGGTATTCAACAGAAGGAGAAGCTTTGAAACAGAACTAGAGCAAGCCTGTCCTAGCAGGATAATGATGGTCTGATGTTCATTTCTGCACTTTCAGAGGAAACTGTGAATGTTATCGCAGCTTTATTCCTCAACCCACTTTTTTAAGTTACAAAGAGACCCCCAGAAATCAGTTTTATCCCTGAGATTTCAATTAAAATATTGCCTTCTTTTCAGTAAGTTCTAACAAAACAAGTGAAAGAGAATAACTTTGCAGCAGGCTACATCCAATGCAGTGTCAATGGCCCACCTAACCCTTCCTCAGGGATGCTCAGGAAAAAAAAGAAAGCATACTAAGTTACAAAGCCAGCTTTCCTTCATTCCTCACCCTAGCCATTACTCCAAGCAGCTCAAAAAAGTACAGAAGGAGATACAAGAGATAATCAGTGCAGTGATATCAGCAGTACCTGAATAACCTATTGTGGGAGACCTCTCCTCCTGATCTGCTAATGGGCTCTTCAAGCAGACCTCACACTCCAGGAACAGGAGCCCGAGGTAAGAGGGTCCCAGCCAGAAAGCAATGTCATTATCTGGATGTGAGATGACTTGTTTTTTGTCCAAGAACATGGAGCTACTCCTCAGGTCAGCACGTATCGCGGCTTTTATTCCTCTTTCAATACAGCTTTGTCCTCTCTGACCAGGTTTTGAGGGAGGACCTTTTCAAAAAGCAGGACTCAGCACTGAGACTCTGCAAACCCAGGGCACTGCTGCTGCCTGACCTGCTGCAGTCTGAAGGCACCTTTCCTCCTTCCCCCCTGGAATTTGTCAAGCTGCCAGCTCTGGGCACTGTAGTTCATAGGCTTCTTTTAACATTCCCTCCTCCATTACACATCCTCAAACTTCAGAGGACAAAAGCTGCTGCTCCCATGAAACCCCTGCTTCTGCCATCTCTCCAAGACAGACACTTTCTGCGAGGCACTCAAGTATTCTGCCCACTCCTGCTCCAAAGAAACCAGGACTTATGGCTCCTGTCATTACCATTAGTCCAACAAACTCATCAACAGCCTCGTTTCCGACGTCTTCCCACTTCTTCCAGTGTAACACCCAAAAAAAGAGGGCAATTTTCTGTGAAATTGGGAAGCATTTTGAAAGCCCAGGAGACAGCTTTTAGGAATGCTGGCAGTGTTGTGGGAAACGCATAAGACACCTCTAAATCTCTGGCTCACTTTGTTTTCTCCTAGAATTTATTCATCGAAACGAGCAGCCTTTTTACAGCATCTCCTGCCAATACCTGGCTACGCCTGCAATTTAGGGGCACAGGCTTAATTACACTGGTAAATGAAAGCATCCATTTTCCCTGGCTCTGGAGGAGCAGAAAGCATCCCGGCAGCAGACACAGGCTGACAGATATTTGCTTTCCAAGCAGTAAAACACAGACAGCTTTCCGAAACAACCGCTCGTGTCACACACAGTATCCGTAATATCCCCCTAAAGAGTGTAATTTGTGGTGGGATAACAAGTAAAATGCCTCAGGCTTGTGCACTGGCACTTTCAAAACACACAGTACTTAGATATTTACAGGATATTTAGAAGTATTTAACCTCAATTTGTTTCTTCTGAAGAGGAGGAAGCACCTTCAGGGCCCACCACCATTTACAGAAAATGTCTTCCCACGGGATCAGCTCAAGTTTGTCCACCCTGAACATCAGACAAATTTATCTTGTGATCCCTCACTGCTTCCTCAGCTTTGTTTTTAACTTCAGCAACTCAGCATCACCAGCACCATTTACTGGGTGCCAAATGAGCATCCCACCTCTTGCTTCTAAGATTCTAAGACTCCAGGACTACCCCGTTTCACAAGAACAGGCAGAACCTGCCTTAGGCAACGCGCTAAACTTAATTAAAAAACCTGCCAAAAGAGTAAAAATAGCGAGTGACAAAGCTGAGTGAGTCATAAAATTCAGTGTCACTACACAGGAGCTCATGCACTGAGGAGTGGAGACATTACACCAAATTAGGCAGACACTGTGACGTCCCCAATCAGCTCAGGAAACCTCCTGGAGTCACAGAGGGCCACCCTCTGCAGAGATCTGGCAGATCCACCACCACTGCTTACAAGGTGACCAGGACTTTGCTGTTCAGTGGGGCCCACAGATGTCACATGGAATGGAAATTCATCTATTTCTGCACCAGGATGACCCCACTGCATCCTTACACTCCACAGCTGGTTAACAAAGCCTATTAACACAGCAAATTAACAAGCAAAGGCTGCCAAAGTCAGCTGAAACTGGAGTTCAAGGAAGCACCTCATAGAATACTTTTGGCAGGAAACTAATCAAGTACAGCAGTTTCTGAAAGAAGTAATAAACTTAGTCCAAAAGCTGCCAAATTTGGGGGTTTATGACCCCTCATACTTGTGTCTCCACTGTGTACCAGGGACTTTGAGGAGCACTCACGGAAAGAATTAACAAAATACACATAGGTGGATTCAAATCTGGGCTCTCCTTGGTGGCCTCCTAAGCAAATGCCAGTATTCCTCAGTTTCATTTAACTTGGATATTCCAGCTATTAACACAAGCTGGCCTGACAGCTTTACAGTACAAAAGACTTCCTGAGACCTTTGATAACCCTTTGGAGAGTGACTGATTTTTTTTTTCTTTTTAAACAAAACCCTAAAGCAGCTTAATATGTTTAAAAACTTAATGTGCTGGATTCCTTCCATCCATCATTAAAATGCCAACACACCTGTCACACTTAAAAACACAAAATCATTAATTTATTCTGGGGTTTTGACAGTTATTTTACTGTCGTTTCAGAATCATAAATTCAGCCACTCGTTAACACTCTCCCAGTGGGATTCATCTCAAAGTCATTGGTGTTCAGGAATCCAAACACTCTCCTACTTATTAAAGAAAGAAGTTATAAAAGCTTCATTTTTTAGTATTTTTAATACAGTGAGGAATATAAGCAGAGAGGCAACTTGCAAATTTGGGTCCCCCCGCTTTCTACAGGTGTGATTCCCAGTGATGTTATGCTACACTTGGTAATGCTGCTGGTGAAGGAGCTGGCTGGTCACTGAGCTCTCCCCACCACGATCAGAAGGAAGTTCTCTGGAGTGATAGGACTCTAGGAGGGCAGAGGCACCTGTCTTCTGCCTAAAAATTATCTCCCAAGGGCCCTCTTTCCACAGTTATCTAAGAAAACTATGCTTCAACCCTTCAATGTATCACACACCAAGCTCAGAAGACAATGCAGATCCATTTCTGAAATGCTCCTGTCTCCAGATTGAGGAACCAGGTGCCCCTTGCCTGCCAGAACCCTCTGCCTTCCAGCAAAGGTATTTTTCATACTCCACTTGGATCTGAACCAGAAATCAGGCTGGGTACATACACGCCGCACTTCAAACCCCCTGGCACAAGTTTCTGCCGCAAAGCCTCAAAGAGCAGCTTCCCACAGCCAAGGTTCCCCCAGCCAGACACCCACAAGCATCCCAGTTCTGTTCTGCAGGAAGAGTCTCCTCTTTCTTAACACGCAGTTTTTCAAAGGAGTTCACCGGGAGCGGTTTGGGAAAGCAGAGAGAGGACGGGGAAGGATTTTAAAAGCCAGAAATCACAGACTTTGGCACTCTGCACGTGCCAAACAGCTTCTTGCCATCACGGAGACCCACCTCGGGAGAGCTCCTTGACACCTCCCCTCAGCACACTCACCTCTCCTGAGTAGCTGTACTTCCCCTTCAGGATCTGCCGGTACAGGCGGGTGCGGTTGTCGTCCTCGAAGGGCATCGTCCCGCTGAGCAGGATGTAGGAGATCACGCCCAGCGCCCACATGTCCACGGAGTTCGTGTAGGGCTTCCTGACCAGGATCTCGGGAGCGATGTACTCTGGGGTCCCGCACGTCGTCTTCATCAGGCAGTCGTCCCCTTTCTTCCGGGCGCTGGCCAGCCCGAAGTCCGTGATCATGATCTTGGAGTCCGTGCCCGGGTGGTAGTACAGCAGGTTCTCCGGCTTCAGGTCCCGGTGGGTGATGCCCAGCGTGTGCAGGTACCTGACGCCGTCCAGCACCATCTGCAGCACGCGCGTGGCGTCCCTCTCGGTGAAGGAGCCCTTGGCGATGATCCTGTCGAAGAGCTCGCCGCCCGTCGCCAGCTCCATCACCATGTACACGCGGTCCTGCGTCTCGAACACCTCGATCAGCTGGATGATGTTGGTGTGGCGCACCCGGCGCAGGACGCTGAGCTCCGACTCGCACACCTCCCTGCCCTCGCGGTACTTGGTCTCGATCATCTTGATGGCGTAGGGCTGCTTGGTGGCCTTGTGCTCCACCCGCACCACGCGGCTGAAGCTGCCCCGGCCGATCAGCGCCTTGATGTCGTACTTGGCCGTCACCCTGGGGTCGAACTTGGCGCGGTATTTGGCCACCCTGTTCTTGCGGGGCTCGGGCTGGTGGGTGGGCAGGGCGTTCCCGGGGTAGGGGTTGGCGTGGTGAGGAGGCGACGGGGAGCCAGCCTTGATGGCGGCCCCGCAGTCATCCCTGATGAAGTGCTTGTAGATGTCCCCGTGGCCCGTGTAGGGCTCGACCTTTTTCACCAGGTCCAGCTGCACGTCTTTGGGGGGCTCGGGAAGCACTTTGCTGGTCCCGCAGCCCATCACTGACTGGTGTTAATTCCCTGTCAAGGCATGTTCCCAGGGGAGCATCAGCAGCAACCACATCCGGGACAATTCCCACATCTGAACCTTAGGAAAAGAGCGAGGAGAAACAAACAAATTGGAATCAAGGTAGTAAAGGTTCCAATGGGAAAAATAAAAGACCTGGGCAAGGTCTTTACGTGCTGATTAAAGCCATATCACTGGCCAGGAGATGGGGAAGCTGCCTGTGGCTCTGGCAGTTTTCCACTTGCACCTTTTGGCTCAGTGCCTGAGCCTTTGCAGGAGGCCACAGAAAACCATCAGCTTTGAAGTGTGAGCTCAGGTCTTACCATCACCGGGTGGATCTCTGCTCAGGCACCACCTCTGCACCCAACTCCTCAGCATGAACAGCAGAAAAGGAACCCCGGCTGGTTTTCCATCAGGAGAATCAGGTGGAGAAATAAGAAACGTTTTAAAGGGACGCCCCGAAGAAGTTTAAGCTCTGCATCCAACCTGGAAAGAAAACCAGGCTTTAGTTAAGATTCAGTTTTAAAATCAAACATCACCAAAGGAACTTCTCAGGCAAGCCCTCCTGGCAGCACCCTGAGGTCAAGCACAGCAGCCATGCACCCTACCTGTGGTAGGGAACAAGCAACAGGAATGAAGAACCAAACACTTGAAAACATCGTATATAAATCCACTAATGGCATTAATGAGATCTGGCAGCAACTCCAGTATGTCAGTGCACAACTAAGGGTCCCAGGGAAGGCCACAGAACCCCAGAGCCAGCACCAAAATGCCCAACTCCACATCAGTGCAGTGGGAACGCTTTGTGTAACAACCACCACGAGTCTGGGGAAAGGAGTTAAAGAAATGGGGCATTACAAGCCCAATTCAAGCAGGAAACCACACACTTGTCAGGTGCTAAAATATCTGAGAGAGAACAGCACACCTGAGTGTGTGCAGCTGTGTCCTGCTGCAGCTGGAAGTGGTGGGAAGGAACAAGGGGTTTATGCTTCTCCCCTTGGACATCCAGCACCTCACTCCCCAAACCTCAGCTCTTGCCAGCTCAGAAGTGTCTTCCCTCTGAAAATATCAGGGCAGGGATGGCTGAGGTCCCTGCGGATCAGGGGTGTCAGTCACCTGGCCTGGATCCCCCGAGGCCAAGCAGACCTTCCACCCCCAAGTTAAATACATCACAGCTTGAAGCTCTTTAACGCTGCCGTTCTGTGAGATGCCAGTTTGGAAACCTGAAGGCGGCAGCTCTTAACGGTGTTAACCAAAGCTCAAACACAGCAACCTGCAAACCACGCCTGTGCCAGCGCAGCGGCGCTGAGAGCACCTCACCCGAGAGCACCGCGCCCGGGTAACACGCGGCAAATGTGCCTCTCACTGCCTGCCACAAACCCGCCACAGAGCCGGCATTCCCAGCGGGAGCCTCCCGTGGGTTTTGCAGGGGACACCCGGGGGGCTGGGGCTGCTGCAGCACCGCAGGCAGCTGTGCCAGAGCCGGGGGCGGACCAGGCTCGGCCAAACCGACCGCGATTCCCACCACTCCTGATTGTTTTCACAGCTCCTCCCGAGATTTCCACAACTCCCACTGTTTCCCATCACTCATCCCGACCCAGGCCGTTTCTCGCCCATCCTGGAGAGCAGACCCAGAGCAGGGCCGGTGGCGGGAGCCCGTCCCGCGGCAGGCCCGGCTCCAGGCCCGGGAAGCGCTGGGGGGACTCTTCGGGGGCGGGCAGGGCTCGCACCCCG
The DNA here is from genome assembly GCA_035583135.1 of Lophotriccus pileatus. NCBI lineage: Eukaryota > Metazoa > Chordata > Aves > Passeriformes > Tyrannidae > Lophotriccus > Lophotriccus pileatus. Next base: position 13,460,558 of record JAWWES010000021.1, read on the forward strand.
GCCCGGCCGTTCCCGGGGTGCGCCCGGCCGGCGGCGCGGAGGGAGGGAGGGAGGGAGGAAGGAGGGAGGGGAGGGTGAGAAGGGAGCGGTGCCGGAGCTGCCGCCGGTGCCGCCGGGCCCGGACTCACCTGGGCCCGCTCCGGCCCGCGCCGCGGCGCCGCCTCCTGACGTCATCACGGCGCGCCGGGGACGCCCGAGGGGACGCGCGGCGATTGGCTGAGGCGGCGGGAGGGGCGGGGCCGAGGCGCGAGGGGCGGGGCCGCGCTACCGCCCCCTGGCGGGGCTGGGGGGACCGGACCCGGGGGTCCATCAGGGGTGCGGGACCCCCCAACCCCACGGACTTTGGGACCCCCTCAACCCCATCCGAGACCACCCTCAGTGCCATCTGGGACTCCTGAGGGCTCTGAAACCCCCCAGCCCCACACGGGACCCTTGGAACCCCTCAGCCTCATGGACCCCCCTCACCCCACTGGCCCTGCTGTCACCCACAACATTGTGTTCGTTGTGTTTGTTCCCCGGTGTGCAACAAGCTGGTACAGACGCTGGTTTTTGATTCCAGAGCTCCAGCTTCCAGGGCTGTTCCACAGATCCAGCACGTCCCACTGGACTTGCTGTGTTGTTGTTCACACACGAAGTTCAGAGTCGGTAAATTCCCAAGCACAGCCCCTCTGTTGGGTTGATCAGTAATTTCCATACAAATCACATAACCCAGGTAACTTATGCTCAGGGGAAGGGTCTTCAACTGGGCAGGATCTTTTTGACCTGTAGGTGTGACTTTTAGTATTATAATGAAGACAGTTCTGCTCTAAGATATGTGGACCTGGAATATTTTAGTCAAGTTAGCAATGTGTATGTAGACACATCAACATCTTGATTTGCTACATCCTTACTCCTTGATTTACTGCATCCAGGATGTCCTTGAGTAAGGGATGCTGGCTGCTGCCCCTTCCACTGACTAGGTCTCTTTTCAGGCTGATTAGGGTGCCTGGCAGAGCTGCTCCCACCGAGCGGCTCCGAGGGCTCCCCGCTGGGCTTCGGGGCTCTGGGAAAACACTCCCTTTGCAAGAGAATCGCCCGGAAGCGCCGGTCCTTTCCCTTGGCAGGGAAAACCCGGTCCCTGCGGGCTAGCTCTTGTGCACAGCAGAATAACGAGGCACATTCCTTTCCCCTTTCTCTTCCCCGGCTACCGAGTGCCACAAAACCCGCAAAGTTTGCTTGGTAACTGCCTGTGGGTTTTCTTCCTTGTATCCTTTGCCCGTACCCGACAAAACACTGCACGTCCCGGCCCTGGATGACCTGAAAGCGGGGGGATGAGGGATGACACCTTGCAGGGATGCTGGTGGCTCTCCTTTTCTCTGGGGAAGATACGAATGAGACACTGCTGGGCCTGTTTTCCAGCCTGGCTGTCACGTCATTCCCGAGGCGGTTGGGGTGGAGCGGGGCTATTTTCACACTCCTACCATGCTTTTAAAAATAGCCGGGTTTATTTCGACGCTCCTGGGATCTCGGGCTGTTTAAAATGATTAGTAAGTCACAATGTAATGAAAGTTGTACCTGCTGATGCACGCTATTGTCATCAGCTTCTTCTCCACGTAATTCCCGGTAAGGCGTGGGAATATGTGGAGGGTTGAGACAGATCTGGTGAGTTGTACAGTTCCCTGCAAGAAAAATTCCCCAGTTCTTGTTGTCCCACACAGTAATGGTGCTGCTGGTACGTTTTCAGCCCTCTTACCCACTCCCCCTTTTCATGCTGGAGGTGTTTCCACAGCCACACGTCCTCTGCACCGTCCCTGGGAGGTGGCTTAGCCTGTGTCTGTCCTGTAAAACCTTGCACGTGCCCCTATTTAAGTCGATCCTGTTATTTTAGGCTGTTTCTCAAGGTCTGTGTGTAGAGCAGTGGGCTGCCTCACCTTGGCCATGGGGATAAGCGCTCTGCAAGGATGCGTTTCCCTCAGGGGATGCATCTTCCATTAGCCGCTTCCTCACAGCTTTGTTTCCTGACCAGCCCCACGGGAACACCCAATGAGGCACTCCCAGGCCCATCACCGCTGCAAAATGCAGAAGTCTTGGGCCAGAACCACGGACTTCTGAGAACTTTAATCAGAGCAGCTCGCTCCTGTATTATTTATGCCGTGGTGGTGCTCTGAGAGCCACTGGAGCCAAGAGAAAGTCGCACCAGACATCCGCACGGAGCCGACATCCGCCTGGCAGAGCACCCAGGGATGAGGCAGGGAACTGTCTGCTCATCCACATGATCCTCTGCCCGCCGGGTCAGACACTCAGTTCGGCTTTGGGGTCACCCTCTGTTGGCCTCTGAAACCTGTTAATCCACCTGGAGCCATTCCTGAAGCTACAGCGGGAAGTTTTCCCACCAGGATAAGCTCCTTGCCCCTCGGGGACACTGGCTGTGGGCTGCAAAGCCCCGAGCGCTGAGGAGGCCCTGCAGCCTCTTATCCCTCCGGGTCTGGGTGCCTGGGCTCCCACCAGCCCTGCTTCATCCCATCCCTCCAGGGCCACGCCAGGCCAGAGCTCAAGGTTGTCCTGGGAAGGCTGAGCAGAGGTCGGAGAGGGAGGATGTTCAATTAAAGCTGCTTAACAAAAGAAATCCAACTTTCCATATGCCTCTCTGGGGAATAAAAAAGCCCCGTGGCTGAGCGCAGATGGGGTGGGGGACTGAGCACAGCCCCCACGGCAGAGGTGACTCCGGCTCAGCCGTTCCCACCGCCCGCGATCCGCGGGGATTGAGGTTGACTTTTGGCGTTTCCTTGCGGAGAGCTGGACATTTGGCTCGGCAGAAATCCCCAGGCAAGCTCGGACAGGGCTGTGTCATAGTGTCCTCCAAGCTACTCAGGGCTTCCAACACTCCCGCTCCCCCCCCGGGGTGCTGGTGATGCCGGAGGCGGCTCTGCTGGTGCCTGGGTGGGCTCTTCCATGGGGACACCAGGCTGGAACAGTGGCACCAGGGGTCGTGGGAGGGTGAGGAGCCATCCCCCTTCTGCTGGTGGCCCCCACACCAACCCACCCAGCTGAGGAAACCCAAGTGCATCCCCACAGACAAGGAGTCATTCCCTGGCCAGCACCTTCACTGGGAGGAGTTTCCCTGGGCAAAGGACTGGAGGATTCAGCCCTGGCGTGGTGGAGGCATCGGGTGCAGTGGCTGGGAGGTTGGCCCTTGTGCCACGTGTGCCATCTCCCTCACACAACTGCCCAGAACAGTGTCACCATCTGGTTCCAGGACGTGGGAACCTCCCCGGCCCCTTCTGCCATTACAGAAAGCAAATTCAAACATCAACTCAGCCGGGCCCGGGCGGCCTTTATCCCTTTTTTTTTCTTTCTTTTTTTTTAATAATTCAGGTTCGTCTCTTAGAGAAGAGAGAGGGATATAATGTCTGCAGAGCATTTAATCTTCTGCCCAAAGAATAGCAGAGAGCAAATTAGGATCTACTCCAATTAATTTGCCTTGATGGGCAAAATCTGGAGAGCGGCCATATCTGGGAATTAAGAACAAAAGCAGGGAGTGTAAAGTAGGTCACCGGAGTTTCATAACCGGAACGAGGGGTTTCCACGGCACGCTGGGTGCTCCAGAGGCTCCTGGTGCTGAGGTCTACCAATCTCTGTCCTCCAGATCCACAGGTTTCAGCCTGGGCAGTTGCTTTAAGATGCTGCCAGTTGTTTGTTCTGGGAGCAGGAACAAGGATGCTGTCCCCTCCCACAACAGGACACAGCTGCAGGGCTGCCCCAAACCCTTGGACCCAATGGAAAGACAGGCACCAGCTCTTTGTCCCAATTCTGGAGCACCCAAAGAGCTTTCTGATGGTCAGCGTGCCCATCCTTGCTTGTCACGCTGCCACCCCCAGCCCTGCAGGCACCTTCTTGAAGGAGGGTGGCAGTGGGGTTTGGACAGCGCTTTACAAAGGGCTCTTGCACTGTGGGGTGTCACCAAGCAGTGGCACCCTCAAATCCTATCCCCAAACCCCCAGACCCATCAGTGCCTGCAGGGCCCTGTGTGGTGACGTATTCTGGTGTCACCTTCCAGCCACGGGACACACGTGGAGGCGGCGCCAGGCCGTGTGTGGTGACACGCGCTGGAGCTCAGGACACGCAGTGACATGGCCAAGGGTGTGTGACACGTACGGGGACACCTTCCAGGACACAGAGCCTTTCCACAAGGCAGTGACCCCCCTGCTCCCACCGCTCCCGTCCCCACGGAGGTGCCGGCGGGCGCTGCGTGGTGCGTGGCCGGCGCCCGGCCGGCGTTTATCCTCTTAGCCACCCTGCCGGGATCCGGCACTAATTCACCCTTAAACACAGGATTGTCGGGAAGCGGGAAGGGAAGAACCGGCGGATTATCCCCCCGGCGCTGGCGTTAAACACGGGGAGTGGCAGCTGCTGGAGGGGGACAGACGAGGTGGTGTCTTGCCCCGCGTCCCGTGGGGCGCCAGCCCCGTCATCCCCCAGCCAGCCCAGATGTTTTGTGTCCCCCTCCAAGTCAGCTCCGGGCTGGTAATGAAATAAATGACATGAAATAAATAC
>JAWWES010000021.1:13476865-13487726 GCA_035583135.1 Lophotriccus pileatus
TGAGCTGCTGTGAAGAAAACTAACTCCATCTGAGCCAAAACCAGGACACAAGTCCAATATCCATGAAAAGCAAATTGGTAAAAATATTTATACAGGATGCAATTAGTGGATATAAATGCACAGCAGCAGACCCAGGCTTCATGAAGCTCACACTTCATGAAGCACCCAAGCTCTCTAAAGGAGCCAACACACAAATACAGCTTAAACAAACAAACCCCTACACGACAAATAATGGAATGACAATCCAATTGCTGAAAAAACTCAGTGCAGACATGAAGTTGTGCAGAAAGGGAAAAATTATTCTAATATTACAGTACAGCTCTAGACACTGAAACTCAGTAGAAAGCTATTTAAGCTACCTATGAACATCAGCCTGATGGTCAAAAAAGAAAAATCCAAAACTAATTAACAGACAAAACTACAGTCATGAAGTTAAGAGTGGTGTCAGACCTGATATGGGCTAGAGCTGCTCATTTGGGGAACATTCAGTGCAGCAAAAGTTGCACAGGACACCAACTACTCACAGTACAATAAAAATAATTGGATCCCAGGTTTGAAGGCACCGAAAGAAAATACTTTTCAGAAACACGTAAGTGACCTGTAGACCACCAGATGTATAAATGGGTGCAGACAAGATAATTCTATATCCAGCCATGCAGTATGGCACTCAGGTGCTATTTCTGGTGCAAGTACTGACTTGCCTTAAGGAGGAAAGGAAGGAAAGGATCATCCTCTAATTGCTCTTGTGCAACTGGCCACTGCCTGAGCTCGGATAATGGATCAGGTGCACCTCTGGTCTACACCAGCACTGCAGCACTTATGGCTTAATGGGTAACTAAGATTAAGTGGAATGGAGAGAGTGTCAGTTCTTCTCTGCTGTGTTTCTGGGTTCCTTGCCCTCAGAAAGGGACTGAGATGAACTGAAATAGTTTTACTGCAGCAAGGTAATTGTACTGCACCTATGGCCCCACGCTCCCAAGGTCCTTGAACTTCTTTTGCCTCCCTCACGCCTCTAGTCTGCCTTACAGCCTTTCCACTCAACTGCCATGCAACATTTGCAAACAAGGATACGTTCCTGCTCCTGCTGGGAGTCAACCACCCTCTCCATGTGGCCCATGAGGGAGCTCTGAATGGCATCCAGGTGGTCCGTGAGCCTCTGCAGCAGCTCCATCTGGTTCTGCCGCAGGTCGGAGAGCTCCCGCTGTTGGCTCCTCAGGATGCACATCAGCTCCTCCTGGAACTCTGCTGTCACCTGAGCGTGGAGAGGACAAAGCACTCATTTCCAACAGGACCAGAGATCAGTCGAGGTTTTTGCTCAATACTGAGTCACCCCTTGTTCCTGGAACTGAAGTCTAACACATAATGCAGAAATCCAGGAGCAGCCTGTTTCTAAGAACTTTTGTCCCAAGGCATAAATTGATAAAGCAAGGTTCCTGAATGGAATTAATAAATGATTGCTTAGACTATCAACTGCTCAGATTCAAGACTCCCTTCAAAGCTCTGGCATCTAAAAGAACACAGAAGAAAACAGATTTTATTCACTTCTGGCCAGGTACTGAGAGAATGTTCAGGCCTCCAAATGGAAATAGTGACCTCAAACACTTATGAAAGAGTTGTGCAATCAAGACAATAAGGAGGTTCCTTAGAGCACTTCTTCATCTCTTTCACTTACTTATGAACAACCAAACAACTGGAGAATTATAAATCTATAGTTTGCAGTCTCTTCACGTGCTCAAAATAGCCAAAGGAAAGGAGGCACACACATCAAGGGCAGGGATGTGTACAGGCCAGTCCGACTGCAACCCTTCCTTTGCTTGGGAACAGCTTGTCTTGCTGCCAGTGCACAGGCAAAGGTGAGAAGGAAGTCATCAGTGTGCAGAGCACAGAGCAGCTCCTTCTCTGCCGTGTGTCAGCACAGGGAAATGCCAAGCCCAAGTGCAGCCCCATTGTAACCTGCTCAGGCACGACCCGTGGTTCTTTTTCAAGGAACTGGGATGAACTTTCTCTAAGGTCTTTAGTAAGACAGTAAACAGAGCTGGAGCACCACACAGAGCAGCTCTGACTCACCTGGTTGTTAGAAGATCTCGGGGACTGGTTCACATCCCTGAAAATAAAAAGAGTAGTAACCCAATTATGTCAATTAACTTCCCTTCTTATTCAAGTCTGCCAAAACAGATCACACATTTTATGGTTGCTTTAGATTTTACACTCCAGCTCATGCTCCTGTTTTGCCTTAGTGTAACCTGGAGAGTGAGGGCAAGGTGATGAAATCCCAGCCCTTGCAGCACTGTGACTCCATCATTTGAACTATTCACAGGCCCTGAAGTTCCTTACTGAGTGGTCCCTTTGCAGGGAGAAGACTTTAACCAGCTGTTAATGAGGGCTGTTACAAAGAACAATACACGCTGATTTTTCAACTTTGTCCGAATTAGAAGCCATGGAAGACCCTCCCAAACAGCTTTTGAAGGTCTGACATTTTACACCAAAGAATAAACAAGTACACATTTGTTAAAATTTAGAATTAATCAGCCTCAAATCATCTAGAGTGATTCCTGCTCTCAAGGTGAAGAACCTAGTGAAGCACTCCAGCTTATACAGCAGACTAAAGAAGAGCACTGAACTGATCCACTGATACTGTATGTCTCCATTAAAGTCACAGATCTATGAAGGAAAGCAAACATTTGTGGTTCCCAGGCAGCATCCACTCTAAAAGGAATGAGGAAAAATGAGAGTCATTTTAGAAACCAAGAACTTCTGGGTGTCACTGAGCAGAACCACAGCCAGAAACTTAATGCCACAGCCCATCTTTGTTGTGATCTGCACAGCTAGAGATCCAAATTAGGGAGTTATGGGAATACATAGAGAGAACCCTGTGCAGGAGCTGTGCTGCTCTTCTCACACTAACTCAGACAGATTTGGTCTAAAGTACCACGGGCAAATCTTTCCAGTCATCAATTTTCACTTACAGGATGTTGATATGGGTATGTTTAGAAACACAAAAAAGCTGCAAGCAGGTAACAAATGATAGATATTGTTGACCAAGGGCACTGTGCCAGTGTTCAGAAGCCAATTAGAAACAGAGGCCACTGTGATATTCCCAGCATCACAGTTCCAATGGAGCTTTCACTGAAACAAGCAAAAGAATCCAGTCCCCCCACAACTTCCAATTTACTTCCCACACATTCCTCTGAAGCCCATTTGGATTTTGAGTCCCAGCTGGAAAGGTAGTGCAGAACTTATTCCCATGCCCCTGAGTGGGAATCAGTGGCAGTGTCTGAGTGACCAGCAACACTTTCTGTGGAGTTACTGCCCTTTGCGCAGCGGGGTGAGGGTTGGGAACACTTGGCTGCTGCCCAGCCTCAGACCATAAAGGCTACAACAGGCTGTGGCCCTGCACAGCTGGTCCCACAGCCACCTGCACTCTGGCAAGCCCAGCATACCCGTCATCTTTCTTGCCCTTCCGCTTTAGCTTTGGGGAAGCCCGGGGGGACGCCTTGACTTTCCAGTCCTTCACAGGCAGCCTCTGCGCAGATGCTTTGGCACCAAATCCACCTGACGTAGAAGCCAAGCTTGCAACTTCATCATCATGGTCACTATGAGGGAACAGCAGGGAGAGCACATCCATCACTGAGAGTACCCAGAGAGCGCTGCCTTCGCCGAGCGAGGGGACGCACACGCGGCTCTTCATCCACACACGGCCAGAGTCACACAGCTAAGGACAGCCCCACCTTGGTCTTGAACAGAGACACCTCTAGAGCTCAGCACAGCCTGCTCTGCTTTGATCCAGGTCTGCTCAGGCCGAGCTCAAGTGCAGTGTAGCAAGGCTTGAAGCGTGCCTGCACTGGGGACAGCCGTGGCTCAGGCAGGGCGGTGGAACGTGCCTGTCCTTGCTGCACACACACAAAGTACACAAACCCTGGGATGGCCTAGCAGGGAACCCACTCACAGCACATCCTCACTGCTTTACAGACAACAAGCACTGAACGCAGAAAGCACTGCAGGAACAGAGGAGAATCAGGTGAGCCTAAGAAGTCTGTGATCCTCAGTACCTTGGAGGCTTTCATCTGCTGACCAGCTCTCCAATACAGGCTGCACATTTCAGTCTGAATTTAAGTGTGGATTATGAATGAACCCTCGGCTCTCAAAGAGGGCTGAGCTTGTCAGGCACAAAGAATATGCCCACAGAGCTTTAGGGGGGCTCGTGAAAGTTGTCAAAAGCAAGAAACTAATTCCTGAGGCCTCCCTTGCCATGTTATCTAAGGCACAGTGTTTGGAAACTGATCCCTTAATAAGTTTTTACTGGTAATTAAATCAAGCTTGGTCCATGCTCTTAGGAGCAGCACAATCAAACCCTTCCCTACAGAAGTAAACTGGAGAGTACACAGAGGCCAATCCTGAGACCAGATGAAGTCACCAGAACACTACAGAAGCCGGGCTGCACACACACAGTAAGTCAGGAGACAAAGCAGAGGCGTTCCCCCCACATGGGAAGGCTTGCTGGGGACAAAAGCACAAATGCAGCCTGAACTGAGCCCATTCAGGGCAGGAGAGGGGGCTGAGCACTCTGGTACCTTTGCTCTGCACTGGCATCCTGGCTGTCATGCTGCAGCAGGTGGTAGCTGTGTCGGTGGTAGGAAGAGCTCTTGTGCTTTTCTTCAACCTCATCCCTCGGGCTAGAAGGGGGAAAAAAGAAAAAAAAAAGGAAAATAACATCATGATAGTCCCAGCTTGGATATTTGCTCTCTCCACATCTCATGACAGATCCTGACAGAAAGTCTGTAACAAACAACAACAGCACAACATCTCACAGATCCAGAGAGCAGCAGGTGCTGTTTAGAGGCATAAACACTTGGACTTCTTCATGTGCTTTTCTGGTGGCCTTAAGAAGAGGAAGCAGCTTCCAGCACTAACCAAGGACAATTTCCCAACAGACATTCATTCAAGACAGGTAGGCCACTACCCAAACCTGGCAGCACAGTGTAATTCTGTGAATGGCATCATCTTGGGTTTGTTTTTCCTCAAGCAGTACTGACCACTGGATAAAAATCATCAGTGCCTCTCAGTTCTTTCAAGTGTCTAACAAAGTGTGTGAACTTGATGGGTCAGCTCTAGCAGGCAAACAGAATTGTAAGAGTGGATCCAGTCCAAGTTTCATTTTGAAAGGAAACTGCAAGTGCCTCTAGAGTGTAAGCTAGATATGCCTGAATCCAGCTGTAGGATGATCTTTAAACAGAAGTGAGCACTTGTAAAATCTCTCAAGAGTCAGAGACAGCTGATCTGACACTGATACAGTAAGTATTGGAGAATTAAAAGACAAACTGGGATTGAGGGGAGTTGCAAACTCCTATAGAAGTATTTTCTCAAGTTCATATTATGAGTAAAAGTGAAAACATCGTGTAGAGACACAATCTTGATGTCCTCCCAGAGCCATCAAGAGTTGGGACTGTTTTCTGAAGCAGCATCCCCAGGTATGGAGGCACAAGGTGAGGCCTTGCCCTTGCAATTCTGACCAGGGAACAGTCCAGGATTACCTGAACCTCTTACACTGACCTCTCAGCCTGCCAGTCCTGCTCAAAAGGAAAGTATTTTCAGGCTGTCCTGTGCATGTAGCCCTGACCTAGACACTCTGAAGATATGAGATGCTGTTCTCTTCCCACTACAAGACAGGGACACTAATTCTATGATGAATCTCAGCACTGCTCCAGTGGAACAGCCTGTTCCTGGTAAGCAGGCTAAGTGATGTTGCACCATTCTGCATTCCTGCTCCACGGAGACACTGACATTCACTTTCTGACTGCTAAAGTACTTCATTTGTAACACTAACTGCACAGAGCCAAGCCTAGAAGAGAGATATACAATTAACCTGTAACCAAACCTGTCAGTTATGTGCCAGTTGATTCAACAAAAGCCTGCAGGAATGCATCACCTGGGGCAGAATTTAGCTTGTACTAGTTGGATTTCCACAGTGCAAAAAAACCCCACCTATCTCAAGTCTCCAGGTAAACATGAAGGCCAGTAAAGTAACTTTCCACCTTGTTAACAGAGATCATTTATGCTGCAAAAGGTATCAGTGAGCAAAAATGGTTAGAGCTGGCCTAGGAAGTTCAGGGCACAGCATACAGAGAAAGCCCAGAGGAGGGCTGACTCAGCAGATCCTTTAAGGGAAAGAGGGATGAAGAACTGCTCTGGATTAACCACCGTGTAAGAGCTTCTCACCAAGCTGGCAATTTGGCAAAGAAATTGCCCTAAGCCAGGCAAACCCAAGCGATTACCTGTCTGCCATGCTGTTCCTGGTCTCTCTGGTTATGTCAGGAGCTGCTGGCCACGGCTGGCTCACAACGCTGTCGGAAGATGCGTTTTCCTGAGTTAAAGCAGTCTCCAGCAAGGACGGAGCGTTCAGTCTGTCCACCTCCACTGGAGGCATGTCCAAAGAGTGGTGGCTGTGCTCGGAGTTGTGCCTGTTCCTGGGAGACAGCAAGTGCAAGGCCGAGGCGGCAGAGGCCATGCTGTCCGCGTGGTGAGCGGGCTCCAGCACCTCCCCGGGCAGCCCCGGGGGAGCGGCCGCGAAGCTGCGCTGCAAGGTCTCGGAAGCAATCTCTGGGATGTCCTGGGACATGGCTGTGGAAGCAGAGGAAATGACGTCTGGAGAGCGCTCGCGGGTGGGAGATGCCTGGGGCACCACCAAGGGCTCCACTTCCTGCAACTCCAGCGCTAGAGAGGAGTTTCCTGGAGTCACCTGAAGGCAGAAGTTAAACAAGAGCCTTCAGGGGTAGTGCGAGGACACCCCCAAAGAAGCCCTGGCACCTCACACCGACCGCCTCTGGAATCAGCTTACTGTATCCCTGCCTCATGTGATCCCTGGCTCCCACTCTTTCGTCAGATGGAAAGGGGCCTTGAACACTTCCAGGGATGGGGCAGCCACAACTGCTCTGGGAGGTCTGTTCCACTGCCTCACCACCCTCTAAATAAAGAATTTATTCCTAAGACCTAATGTAAATCTCCCCTCTTCTAGTTCAAAACCATTGCCCCTTGTCCTATCACTATCTGCCTGTGTAAAAAGTCACTCTTCATCTCTTTTATAAACCCCTTTAAGCACTGGAAGGCCACAGTGAGGTCTCCCTGGAGCCCTCTCTTCACCAGGCTGAGCAAATGCAGCCCCTAGAAGCACACAGAGAGGTCCCTTGGCCCATGAGAGGGAAGGAAGGGAGCAGCATTTGGAGCCTTACTGGAACAGGTGCCTTTGGTGCTAGCTTGTCAGGGAGGCCTGGGATAAGAACTGAATGACTCCTAGGACTGGTCTGGAGACTGCTGCTACTGCTACTCAGCGTGAGGCTGGTGTCCAGCTGCATCTTGGGGCTCACAGCCAAGTCTTCTGATGGTCTGCTGAAACAGAGGCATGAACAAATCAAGGCAGGCCCAACAAATGATACAAGAACTGAATCAAACACTCCAGGTGAGGAGATGGGATACATAGGTCCACAGAGGAGCCTTTGCTCTTTCCACCACCATCAGCTACTCCCTGTCAACGAGCACCTGCATCTCCTTGTCCCCACAGAGCCCAAAGAGACACCAGGTGGAAACAAACAAAAATAATATCTTAGAAATTGAGGGGTCAGTGAGAGAATGGACCAGTTGTATCTTCAGTGCACACAATACAGAGTTTAGGGAGAAAAAATACCCTACAGGATAGGTCTCTCTCCTTTTCTCAGCCCCCAGAAGTGAAGTTCTCACCTGTTATGCAGCCCAACCCACTGTGACACTGGTAAGATTTTCCTACCAGTCCCAACTCTCTCCCTCTCCTTGGTGGCTGCAGTGTTCTCTTACCTGTAAACAACGACAGCCCTTTGGGAGAAGCATGTAAAGCCACAGAACTGAGAGGCAACAACAGAATCCCTACGAGGCATTCATGACACACTCTTGCTGGCCCCTGGGATGACAGCAGGCATGCTCCAAGCTGCATTAGGGATGCAAACAGCTGCCCATATAGGGATGCTGGGACTCAGGCCAGTTTTTAACTCTGGTTACAATCTCCTCTCCTACAAGACAGGCTACAGCTCTGTGCCACCCTGAAGACCTGGACTGGTTCAGCTGCAGATGGATTATTTAATACATGTGCTCATTACCTGGGCAGAGAGGCATCTGTGACAGAAGTGCTACTCATGGCTGTGACTGCAGTCAGGGAACTGGCACTGCTGCCTGGAGAGACAGTGATCTGTAAGGAAATGCATAGTGATCAGAGCCCAACAGCAGAATTTAACCTGAGAATGCTGGCTCCAGAAAAATGCCTAAAGAATCTTTGGTGAAAAGAGTATAAAAAAAAAAAATAGAGTTGTACTGCTAAGGTGCTCAGGTGCTGGTGGAAGGCAAGTCCCAAAACATCCTCATCACAGGAACCATGGCTGCTTTTGAGGAACTGCTCTCCCCAGGCCAAGTGGCATTCTGGTGTGAGCTCACCAGTGCTGAGGCAGAGGGCTCGTGGCAGAGAGTGGGGATACTCCAGGTGGGGCCTCACAAGCCTGAACAGCCCCAAAACTGATCACTTCAGATGTGCAGAGGTGGCATATTTTCTCCCATGTGAGAAAATAGGTGTAAACAACATGTGTAAACCAATAAGAGCAGTCACCCCAGCTTAGGTACAGTTATCTGGCAAACCTGTATTCCACACAGCACAGCTGCATCAGCAGTTCTGCAGCAAAACACAGCACTTACAACACAAGCTTAGGCCAGGCTTAGCACTTTGGATGTGCCAACATGTCTTTACTCACTGTGGTTACTTGCAGAGGGTTTCCTGTGTGCTCTGCATTCAGCCAGCAGAGCCTACCAGAGTCACTACAGCCTAGAAAGAGTGCCCAAAAGCACCAAAACCCACCCCCATCCCTTGGCACCACCATAGTATCAGTGCTGATCTCTGGTTACCTGCTGAAGAGAAGTACTTGGTGTCATGAATGCATCTGGAGTCATCAGCTTGGGCTTGGCATCGTTTGAGAGGGCCAGGAAGTCTGCTGGCACAGGCAGGTCAGCAATACGCCGCAGGTCTGGTTGAGAGCCATGCACTGATTCCTTTTCAGATCCCAGCCCTTCCGTGCTCAGATCAGCCATATGGTCTGGAAAGGCTTCCAAGGGACAGATACAAATCGATTTACAGGAACTTCCCCCCAAAAACTACAGCTTTAATTCCACAAAGTACTAACTTATGCCAGTGCACGCCAAGCTCGATTCCAAAAGGAACAAGCAAAAACCCTGCAACACCCCAGTCAAAGCTGAGGGCAAAGCAAATCCTGTGTTATGCTTGCTTTTTGTATGCTAGAGTGGATTTTATCAGGCTTTGATAATAAAAGATCCAAGCTTCCTTTCTTCCCTAAATGCAAGGCCAGTTTAACAGCCACATCCCAGAATGGTGAATGAGCTGAAAGAGCACATCACAGACAGCCCAGTCCCCTCTGCTCCCAAAGCTCTGCTGTCACTCCAATCTCTTCCACCTGACAAGAGACAAACCTCAAGTTTCTTGCACAAGTGCCAAATCACCCCAGAAGGTGAACTCAAGCATGCACAAAGCATTAGCACTCCTGGTCTAACGCATCCCAAGCTCCAGACTCACACTGGGATCTAACCTGCTCCACTGCTAGTCCATATTCAGAATCCCTTATGCAATTACACCACTCTAGTACAAGGAGACACCCAAAACTGCCCTTCTGCTGCCCCCTGCCAACAACCTTTAAAGGCTCAGCAACATTGAAGATCAATTTAACACACATGCTCACCAAAGTCTTCATGAGAGCCATGGGAAGGCATGGATGCACTCGTGTCAGGGCTATGGAGAGGCTGGAATCTAATCTGCACATCCTGTAGGGCCCTGAAAAGAAACAGGCATCTCTGATCAGCTTATGAATCATCAAGAGAAGCTTCTGAAGATTTCTCTTCACTGAACTGATTCCCTTGGAAAATGCTTCAGTGTTTTCTGCCTGCCACAGAAGGAGCAGAAGCTGATCCTCACTGAGCTGTGTCACCCAGGGTATTCAAGAGACCTCTGCCAGCATTTGCACGTGAGCACAGCTCTTAAACCACTGTGTATTCATGGCCACAAAAACACAGCACCATTCAGGACTCCCTCCTGGTAAGGCCATACCCCCCACAGCTAGAAGTTTCTTTGGGTCCAAGTAGTTTTTGTTATGAGCAAAAGGATTTAAGTAAATTTAAACTTCTTCAGGTCAGTGCAGGGTTAGGACAACCACAGACAGCTGCCCTTGGGAGCTGCCACACATACTCACTTGGTGTGCACACAGAAGAGTTTGATCAGCACGCCTGCTGCTGATTCAACAGCCCCAGTGCCCGGAGCTCCTTCTGGAAGGGTGACAAAGGTAAAACGTGAAGTTGGACGGGAACTACAGACGAAGTGCTGCAAAAACACCTCAGCAGGACGAACAAGCAGCAGACAACCAGCACGACACAGGTTGTCTTTATCAAAGCAATCCTGATCACACGGCAGCCAAGGTTTCTTTGCCACTTACCCACGCTCAAGTTGTCGTTCTCCTCCTCTGCCGGGAGCACCTCCGTGTGCCTCAACCGGCAGCGGCTCACGGCCTGGATGCCAAAGCTTAGCACGGGGTGGGTGAGGAGGAACTCGGAGATGGAGCTGAAGTAAGCCTTGCCCTCCTCTTGGTTCTGCATCAGCTCCATCACATACAACACCTGGAAGAATCAGAAGTGGTAAGTCACTGGGCTTCCAGAGCACTGAATGTGTGAGGACTCCAAAGCCAAGCACCTGAACAAGGAAAATAACGGGAGGAAAAAAGCCTGGGCTGTTGAAATTTGAACCCAGGGAACCACACTGCTATCTGAGTCAATGTTGATCAGAAACTCA
>JAWWES010000021.1:13487826-13515983 GCA_035583135.1 Lophotriccus pileatus
TGATTTTGCCCAACTGTGTCTTAAAGTTCCCAGAAGATGAAGATTAGAAACCATGATACTTCTCAAGAACCTTAAGGCCACAACTGACTGAAGAAAGAATGAAAATAAAAGCTGTATTTTCATCAGCTGCAGTAGAATTTCAGAGGATTAACAGGCCAGTTAAGACTGACCATAGCACAAACCCAAGAGGACTCATTAATTTAAAATTTTCATTGTTTTCATGGAATTGGCACTAGGAATAAGGTCACTTCAGGTCACTTCTGACCCTTATTTATTTCTCCATCACTAGAAAACTGACTAAAAAAGGACAGGACTTGCTCCTGCTACCAAGCTAAATTTTTACAAGTATGATTCAGTCACAAGGAACAAAGGCAGAGTTACAAGACACAGCTGTACAGGATTGTGGACTTACTCTGGGTCCTGCTTTTTATGGTTGTCACAAAAGAGCAGGCAGGAAAGAGGTCTGCCATCATGGGGTTTCCACTCGTGAAGACACCTGGGAGAGAGAAAACATCCAAGTGTGCAGGGAGTGGTAAATGAGGAAGATGCAGGCTCTGAACACACCCCTCCTCAGACAGCACTAAGTCAGCACCCACCAAGCATTACTGACTTGTAGCTCTTCACAGGCTTACACAAACCAAGGAGATCACAGCCCACATAGGCACCTGTATCAAGGAAATTCTCCCAGAGAAAATGCTGCTGTTTCAAGAATCCTTCATTTCCCAGTTCTCCTTACCTTGGCTCGTCTTGTCCCTCAATATAGATCTGCCAGAATTTTACAAAACCATCATGGCTTGCTGTGGCCAACACGGTTCCATCTGGTGAAAGTGCTCCCTCGCTCAAGCACTACACAGAGGGGGAAAAGAGACACAGAAAAGCAATTTTATACCTTTTTAATTTCACCAAAATGTCAAATTCAAGTACAATGGATTGTGCTGCCGCTGTTCTCACTGTTACTCGTGTTATAAACAGAGCTCATTTTGGTTTGGGATCTTGGGGCTTTTCACAATCACAGTTGTTTCAAAGCTGTTTTTTTTACAGCCAACTGTCCTAAGAACTGCAGCTCCTGAGACACCATAACCCAAAGAAAACCTCAGTGATGGCTTGTAATCACCTATGTGATGGTAGTAAAGAAAACAGAACAGGTTTGTACCGTGCTGTGGCCTTTCACCACGATGAAGCCTTCTTTGATATCAGGCACTTCCACCGGCCAGGAGCTGTTGTTCGTTCGGATGATGTCCAAATCCCACACCTCTGCCTGCAAAACAAACGTGTAGGCACCCAGGTTTATTTTTATAGCCACTGGTCTGTTCCTGGATCCGTGTCTTATACCCTGGCATAGCAACCCAATGGCGAGTCTGTGACATAAACCTTCCCGTTTCCACTCAGTTTGGCCATGGGATGCTTTCCTGGCACACAGCTCTGCTTTTGGCAGCTGTAACTGCTGCCCACCAACCACTGACAACGTTTCAAAGGCTGGGTTTCCTTACCCTGTCCTCATGCAACAACGCCAAGGTCTGACTCCCCTCCTCCCCGCTCTCCTCGTTGTCATCCGGGATGAAAGGGCACCAGATGATCCTTCGGAAGGTGTTCAGCGGGGTGTTGTCAGGTCGCTTGATGTTCACCACGATCTCCTCTCTGATCACCAGGGTTAGGAAATGTAACACTCTGGCTGTGTTACCAATGCCCAGCAATGACCTGCTCAGGCTTGGTCCTTTGTTAAATACTATTAAACCAGAGAAAGACAGAGCAGCTACCACATTGCCCCCAGCTGAGTGCTCTAGTGCACCACTATAAATCAGATCTTAGCTACAATCACCTTTGCTCCACTTGTTTTTGGAATGATGGCACATAATTAAAATTCAGAATCTACACCTTAAGGTAACATATCTCAGGTGCTTCCCAAATGTACTAACCAGTCACTCCTAGCAATTAAAAGGAAAATATTTAGGGCAATGAACACTGAAAATAAGTTTCAGGGTGACAGGTTCGGAAGGAGGACAGTGAGTGCAAGTATTACACGTTCTTCCCCAAAGTAGTAACTGAGGAAAAGAGCTAGAACCAGACAAGACAAAGCTCTGTCACAGAGTTGAGGTGACACTGCCCACATGCAAGGCCAGCTAGTACAGACTCACTGACTGCTTTTGCCTGAACCAGGAGTGTTGATGTGCTAGAATTCCAAGGTACATGCAATTTCAAGTAATAATTGTGCTGAATACGGGCCAAAGTTGGCTGATCTGATCCTGTGGAAGGGGCAGAACTATCAGCCTCCCCACTGCCAGCTGCTATTCCACAAAGGCTACCGAGCAAACCGCGACGGGAGGCTGCGCTCGCATCTAACCACGACACACACGGTATCTGCACAGGATACTGGATTTTTTCTTTATCCATGGCCAGGTGCCAGACAAAGAGGTTGCCAGCCTCGTCCAGGCACGCCAGCTGGTTGGAGTTGAGGTGGGCAAAGGCCAGGTCTGCCACGCCGCCGGTGAAGCCCTTCAGCAGGGTGCGCTCGGCGGTGCTGACGCTCAGCACCCGCACCACCGCCGAGCCATTGCTGGCAGCTGCAGGAAGGACAGAGGGGAGAAGACACCATTTATGTCTGTGGTTTCTCTGCACAACTCTCATAAACTTCCCATGGTTCTACAGACTCCTCATAATTCACAGGACTGTCACCCTGAGCTCACCGAACCTCCACGGCCGACCCCCAGTGACAGTGAGTTAATTTTATTTGCAATTTAATTTTCAGTAACCAGAGAAAAGGAGTAACTGACAGACTCAGATATATGTTTTGTAAGGGGAATGTAAAAAAGCATAAGCATTCACCTGGCAAAAAGCACTGCTTTCTGGCTTGCATGACTGAAAAGAAGGTGCTTCAGAACATGTGCATGCCAAGCAAAGTTTCCAATTTCCCCTTTTAAGACACATATCACTATGAAGCAGGCAGTCTTATGGAGACCATGGTGCTTCCAGTTCTGGCTGCCCATGCCAGCCCTAGCAGATCACTCAGATTCCCACAGTGCTACTGCACCCAAGCTTTAATATTTAAAAAAAAATAGTGAGGCATCCATAAGCTACTCTAAAATAACCTCAGCTAGGAAAAAAACCACAAGAGCAGAGTAGTAGATTTCTTAAAAGATCAGACAAACCTACAGATGCTAGAACTAAAAAAAAATAGCTGATGGAGCCCCACACACTCTGTGCTTATGTGACAGCAAAAAGAGACACTGCAGATGCAAAGTGTTCATTTCATAGAATTGTTAGGGCTGGAAAAGACTTTTAAGATTGCTAAGTCCAACCATCTGCCTTGCACCACCACCATGTTCACCACTAAACCATGTCCCCAAGGTCCATACCCACAGGTTTTTTGAATGCTTCAAGAGATGGTGACTCTACCACCTCCCTGGACAGTCTGTTCCAATGCTTTACAACCCTTTCAGTGAAAAAAAAAAAATATTTACTAATATCCAATCTAAACTCCCCTTGCACAGCTTGAGTCCATTTGCTCTCATCCTGTCATTTTCTTTTCTGTATGTTGTGCAACAATCTTTCCCTGTGTTGTTCTGCTTTTCTGTCCCTACTGCACAAAACACTGTGTCTGCCTTGCTCTTTGGATCCTCTAAATTTAGCCTTAAACTCAACTCTAAATTTATGCAAGCAAATCCACCACAAACATTTATCTGCTCAAATTACCACGGGGCTGTTTCTGTGCTCAGCTTAGTTTCTGAGGCTTGTTTTCTGCAAAAATACTTAATTAGAGGAGGAATCTGAATATCAGCTGCCCAGTGAAACCAGTGTAGCACCTCAACTTTTCCTCCATCCCCACTAAGGTCTTCTTCTATTTCTAACTCTTCTTCACCTTCACTTATATTCCCTCTGCAACAGCACCCCTCATCTGGGTATTGCGAAGTATGTTTCAATTATTACCAGTTACATTCCTCTGGTGCAAGCTTTGCCTCTTTTAGAGATACACAAGATGCAAAAGAATACAAATCACATCCAAGACCAGAAGGTATCTCACCTCTAATTGCATAAGCCAGGTAAGAGTTTGAAACTGCTATCAGATTGCCATAATAGTATTTCTGCTCCCAGTCATATCTAGCAACAGGCTGTATTTTCACCTGCTCAGGAGAAAGAAAACAAAACATGAGAAATGTCTGGAGTTAACTCTTTCCTGGAACTGTCAAACATACAGTTTCCTCTAGGGAAGACCTGTAATGCTTAATTTGATAGTGTCATGGTTTAAGACCAGCAGGCAACCAGGACTCTCAGTCCCAAACCAGCACAGACAACCATTGTCACTGAGCAAAGAATTAGGAGTTACTACGGAAATTATGCCAGTGATCCTTGCCTTTCACTTTTATCTTCAGTATTTATCTATGAGAAACCTAATTACGAGCTCCTATAGCACCAGAAAGAAGGTATCAATTTCTGTTTAAAAATATTCAAGTATGAGGTGATGTCACTAAAAAAAGAGACAGACTATGCTTTGTCTTGCTCCTTACCTTGTTACTCCCTCTGGCCTTACTGGTGATGCTGGAATCACTGCTGGCCACTATCTCCACGTCTTTTGCTGATATCACTAAGCAAGTGGAGCTGTCATCACCAGAAAGGCAGCTTTTAAGAAAAACAAAGAGGGGAGGAAAAAAAGAAAATCAGACAGGACTGTCAGGTACAGAACATTCAATATTTTATGTTAAATTCATAATTTTAACAGCAACAGAGCAGTATCTGTGGATCCATGAGGTTTGAGTTGAACAACTGAAAAGAGAAGCTCCTTTCAGCTGAGTCTCCCTTCCCTGTATGTCATGGACTTCAGAGAGCCAAACACCTGGTCTGTTCAGCTTAAAAACCTCCAGGTTTTTTGACATGAGCACAGACCTACATTTGGTTAAAGCAGCCTGGACCCGACACTGGAGGGTGCAAAGAAACCAAAGCCAACCAGTTGAACCTCATCACCAAAACAGTGCACGCTGCTCGTGGTTCTCATGGCATCATCCTCTCTCAAAACCATGCCCAGAGAACACAAGCAAAAGCAACTTACACGAGCTCTGTAACCCCTCAGGTGACTTGGGTCAGGAATCCAGCTGGAGATCTACAGGAGGTTTCAACCACAGCCCTGCTGATTTACTTCCACCCTGACCTGCAATTTGCACCACGTAACCAGTCCCGTTTGCCCTTCTCTAAACTGATGATATTCCTCAGTTCCTGAGCTGCAAGGATGGCAGACTCCATGCATCAACCTCACAGAAGCTACAAAAGCTCTGACCAAGAGCACTGACTCACAACTGCCACCTGAACTCAACATAAACCTCCTTGTCCGACTCCCAGCAGTATCCAGGCTCACCAGAACTGAATTTTAGCTGTTTTCTACTGGCTCCCAGCATTCCTTGGACAAAACTTACATGACTTGTTTCTCCTGGAGGGCTCCTAGGGAGATGCTGCGATGCACTGGCTTGGCCAGGGAAGGCCGATCTCCGCTCCCAAGGGGATCAGACACCAGCAGTCCATTCAGGTCTCCGTTGTACGAATTCGACGGTCTCTGGTTCTCGTTCACCGAACCTGGGGAAAAGCATCACCAGCTGTGCCCAATATTCATTTAACAGAAATAACACTGTTGCTTTTTGTCAGCCCTTACTGGTCTGCCAGCTAGAATGTGCTGGATTGGTTGGGAAAAGTATTCTCCAAGAAGGATGTGTAAGAGACCTCTCATGTGAGAAACCCCCACACATCTGAGTGAAGTCGAAGCTTTTCTCACACAAGTAATTCCAGCAGATCAGAGAAACACCAGGAAACAGGCACTTTCATTACTTACCAGGCTCAAGGAGCAAAAAGTCTCGGATCAAAAAGACTAAGCTGGTAATTCAGGTTTACTGAATCAAGGGCCAGACCAAAAGGTTCCTGACAGGCCACTTCTAACCCTCAGGCCTGCAGAGAGACCTCTGAAGTCCAGCAATACACTGATCAGCTGCCACATTTGGGGCTGGCTGGAAATAACGCATTTGTTACTTTCCAAAACTTGCTTCTGACTGTGAGAACTGACCTCAAAGTCCAGGTGTTCAAGTAACTTTGCTACAAAACCGTGTGGCTGTGCCCACAGGATTCCCATATTTTTCCTCTGGTCACACAATCCCATGGAAGGTTACAGCACTGGAGTTTTGTGTAAAGCAACCACTTGTTCAGAGCTTCAGCTGTGCTTTGAAGAGTGTTTGTGCATCTGGCCTAGCACAAGTTGCCTGGTGGCCTCCACGCCTTCTGAAGGCTTTAGAAGGGGACAGTTGTAACAGGGGGTGAAGGAGACTCTTCCACTTCACTAGCGGGGTAAATAGCTGAGGAGCCCCCTCCCTCTGCTCTCACACACCAGCCCACCCCAGGCAAAGCTGCCTGTCTCAGCAAATCCTCACGGGAGATTTTCACCGGTTTGGAAAACCCAAATTTCGTATTCTGTTGCCAGGTAACAAGTGCTGCTGAGCTCCTGCAAAATGGCTGCTCCCAGGACCGGCAGCTCCGCCGCCACCGGCACACGTAACCAACCTAAACACAACCCTGGGCAAGGGCCTGTCCTTCCAAAGCAAGGCAAGATTTCAGTTACTGAACTGGCTTTAACAGAGCAGGAGTGCTGCTGCCTGGAAAACAACTATTCATTTGGCAGAAGAACATTTAAAACTTGCCTGTTTATGAGCAGTCACTAAATCAGTAACTCCGCCGCGGACACAAAAAGCCTGTGCAGTGACAGGGTATCCCAAGGCAGGGACCATTTGGGCACTCATCTCAGTGTACCTGCACTGCATGAAGAAAAAGCAGTGGCACTCACACAGCACAGGGAAATTCAGGCCAGGGAATGTGGTCCTGTGACCACCTACCACTGGTGCTGCGCTTGAGATGTGCCCCTCATTCCCACAGCGTATGGTGGGTGCTTGCCCAGTTGTGGCTACTTCTGCTGACAGCACTTTATCCTTTGTGACCAAAAGCAGGAAAACATTCCCTCCAGAAAATGCACCCAGGCTGCCAGAGGAAGATGATACATTCTTTGCTCTGTTTGCAGCCACAGGGACGTTTCACCTGTGCAGTCAAGAGAGACTGGGTAGCAAATACAAATAACGTTTTCGCAATCACCAAACCCAACAGAATCTAAAAAGTACTGTGGCAGCTGTAAACTTTTCAGAGCAGAGAGTGTTTCTTGTCACCTGCCTGGACAGGACCCAGAGTAACATAATTCTGCTCACAGCTACGTGCCCTGGGTTCTGCAAAACTTTCTGCATGGCAATAACCTGGGAAAGCAGCTACACCAGGGTCCAGTGGGCATTAAAATCTGCAAGCGAAATCCAGGGTATAACAGCCACTGGAACCAGAGAGGGCCTTGACCACAGCAACTTTATGCCAGTTAAGGTTAACCCTACACATGGGATTCCTGAGGCTGCTTCTGTTTTCTTTCACAAGCCCCACTGTCCCTTTCAGTTCACACGTGTATCCTTCCTCTTCACTTTATTATGTCAGTTCTTTCGAGTCTGTTTGCCACGAGCCAGGCAGTGATTCCTGCTGAGAACCAGCACAGGTTCCTTCTGTGGACTTTCTGCCCATTTGCTCCTTTTCCTCTCAACTGCCTTCTTAGTGCACTGGAGATGACAGGGAAGGGAAAAAGAGAATGAATAGGGAAGAAGAAAAGAAATAAAACCATATTCTGTCAACTCCTTGGCTTTGACCAGCAGAAGCTGCTTCCAGAGAAAGCCAAGTCACTTTTGAGCAACAACTACAACCATCTCCCAACAATGACATATCCTTTCAGTTCAGAAAGTGAAACAAGTTGTTCCCTAACCCTGCACCGAGTTCTCCTTTCAGTCTTACAAGTACAGAGTGCCACACTGTGAGGGGAAAAATGTATTTTTCTTGTAAGAATTATAATCCAGGAACATGCAAGCACTCCAGAAACAAGAGAAACGGCTCCAAGTAATGAGAAATTTCTCTATGGGTAGTAAAGCTAATGAAGCTGCCTTACTCAAGGTTTGCTCCATGACTCCATGTGCCTCTGCAGCTCTCCCACAACAATCCCACACCCAACCTCTCCTTTTGGCCAAGCAAAGGGCAACACACATGGCAGAGGCAGCACATTCCTAATGACTATCAGGGTACTTAAAAGCTACATCATTCCTGCCTTTCCTTCCACAGGAGCACAACAGGGGGATAAATTCTTTCCTCTACCCAGAGGCTAAGATTTTTTTGCAGAACACTCGTGGTCTTGGCCTCCTCCTGACCAGGTCTGACTGAAACACTGTGGTAGGTTCAAAAAAAGCAATGAGGGGGGCTGAAAGAGACTTGAGGCTACAGGAGAGGGGGACACCACACTGCTGACTCCTGAGCCTGCTGCTGATGTTCTTACAGGCTGAAGGGGGTCCACTGGACTCTGAGCAGAGACGTATAATACCTCAAAGCACTGGGAGAAGACTCATAACCACTTAAGAGAGACATTTGTGATCCCATTTTTCACCTACAACTAAAGAGAGGGAAAAGTTTGTGTGAGAGTGAACACGGCACTGATGTCAGAGCAGCCTGACAGTCCCTTCCACTGAGCCCAGTCCCCTGGGGAACACTCCAAGCACTCCCAGGAACGGGAGACTTGCGTCTCGGCGGAGGTCGGTGCTGTTCAGCTCCCAGCAGCAGCACTTCTCTGCCGAAAGGCGCCCAGACACCCAGACAGCAGCGAGCTCTGGGTCCGCCCGCTCCCGCTCTGCCCAGCGCCAACACCCCCGGCCCCAGGCGGGGTTCCCGGGCCGGAGGGGGCTCCGCTGGCCCCGGGCTGGTAGGAGCGGGTACCGCGGAGGAGCGGGCCGAGCCCGGCCCCGGAGCGCCCGCTGACAACCGGCGGGGCGGCGGCACAACGGCCCGGGGGTCCGGCGGCCCTGCCCGCGACCAGGCCCCGCCCGGCCCGGCGGCCTCCGGCGCTGCCCTCCCCTCGCCGCCGGCCCTCACCTGCCGGCCGGTCCAGCTTGAGGATGTCCCGCAGGTGCTGCGTGGCGTCCTCGATGTCGATGCTGGAGCAGGAGGCCATGGGGCCCGGCGCGCCGCCCGCCCGCGCCGCCGACACCGCGCTGCCCGGCCCGGCCCCGCCGCCCGCGCTTCCGCCTCCGGCCCGGCCCTGCGAGCGCCGGGCGGAAACCAACGCCCGAGCACAGCGTTCCCGGGGCGGGGCCGGGCTGAGGAATAACCTCGAGCTGTTAAACGACGAGCTAAAAGTCCTGCTGGGAGAGGTGCTGAGAGGGAGGTGAGAAGGTGTATGACCTGCTTGTACTCCCTGGTAGAACTCCAGGCATTGTTCAGCTCCAGGTTCAGTCTGCAACATCTCCCCACCAGGCAGACACAGGATATCCACAGCCAGGAATTCCAAACACTCCATAGCCAGCTCCCACTCCATAGCCAGTTCCCACTCCACAGCCAACTCCCACTCCATAGCCAACTCATTAAAACAATTTAAACTTTTAAGAAAATCTCTGTTTTATTGTGTAACGTAGCATTGAAACATCTGAACAAATCAATAACTGGGCTGTACAGGCTGCTGTTCTTTCATTTCTTTGGGTTATAAGAGCATCTTGTCAGTACATAAACAACAACCTTTTGCATTATAAATTCTTTCCGAGGCATGCTGGTACAACACAAAATTTCTCTTTTTATCAAATGCAGCTAAGTCTAACTTCCAAACATCATGCACAAGAAACTCATCTAGTGACAATGTAAACTCAGCAGAAGGGCAGGTCACAAGTCTTGCTTGCTCACGCTCTGCAGTGCTGCAGGTTTGTGTATGATATTTGGAATGTTCCGTGAGTGTGAATAATACCAGTTAGGAGGAGAGGAGGAAAACAAAAACAAAACAAACAAAAAAAAAAAAGCACGGGAGCCTCGGGCTGGGCAGCTCAGCCGAAGTTGTGCAATGCTAGCCTGAACATGTCATTGGTGCAGACCCAGGCATCGTTGATGTTCTTTAATAGAAATATCTGGTGGAACCCCATGATAGGATCTTCATCAGCCTGTGGAAAGAGAAAAGGGGGAAAAAAATGGTCAAAACACTTTTTTTGAGAGATTTATTGCACAACTCATGATAAGATGACTTAAAGCTGACATGAACTGATGGCACATGCTGTAAGATGTGTAGAACCTCAGGAGACACTACTAACACCAGGGTCTGTTCCAAGGGGCTTTGCAAACACCCAGTACCCAGTGACACAGAAATCCTGCATCAACCCCCGAATTTGGGGGTTCCTGGAAGACTTACACACACTGTCACTAGGTAGCTTCACCACACTGACAGAACGTGCCTCCCTCAGTGGTAAATCACATATTCCATAAGGAATCAAGCATAACGTGGTTCAGTTTTTATCTGCTGCGTTTGGGTTGATGGCAGAAGGGAGTTTCTGCAGAAGTTGGTATCCACAGCATTGCCTGAATGATCCAGATAATGCTCTGGGCCTTGAAAGCCTTCCCAGAGCAGGTACAGCTGGCCAGCAATGTAGTACTTCCCACTTCTGCTCTCTAGGAACAGCTGGAAGGGAGCACAACATTTGCCAGAGCTGTAAGCACGGGGAATCTCTGCAGCAGTGCCTCCCCTCCTGCCTCTGACAACATGTCTGGGCACTCCACTGTAGTGCCAGGACATTTACAGTATTACTCCAAAAGCAGAAAATAGTATTAGAGGGAGATCAGTTCCCCCACCTAGTGTTTATTTACTAGTCTAGCATCGTGCAGGAATTAAATCCTCAGTGTAACACAAATGATTCCCGAATCAGTCAGCTGGAAATCACACCACGGGATTTAATCTGAGCAGTGCACAGGACCAAGCTACAAAACAATCTTCTGATGCTGGCTGTAGTGTGTTCAATTCAGCATTTTTGGAGGATTTTAAGCTTTGTTCTTTCAACACATGACTATTCACCTTCAGAAAAGGGGGGAAATGCATAAAAAAAGAGCCTTGACAAGCAGCAGCCAGAGCAGCACATGAAACAGGCTGTCAAAGTGCTGAACATTCATTGGCAGTGCCCTACTATTCACTAAGAACAGCAAGTGAAAATGTGAAGAGCAAAGCAGACTACAAAATAAAAAAGGAAATTTTACTTAAAAAAAGTAATATTCACTTAAGTGATATATGGACTGTGAAACAAGTCAGCTTTGAGGAGCAACTTGCAAAGGACAAGAGAGTTAAAGGGTCCTAGATTCACCCCTCAGGAAACTGACACTGAAATAATCATGGGTATTTATTTATTAAACCAGCTGAGCACCCAAAAGCTATCAAAGTAAGCACAGGATTAGCAGTTATTAGGGAAGGAACAGGGAACCAACACCAACACCCACGTATCAAACCCTGCATGCATTTCTTATCTTTAAAAAAAATTAAAATGTCAGAAAAGGGCAAGAAAAATGATCCAGCTACCAGACAGTTTCCTATGGAAAGCAGTAAATTGAGTACAACCCTGTAGCTTGCAAAAATATAATCAGCATGGCCATCAGCTGGGCAAGGCAAATAAATTACTATAAAGCCACGAAGGAAATTAGTAGAGCAGAAAGTTAAGAAGGGGAAAAGTAAGGCCAAGAAATATGAGCAAGTCAGTGTTCAGTAGATGAATGAATGAATGAATGAATGAATGAAAGAAAAATCCTTCAAGCAAGACAAGTGCCAACAGAGGAGCTGGGCAGCTTGGCTCCTCAGCACACACCTCCTTGAGCATGAGTAACAGCCCAGTGTGCACACAAGCAATTAGGCTGGATTAGCCCAGTCCATCTAGTTCATTAGCACAATTATTTCAAGGGAAGTATTATCCTTGCTACACCTGCCCAGAAGAGAGGCTCGTGTGATTCTGTGCTGCAGAGGTGGCCTGTACCCTGAAACCTGGGGGGTTGTGCCTTTTATACCTTCTCCCAGGGATCAAATGTAGCACATCCCAGCACAGCCTCACTGCTGGTTCTCAGCCCTCAGCTGCCCCACGATCTCTTCACTGTGGATCACTGAAGTGTCTATAACAAGTTGTGCAAGTAGTTTTCACATCAAACTGGAGCTTGTCATTACTGACATGAGTAGGTTTTACCACTACCAGCCTGGCTTAGTGCAGGTTTCCTCAACTTCCTTTCATGTTATGCCTTCACAGCACAAAAGAGCAGTATAATTTAAACCCAAGGAAAATCCTAGACTGTATTTAAGGTAGGGTAAATATTTTATAGTCCATTCCCAGAATTTTTACTATGAAAAAAATCTTCCCTTGTGTCCAATCTGTACCCCCCAAGTTGTGGTTTCTAACCACTGTCCCTTGTTATATCATCTGGCACCACCATGAAGAGTTTGCTCTCAGGTTGTTGGAAGTATTTAACTATTTTCCACCCAAATTTAAGGCTGATTACCCATAGCCACCTCCTCTCCCAGCTCCACAAGCTCTCCAACACCTACAATCTTGGCAGCTTTTTGACCTGTTCCAGTTTTTCTACATCCCTTCTGACCTGGAGGCTCAAAAGAAAGTCCTCAGCTCACAAAGCCATAGGTCATGTCAGTTTTAGATGCAAGACTGCTTTGCAATCCAAATGTAGCTGCACAACTTTCTTCCTCTTGTCTGGCCAGAGACAGTTTTACTCCTTCACCAGCATCCTCAGCAACTGTGGATTGAGCTGCAGTGTTGCAACAACCCTCACCTCAAAGGAAAGGCTAATTACTTCAGATTGCAGGTTCTTTCAGACGTTAAGCCTCATTTAACAGGCTTTAAGCAGTGCTTTAAGTGTTCGGCGTGCATTACGAAAACACCCAGTGATTTTAATTGCAAATTTCCTTTTCCTTTTAGGACTAGGAAACACCGCATAACAATTAGTTATTCACAATTAATTCTGCAACAACCACTTCAAAATTCACACTCTGGGGAGAGCCACAGATCTGCCACACAGTTGGCTCTGAGAACTGCCAAGCCACAGCCATGCTCCTCAGCCGAGCTCAAGGGACAGAAGGGCGAGAAGAGAGCACTCCTTACTCAACCAGGACAGCGAGGACTGCATGGAAGACAGGTAAGGCAGAGGGTTAAACGTTGTGGAGGGATAGCCTGAAGACTTCGTTGGTGCACACCCAGGCACCTTGAAAATTTTTCAACAAAAAGGTTTGGTGGAAGCCTAGAACCTGGTCATCGTCTGCCTGAGCGCGACAGGAGAAATATGTTACGAGGTGAAGCACAGTGGAGGTACTGTGACATGCTGGAGGAACATCAGCACAGCAGTGTCACACCAACTGCAACTCACTCCTAAAGGCTTAAACCCACCCTTACTCCCCCTGGTTGAAGCAAGCAAGCAGCCCCCAGACAATGAACAGCAATAAAACCCAACAGGATTAGAATAAGTGGATGTATTATTTATTATATGTCTTCAAAAGGATAAAAGAAACCTCAAACATTAATGCCTATCTCAGCAACCACTAAAAGAGGATCTTTCATATGTTTACTTAAGAACATGTTTTTACAGTGAAAGTTTTCCTGCTTTGGTTTATTTCCCGCCCCCCCAGTGGTTTAAGCAAGAAATACAAGGTGTGCCCAGCTTTCTCAGCATGAATGATGTTTCCACTGAACTTTTGGGACTACTAGCAATTCAAGCAACTAATGCCTCAGAAAATCCATTTATATATCATGCCAGGAATGACAACTTAGAAAAGGGCATGTTGCAGGTATTTCAGCACTATTATTTTCTGAGGTTACTCCATTAAAAGCATTATGCGTGCTCCTTCACTGCGCGAAACAATGCAAGTTTTGAAGAACTGCAGAGGATTAAAAGCACGTGCATTAATTGTCCTGGGCTGTGAGGAATTTGGCTCACAGTTCCATGAAATAACTGACCAGTAAGCAGGAAGCATGGTGTTCACGTCATGCTACAGCCTGGTACTGATCTTGCATCTGTCCACCTGGATAAGCCTCGCACAAGGCAGAAGCATGAAGTTAAAGTTCTAAGTTGTCTTTGACTTTCTGGACTCTTATTCAGTGAGGAGCACTCCCAGGGATTATGGTGTGATTTTTAAAGCTAAGGTTGGAGACACATACACCTGAAGGGTGAAAAATGTTTCCTCATCTACTAAAAATTCACAAACAATGTTGTGTTTCATCATGACAATAGGCACGCTTCAAGCCAGTATGTTCTTTCCTAGATGCACTAACACATGATCCCTAAATCATTCTGAGTAATTTCAGCAAGATGAAATTATTCAGAGGATAAAACAGTACATTAGGAAATACTACCCCAAGTCATGGTATTTATGGAAAGCTCCTGGACTGCATTTACAATCCCTCTATATTAATGCATGAGAAAACCCAGTAGCTTTACAAAATCTTTAAGAATTTGGTATCTTGCCACATTTTCAACAGCAATCACTGTTGCAAGCTGTAATCTGCTTGATGATTATGCAACAACCTTAAAAACATGAC
This sequence comes from Lophotriccus pileatus, assembly GCA_035583135.1. Classification (NCBI taxonomy): domain Eukaryota; kingdom Metazoa; phylum Chordata; class Aves; order Passeriformes; family Tyrannidae; genus Lophotriccus; species Lophotriccus pileatus. The sequence continues at coordinate 13,502,247 of JAWWES010000021.1, forward strand.
TGTGCAAAACCAGGTGCAGATGTGACCGGCCCAAGCCATTGGGTCAAAAAGCCTTGGTCAGATCAGAGTTGTGTGCACACCCAGGAGCGAGGCTGAGGAGTGTCTGCCTGCATTCCTGTCCTGCCATTCAGTGATTCCCATGGTCACAGGAGGCTGTGTTTCCTCAGGGGGTGTGTGTGTGGGACTGAGCAACAGGAAAGCTAGAACCCAACTTGCAGCTGGGAAGCAGGAGCAACTTTAATGAGAGCCAAAGCTGCCTATGTTAGGTTTAGAAGTGGATGCAGTATGCTGGGCACTGCTCTTCTCAACTGCCCAGCCCAAAACAAAGAGAACAGCTAAGCAAGCAGATTCAGACTTTAAGTCCTACATTTGCTTAGTAAATAGTTTAGTGTCAGTGGGAGTTTGAATGCCTTGACACCAGAGGTGTCATTCAGAGTTAATAGGAAAAGGAAATCTAAACAGCTCTTTTAAAACAAACTGGGTTCAGGTAACTCTAAAGGCTGGATGGTGTGAGAGGCCTGACTTCACAGCATGGCTGGACCAAACTGAAGATTTTAACTAGTGCCATGTAATTTCATGATTGCAAACCAACACCACCCACCCTGAGCAAGTTCCACCTACTGCTGACTTTACACACAGGATATTTTTTTGTAGATTACAGGACAATATCTTTCATTAATGAGTAGTTTAATTAATTTGTGGCCCTGGTATACTGGGAGACAGGGTAAGTTTACACAGTTCTGTAATATCATTCACGCAGCAATAAAGTCATCCTACAGCCTGAAAAATAATCTGACTCTTCACACAACGAATCTGTTTCAACACTAAGTGTTTGATCTCAGAGGCAGCATTCCCACAACTGCTGAATCAGTTTTGACAACAGAGGTACTGGACTGCTTTAACACCAGGACTGAATTCTTGCCTCCTGTGGCAGCAAAGGAAAAGCATGGACTCACTGAAGGGTGGTCAGCTAACAGGTGAAGTCTGCTGAAGCTTGATGCAGACATTACAACAAAGAGGACATTAAACTACATGTGCTTACATTGTGCAAGAACACTGTGATGATGCTTTTAAATGCAACAGAGAGCCCTGAAACTTTACTGCATCAGGATAAGGGAAATAATGATGCCTCTGCAACCCACATGGTATTTGTATGCACAGTTAAAGTCGTGATACTTTGCTTGACAGAAGATATGACTGTCAAATGGCAGATATCTGGAGGGATGAGCAGTTTCTTGACAGCCTTGAACAGCAGAAGAATGGTGTCCCCATGAAAGCTTACCCGTGTTCCTTCCCCACCCACAAGAGCATTTTAATGTTTTCAGAAACCAGATGATTTAGAATCCTTCAAAAATCTAAGACACAGGAACTTGTTAGCCTGTAAAGGAAAGAGTTTACCTTAAGCTGTCCCACTACCATACTGAGTATACAGCTGTCAGGTGTAGGCTGGTGGTCTTGTGCTGTGATGCTGTGTTGGATTTTTTGGAAAGGGAGGCTCTGCAATGAAAAGAAATCAAAATAAGGAAATGTACAGTAATTGCATTATTTAACTTACAAAACAAAGATTGAGCAAACCCAACGTTATGAAGTATTAAGACCATTGTAGTAGCACTGCACAGAGAGTTGTTGCAAATGAGGGCACTACTTATACTGGGTCAATTGTAACAGTTGTGTTTTTCAAGCACCAAGAGAGGAAATAACGTTACCATATATGGTAAATGGAACCTTTTCCTACTCTAATTGCACTGCTTGAAGGGCTTCAGATCAGTTGTAAGCTCAAAAAGTTCACACGATGAAGGCACAAACCTCTGCTCTGAACAGTGTTAAAAGATTTTATCATCTAATACTTGAGGTTTACAAGAGAACTCCAATTTTGCTTCTCTGTTAAAGTGGCTATAAATGGAAAAGTGGACAACCCAGAACCAGCATTCCAGACTTGAAATCCACACATTCACCTTTCCCCCTTCTAATGTCCTTGATGCTCAGGTAGCCAATGTCAGTATGTCTGGAGTTATGTGTCCAAGGAACACACCTTGTGAACACTTGGACCACATTCACATCCTGACCACGGACAATTCTAAGTGGTGAACAGCAAATATCTGGGGGATCTCAGAGTCCTGTCACACCAGTGCAACTTTGGCACGGTTCTCCCAAAAGCTGCCTTACTGCCAGATGTTTGAGTGGCAGTTCAGCATGGATGGGGCTCTGGGTGACCACGTGGCTGATGCCCAGAGCCCTGGCACCGCACGGTACGGCAGCACGTGGTCATTCAAAACTTGGGTGGCTCTTGGATGCCTTTGCTGCATTCCCCTGACTTGAAAACAGGCTGAAGCAGACCCAGATGTGAACTTTGACAAGTTCTGCATTTCCCTCTAGTGGAAGGAGCCTCAAAGACTTCCTAGAAGGCCGAGGTGGAGACTGTCACGGATGTGAAGTACAGTCTTGGCTCTACAAGCATCAGGCTCTAGGAGGAATGCCAGGAAGGTACATCCTTGGATTATAGAGAACACAGAAACTGTGGAAAGATCAAGGCCTGAGGAAGCAAATGAAGCGTACAGAGTAGCCCTCACTATTCAAGAACACCCTTTAATAAAGTTTGCACTGTTTCTGCCTGGCTGGGAGCACAATCCCAACCAACCAGGAAGTGCAGAGTGGGCCAACTGGTTTGTAATATGGGAGAGACATTTAGTAACAACCAAAAAAACATCCAGAGTAGTCTTATCTGAATGACCAGCAGACTATTTTCCAGGGTCACCATCCCAAAAATGAATGTGCAATGTGCCCACAGAGCCTGCACAAGCATAGCCTGGGACACTGCACCATCTTCCTTTGACAAAGCCCAGTCTCACCTCAGCACAAGAGCTTCTTGCTGAACAAGTCCTGCAAAAAGAGTCCTTTTAAAAGGCAGGAGGATGAAGGGGAAAGTATGTAATTGTGTCCAGAACCCAGCTTTCAGTGTGACAAGAGAGGCAAGACTGGGGAGAGAAACAGGCAGGAAGGAAAATCTTTGGAATCAAGAGCTCTTCAAAACTGTGACAAGGAACCCAAGACTAGGCTGGGTAAGGCAGTGCCTGTTTCAAGTATCCGATTCCACAGGACAAGAGGAAACAGCCTTAAGCTGCACAAGGGGAGGTTCAGGTTGGATATCAGGAAGAATTTCTTCACTGAAAGGGTTGGAACAGGTTGCCCAGAGAAGTGGTGGAGTCACCATCCCTGGAAGTGTTCAAGAAACAACTTGGACATGGGACTTAGTGCTGTAGTTTATTTAACAAGGTGGTGTTCAGTTCAAGGTTTTTTACAACCTCAATGATTCTATTACTGTCCCCTTCAGAGAAAAGGACCCTAAACAGCTGGCCAGGCTAGTGAGCTACTCATGATGCACTAGGGAAAATCCCATTGGAAAGAGTAGGAAAGTAGCTGCCAGGAAAGTTCACTGATTTTTAGGATAAGCAGAGGGCATCTCAAAAGGATGGCTGCTTATGGATGTTGATCTATACTGGAGAGGAGGATTTTGTGATATGAAAAGTACAAAAAGTGTGTCTAAAAAGCGTGAAGCCACACAACAACCAAGGCTCTCAGCATCCTCTGACACTAGAATTTGACTGGGGTCTCACGAGAAAAACTATGGAATCCTCCTTGACGTCATGAAAGAGAATTTACGCAAGAATAAAGTTGAGCAGCAGAACCTCACTCCTGGCAACAAGACTACCTGTCTCAGCTTCTTCCTTGGCACAGCAATGCCCACACAACCCTGACCTACTGCATCAGTGGACTGAAAAGGTGCCCCAGCATTGCTGATGTAACAGAAAATGCCACCTGTTTGTGCTTACACCGATTCACCAGCCAGGCACTGAGGGTCACGGGACTGCAGAAATGCAGAAGAATTTCAGTGTTAAACTGTCAGGGATCTGCTCAACTGACTAAGCAGCTCCAGAAGCACGGTGTAGGTGAGCACATGGAGCTGAAACAGCAAAGGGAGCCCAGGCAGCTCAGTGCTGACAGAGGAATGCTGGGCAGCAGCAGTGGCAGTAAGCTGATACAGCCCCGTAACGAGTGCAAGGGCACGCAGTAACTTTACTGCACTTCTTCCTTACTTTAGGCAGATGAATACAAGTCAGAAAAAGCTGCCCTAAAGCAAAGCAGTGTGTCTTCGCTCACCAGTTAAGACTGTAGCAGGCACACAAATCCAGAAAGGCCAACTTGCACCACAGACAGGGAAGGTAAAGATGAGCAATGCTGTGGTGGGAAAGGGGCTGGATCTGCACTGGGCTGGATCCAAGGCAGCAGTCAGACACTGTGGCCAAGCAAATGCTTAGCTGGTTGGGTATCTAAATGGCTGCTAGCCCAGAAGTCTAAAGAACACTGAGTACACAAACAAACAACTCTGGAGCTTGAGTATCTCCTCACCTACAAGCGAGCAGTTGCAAGCTGTGCTATTTCTGAGGTGTGTGGCCTTCTCAAAGGCAAGACGGGCACCTAAAACACAGACCTGAGGTCAAACCCTGGTCTTCACAGTTAAAGATGCCTTGGATGAAACGAGTGGTTCCACAAGACAGGAGCAGTAGTTGTGCAACAAGATAAGTGTCAAGTTACAATGATTTTTCTTCTCAATGTGAAGTACGTCTGTCTGTGAAATACCATGCTCTGAGCAGCCTGCCTGATGACCTAAAAAGCATGTCCTCCACATATCTTGAAAGAGAAACAAACTTCCTAGTCTCATGACAGCTTGTAAGTACACCCAGTTTTATAACAGAAGCACGAATTTACTCAGGAAGATAAAACTTCTGCAAGTTTAACTAAACGAACATGGAGTTCCAGTGTCCTCTCACTTGCTGAAGAGGAAACACACGTTGCAAAGTCCTGAACCATACCTGCTCATATCTGAACTGCTGACAAATCTGCATTGAGGATAAGTCAGCTTCTCCACTACAGAACTTATTTGCAGTTTACGTATCAGAAAACAAGTTGTTCCTTGCAGTTATGTGTCTAGTCTTTATCACAGACAGATCCAAGTAACAGGCTTGCTATTGCTTCTTCCTTGGCATGCCTTAAAAGAGCAAAGACACCTTTCATTCCTCTAGATCAGAGGCAGCTTAGGCATTAGACCTTTTAAAAAAGAATAAATCAATAATGTCAAACACAATTGCAGTCACAAAATAACCTTGCAAACTATGGAGTCTATTAAGGTTCCACCATCAGAGTCACCAATGGAACACCCCATTAAATTCACAACATTTTTTGCAGACCAAAGTTGGAAGCACAAGTTTGGTATGCAAGACTAATTCAAATTTTCAAAAGCAATTATCTTACAGCCTTCAAAACTTTGTTTCCCAAAACATTCAGTAAGGTTTACAGACTTACAGTGAGTTTTTCGACAATGGCTGCTTTGCCCTGGAACTGCTGCCCTTCCCACGTAAGGCATGATGCATCAATCTGGGAGGGAAAGAAAGAAAGTCATCCACCTGCTGAGGTAACTCTGGAGGAATCCTGGTAGAGGCTTTGTTTATTTAGGATATATCCTCAGAATCCAGGTCTCCCCATGAAAGGCAGAAAGACCCTAAGGTTGAAAAAAAGGCCAGGAGTTCATAGTGTAGAAGGCCATGTCTCCAGGAATTAAAATTAGGCTGTACCTATCACCAGTCTTCTGAGGACTGAATGTATTTTGGTAATAACATGGCAAACTGCTAAGAGCCTTCATATTTAGAGTTGTGTCTTGAACACAGGCTGCTTTTCTTCCTCTACAGGCTCTGTACATGGTTTCTTGGGCAAAATAAAGCAACAGACTGGCAGGTAGCAAGAACACAACAATCCCCAGAGCAAATGCTACCAATGCTGCTGGATACTGCTGAGGTGTAAGGAGGGCTGTCAGAGGGCGCTTAACAGTTTCAATCCTGAAGAGTTGCTGGAACTCAACTCCTTCAGCAGATGAAAAACCAGCCAGAAAAATGGGATATGCTACTGGAAGACTCATAAGACTTGAGTGTCTTGCTGAAACATCTCAGCCACCCAGCAGCATTCCTCAGCATCAGTAATCAACTCCACACGCAGAGCGCTCTGCAAGCTCTGCAGGAATCTTCCCCCAAAACTAACAGGTGATGTTTGTTAGTTACAGTCTTTAATGGCAAATCTACTTAGTCCCAAATAAGAAGCAAAAATAAAAAAACCTAATTTTGGAGGAAATTTAAATTAAGTTTAGATTTATTTAAGAAATTATGTATTTTTAAACTGGATTCAAGACTTTAAATTGTATTATTTTAATACCCTAAACACAGGGTAGGACTTAAATCACATCCCACTTCAAGAGGGATCCAAGTAAACCCGTGATTGTAAATTAATGGCAAACTGAGGCTAGGATGTTTGCTTTTACAGAGCATTTCACCACAGGAGCATCACCAACCCCCTCCAATATAAGCCACTGTCTACAGCCAAAAAGGACTTTATGAGTCTGACTGCCATAAGGCAAACAAAGCTTAAAGGAGAAGTGAAACATGCATAAAAAAATATAAATAAAAGCTGGGTAAGTGTGATGGCACTGACTGACATTCTGGAGTCAAGATAAAACCCACTATCCCACCCTTTGTATTCTCACACATCAAAAAAGAGAAGCACAGCCAGATAATGGGATGGAGCCCCACCCCCCTTTCTATAGGTACTTACATATATTGCTCCTAACTGAGTCCTGTCTGTATCAAAAAGCTGGTAGTAATGTTGTATGAAGCTGGATCCAATCTGCTCCCAGATAGGCTTGTCTCCCATTCTGAATCCTCACCCAGAGCCAGTGACTGTGAACCAAAAACACAAACAACAAAATCACCAGAAGGATCACAGGAATAAGCGTAACACTTGGCTCAAGTATTAGCCCTGGCAAACACAAATCCTGTCAGCTGGCCTGAATTTTTCTTTGGGATAAGCAGGACAAATCACACCTCTGTATCCTAGACTTTTGTAAATAAAAAAGTCTTGGATACCAAAGGGTTTAGTTCTCTACTACAGCATTTGGTCTGTGGTGCTATTTCAGTGTGAGGTCACATCTCATGTACAAAAGTGGAGAACGAGAACAAAAATGAGTGTTACCACCTCAGCTTCATATATCACCTTATCTTCACACAGTGCAGAAGTTACACCACCTGAAAAAGCTGGCAAGCACTTGCTGTTTCGACCTGACCTGTTAATATGGATTGTCTGCAAGTGGCTTACATCAACTGATTCACCTATTTAGCTCCTCAGGCATTTCACCATCCACAGGCCCATCTAAGAGTGTCCTTTCAATGGCATGTAACAGGAATTAATTGACCAGTTCATTGCTTAACACAGCGCTCCTGCCCATCCTCTTCTATCCTGTCACTGAGGCTGGAGCACACTCCGTGTTTATGCCTGAACCTGTAGTAACTTCCAGACACAAACCATGATTTTTCACAGTGGTGAAAATCTGCAGCTCCCAGTGAAGGTGCTGGAAGCTCAGAGGCATCCCACACTTCTGAACACGAGTCCCTTTATTCCAGAGGGATTAAACACACAGCATGCACAGCAGTCTAGACAGACCCAGCCTACAAACCATCACACCCCATCAGTACAGATCATGGCTTTACTACACCATCGCATTTTTCAAGAAAGCAAATTAATTTTTATTTATCCTGATCTCTCTCTGAAAGACTGAAGAATTGTGCTAAAATTCAAGCCACAAAAATCCTGCATTCAAACCTCACTACGTTATATTTTAAGATTTGAGTTTACTTCATGCAAACCATGCTTGCTCAACATCAAGCTCTGCCAGCCCCTAGTCCTTCTCTGTTATCCCTGACCAGGAATCCTGGAGCTACAGGTTTGAATTGCACTGCCAAGTCTGAAAGGCATGAAATTCTCTTTTAGGACACAGGACATGACAGTTATTTTGGCTTCCTTTAGATGTCGATTCCTTACACACCTGTTTCGGATTTGACAAATTCCTAAGAGAACCAAAACACACATTCCCAAGATCTTCATAGTGGATATTCCCAGGCCTAGTTTTCTGTGCATAGTGGGACAAGAAAGCTCTTTTTGTATTTCAGGCCTTTGGCTGCCTGAGCTCTACTCATACAAATAGGAACTGAAATGGGTTCAGCCTCTTGGCTGGAAGTTTTAAGGTTACATAAATTTGGCCAGACTTATAGAATAGCAAATCTCTCTTATTAGATCCATGGCATAACAGCAGGTAGCATCCATGTTTTCAGGGTTCTAGGATTTAGGTTTGATGCCTGCTGTTTCCAGACTAGTCCTGGGGGTACCCAGAGGTGTGTAGTTTGGGATGGTTGTGGTGGAGCCGACAATCAGCACAGGTGAAAATCACTTTGATTCACTTTTTATGGACCATCAAAGATTCAGCTTCAGCCCATGAACTCACATCACTGTTGGGTATCATTCCTAAACATCCAAGTGCAAATCTGGCTGACAGTATTAATGCTCAACAGTCAAACATGTAACACTGAAATGAAGTCGTGGACAGCAAGAAAACCACCAGCTTATTCTCCTGAGCTAAAGCAACTGAGCTATTGCTAAATTAAAATTCCACACACACATATAATGTGTATTCACCCTGAACAGCTCACTGTGCCATCATACAAACCCAGGAACAAGCTGTGCACTAGCACTGCACCTCTTTCAGTCCCTCAAGGCACAACAGCCTTACTCAAGCACCAGATGCCTCCTGTTCAATCCTAAACCTGTGAGAAAGCCTTGGAGACTGCAAGGAATGAAGGAATTTGTATTTTAAATATGGAAAGTAGAACTATGGTCTCTAAATCCAAGGATTAGTATTGCCAGCTTGCTATCTCCTCCTGAAAATGTATTTGTATTTTGATAGGTAAAATCGTATTAAATCAAATAAATAAACAGCATAAGTTGATTTTGTCAGAAATGAGAACAAGCTAAAAAATGGGGCTGAAATTAATGATCTTTGACTAATTTTTGTCTCTTTGTTTATTACAACCTTACTCTTTCCTGTGCCATTCCTATATGGTTTTGCTGAACACTCTCTCTCCCTGGAAAGGTTTTTTATTTTCCTCTTCTGATTCGTCACCTTTTCCTCCACACTGTCTTGTGTTTTCTGCCTGTCGTTACAGGTCTAAGAAGCTTAGAGACGTACCTAAAGAAAGAACAAGATGGGAATGATCTGTGTCATCAAGCCCAGTCCCTTTCAGTGAGACACAACCCATACAAGATTGTATTGAAACATTTATCAGTACCATGTTTTAATGAGATAACTGTAATATAAAAGGCTTTTAAGATCTGTTGCAAAGCTGGGAGGACTGCACATGTTCTGATGTTGTCAAACACGAGGACAACACAGAAGTGCTTCAAAGCCATCCAGCTAAATCAGCCCATGGTTCACTCAAAGTTTGGTTACAGAGAAAAGAATATTCAGTTAAAGGCTTCAAACCAAACCTCCCTCCTCACATCCACTTAAGAACATCACAGTCCATTTGATTAACAGCTTCTTCACAAAAGCAGAGCAACCAACACAGAGTGAAGTACTTTAACTCACATCATTCACTCAATGTCTTGGAATCTGCTCATACCAAAGAGTTTATCCCCACCCCAAAAAACACCCAGCAGTCAGTGATGAAGCTGAAACCCAGCACACTGCACAAAAGCTGCAGGTCCCAGCAACTCCTGTCTTCAACTTTCTGCATCAGGGCATGAGACAGAGGAGGCCTAGAAGGTTTGGATAAAACCTCTTCCTATTGCTTCCTTCACAAGCAAGAATCCATGAAACAACCCGCAGATGATTCTCTGTCAGTTTGCTGCAGCACAAAGTCCATCCTTCTGCTCAAGAGGCAACACCAGAGGTGTAACTTAAGGAAAAACCATTTTTTTTTTTACTTGGAAAAAACCAGTCACCTGCCAACAGACAAACAGACTGGCTTCTCTGAAACACACAAGCACCAGTGACATTTGGAGCAGGTGGGTTACTGTCATATCCCTGCAATATGGAGAAAGAACAAAAAAATTGCTTCAACCAGCAGTTATGCTTTAATGCATTATCAGACCTGGACATATGTAAGCTTGCTGCTATCAGTTAAAAAAATAAACTCCTTCTGAATTGGAGCATGGCAAGCCTGCACTTCTTAGAGAATACTACCTTTTCTGTAAAAGTCAACAAAAACCCAGCGTGCACAATAGTAAAATATAAACTGCTAAATAAAACACAGGTGGTCTGCCAGGGATTGCCACATTTAAAAAGCAGGCTGTATTCAAAGAATCAATGAACAACCACCACAGGCAAATAAGGTCAGTAAAGTCTTTCTAGTCTGCAGCACACCAAGAAAAAACCCACTGAATTTAAAGAGGAAAAACCTCAAACGAATACATTCTAATATGTTAGTAAATTGCCTTTATTATTCAGTTATGGCCATATTTATTTTGCAGGTAATTCCAGCATAAATAAACCACGCTCCCCGGATATTAAAGCTGGCCCCAACACACCACTCCACCGAAGTTAAACTCAAGCTTGTTTTCTGGAAGATTTTAGAATCAAAAGAGCACAAACACAGCCTTTAAACAGGTGCTGCTGGTCCAGGAGTACATGCGAATTCACAACAAACGTGGGTCAGACCATCAGTTGCTGCACCCTTCACTACTGATTAACAGGAGTAAATAAGGACAAGGCTCTCAGTTGTTTCAGTTCCTGATACTCTTGCAATTTTACTACCACGCAGGTATTTTAGGTTGCTCAGATTAAGGAGTGAGCAGCGTTTAGACTGTGGTAAAAAAAACTAAAACAGCAAACAGCTTTAGACTATTTTTCCTTCAGTCTCCTTTCTGTTGCCGCTAAAACTTGCAGAGACAGGAGTGTCTCCAGTGTGCACTTTCTAGGAACACAATGGAAACAGCATCACAGGACCAGTTAATCTCTCAGGCAGCTCATTTTTTCAACTCCACCAACACTCGATAACACATCATCCTCCTTTAGCAAAGGATACACACCCAAGAGAAGCTATGCAAATTGTCACAGAATAATGCAGGTTGTAAGGGACCTCCTCCAGCTCAAAGCAGGACAAACCTGTTCCACTGCCTGACCACCCTCATGCAGAGGGCAGCTCTCCCTGTCCAACCCGAATCCCTTCTGTTCTAATTTAAGTCCCCCGTGTCCTGTTCTCCACCCTAGCACCCAGTGAAAAGCCTGGCTCCATTCTCCTGATAACAGCCTGCCAGAGATGGGGCAGTGATGAAGCTGCTCGAGCCTTCTCTAGACTAAACACACCCAGGCCAGGCAGAACACAGTGACACAGGGATGGAGAACCACTGGAACTCACTGAGGGACAGCAAGAATCATCAACCATTCACCTTCAACACATTGTACCCCTGTCTGACAAATGCCAATTCAGGGGTCAGTCTTTCTCTCCTTGAAAACCTATCAAACTTCCAGTTGAGGAGCAAGTTGATGCATTCAGAGACAGAAGGAAAGAAGTGCTTCTCTCAGGTATCTTCACAATCATCTCCACAGCAGCTGACTGATCCAAACCCCCTGCAAACTGCAGCTCCAGGCCAATCAGAAACTATTGATTTCAGCAGAGACCTCCACCTGGTTACTGCCAGGGGCTGTGCTGTGCAAGAAATCACGTTATTCTAAATACACCTACAGATCTAAAAATAATTAAGTCTAGATAGGTGAGTAGCAAGAGGATGGAAAGGGAAAAGAATCACAAGGTGATAAGGTGCAGACTGCTTCCTTTTGGGAAATACATGTACTTCCCCCTTCTTAGTCTTTTTATTCCTCTATTCCAACTTCACTGAAACAAATTAATGTGGGAATTATGCCAATCTCAAGTAATTTTTTTTTATTAGAGACATCAGCAAGTATAAGGCCACTGGTACACAAACCACATGGGGAAGACTCTGGGAAAGCTTTCACTGTGCCTGCAGCTTGATGCTCATCCTAACTGCAACCTGACAACACAAGAGTCACAGAGTCAGGATGATTTTCAAACATCCAGACATATATTACACATAAGACACAATGTCTTGTTGTTAAGCAAGAGCCACAACTCTGCACATCTGCCTTTTTTGCACAGTATTTTTCAAGCAAAGCCAAAAAACCGAATTCAAGTTTACAAGGCCGAATTTCCTGAGCCATGTGTCCTTTCCCCAGGATGAATCCATGACTGCTCAGTTTTAAAATAACAGAGGAGGCACTGGGGAATCAGAAGGGAGAACTGCTACACCGTGGTTTTCTTTACCTTACAGAAAGAAAATATTATCCCCAAAAATTGCCACAATGTCTAAGAGTTTTAAAACAACCAACAAGAATTATTGTTACCAGCTATTAGTATATATTGCAACTCCTACACTAACCATAATCTACACTTTCAGTAATAGATAACCCTATTATTGCCAGGGACAAAAGAAATCCCAGCAGAGAGAACTGCAGAAAGTTGTTACCATTTGTATTTTTCTAAAGACCTGAACAAACGCAGATGTTACGCAAATACATTTCAAATCATCCAGCAAATAACTTGCAAGCATCTAGACATGAAATAATGATTAGGATCCCAGTGGGACAACAGTTAAACAGCCCCAAAGAGAGCCAAAATATCACCAAAATTTAAATGAGATGAGGTTTTTCACTACATACAGTAATTTTGCTACTTCTATGTGGAGATCTGTGAAATGCCTCTTTTTTGTTGCCGACAAAACAAAACTTAAAGTCACAACACACAAACGCTGCTTGAACACAACTCTTCAAGAAGTCAAGAGTACCAACTTGAGAAGGCAGCTGATTAAGGAATCAGATTTAACTTTCAAGCTATCAATTCCTGTTCAAGCATTTACCTGGGCTTTTTTTCCAGTTCAACTGCAATACAGTGTGTCCAACTCTAAAAGATACAATTACACTGGAAATTACGGACTTCAAATGAGCTGAGGCATTATAACAGCCTGCCTTGGAGAGGAAGTTAAATTTGGATTGCTAGAACAGCGGCTTGAGGACTTAAATGTCTTCAGAAAGCTATGGCATGTTAACTGAACGCAACACACGCTCCTTGCTACTGGAGACCTTTGCAGGTTTTGGTTGTTTTTGAAGTTAAAAAGTGACAACAGCCAGAGGGGTGAAGAAAAAAAAAAATTATCCCCTGTAGAACATACTGGAAACTGGCAACTCGAAGTGAAAAACTAGGCGGCTGCAGCAGATCCCTGAGCACATGCACTCTGCTAGTTCTACTCCAAGGAAGCACGAACCCTTCGCTTCCAACGTGACAAAGACTCAACCGGGTCAGGTAACCCCAGTCCTCGCGCAACCTTCTGGCAAGACACAAAACAGCAAGAACATCAGAAAAAAACCCACTGGAAGCACGAGCAACACCCTCTGCGCTACACAAACCCCCTCCTGGCAGCTCCCGGCTCACCCCTGGACCTCCGCTGGCCGCGGTACCGAGCCAAAGCAAGGCAAGGCAGCGGCACCGGCGGGCGCCAGGCCGAGAAGAAGCCCCGGTGGCCCGGCGAGGCACAGCCCGCCCCTCCCCGCCACCCCCGGAGCGATCTGTGCCGCGGGGCCCCTCGCTCCCCGCCGGGAGAGCTGGGCCGGGGCCGCCCGCCCGCCTGCCCTCCCTCCCACCCACCCACCCACCCGCGGGGCCCCGCCGGCCGCCGCCCCTCCGGGACCGCGCTGCCGGCGCCTCAAAGACAGGGAAGGTCAGGGCGGCTCCGTCCGGCGGCTGCCGCCCCGCCCGGCCCGCCTGTGCCGGCAGCGCCCCGCGGCGGGAC
>JAWWES010000021.1:13521970-13538345 GCA_035583135.1 Lophotriccus pileatus
TTATCAGGGCTCCCCCAACTCCATCCTTGCACAAGGCTCACGACCCCCGGCGTGTGGAGATGTCAGTGCTGGGTGAGTCTGAGGAAAGCAGGAAAGCAGCGTTGTGCCAAGGCTGAGGTGCACAGGAATGGGTCCCAGTTTTAGTTCTCTCATTAATTAGCACTTGTTTTCTCTCTGTCTGGCCTCACAGGACAAGGGGAGGGGCAGGGAGAGGAGGGACATGGGGAGTTCCCAGCCTTAGCACAGCTCCTGCCCAGCCACAGTGGGTACTTACAGCCACAGGCTTCTCTGCCTCTCTGGCCAGCTTTGGAAGATGAGGTGTTGGCAATCCTCCCTGGAATCCAGAAGCCATTCTGGAGGACGCCATGGATGGGTTGAGTCGTGCCAGTGGCCGTGTCTCAGCTCACCTGGAAGGAGCAACAATGGAACTCTGGAAATCCAGAATCCTGTTCGTGGCAGCCCCAGAGGACACACTGGTGTCTCCAGGCTGTGGCATCCCTCAGCAGTGGAGACCACAGGGCCTCCCCACCCTGATTCACCATTAAACCACATATTGAAGTGGCTGAGTTAAGATCTGTGGATGGAAAACCCCACAACAAACAGTCCCTGAGATGAAACACCCTTTTGCTGTGGGTGCAAATGAGCCACAAAACACACCAGAGCCTTGCCCCCTTTCCACTACTTTGGGAATGCCATTTTCTGGAATCACTAACCAAAACTGTTAATATCCAAACTGTCCTCTATTGCTCTTTAAAATTGTTTTTGGTGGGAACAGGAGGAAAAGTAAATGTCACTCGGCCACCTCATTTTGCAAGAGCAGCTGACCTGATGTGACTTTGTGCCTGGCTAAACAAGCCCAGCTCCCTCAGCCCTCCTCAAAACTTGTGAGGAGGCTGAGGACAGGTAATTTCCAGGCTGGAAGCAGCGATGTTTAGCCGAGGAAGCAACGACTGCCACACGATGGCATCCTCTGCTGCAGCAAGAACCCCTTCCAGCTCAGGAAACTCCGCAGGGTGATGTGAGCTCCCTGGGGGGGAGCAGAACCCTTTCACGGAGCAGGAAAGGACATGTGTCCCCTTCCTCATGGCCCCTGTCACCTCAGGGCTGGCAGGGCAGGCACGGGTGGGTTTTTTTTCCCTTATCAGCCATCCGGTGAGCGCCCAGGGGAAGCAGAACATCCTCTGCTGACAGGGGGCTTTCCTCTCAGCGGATGCCTGAGGGGTCAGAATCACTGCCTTGCTCTGGGTAGACACAGCAGGAGCCCTGGAGGACCCCTGAGCTGTGACAGAAGGGATGGGGTAGAGCAAAGGCTGCCAGAGGCAGCCTTTGCTCTACCCCATCCCTTCTGTCGCAGCTCAGGGGGTCCTCTAGGCATCCCACTCCCTGCATTTGGGGATGTTGTTTCTCCAAACAACATTTTAAATCCAAGATGTGCCTCATGTCTGCTTTCTTCAGTTCTCCTGTGCTGCTTCCTCGGGTTGGAATGAAGAACCACAGCTCAGCAGGGTAGGAATCTCTCTCACTCTCATCCCCAGCCTCCTCTTTCCTAATTGTTCCCAACACAAAACTGTTAATGGCATCTGTGGCCTGCTGTTCTTCCAGGAGACAACACAGCTGCACTGACCCTAAAAACACAACATCCACAGCCACAACAGCAGGGCAGGAGCCTGAGAAGTGGACATGCTGCCACGGTCCCAGAAAGCAAGCTCATGTAGGACAAAAATGTACTCCCCTGGGACCAGGCTGGTTCTGGTCATCCAAATACCCTGCTGTGGGAGCAGGTTACCAGTGGGATTGTAGCTTCCACAGGAGTGTGGAAGCTCAAGGCAGAGGAGAAGGATACACTTTGCTCTTACAAGAGTGAAGAGAAGCTGGGGTTGGAGAGGGAAGGGGTCCAGTGACAACCTGGTCTGTCACCTGAGCCAGCAAGGCTTGAAAAGGGTTAAGTGCCTGGCTTTGTTTTCCTGCCCAGCCCTGGTGTGTTTATTGTGCTGCTTCATGGAAAGGCTCCTTGGGTGTTTTGGAAGCCCTGAAGGCTCTGATGGCCCCTGCTCTAAAGCAAACTTGCTGTGGTGGAAGGGCTCAGCCCCAGCACAGTCACACCTATCAGATCACAGCACTGCAGGTGGTGTTTGCTTTTGGGGGCTGGCTCACAGGAGCCACCAGCTCTGGTGGGGACACCTCTGGGGATCAGCCCCACAGCACCACTGGAGAGAGATTTCCTGGCTCTCTCCTTCCCCCACCTTGATGAAAAGCTCATGTCAAAGGCACCTCCTCCTCCTGCCTGGAGGAGATGGGAAGAGGTGAGGCTTTCCCAGAACAGGCAGAGAACAGAGCTGCTTCTGGTAAGCTGCTTTCTCAGGGACTGTCAGCAAGCGTGTGCAGACACATCAGATGGAGGAGTGGGAAGGGGACCTGTGAAAAGGTGGTGACTGTGCAGGCCCACACACGCTGTACAGGACAAGGGGTTGCTGGCACAGGCACTGTGCTGCTCCTGCTACCGTGGGAAGGAGGAATAGGGGGAGTAACCTGGCCTTGAACACTTCCAGGGATGGGGCATCCACAGTTTCTCTGGGCAACCTGTGCCAGGGCCTCACCACCCTCATAGGGAATAATTTCTTCTGAATATCTAATCTAAATCTGCCCTCTGTCAGTTTGAAGCCATTCCCCCTCATCCTGTCACTCCATGCCCTTGTCAGAAGTCCCTCTCCAACTCTCTCATAGTCCTATTGGCACTGGAAGGGGCTCAGGTCTCCCCTGAGCCTTCTCTTCTCCAGGCTGAACAATCCCAGCTCTCCCAGCCTGTCTCCATAGCAGAGCTGCTCCAGCCCTCAGAGCATCTTTGTGGTCTCTGAACTCCCTCCAGCAGCTCCATATCCCTCTTATGTGTCTCTCCTTCACCATGTTCATGGAACTGTGTGTGGCCTTCAGGGCTTGCACAAGGATTGCAACACCAGGATGTCTCCCCAGCTCTGCAGGGGCTCAGCAAGGGCTCTGTGTGCTCAGTGAATCCCACACTGTGGCAGAGTCCCAGCACTCTCCTTCCCCTCAGCCGAGCATCTGCCAAGCATCACTTGTGCCACCCAGACACGTCTCCCCCCAGGAGCCTTTCCCATCCCCTTCCCTAGGGAAGAGCTTGCCCCCAGCAGCTGAGTCGCTCTGCAGGGTTAAGGGGCTCTTCTCTGTTTAGGAAGAACTTAACCATGTTGCAGACTGAACAGCTCAGTGTTTGTTTTTCTGCACACAGTTATTTTCAAACAATTTCGAAGTTGTTTGTTGCAGCGGCCAGTGAAGCCCTTGGCAGCCTCCAGTCCTGGCTGATCCAGCTCCCAAAGGAGAGGCAACAATTCCCACTGCGGGTATGCACCTTTCCCTGCAATGTCCTGCTGGGATCAGCCAACAGTTTGCAGCTCAGGTGTGATGCTGCCAGGGGAAGGGCTGTGTCCCACTGCCTCGCTGCCCTGGGAATGCTGACTGACAGAGCTGTGCCTAAATGTGCTCTTAATCATAGTGAAGGAGGAAGACACTGTGTTCAGAGAAGTGAAAGCCAGTGTGATGTCAGCTGCTATTTTTGAAAACATCCTCTTTGTAAAGCAGTTTTCCTGCTATTTTCATTAATGTGAGAAAATACAAAACCTTGTGATGCTAAACAGATTTGCTCGGTCCTCTGTCATTTAGTTCTCTCCCTCGTTATAGTAACGGCTCAAGAGCTCCCTGTGGAGCACAGAGGCTTCTCCAAAGCGAGAGGCCACCTTTGGCTCTAAGGAACTTTCTCCTGAGTCTGGCACTGGTGTCCTTGGCCAGGGGGGAGGAGGTTGATGGGTCAGTTCTGGACTGCTCTGGGCCTTTGAACCCATTGCCATGTCATTGGAAAAGCCATTGGTGTTTCCACATGTTGAAGTTTGGGAATCTGGTCTGACATCAGGAACCAGCTGCACACACTGACCTCATCTGCAGTAGGTGCCCCACCAGTCCTGACTCCCAGATCTTGCTGCCTCTGTGCTCCTCCCAGCTCTGGTGAGCGTGGGAGCTCTGCCACTGGGGTGGTGCTTCAGTTCCCTTCAGGCCTCTGGAATGGAGACCATGGACAGTGTTGTGGACAGCAAAGGATGCTGTCAACACCTGTTACCAGACCCTGCTCCAGTGTCACCAACTCCTGAGGCCTTGGGAGCTCCTGAACAGACTTTCCATGGAGTGAAAATCCTCAACATTCTCACCTGATCCTCTCTGGCGTCTTTTTCCGGGTCAGACACAGCTCTCAGTGACTTTTACTTTTTCTCCAGTAACCACGTGGTTTCAAGGAATGCAAACCTACTGTAACAACCAGCCCTTCTTTCACAAGGAAACAAAACAGCCCAAATTTCCAGAATGGAAACTCCCTGAGAGAGACGGGACATGTTGTGGGGCCGCTTCCTGTTTGTTTAGGACACAGCCCACATTCTTGTCGTGTGTCGTCCTGTGCACGAAGCTTTGCAGGGTCAAAAGTGCTTTTAAGCCTTCAGGAGCAACTGTCCCAGCACTCATCATCTGTTCCCTCCACCTGTGAGGACCTCCACCCTGTGAACAGCTCAGGAACCTTGTTGGGAGCAGCCCTGTGGTGGGTGGGAAACGCTTGGAGGTGCTTCCATGGTTTTCCTGGGTAAGATGGGATGTGGGACCTTTGAGCTGTGGTATCTGCGGATTGGAGCAATAAGCCCAAAGTCCTTCCTCAGTCATACTGTAGTTATTGTACAGGGGAGGTGAAAAAAGCAACCCTCTTCCTGCTGTACACCGCTTTTCTTCGGTGCTGTGACACCCCTTCAGGTGTCATCCCCCTGAACGACTTATTTGCCATTCCTAAAGGCTAAAGCAAAACTAAATCAAGTGCTCAGATAATAACTAAAGAAGCCAAAATCAGCTGAAGAGCTCAGAGAAGTCCTGAGATCCTTCTCTGACAGACTGACATGATGCCTCTGGTTTATCAAGAGGTACAGGTCCTCTGACTTTAGGTCTCTCCAGCCCTGTCCCTGCTGGTAGAGCAGCTGTGTTACCTGCCAGAGAGTGGTTTTGTGCCTTAAAACAACAATGCCTGTGGCAAGCCATGCCTTTGGCAAATAAAGGACTCACTCTCCCACTTACCTGCCTGTCAGAGCCCTTCCTCAGTGTTATCTGTCCCTGGCAGCAAACACTTCGAAGAAGAAGCAGAACCTGTTTCTTTGGGGTGAGGGGGGAGATGTGAGCATGTGTGGGGCTGTGACATCACTTCTAACAGCCAAGGTGCCCCGTGGCTCCAGGCAGTGCCAGTTACTGGAATAGAACCTCTGCAGGGCCTGAGAAAATCCCCATTTGGGGAAGGGGTCAGAAAACATCTCAGCAGTACGCTCTGTTTTGGCTGGATCAGACTGTTTCAACTTCTAATTTTAATTTTGTTTCCTTGAAATGGGCTCTTTCTTCTAATCCAATATAAGCAAAGGCTGAAGTCACAGGCTGGGATTTTTCCCAAATTCATTGTATGGAAACCTGGGGGGGTTTTCCCCTTTTTAAAAATAAAATCCCCAGGGGAACTGTCGGCATTTCCAACAGCACGGAGGTGCCAGTTTTCCACCACCCCTGAGAAAACTTTGGGCAAAGAGACTCACAGGGCAGCCACGGCCTCAGTCTTAATCTTATCTTCATCTTTCAGTTAAGGGAGCTGGCAGAGGAAAATGGTTATGTGTCCTGCTGGGACCTGAGTTGAAAGAGAAAGTAAAGGTGCAGGATGTGACTGCATCTTTGGCATGTCCGTCTCAGACCTGGCTTGGTGCTGGGGCTGGAAAGCCCCCAGACAGCCTGGCTCTTGCAGAGCTGGGGGTCTCCTGCTTTCAGCATCAGCAAGCCCCCAGGGCTGAGCCCCTGTGTGTATCAAATTCAGGGCTGTCACAGCAAGCACAAGTTGCTGCTCGGGGGGGTCACTGTGTCCCTGCTCACCCCTCTGTTTGGGGATGCTCCTCAGAGCCAGCCCGGCCGGAGCTCTCCAGCGCCGCTGATGAACTCGTAATCCTGATTAGCAAATTGCACCTCTTTTGGCCTAACCACCCAGGCTGCCGTTATAAGATGGCTGCCAAAAAGGAAGGGAATAACTGCTTTTGCATTTGGAGCAAATCATGAGCTTGCTGAGCAGAGGGGAGCTGTGTGTGGAGGTGGGCAGAGCTCTACAAAGCCTCAGGACAGCCGTGCCTTGGCACAGCCTGTCTGGCCATCACTCACGTCGGTGGGAGAGCAGGATGGAGGAGGCGATCCGTGAAAGCCCCCGCATGAATAATTTGCCAAGTAGGCTGGACCTGCCCTGCATCTGGGGAATTCCAGCGGCCATCCAGCTCCAGAGCGGCCGGCATTCCCTCCCCTGCCCCTCTCTTCCCTCCGCCTCCTGTCGTCATCCCGAGCCACGTGTGAGGGAGCTGAATAGCAGCCGAAACCCCAATCTCAGGGCTTTATAATCCCGGCATGAGCGGCAGCAGCTGTGTCGCTCCGGAGGATGCAATAAGCGGTCGGGAGCGGGGAATTCTGCCAGTAATCCTTCTCTGCGTGCCCTTCCTCCTGCCGACCACGGGAACATGAAGGCTGCCTCTGTCCAGATCCTGCTCGTGCTGCGGGCCTTGTGCCTGCTCACCCTGGCTGCAGGTGAGCCACAGCTCCGCTTTTCCCCCTCCAAAGGAACAGCCAGGTTCAGGGGGGGATGGGGATGAGGGAAGGTGGCACTGGATCAGGGGATGGGCACCCAGGGACGCTTATGGGCCGCAGGGGATCTCCCAGCAGGATCGGGCTGGGTTTGGGAAGGGGTAGGGGGAAAGCCTGTGGCAGCAATCCTGGCGGCAGGGACATCCTTGGTGGCTTTGGCCGCTCCTGCGGGGGCAGGTGGGGAGAGTGTCAGAGAGACTCCTGATAATCCGTATGAGAAATAAAAGGCACAATGCCCTTCTTTTCCCTTTTTCCTCATGTCCCCTGGGGACGTGGTGGGGACACTGCAGCCTGGGCAAGGATGGGGCACCAGCTCAGCAGGGTGGGTGCCGGGCTCTCAGCGCTGCAGGCGAGGCTGGACTTTGCCCAAGGCGTGATCTGTTCCCACCGTGGAGAGGGAGGGAGACGGGCAAAGAGCCCTCAAATCTGTGCCCTGCTGCCAGCAGACGGGAGGAGCGAGGCCAGCAGGGGCAGCCGGGGATGGAGCTTCTCTCCCCCTCCTCGCACCTCTGGGCAGGTTCTGCAGGGCTGGCTGGAGGAAAGGGGGCTCCAGGGACACCGGGAAGATTACCCTGCCCTGGGAACCTGCTTTGGCACTGCCTGGCTCTGCTCCCCTGCGGGCAGGTATCCGTGTGCCCTGCGGTGAGGAAATCAGGCTGGCTCTGCAGAAGGGCTGGTGGTGCTCCCTGGCTGGGAGCCCCAGGAGGAGGGGGACCACCAGCGCTCCCTGTGGCACCCTTCTGTCCTTGGAAGGTGCTTCCCAAGCTCTTCCACTCTGGGAAAAACCCGCCAGGAGCTCAGCTAATTGCAGGCTGTTTGCATTGGTGCCAGTAACTGGAAAATCAGTTCAGGGTTACCAGAGGAGCAGGGCCTTTGGGAGCAGTCAGGGACTGCTCCCCACCATGCACATCCCCAACAGGGACAGTCTGGCCCTGTTGTCACTGGACTTGTTCTGTTGAACTCTGTTTCTGGAAGTGGAGGACACCAGCAGAACCTCCTCCGGCTAATTAGAGTTTTTTGGTTGCTGTGAGCAGGGAATTCTTGACCCTGAAGTGCCACAGAAAACATTAGTGTGCGAACAAAGAGCTTTGCTTTAACTTTACAGACACCTAGAAACCGAACCAGGCTTTTGTGCAGGAGCCACTGGAGCGTTTGCTTGGGATTTCTTCGCAACCATGGCATTCCCCAGCAAACAGATCAAAAGAGCTGGGGGTGCTGCCATAGCGCTGCTCATTCTTGCACCCAGTGTCTGGATCGTTCCCAACCCAACTGCATGAAATTCACCCAACTCCTTTGGAAATCTGAGGCAACCGTTTTGTGGAGGCAGGCTGATCGAAACCAGATGCCAGCTCCTTTTCTTCACAGGGGCCTCAGATAAGTCAGGGCTTGTTTTTCTAAGTCTTGCCCCCAGGGCTGTCAGGAACAAGCTGGCAGGATGCACTGTGCAGCCTTCCTTGGCTTGGCAAGTGCCTGTTGTGGGAGGCTGGAGGTCGATGCAGGCATGAAGGGTCCCCCGTGGTGTGACTGGCTCTGCCCCTTGAAGTGGAGTTTTACACTTTGCAAAATAAAAAACGTGTTTTCCAGTGGGGATTGAAAAGTCGTGTTTGGGAAGCTGGGATACCTCTGGGAGTGACTCTGCTCCCTTTCTCTGAGCCCAGGTGGCGTCCAGAGACCGTGTCCCAGCAAACAGAGAGGCAGGGTAGGATGCTCACCTGGAGGGAAACTCCTGCAGGAGGAGGAGATAAGACTTACCCAGATGGGGAGAGGACAAGCATCCTGCTCTCTGGTCTGCATGAACTGCACCAAGAGCCCTCTGGTGAAGGCTGCAGCAGGTCTTTTGGGGGTGACAAAATGTGGCACTGTGCTGGGTCCTCCTGTGACCCAACACGGAGAGGACCTGCAGGTCCAGGGCCTTGCACCAAGGACCCGCAGCCAGTGCTTGCACATCCTACAAGACAAAAAGCCCCATAGTTTTCACAGTGCCTTTTTCCCCTCGGTTTCCTGGGTATCTCATCACATGTATGGGTGTTACAAACCATCTTGGATTTGTCTTCCTTGGGATTTGCCTCCATCTCAGTTGAGCAGGGATTGGAGATTTCCGCGGGAAGCTGTGGACTCCTCTGCCGGTTTTTGTAGTCCCTGATGGAAAGCCAACATTTGATAAGCTGCAAAACTTTATTTCAGGGCAACCCAAAGCACCTCTGAAGTGTTCCAAGGAGTGCTATGGTTTTACATCCGAGATAGCAGAGAAGAGGATCAGGAGCTACCGCCGGACCGAGCCCAGATGCGCGAAACAAGCCATCATGTAAGTGCTGCCCCACGAGGGACCCTGCCAGCCAGGGCCCTTGGTTTGGTAAGCAAGGGACAAGCCTGGACCACAGAGCAAACACTGCTGTGTTTGTTTGAAGGGTGGTGTTTTATTTCCCCTCCCTGTTTAAAGACCAGCAGCTTCCAAGTGGGATCAGGGCTGAACGGATGGGGAAGGGAACTGAGGGAGGTACTTGGCAGAACAGGGGGGTGGAAGCACCCAGGGAGAGAGAGCTCATGTGTTTCTCTGAAAGCAGGTATTTTCTCTGGAGACAGATTCAGACTTTGTGAGCTTGTCTGGAATTGAGAAAAGTTCAAGTTTTTTCCCTGGGATAATTGTTGTTTTCGTCTTACCCTGAAGTTGAGGCACCGTTGACACCATTTTAATGCAGCCTAGGGGGTGGCTCCAAAGTGAGCCTGCTGGGCTGACCTTGGAAAGCCTCACATCACCCAGTCAGCCAAAACTCAGAGGGTTTGCCTTCATGCTTGCTTGCCCCAGAGCAGCTGGTGCCTGCAGAGCTTCTTGTCCTGAGTGCAGGAGGAAAGCACTGTGTCCAAGCATCAGGACAATGCTTTTAAAAGAGAAAAAGCTTCCTAGGGGAAAACCCTTCACCCATGAGTCACATTCAGCTGCTCTTCATTCATTCAGAGGCACCTGCCCTTCCTGAAATAAATCATCCAGCCCACCAGTGGTGCTTGGGAGAGTCAGTGTTGCTGTCTGCATCTGTCTGCACGCCTTCCCCACGGCCCTGATCACCTAAACCAGTGTCTTCTGTGCCCACTAAGTGATGCCTTTTCATTTTTCAGATTAACTACCCTGAAGTCTAAGGAGTTTTGTGCAGATCCAGATGCTGAGTGGGTGAAAAAGATTGTAGAGAAACTGGACCAGAAAGAGGCCACAGCCTCTTCACTTGCTCGTGGTGCCACCTCGCCAGAAGAGCCTGGTGATGTTCAGAAACAGGTTGGTCCTCCAGTGAGGGCTCCATCTCAAGCCACTGCTACAACTGGTTCCTTCCAAGGGACTGGCACAACAGTTTGGGAGAGGATACATGCTCCTGCTGCCAGGACAGAGGTGTCCAGCAAGTCCCCAGCAGCCAGGCAGGACAGCACCCAGCTCCCTGCAGGATCACCCCCCGTGACACAGGGAAATGCTGGGAGCTCTGAGGTCACTCCAGAAGCAAACAGAGACTCCTCAAATTCTCCTGCATCTTCAACAACTGTTGCAGCAGGCCTGGACTCCAGCCAGCCCACCCCACACCCCACAGCTCTTGTGCATGGCTTTTACAGCACCATGAGATCTACAGAGGAACGTGTAGGACACACTGCACATGCTACAGCTGATGCTCAAGACACAACTTCTCCTCACTCAGATTCAGACCCAATGGCAACTACTAAAGGATCAGACAAACCTCTGCTTTCTACAAATGCATCTCTGGACTCTACAAGTGCCGGGGCCAATGCACCAGATACTGCTTCCAGCACTTCTAGGTCTGGTTTCACCTCCATCCTGGACAGTGTGGACATTGCAGCACCCCCAGACACACCAATTCCATCAGACACTAGTTCAGTCTCTGCTCTGAACTCCACCATTGCCACAGAGAAAGGGGTTTCTGTCCATAGCAACAGGGTTGTTGCTTCCTCTGCAGATGAGTCTGGTACTAGAACATTTGGTTATTCATCGCCTGTAGGGAAGCAAGAGCCTTCTGATACATTAGTTTTTGCTGGCCAGGCATTCTCAGGCCAGGCCAGGGTGCAGACTATCACAGAGAGCCCAAACCATCAGCCTCTGTCCGGCTTCTTGTCTCAAACACACTTTGTCATCCCCGTGTCCGTGGTAAGCGCGGTGACGATTTGCAGCGTCGCTCTCGTGTGGCTGTACCTGAAGTTTGGAATCAGACCAGAAGACTCCTCGAGAGAAATGGTGCAGGGCTTGCTCTACCAGAGGGCAGGACATCAAAACAACGCCTACCCAATGGAAGTCATCTGAGTGCCTCGTGGCATGGACATTTTTGGCCTCAGCTACGTGTGTGTTACTGCAGAGCAGGTGACCACGGGTAGGAAGCAAGCCAGGGAATAAAAAATACCGGAGAAACCTGGTATTTTTGCAGAGCAGGACGTCCAGCAATGCACCTGTTCTGTCTCTGACCGATGGCAGTGTTTTGGAAATCGCTGAGGCGCTTCTTTCCTCCTGGCACTGTTACACACAAAGGCTGTGGCCGCCCTTCTGCTGCTGCCGGCTCTTTGCACGGGGGGTGGGCAGGAGCGGGTTCCCAACCTGCTACCTGATGTCCAGCTGCATCCAACACCAGGGCAGGGTAATGCAGATGACTCTTTGCAAATGGGAGAAAACAAAAAGTCACCCCATAATTTTGCTGTTCCTGTGATAACATTGGAACATTTTTGCTGTTCTCTGCAAGCAAAAAAAAATACCCAGGAAATAATCTCTTGGAGGAGCTAAAGACAATTCTGGATTTAGCCATGTAGGAATTACTCCACCACGGCAGACATTACATCCTTCTGCTCCCATATTCTCTCTAGAAATAAGCACATTGGCTGATCCACCAAACAAGCAAACAAGTCAAAAAAAAAAAAGGGAAAAAAAACGAGAGCAACATGCCTGTTCATAGTTCTGAACCTCACCTGCATTTTAATTTTTCCATCTTGGATAGCATTGATCACCAGGCTGTGAAAGCATCATAACAATAACAGGCTTTTTTTATACTCAAGTTGATTTTGATTTTTACACATCCAGACACTGCTGTATGTAACCTTTATGTCTTATCTGTGGTCAGCTCCTGGAAGCCCTTATTAAACTTTGACCCCACTATGAGTTTCGCTGGAGTGTGCAAAGGTCTTCATGATACGATGCTTTGTGAGTGGATACATATCAAGGGTCAGATCCTGCTCTAACCAACCTCAAGGGATCAGATCCCGAAGTATGAACATGCATGTAGAAAAAAAGGAAGGAAAAGCACATAATAAGCAAGATCATCAAAGCAAAAATGAGGGGCCAGCTGTAAAGCAGAGCCTGTTAAATCCATCAGATCACACCTGCACAGCATCCATTTAGTCCTGCAAGGTGGAGAGGGCAGACTACAACTGTATTTGTTTTCTGCCATCATACAACCCCTTCTTCCTGCGGCTTGTTGACCTGAGAGAGGGGGAGCCAGGGATTCATCTGGGCCTTTGCAAGTGTGGGGTGCAATCAGATGGACTGCATTTGGGGGTGAAACCCTTCCTTGGGCAGCCCAGCTGTGGGACAGTGGCTGGCAAGGATTTTCCTGGAGGGTGAATGGGAGGGCTGTGTCCCACTCGTGCACGGTCGGGGTTTGTGAAGCGCTGTACGTGGCATTATTTTTATATAAAACACCAATAATGTTATTTTTGTAGTAAAGTTTTGTAGCCTTTTGAGTGTATGTAGTGTCCTGCCTGCGCTGCTTGGAGCTGAGACCTTTGTGGGAAACACTGGGAAAACGCTGTGCCTTGTCTTTTCTTGCTGGTCTTAGATGGTTTGTGCCTGTCCACGGGAGCTGGATTGCCCTCCAGGCCCTTCAGCAAATGGGGTGGACACTTGTCTGGCTGCAGGTGAAGTCCTTGGCTGGATTACCAAGCCTGGGCCCTGCAGAGATGAACAAATATGATGGTGCACCATGGAGGGCATTCCAGCATCACCAAGAGGCAGCAAAGCCAGCACAGATGGCCGTGGCCAGGCTGTTGTTCCACCTCCTCGCTCTTTAAGGGTTTCAGCCTTGCCAAAAGTTTACAGGAAATACATTTCCTCACAGGGATTTGTAGCTCCCATCCTTCTAAGGCAGTAAAGAAAACAAACAGCTGGGTTTTTTGCTTTGTTTAATCAAAGTTGTGGCCAAACAGCAACCAACAGGCAACAAACGTTACCCTCTAAGTCTGTTCTGTAACAGGGCAAGAGAGCAAGGGCTGAGCTACGAGCTTTCCCACCCCAGCCAGAGCTTGGGCTGCCCTTGTGTGCTCCTCTCTGGTGCTGGGAAAGGCAAATCCACGAAGGAGTTCATGCCCTGGGGTTTGCCTGCAGTGGGGGGAGCTGAAAGGAGCAAGAGGGACAGGGACGAGCATCTCCCGCGCATCGTCCCGGCCGTGTCACCCTGGGGGTGAGTCACCAGGCCAGAAAGGTCACTTGTATTATAAGAAACTCTGTGAAAACAACAGCACTTTTTCCCCATTCTCTTTTCTCTTCCCTGCTGTGGGGGAGGGCGGACGAGGAAGGGCAAGGCGGGGATGAATCATTTCCCACAGCGGAGCAGGCGCCGGCGCGGGGCCGTTCTGTTCGGGGCTGAGCCTTTGGAGAGCCTTGGGATGCCCAGTCCCTGGATTCCTGCGAAGCAGAGGCACTGCCACCTCCATCCTCTCTGGTTTGAGGGCTGGGTTGTGGTTTGTGACATGCCTGTCCCTGCCTGGCGCTGTGGTTTTCCTGCGAAATGTTGCGTCAGAGCTCTCGTCCTGGCGCAGCCTCTGGGCACGCTGAGGTGCCACCACTTTCACACTGCTTGGCTCAGCAGAAGCTGTTGGGCTTCCTGCTGCACAAGCCACAGTTCTGCTGCATGGCTGTGGCTCTGCCAGGCTTTGTGTTTGCTTCATCTCCGTTTTTAGGGGGATTGTGCCCCACTGGTGTCGCTGCAAGGTCTGCTCTTGTCGCCGACGTCCCCCTTGGGTAACACGGAGGTTGTCAGAGCTCTGCGAGATCATAACCCTTCAGTGACTCTCAGGTGATGAAGGAAGACTCATTCCTTGAGCCTTCAGAACTCACCCTTCAGAATTCACCCTTGAATTCTGCCAAAAAGAAAGTAATTAAAAAAAAAAAAACAAAGAAAAAGATAGAAATAAGTGAGAGATGTCAGCTTGCCAACTCCAAACACAGCCACCAAAAACACTTTTTCACTACAATGTCTAAAGGTCTTAACATGTCTTTCTCCTCATGTCCTTTAACTGCATTTATTTTTCTGATTGCTCAAACATTGAGGAGCGTGGAATATAGTGCCTGCTTGGAATTATCAGGACTAACTAACCCTGTTCAGATTTAAATCACTGAAAATTAGGCTGAAATTGCTTCCAGTCCTAATTTTTTTGTTATCACAACTTTACTTTAAAAGCTGAAGCATCTCTCTATTGCTGGCTTAAACTCCAGGAGCTCAAAAAGGGCCAGGGTTGAAGAAAGGAGGCTGAGTCCTCCCCAAGCATCATTTCCCCTCCAAGCTTCTCCAGCATGGAATCTCCCCGACACCCCAGCTCCATCCTCACCTAACCCTGAGGCAGCTGATCAACCTCACTGGGTAAAAATGGAAAAAAAAAATGTTTCCTTTTCAGGGTGTTTGAGAAAACTGGCATCAGATATTCTTCCTTTTAATCTTTCCTTAGCGAAGTGGAGTTCGCTTCCGTTCTCTGGCTCACGTGCCTCCACCTCTGCCTCCGCCTGGCCCTGCTGGTGAGGCCACAGGGAGTTTCTCTTCTGTCCCCGTGCCGAGCTTGCCCAGTAAATCAGTGCAGACAGAACCCTGGGGAAGGGCTCTGCTTGGACACAGCCTTCCTGCAGCCTCGTGTCCCGCGGCTCCGGGCAGGACTTACCGCGCAGGATGCGGCTCGGATTGCCGGCTTACAGGACTCGGTGGTCCCCAGGGTCCGTCTGCAGGAAGCAGGCTTTGGAAGAGACTCATTTTCCTCGTTTCAGAGTGTCTTTCCAGGCTGTAGGACCTGGCACAGCCGTGCCTGGAGTTGCAGGGTGAAGGAAGAAGAGGATGGCCTTTGGTTGGTGATTTACATCCTGAGGAACCAGAGCGTTGAAATGGAGACCCTTCAGTGAGCACCCCTGGGAAACGTGGAGGGGCTTCACACCCAGAGGCCTGAGGGCTTGAAAGAAGCAAAACTAGAACGTTTCACACTGTAAATGGAAAAAACTCGAAGTACACTGGGTAGAACAGAAAAAGAGAAAATTTAACCCCCTCCCACTGCCTCCTGAGGGGCAGTTTCAGGCACTGGGTGATGCCCAGGTGATGCTCAGCCCCCTTTCCTGCCTTGGCAGCCCAGCTGCTCTTGCAGTGCAGAGCCTGTGCCCTCCTGAGTGCGTGATCACTGCGTGGTGGTGTTTTCCAGCACGGCTCAGTGTGCTCAGTCACCCATTGGGACCCCATTTCCCAGCGTGGGGTTTGTTGTGCCCGGCTCCTTCTCCCCTCGCTGGCATCATTGCTGGGAAAGGCTGCACCTGAGCTGTCCCATCAGCTTCCCTCCTCCTCCTCCCCTTGCAGAACAAATAAAATACTGTTTATTTTTTATGTAAACGAGCGAATTGTTCAGAGTCCATTCAAATGAAAGGGAAACTTGGACCAGCAGTGGGGCTTTCCAGCACTCATCAGCTCATGTCTGCACATCAGTCTTGCCCTTTCCAAAAGAAGAAACATCCAAGGCTCTCCAGGGAGCTGTGAATCATCTGGCTTTCCACAAACATGGCTTGAAAACCTGAGAAAAGGGGAAGGGGAGCACCCCAGGCGGGATTTTCTGCCAGAAAAGCAAGCCCAGCTCTGCAGAAGCTTCACGAGGTTCTCTCCACCCAGGGCAGTGGTGGGGCAGCCTCCATGGGTTGGGAGGCTGCTCCAGTCCCAGCAGAGGTGGAGAGGTGGCTGAGAGGGGAAGAGAACATGGACATGGAGAAAGAAAAGGCGGTTTAGGGAATCAGCAGGAGGGCTGGAGTTCATTACAGCTCAGAGAGACACTGAACACATGCAGGAATGTGGGACCTGCCCAGGAACACTTTCTCTGTGGTCCCTGGGTGGCCTCACAGCAGCTCCTCCCGGGCCAAGTTGTGCTTCTGAGTGGCAGGGACTCCGTCTGAGCCAGCACAGCAGCTACACAGGCCTGAGTTAGTGTTTTAATAACTTCTACTGGCCTGGAAAGAGCCTCAGCCTTTCCCTGGGCTCTTTGAGCCTTCATCAGCAGGAGAGCTGCCCAACTGAAGCTGGGGGTGGGGAGCTGATGCTGACTGACTCCTGCCCTGCCCTGAAGCCAGTCCCATCCACAAGGCAGAGCTCAACTCCACCCCCTTCTCTTTTCACCCCACACTCACCATGCTTGATGCTTTCCAGGAACTCACAGGCTATCCAGCCACCTCCAGCACGTTTCTGTTGGCTCTGGGGCTGGAAAGGGGCTTTGCATGGAACAGCAAGCTTTGTCTTTCCTATTACCATGAAACCCCTCTCTGACAGCTTGGGAGCTCTTGAGTTCACACCTCTGCAGAGGGAGATTTCACTTCCCTCGTGGCTTTCTGTCTGGCTGTCTTTCCAGGTACTGTCTCAGCCCATAACCCAGATGATCCCATGTGACATGGAAATCCCCAGGGACGAGGAAA
>JAWWES010000021.1:13542896-13577591 GCA_035583135.1 Lophotriccus pileatus
CTGCTAATGCCAGTGGTCTGGGAAGACTCAGACACAAGGAGGGCATGGGCTGCTGGAGATGGTTCCAAGCTTCCATCCGGGACGGGGCTGCGCAAAGGGAGGGGATAACGGGAAGGGAATGGCTCACAGCTCACATTTTCACTCTTTTTCCTCACCTTCTCCTTGCAGGATTGTGGCTGCCAGTGGTGTCAAGATCTGCGCTGACCCCAAGAAGCGCTGGGTGAAGAGAGCCATAGAAACGCTTCAAAAGGAAAGATGAACTCCATCCATCCACCCATCCATCCACTCCTCCTGTCTCTGCTGGGTGCTGACGGTGCTCACAGCGCTTCTCCAAAGGCTGCTGTGGCAGTGGGAACCATCCCTGCAGCTGGAGTACCCTGGCAGGATCAGGTGTCACAGCACCACGGACCAGCCACCCCACCAAGCTCCTCCTGCCGTCCCTGCCCTGCCGGGCTGTGCCAGTGGAGCAAATATTTATAATAAAGACTCATTGCCATAAGTTGCTGTCTGAATTTTTCCTGATTCTTCTGGCCCAAGGAGCAGATCCTACAAGCTGAGGTCCCCTAATGCTGAGGGAGATGAGAAACAATATCCACAGTGCCAGGAGAGGGAGGACACGACCCCCTTGGGATGGGCAGAGGGGTGTCCTGGCTGCCTGTCCCCCCACAGGGCCGGGGAGGGGTGGGAGCAGCACAGCATCCCAGACACTCCACCAGGCTGCTGGTCCATCACCTCACGGGAGAGGTGCAAATGCACGTGGGAAAACCCCAGAAAGGTGAAGGCAAGGAAATGTGGCAAGTCCTCAGCCTGAAGCTTCCTCGGTGTCTCCTGCCCCGTCACAAAACATGGCAGGGCTGCGTTTTCCAGGACACCGAATGGAAAAACATCCCCAGTGCCATTTCTGCCCACAAATCCTAAGCACAGTGGGGTGAAGCTGTGGTGGAAAGCTGAAGCAGAATCTGATGCTGGGGGACAAACACCCCATGGATGTGCATCCCCTGTCAGAGGGGACGCTGAGCGAGCACAGACTGACAAAGCACACGGCTCCACACCGGCTCTCCTCGCACATGGATGTGTATTTTAATAAAAATAATTCTGTCAATATACAGCAGAATGTCGATTTTTTTTTTTTTTTTTTACCATATTTCCAGTATATTTTCATAGGCTTTTTTTTTTCTCAGTTAAAATCCAACCCCCCCCCACGATCCCCTTTTTGAAGTTTTCATGCGAAGCGTCAGATAACTTAATTCACAAATACTAAGCTTAGACTGAACCAATGTGCACAGTTTGTGTAATGTCCATTTAGCCAACGTTGTACCAAAGAGGAGGAACTCCCTTCCGAAGGCGGTGAGGAGCGGCACGGGGGAGATCTGCCCCTCCTGCAGGGTCGGTGGGAAACCTGCAGAGACCTCGCACCCCCAAAGCTCCAGCCGAGCGTTTCATACCTGAGTTTGGAGCAACCAGCAGGAGAGGAGTTCACGGCGTGGTGGGCAGGTCCTGGGGCTTGCCCTGCTGCGTGCCAGAGCTTCAGGTGCCGGCAGCCTCCTCCTGCGAAGGGCGGGACTGAGACGATCCCAATCCAGCCCCTGTGCAGAGTCCTTGGTCTGGAATTCACCATGCTTGTGTTTGTTTTGAATTTTCTTTAAAATCCGGAGTATCCCCAGAGCTGCTGCTGTTTCTCCTTCCTCCAAGTCTGAGCCTGTGTGGAAACCCAGCCTGCAGAACGCCTCTGTGCTCCCCTCTGGAGGAAGGATGCAGCTGAAGTCCTCCCGAGCAAAAAAAGGTCTGAGCAAGTGCCTCGACCCAAATGGAGTGACCAGAGAAAACGTGTCTGCCTGGCCAGGGGATATGGAGCAAGGAGCAGAGGTTTGCATGGCCCCCAGGAATCCTTCTGTGGTGATGCGAGTGTAAATCCCTCACGGGACTTGTGGGCCTCCTGCAAGCAGGAGAGAGTTAAGCCTGCCTCTTGGAAAGAAAACAGCTGGCAGGACATGTGCTCCTCAAGTCTAGATGATGCCCTGGCTTGTCAGGCACTGCTACAGCTCAAGCTGCAGGCTCTGAGCTCTGTGGGACGTGGGGAGAGGGACAGACATGCCTTGATCAGCCATCCATCACCTGCCACCTCTTGTTGCAGGGAAGGATGGTGAAGAGCAGCCAGGGCTGCCCATGAAAGAGGCCTCCAGGTTCTCAACTGCTCCCCTTTCCTCTCAAATCTCCTGTAGCTCCTCCCAGATCCCTGGCAACACTTTCTCCAGCTCTCCGCCCTACACAGTGATGGGACAAGGCTCACAGCCATCTGCTGGACTGCAGTTCCCTCCATCACTCATTCCTCTGGGGCAGAAGGGTTCCAGCAGCACCCAGCATGTCCCCTGGCATGTCCTTCTCAAGTCTTTCTGAAGAAACACTTTGGGACAGACATGTACAGCTGGACACCCAACACCAGCTCTCTACAACAGACCTCCTGCCTCCCCAGCCCACCACTCAGGCTGCTCTCACACTGGCAGGGTTGGAAGTTGCTCCTTCTGCAAAGGAGTCCTCCTCTCAGGCTGTGACCAGCTCCACAGGACTGAAGCATGATGGACCCCCCTCTCCATCTGCTGCCCGTGGGGCAGTTCAAGTCTGCACTCTGCTTCTTCATGGGAAGAGCTTCCCGGCCTCGTGTGGTGCCCCAAACAGCCTCACAGCATTTACAGGCTGCTCTACAGCCTGGTTGCCAGGGTTCACCTTCTCCATCAACCCCACCAGGGCAGAAGGAACTCTGAAACTTGCATCTAAGCAACACCTGGTGTGTATTAACACAGACAGGTACCAAAGCACAGCAGCGATCCAACCCGGTTTGCTTTGCTGAAGGAGGGGATGGGTCATCATCCCTGATGCTCAAGGTGGAAAATTACATACTCAACCCCCAGAACTAGTTCCAGCAGCTCTGGTTGCTCCAGTTGCTCAAGGGAGACTCAAGAACACAGCTATTTAAAGAATGGTAGAGATGCCTTAATAAAACGTGAAAAAACAAGGACACAGCTTGAGGACAGGTTGAGATGTCACTGTAAAAAACCAGGAGGAATAAGGAACCACATGGGAAGATCCTAGGTGAAGGTGGCCACGAGGAATGGTATTCCTGGAGGGGCCCATCTTCCACACCAGTCACAGCTGCATCTCCCAGTGTCCAAATCTGGTAGATTATCCGGCAGATACCATACTGGTGGTCATGCAGCTAGGAGAATGCTGGGAGTGTGGGAGGCAGACAAGAGGGGAGAGCTGGTAGCAGCAAGAAGATTTCCCAAAACAAGCTGGCTCTGAGAGCACACTGAAGGACGCATGCAAAACACACCTCCCTGCTCATGGGAGGGCTCATCTGAGACCTCATTCAATCCTCTGAGTCTTGAATCAGCTTTTGTTAAACACCTAGGATAGGCTCATGGAGCATCCAGAAGAGTCATCTGGAACAAGATGGTTCCAAGAGGAATAGGAACAGAGGGGAACAAGATTTGGCTCCCCCAGTAGAGAAGAGATGTCTACAAACTGAAATGCATCCAGCAGAGTCCATTAAGATGGTCACAGGCTGGACTACCATGTGTATGAGGTGGATACACCTCCCAGAATCCTTTATCCCTGACACTCCAGTGCACCTCACTCCAAAGTTGTCCCAATGCATTCTTGATGCTCTCACTCTCTGCTTTGGGGGAACAGCACGAACCCTTCTCCACAGGGAGAAAAGCCTGCTGATGCGATTCAGCTCCATGAAGATCTCTCCACAGAACCCCTGAAGGACACTTTAACCAAGGCTCCAGGTCTGGAGTTCCCAAAATGTCATTCTCAAAAGGCCACTTAACAGTCAGGGCATTGGGCTCAAACCCAAAGCCCAGGATGTGCAGGGCTGCTGTTCACCACCCTCGAGAACAGGCTTTCACCAGGTCCCTGTGAAATGTTAGCCTTCTGAGAGGCCCTCACTGCAGGGCTGAGCTTGAGGAAGGCAGGTGGAGTGGCTGGTGCCCAGAGCACAGAGATGGAGCCTGTTTGCCCCTCTGTGGATCACAGCTCTGGGTGGTGCCTCTGGACTGCTCAGGGCAGAGCTGAGACCCTCCAAATGTGCAGCCACAGCAGAGCTGGAAGAGGTTTCTCCTGGCAGCAGTGACCAGGTTGCTCGAGGTACTTGGAATAACAAATCCCAACTTTTACAGAAGTAATTTCTGAACTGCATGCAGCCTCTGTTTAGGTGCACAGCCACATTCAA
Organism: Lophotriccus pileatus; assembly: GCA_035583135.1. Lineage (NCBI taxonomy): Eukaryota > Metazoa > Chordata > Aves > Passeriformes > Tyrannidae > Lophotriccus > Lophotriccus pileatus. Next base: position 13,547,131 of record JAWWES010000021.1, read on the forward strand.
AGCTGAAGACCCCAATTCACTTTAGTTCTGCTTTTTAAAATCACTGCAGTGATCCAAGCCAAGTTTTTCAGCCAACACAAACCATCAAAGAGCAGCCAGGGAGATTCAAAGGCAACAGGCTTTGAAATACAACCTGGGAAAAGCAAGTCAGAAACCCCATCTAGGAATCAGGGGTAGGTGCAGGCCTACACCCCACCCCACACTGCAAACAATGCTTTATCTTCTCCGTACTGAGTCATGGCCACGTTAGTCACAATCCGAGCAAAACAAGCAGAAACCAGTAGTGAAACCACCAGGCCACTTGAAATAAATGAAAAAACCCCGAGGAACATTCATCAGGCATTTCTTGGCACGAGAATAACCAAAAATCTAGGAACACCTCTTGTTTGGGGTGGTTTTTTTTTTTTTGGTAGCGAAAGGGAAACCAAAATAAAAAAAAAAGATGCTCTAGGACAGTCAGCACAGCTTTGCTGGGAAACCAATGGGGCATTACTATGACACAAGATGAAAACACTTGGCTTAAAGAAACCACAAAGAGAAGGAACTCAAAAACCTCAGAAAGAGATAGTGTTGCCACAAAGACGAGAGGTCTGATTGCAGCCGGACTGCAGCAAGCTAAACAGTGGCCAACAGCAGAAGATGTTGCCAGAGCTGGAAATCCAGAGGTGAGCTTTCAGGCACATCAGGTGTCTCCCAGAACTGACAGGAAGCCCCAGATGTCCAAGTTCAATTCTTCTGCTCAGTGCAGCCCTCTGCCTCTGTCTCCCTAGAAAAGGCTGTGGTAGGCAGAGCTCCCTCTGCTTTTCACCTACATGAGCTGACCTGATACAAATATCTCCTCCATCTCCAAATCTCCAGTTGACTGTTCCCTTCGGCCACCACGGCTCCAGCACTGCCTCTACACACTGTGCACCTTCACCAAAAGGTAGGGATAGAATTCCCAACCACCTCCAATACCATCTGCACATTCCCTGCCACAGTCACCTTCTGCAGTGCAGGAGACACCTGACCCCTGTCCTGCCTGGATTTCAGACCTCACATGCCAGCTGCAAATCCAGCCTAGCTCAGAGGTCACACACCACTCTCCCTTCTCAGTGGCACACAAGCTCTCTTGCTGCTTCAATTCCTGGCACAGGCTAACCTCCACTTTAAGGGCAAACCCCACCACAGACTGTTCATCTTTCACTGAACCTTCAGAAAAAAAATAAAATTTGTGAGCAGCAGTAAAAGTCACGTTCACTTTGAGCTCCCCTGGGTCCTCCCCTGACCTAAAATTCATTTGGTGCAGAAACTCCTGCTGTGCAGCCAGGCTGAACCTGCCATCTCTTCATGGTGCAGCAGAGGAGGCAAAGCACATGGTGCTGCCACAGCCTCGCCAGGTAACTGCACACTCAGAAACACACACGGGTGGCTTTGGGTGCTTGGTATCACTTGAGCCCCCGGGCCTGACACCACAGCATGGACATGTCAGTCCATCTTGCTTGGAGGTTACTCACCCACAGATCTTTGCTGGGCTCTTTTGGGCCTGGAACTTCAATAATTATCTTAGCAATCCTAAAATAAACATTGCTGCTCTCTCCTGAATGGCTCAGGCCTGGCAAAGCTGCTCCTGACCCCAACCCACCAGCTGATGTCGGCACGTCCCGCCTGAGAGGGCGAGCACAGCTCATTCCAGGCTTCCCAAGACGCTTCCAAAATTCACAAGTGCTCGTTTAGATCAGTGTTATGGGGACGTGGGGGCAGGAAATTACTGAGTCTTAGTGACAGAGCCCTCCTACACGGAGAAAAAAGGGGGATTTGTTAATTTAACAAAAAACTTTTGGCCCAACGGGGCAGCACCCGTGGATGTTTCTGGCAGGCCCACATGACCTGCTTCTACATATGCAGTGGCAGATGACTTCATATTCACCAGTGCTGTCCCTCCAGCTGCCAGGAGAGCTGCGTTTTACTATTTCTCAGGGTTGTGAAGACACTTCTACAGCACAACCACTGACACAAGGCAATGTCAAAGTCTTCTACTCTTCCCACTCACAAAGCCAAATTTGAGAGCCTTGGGCTCTTAAGAGAGGCACCATGAAGGACTAGGCTCCTCCAACTCCCATCTTTAGTGCGTGACAGGACCTACCTCACCGGGTCTCCTGCGGGGTTGTACGATGTGTTATGTCTGGGACCGAGTCTGTGGGCAATAAATACATGAATGACTTTGTGGAGGTGGAAGAGACCTTTTTAATAAACATGATTCAAATAAAATAAAATTAAAAAAAAATCCCTCTGAACTGCCACTGTGAGAAGAGTTCAGACAACTAGCACAGAAGATGATGCTGTATGTGCACGATGGAGGGAGGAGGGAAGAAAAGAACAAGCTGTCACCAACTTGATCAGCTTCCTCAGTAAATCAGCATAAACCAGCTCAGCAAAACTCTCCAGATAAAATATCGGTGGAACCATGAGAAACAACTCAAATCAAAACAAAGAGAGAAATCCCTACGTCAGAAGGCGCTACATTAGAATAACCAGCGAGATACCGAGCGCTGCTGGAGCCGCAGCAGTGGCAGGGAGACAGGTGAGATCTGCCAGTCGTTCCCGGGGTCAGGAATAGCCACACAGTGAGGGACTCACTCAGTCCTCTGACAGGCAGTGTTGGTGTGTGCTAGAGGGGGTGTCGGTGGCAGGGAGGTCAGGCTATCGAACGAGGTGGTGGTGCAGAGTGGCAGCGACGGAGGGTGAAGGGCAGCACTCGACGACGTCAGCTCCGTCTTGCTCTGTGTTAGTGCAAATAGTCGTCTACTCTGGCGAAGGAGCAGGAGCCCAGGCCCACACGAGCCATGAGCCGCAAACACTCCGAGGCCTGGCCCAGGGCGAGCATCAGCGGGGGCTGCTTTGGCAGGTTCTGAGATTCTGTGGGGGTAAAGAAAGAGATCCGTTTAGAAGGGCTCACCCGCACTCAGATCCCGCTCAGTCCCCACGGGGCACCCAGCCCATCACTCCTGGCAGGAGGTGCTGCCTCTGGAAGGAAGCTGCTCCTTGAGTTCTGCCAGCTCTGCACTGCTGCTCCTCCACGTACCCCCACCCATGACATGTCTCACAGCTCAGCAGGGCCTTCGAGAGAGCGCTGCTGTGGTGGCCCGAGCAACAAAAAGGCAACGGAGCTGTCTGCCAGAAAACCCTCAAAGCATGAGAGAGCGAAGCATGGAAGAATAAGGAAAGGCAGGAGGAACTGGCACCAAGTGAGAGGGAAGCTCTCCACCTCTCACACTTGTGCAAGGCTACACAGCCCAAGCCCTGACAAACTCACTCACTCGTCTCTGCATCTCTACAATGGCATGTTCGCTGTGCAAGCACGAGGGAACCCTCAGCTGAGCTACACAAGGTGCCTTGTGACCTGTGTGATGAAGCATGGCCAGACACCATCTCTCAATGTCTCCCTGGTGACAGCAACTTGTCCACTGACAAACAACTGCTGACTGCCAGCAGTCACAACAAGCTGTGGGATCGTGGCACATGCTTGTCTCAGGAAAATGGAAGAACAGGCATAAATGCTCAGCTCTGGGGACACAGAGGAGGGCAACAGACTGCTCATACCTGGACCCAACCATCCTGCTGACACAAAGAGCAAAGCTTATTAGAAAAAGAGGAGCTGCCTTGACAGCTGAAGAAAACCAACCTATAACCAGATCTCTGCACAGAGCAGGGTCCTCTCAGTGCAGTTAAGACTGTGAGGGAAAGAGCAGAGGATGGGAACACACAGAGGCAGTGCCTGAAGGGAAGGTAAACCCTGTCTGCATTTAACTCTGCATGTTCAGCACGAATTCAAAGGTGGAATTATGGCTCCCCTCTGCTTTAGAGCCAACACTACAGGAAACAGCTTCACTCACGAGGTGCTACAACAGAGCAACTGCCTCCCCTCCCAGAAAGCCAGGACTGAACTCTGCCAACCCACACAGCATGGAAAAGAGCTCTGGTAATGCCTGCAAAATGATTCAGGTGGGTTCAGAACATGAAGGAAGAGAGGCAGGAGGAGATGCATCAAAGAGATCTTGGTTTCTTCTGTAAGCAGGGGAGGAAAATCCTAAAGAGCATCCTTGGAAGCAGCATTGAGGAAGATGCAAGGAAGGGAGCCCATTGCAGGACAGCTCTTGAGAGTGTGTGTGTCCAGGGGGAACAGCTCCCACAGGAACCACCTCTTACCCAATATAGCACTATTGAGAGCAGCACACACAGGTTCCCTCTGGATCGGGTCCAGCTGTTGGCCGACGGGGCAGTTCCAAGGGTCTGAGTACGCTAACAAGCTAAAGGCGTCCTGTGGGAGAGAACAGAGAGGCACACTGAGGTCCTGCAAGGCTGCAGACACACAGCAGAACAGCCAAGTCCGTCAGCTGGGGCACCTCCTGCCATCACCACGGTGACAGGTGCCTACCTCCTGAAAAGAAATGGCCCTTTTCTTCTTGGCAGCAAAGGACCACACTGGGCCATCAAGAGAGTGGATTAAAGAGGGTGCCCCCTCCACCTGGCAGGGGAGCCAGCACAGGAAGGCAGGTAGAGTGTCACCTGGAGAAAAGAAGAGCATGCAGTCGCTCCAGGAAGGCAGGCAGGAGCTGTAGTTCTTCTCTCCTGTGCTGAGAATTGGGTGTAGATGCTCTACATTCATGTTTTGACCTCTGATCCCCACGCAGGCCCCCTCTTCCTCAGCAGGTGGAGAAGTGGGGGCTACCCAGGGTCTGCAAGGGAACCCACACCCCCAGTCCTGGCCCAGAGAACTGCTGCAATGCAGCACAAGGCCCAGGCTTACCTGAAGCATCTTTTTGTGCATGGTGTTCTTCCCATACTCTCTGCAAAGCTGCTCGCTCAGGATCTGCAGCTCCCGTCCAAACTGGATCATCCTCTCCGTGGCAGCGTGGTTCCCTCCACAGAGCTGCCTCTGGGGACAGCTGTCTTCTAGAGGAAAGACAGTGGAGAAGGAACAGTCATCTTCCCTTCCTCACCAATGCCCACTCTGTGTCATGACACCCACAAACTCCTTCCCCTCCTGGTGCAGGTGGCTGCTCTAAGTTTATCCCAGTGGAAGCTTTCTGTGATTCCTGCACTGCAACAGCCAGCAGTGGGTTTTTTCACAGTGCCTGATAAGCACAGGAAAGATTTGAGCTCAGTTTAATGTCTGAGGACTACCTAGAAATCAGGTCTCGTATAAAATCCCTGGAGCTTGCAACTGCAGCTGTGTTACCCTTTCATGTGTGTAATACAACACACACAACACAGCAATCCTTTGGTTTAACAAATCCTGGACTCAGAAAACTTTCAGGCAGACATGCCAACACCACCAGCTTCCCAGTACTGGTGACAACAAGACCTATTATTTCCCCAGTTTCAGAGGGAGTATGGCCGATTCACCCTCTCCCTCCTGGCTAAAGCACCCACAAACAGGACAGTCGTGGCTGACCAGCTGTGCTGAGGCACAGCCCAGCTCAAACCTTTGACTCCTATTGCTCTCCCTGCTCCACAGCTTTGCCAGCACTGCTGTGAGACTGTGAAAAGCCAGACCTAGTTTTAGTTCCAGGACAGATTAATTTTCCCCATGAAACAGGCACCTTGAGAACTTCATTCACGGGGTGGGGAAAGAAGCCCAAAGTACATGTTCTACTCCCCACTAATCCAATCACAGTTTTAACTCTTGATACGAAGCTCTTTCTACTTCCCTTTACCCCCTGAGGCCCTACCCATGCTGGACTCATCCGTCTGCAGGATCTCTTCATGTTTGTAGGTGCCATTCATTATCCTGGTGGATGAGTTTTCCAGGACTCCGTTGGGATAATGCTCAGCCTCCATTTCCATCTCGCTGTCACTGAGGTGAAAAGAGGGAAGAAAGATCAAATGTCTAAATTAGAAAGGGAAGAAATTAAGAGCTCATGTGCCAAATGGTGCCCAGCAATGGCCAGCAGACCAGGAGAGGTGCCAGCTGGACTGCAGGGAGCCAGATGGTCTAAGTCAGTGTAGCAAAAATTGTTGCAGGCTTCTGAAGACAATTTATGAAACAGGTTTCTGTTCTGAAAGTGCCTGTCATAATTCCAGGTGCAGAGTGCTTTGCATTTTCCCTTCAGGAAGTGTTCATCCCTGGGACAGCAAACAGCAGCCAGACAATAGATAACACACTAACAGACTGCACAGGAGGGGAATCTTGGCTAAGACAGCAGTTCAAGACAGCAGGCTGAGCCCTTTCCCACCATCCCACCCTCATTCAGGTATCTCCAGAGGGAAAAAAAAAATACCTGGTTTCTTGATTACTCGTACTACTGTGCTGCTGAGATTTGGTAGAATCTGTAGAATTGGACTCAGAGTAGTTCACAGATGAAGGGGAAGAGGAGGAGGAAGATGAAGATGATGAACTCAGTGCTGGGTATTTACTGTGACTCTGTTTGCTTTTTGTGGACATGACTCCATTGCTACAGGTTGGACTATCTGCTCCTGAAAGCCAAGAAGAAAGACAAATAAGACCAGACTGACAATATCACTCTGTTGTGAACTCAACAATTTGGCACGAGAGGCTTTGCTTTCCTGACCTCCTCTCACCACTGCATCAGTGAGACACTGAGCCACTGGTGGCTGCACTGAAGGGCAGCCTTCTAAACCTCCTTTATTCTGAAAAAAAACCCCTGATCTGTGGACAACTGTGGGAAATAACTAATGCAAAACCCAGTTCTGCAACAGACACATGTGCTAACAGTGCATCCCCTCTGCTGGGCATCAGAAAGGAAAGGAGCATTTCATGGAATAACGTCCACCCTGGACATCTGCTAACCTCTCTGGGAGACAGGGAGGACGCACTTACCGGTGCTGTGAACGTGGGAGTTGCTGGATCCGTGTCTGGGACTCAGGCTGGGGGAGCCGGGGTAGCTGTCCTGGGACCTGGGGCTGCGGGCACTGAAACAACGCACCTCGCTGTCCGTGCCGTTCACCATCTCCACGAACTGCCGGCACCTGCATTCATAGGAGGGGAGGAGGGGAGAGGGTGCGTGACAGCCAGGATGCTCTGCACTGAGCCCTCCTCAGATCCCAAGAGGAGAAGCCCCAGAAACTGCAAAGGAGTTAAACTCCGCTTTCAAGAGGACATTTCAGGCTCCTGATGCCCTTTGTGCTGCAAGTTTAATTCCACTGTGCTAAGAAGAAACTGATCCTTTGCAGCTTTCACTTCCAGCTCCTCTGCAGGTACTCCAAAAATCAACTGTGGAAGGTTTTTTTGGGGGGAAGATACTAAATCTGTCAAACATCATGGGTCCTTCACTACTCCATCAAACCTAAAAACACTGGTGGGCCAATTGAAAATGGAGAAGGAAGAGTAAAAAATTCAGTGACAGTGAGGACAGCTCCTCATTTAGCTTTACTGGGAACTGTCCTCATGTCTCAGAAGGTTGGGGAGAGCTGCTCTGTACAGCTGGAGAACTGGAACTCTTCTTCCTTTAGTCTCTACCCTACACAGCCTTTTCCACACATGTGCCTTTCTAGGAACCTTCACAGTGACTGCCACTGCTCCAGCAATGCAAGTTCTCCACAAGACAAGTGAAGACCACCTGTGAAGGAGTTTCTGGCAGTCAGCAGAGTTAAAATTCACCCAACTCTGCCTGACCTCATGAGGCAAAGCCATACTGGGTCTGAGCAGCAACAAAAGGGCTGCAAGCAATATGCAAAGGACTCCCAAAGGGATCTCAGCTGGAATTCAGAGCAATGTGTGCAGCTGGCCTGGATGTCTGGGCAGCCTTTTCTCTCCTGCATCTGCCCATTTGAGGAGGAGGGAGTATAAAGCTATTCATACTTACTTTAACATGAAGAGCAGGTTGGGGTTATGTTCTAGGAGGCCAGGATAGAGCTGCTGGGTGGCTTCTATAGCCTCTCCCACTCTGCCTGCTAATACTAGCTTCTGTATTCCTGAAAGCAAAGGGAGAGCTGGTGACACACAGGACCAGCCCACAGGAGCAGCCAGAAGAGCTGTCTCATACATGCCACCCAGCTCCCCAACACCACCTTGCACAAGGGCTTGGGAGAACCTGGGAACCACATTTTGTTTATTATGGATTAGGGCGAGGCAAACCATAAGAAAATGAGGGAGGATTTGTTAGCAGCAGCAGCAGCAAAAAAAAAAAAGATTAAAACAAAATGCACTTAAAATTAAAACTGCATTGTTTTTCCAGCACTCCTTATCAAAAAACAGAGGGAAGTTTCTGAATGGCCTGTGAGGTGCTTTGCAAGCAGAGATAGTAGGGCTGTGGCTTTTGCTAACCATGAGCATTTGGAAGCCCAGCTTGGAAAATCCTCATTAACAATCCCCAGTAACAAACTGCAGTGACTTGTCTTGGCTCCCACTTCTCAGTGTCTATTAGCCTGTTATGGAAGCTGAAAGCTGGAACCAAAGCCGTGGCTCTCACACCAACACAAGAACTCTCACATCACTCTGCTTCTTCCTCGCACGTCCGTTTTTTAAGTCTCGCTGCTTTTGACAGCTCTCACAGATGCCATTCCCTTTTACATCTTCCCTTCTTTTTGTTTTCCCATCTGTGTTTTCCTCACACCTTTTATTTAAGCCCCAGCTCCGGAACTCTGTGTGTTCCCTCCCTCTGCCTGCCTTGTCCCCCACTCTCAGGCTGCACCTTCTCGCGTGTCCCCCCCGTGAGGCTCCACCAGTTAAACCCACACTGGCCAGGGTCAGGGTTGCATAATGCATGACCTGGAAAGCACAAAGCCCCATCAGCACTAACAGGCAGCAACTACAAGTTATTTAAAAAGCAGAGTCCCCAGATGAACCCGAATGCTGGCTAAGCACACGCGATGTATGGAGAGCGAGCCACAAAGGGGCACAACGCTCCTGACCCGTAACAGTCACAGGAGAAGCAGCTCACAAAGGGAAGAGCAGTGCACAGGGTGGGATTCAACAGCCAGGAGAATGCAGAAAGCACACCAATGTTCTGCCACTCTGTAGTCTGAGCCCCTGAATGGAAAAGCTGAAAATAAAGGTACAGCGGGGGAAAGCTGCGGGACTTATTCTGCAGGAACCAAAAGCCTTGCAAGCTGAGAGATGAGCCATGTGGGAGGAAACAGCAGTAACCAAAACAGACACAACATGAATTCTTCACCTAGTGTGAGCTAAACACCTTGGTTGTGAATATGAAAAACCCTCACTATGCAAAAATGTTACCTGAAATCAAAACGTGCAGAGGGACTGGGAGAGTCCTGAGCTCTGGGAGCCGAGTCAGACCAGAGGGATGTGTCTGGGTCCCTGTGACTGTGGGACTGCCCCTGCTGCAACAGCCTGCAGCAAAGGACTCAAATCCAAAGGGATCCCTGGTGTGACCTCAGCTCAGGCAAAGGCCAAGCACAGCAAGACAGGCGAAGGCAAGAACAGGGCAGTTCTCCAGGCCAAGGCGGCAGAGGGTGGAGGGGACACAAAAGTGCTCCCAGCAGAGGTTCCCAAGCTCTGCTGACCCACAGCAGTGTGCTGTGGAGAGCTTTACAATGTCATGGAGTGACTTTTGTGCTTCCACAGCACTTCCCTCCTCTGCAGAGTCCCAAAGGGAACACGTGGCCAGCGTGCCACACTTTGGGAATGACCACCTGAGAGACTTACTTTGTCTATTCTTTATTGAGGTCTGTTCTTCCTGGATTGTGGTGTCTGTGACTCTGGCAAAGGCAGTTGCTGTTGAACAGTACCCATGGTGAACCAAATATGATGAAACCATACTAGAAAAAAAGAAAATACAAAGAGGTGAGGAGACATTGGTGAAACAGGGTCATCAACACAAGAGAAGTTGCAATTTCAGTGACAAACTCAGCTTGCTTAGGACATAACCAGGGTCCTACTTCTAGGCCCAAACAGTGTAAATTTGCAGGACAGGCACCACATTCTCTGCAAACAGGAGGGAGGCTCTAAATTCACCTTACAGAGGGGAAAAAATAAAATATTAAGACTCTTAATGCACATACAGTATTTATTTCTTTGGTGACTGCTGTCCAAGGGTCACTTGTAAGCTCTCAGTACTATGTTACTGCCAGTGACATCCTATATAGATACAAATCTGAATCTCAGAGAGGTTCATGGCTTTTGAGAAGATCTAAAAAAAACCCCACAATATTCTGGTGCTGAATTTCTTCCATCACTCATTTTGCCAGCAATTATATCTTTAGTAGTTGAATCTCCTTATGAATTCTACACATTCACAGATACTTTGATCTGATGACTGTCAGCAGTGATTTTAAAAGCACAAACACACTTTGAAGTTGCATTTCCAAAAAAAAACGTTGCGGGGGAGGAGGCAGCATCACCGTCAGAAAACAAACACAACAACACCACCTTTCTGAACAGACCATTTCTAACACACTTGTGCCTTCCCAGGACATATCAATGCTCACTGGATTTTAGCAGAACCTAAAGAATCAGCGCAGGAATTCAAAGCTGGTCGTGATGAATCCCAAAACAGGCTTCCTGTGGTGAAGCTGGCACTGATCTGGTCAAGTCACAGCTCAAAGCACACGTTCAGCTTGGCCACTTCCAGTACAAGAAAGAAGTATCTTATGAGCCAGCAATAATCTGTAGGTGTAACACTGTATGCAGGTGTCTAATTTTTAGAGGTTTTTTTAAGTCTTTTTCTGCCCCTGTAATGTCCTCACAGGTAGTGAGGAACTCCAGGGAGGTGACCCTGACACCTCTACCATGCCTGCCAGACAAAACAATTCTGGGAGAACACAAGGAACAAATTCAGGGATAAACTGGTCCTAAAGGGAGGTCACGGCTTTCTAATTTTGACCCATTTTTGGCAAGGAGTCTGGAAGCAGTCAAAAAAAAGGGATGCTTTTGCAGTGCACTTAGTTGTATTTTCACAGTCTTTCAGCAAAGCCTCTCAAAGAAATAGTGTTGCGATGTGTTAAAAGGAAAGGTCCAACATGGTTAAATATTTGGTTAAATACCAGAGGGAAAAAAAAATGGTCTGTTTTACCAGGGAAAGGGAAAAAAACACTCTAGTGCTGCAGGAACCATTAACATATTCATAAAATTAAGGCTGACAGACCAGTGCACTCACCCCATGCAGGGGCACCGAGGGGCGATTTTTGCCATAAGAGAGCAAAAATTAGCATGTAAAGCCTAAGAAAATGGAAGAAGGGGAACACCAGGGCAGTGACTTACTTCTGCAGCATGGCCTGCCACTCGCCCAGCCTGTCTCCGATGGGAAACCGCTTGATGGTGCTCTGGATCTTCGCCCGCCACTCCCTCATGTAGTCCTCGATGTCGAACACGAAGGGCTGCTGCCCAAAGTTGGCATCCACGATCTCTCCCGGAGTCTGGAGACCCACTGTGGGGTAGAGATTTGACTGGGAAGGGAGAGAAAAAAAAAAACAAACCAACCCTGTGTTAAATGCAGCTTTCTCTTTTTGGTTCCAGTTAAGGGGTTTGTTAAGACAAAAGGGTCTTAAAATTGAAATAAATATAATGGAATAGGAAGAGGCAACAGCCCTTGAGGTGCTTCTCAAGGAACCCTGTGACTTATTGTGCAGGTATAAAAGTTATGGCATAAAACCAGAACAATAGGTTCAATCCCCCAGCAGGCTGTGACTGAGCTGTGACTGCTCATTTTCTGCAATTTCTACCAAAGTTCAAGATCCAGCAGATAATAATTAATAGAGTAACAATTAACACGGTATTTAATACAATAATAATAGAATAAGAACAATAAGAAGAAGGATCAATGAAAGGTGCATCATCTCAATCAAGAAATGTGTATGTTCTCTGCTGTTTCAACTGAACAATTTTATTCCTTGGAAGTCATTATCTGGATATTTTACAGATGAATTGCACATTAGGAACAAGCCTATGGATCCAAATGGAAGCTTTGACTCACCACCAGGACATGGGGAAAAGAAAAAGGTTACCACCATTGAAAATACCTCCAAAATTCAACAAATAATTCAGCTTCTAAAGATGATCTAATTGAAAATAGGTGGCCAAAGTCTATCTAGAAGCTCTCTGGATTCAAGCTAGATGTGTTCTAACATCTAGGAAGTCACTGGGTGAGAGGTGTGCAAAAAAAACACAGCACAATACAGAAGAGCTACCAGAGATAAATGTTGTATTTAAAGTCAGTCTCTCTATTCTTTCAAAAGTGGTTGACAAGAAGGTATCTCTAAGAGGGATCAGATCTTTTTCACAGGCCCTACTTAAAACTTTTTAATCACCTCTTCATTAACTATAAACCCAAGAATTTCCAAAACCAGGAATCAGACACCCAAACCACTTGGAAGCTAGAAGGAAAAAAACCACCCCAATTTACAAGATATCACATTATTTTTCAGCCACTTCTGGGTATGTTCATTTTTGAGGGGAAGCTGCTTCCCTTCAACTTCTCCAAAATCGTCTCAGAGTTAAAATTCCATTTCTCACACGTGGGATGTGTCCTCTCTGTTTAGCAACTGTTGGGAACTACATATATCTCCAGCACCCTGCCAGATGCAGGCAGAGATTATCCCAGAGACCACTGACCTGCCAAGTCCTTCAGGCACACCTTCCCCGTGATATCTGGACCACTTCTTGCCCCTGACGTTGGTGGGCAGTTGCTCACAACCCCCTTGCTGATCCTGACCTGGTTTTTTTGACCCCCTTGTCCCTTTCCACTCCTGCAATCCCACCTCGGGCTCTTCCACATTCTGCTTTTTTTTTTATTTCCTATTGTTTTGGCAAATCTCCAGGCAGGATAGATCTGATCCAGGCTTGTATAAAGGCCTAAGCATTGGCTTAAACTGGTAAAAAAGGGGAAGTTCCCCCTGTGGGAACTCACCTCTATTTCAAGCAGTTATTTTGGTATTAACTCCAGCCTGTGCTAAGCCAAAATGTGGGTTTTCCCACTATTGTATTTTTGTACAAATGCAAACAGCCTTTAGAGGAAACCGAAACAAGATGAACCAAACATGTTTCGCTGTGTCTGACACTGGTTTTCAACTTACAGGATCCACTTCAGCTTCCTAATACTGCAAATATTGCAAAACACTGTCTTCACCACTTGCCTCTGAAAGGGGAACTTTGGAACAAGCACTTCAAGGAAACGATTTCTAAACTGGTGTTGTTCTGAAGGGCCAATTTAATTCCTTGTGCAATCTCACTGACATGCAAACCCTAGAAGTTATTTAAGCTTAAAAAGCATAGAAGGAACAGGGCTTATTGGCCAAGCTTCTCACTGATGTGTGTTACCTGTCAGCTCCACCATCCCACAGGCTGTAACACAAGGAAAAGGTCTCACTTACAGCCCCTCCTGGGGGATCAGACCCATGGCCAAAAATTAGTGTGGAGCTGCTCAAAGCAGAGCACTTCAAGGGTCACTCAGGTGGGTTTTCTGTTCCCACTCCTGTCTGCAGTTAAATTTTTAGACTGCAGCTTCAGGAGGTGAAGAACACAGATTACATTCCACCTCTTTCCTATGATGGATGCTTTCTCCTCTTTACCTTGTAATGACTGGCTGTTGTGTTCGAGCCTGGATCACAGTGCTGTAATAAATGAAAGATCCCACCTGCAAATTACATTGACTTCAAATGCCCTGTTACCTCAGGACCTCTACAATCTCTGACAATAGTCATTATACTAAAAACAAAACAAAAATCTGTCTTGAGTTTGGCACCCTCTTCTTCAGGAAAGGTGGTGACCTCAACTGTTTGGAACAACCAAGAATCCATGGATCAAAAAGGGAGCAAAAAGGGCCAGAAGAGGACATGGAATACACCAGTATCTGCAAGGGTGAAGGAAGAAGGCAGTAATCCAAGGGAAGGATATTAGAAAAGAGACTGATGAAGTTGAGTGCAGACACCCCTGGGATGAAGCTGCCAGCACAGCAGCAGAGTCATTTAGTCTATGGAGAGGAACATCCAAAATCCACATGGAGGCAGAAGTCTCCTATCCTTGCTCACATCCACAGTTAAGGGGTGGCATGACCCACACAGGCTCTTTTTAAAGAGGAATTATCTCATGAAGGATAATTCTCAATAGCAGGAGGCCTAGAGGGCATCAGCTGTTCTCCTTCCTGGCCCAAAAAAACAGTGTTATGGATTAGCTGCTGCTGTAAAAGCCAGAAGGGGATTTCCACGGAAAACAGCTCAGCAAACTGGCTGGTAAAAGGCACAGAGACACCAATTAACCACTGGAGACTCCACTATAAGGCATCTCAGTAGCTGATCCCAAAACCCACCTGACCAGGCCTTCTCCCAGTTTCACACTAACACATCTCCTCTGCACAAGAGGTGAATGAGCCCCAGATCCTGCAAGGATGATCTGGCCAGATCAAGGAACAGCAGGACAGGGACATGCCCTGGGCTCAGAAGGGCTTTGAATTCGATCTCAGCAGCACTGTGAGACCTCCCTGCTGCAGAATCACTTCTGTCTCTCTGCTTTCCTGATGGCTCATCCCCTGTTCCTAACAGAGACTCAGCACTGGGGGGAACAGCCTACAAGTGCACATTAAAGGTACATGTCAGCTCACCCTGCACTCCTGCAGTGACAGGTTGCAAGCTAAGCTAAGCAGGACAGAGAATTTCAGCCTGCAAAGGGTCATATCACAGAAGCTTCTTCTTGCTATGGATGCAAAGCTCTCACAAGACCTCACTCCAAAAGGTTAATCTTCATGGGCAGGCAAAATATGCTTTTCCTTCAGTAAATTGTACTTGGATCAAGTGAATAAACTGCTGTGAAACAAGCCACATAAAGGGTTTCTGGTTTAGAACACACTACAACATTACTGAGTTCAAAGAGCCTAGAGACAAACAAACAAATTAAAAAAAGGGCTGTATTGACAGCTGAAGGGAAAGGGCAAATCAAATAACTGGTATGTCCTTTAGTGCAGGCAGTGGCTGGGATATGGGAGAGATCTGCAAAGCCCTAAATCCCACTGAGGAGGTGAACAGGGAGTGCTGGCCATTATTTCCTCAATACAAAAATCAGATGAACAAAATAGCTGCATTTGGAAGACGGTGACCTGCAAAGAAGTTTGAATCCTTGCTTTAATTCCAGGAGAAGCAGCAACATATTCTTAGAGGTGGTGAGGGATGAGGGAAGGCATGTGAGTAGCCCACAAACCCAGTCATAGGATCAGGAAGTTTCAGAAAAAGGAACATCCACATCATTCAGTAATGTATGTTACCACGTTTTTTTTTTTGAACAGGGCATCAAACAGAAAAAAAAATCACATCCCCACACTCTTCCCCCTCCCTTCTGTTTGCATCCTTAGTTAAAATACTGAAAATAGGTGTACTTACAGGGAGGTCTGTAAAGGCTATACCTGTGGGGGGAAAAATATTAGAATTAAAAAGACAAAGGATTTTTTTTTTCCCTGCTTGCCTACATCCTTAACATGATACAAAACTGTACTTCAACAAATCCCAGCTTTGACCCTGCATTTCACCACCTGACATATTAAGAAGTAACTTCCCTCCCCACTCCCCTCTTCTGCAAAGTTTTGCATCCGAAGAAAGGCTCGGGGTTTCCGACATCTCTCCCAAAAATTTGATTTTCTTAACACAGCTCCTCTTTCCTTTGCTTCTCCCTCTGTTACTGTGAAGGAGTCGAGTTTTCAAGACTCACTTTGGCTTTAGAAACAGAACATTTGTATATAACATTGCTTTGGTTTAGGCTATAACTAGTTTTTCTTACCAGCCAGAGGGACTCAACACTTTGCATTCCAGCTGGGGAACAGCCCTGCACCAGGACTGAGCTGGAGCCAGGAGCACCTGAGAAACACTGTGCAAAGAACAGCTGCACCCTCAACTCTGCTGCTACTCTTCCAAGCATAAGGAATGGGAAAAAAGGTGTATGGTTGCCCTTCTTATTTACACTTGGCATGCCAGAAAAGAGGCAGTTAAGCTGAGGCTGCTGTTGCTTAGGATGGCTAAAGACAACACTCAGCTACAGTCAGGCTACCTCAGGCACAGCTCTGCAACCCATCAGCCTGAAATGGTAATTTAAACCAGTTTTAGGAGTCAACACAGGAAACAAATAATTACTATTCAAAACAGCACGGATCCGAAATCAAGTGCTCGGAAGGAAATCCTAAGTATTTTGCTAAATAAACATCCAATAAAGTTAAATTAACATCCTGGCAGATAGCCAATATGGTTTAAGGAACATCCTGCCAGTTTGGACCTTGTCTGTTGAGCACCTTCTCTATACCCAACCAAAAATTGTGTCTACAGGCGATGCTGAACACCTGGCTGAGGACACTGTTCACTGAGCACTTCTCTCACCTCCTCACTTCGCCCAAATATTGTTCCTCACTCAGACCCTTTTTTGTTTTTCACTTTGCAGTTGTTTTTGCTCAGTTGGATGAAAGCTTGTTTGTACCCTCATGCCAGAATGAGGTCAATCTCCTTGAGCCTGGTGTCCTGGAGTCCTCCTCTGCCCCCAGCACCACTCGGAGCCAAAGGTGGCCTGGCTCGTGTAGCTGCTTCCAGCACACGGCCAAGGATGTGGGATTTGAGTGGACTACAAGGTGGGTGGAAAATTGGCTGGAGTGTCAGGATCGAAGGGCTGTGATCAGCAGCTCAAAGTCCAAGAGCTGTCCCTCAGGGATCGATGGCAGGGCCAATCCAGTTTAGTGCCTTTACTCATGACCCCGATGATGGGACGGGATGTGCTCCCCGCAGGCTCACACCAACCAGCAGAGTGGACAACAGCCTGCAGGGCACAGTGCTACAGCAGGGGAAATGATCCAGCACAAATCCCCCAGAGCTCAAGAAAAGCAGCTGAAGAGCCCTGCCACCAGGTTGTAATATTCCCAGAAAACACAACAGGCTGGGTCTGACTGGAGAGGAAGCAGAAGAGGATTCAGGGTCCTGCTGGGCAACAAGGAGAGCAGAGCAGTGGGTCTTTGCAGTGAGGGAGATCAACCACATCCTGAGCTGTATTAGTGAGAGTGGAGCTGGGCTGTACTAGTGAAAGTACAGGTTAAAGGAAGGGATTTTTCCCTTCTCTTCCAGTGCTTGTGAGTCTACACTGGGGTATGATGTCCACTTTTGGGCTCTCCAACAAAAGACACATTGAGACTGGAGCAAGTCCAGCAGAGGCCAGCAAGACAAAGCAAGGCTAAGGGAAAAGCCACTGTTCAGACTTAAAAACATCAGGGCAGACACTTGTTGCTGCCTACAACTACCTCATGGGAGGGGATAGAAAAGGCTTTTCTCAGAGATGCTTGGTGGCAGGAGACAGGAGGCAAGAGAGGGAAGCTGCAACGTGGGGAATTCTGATTAGAAAAATTCAGTATGAGTGTGGTCAAACACTGAATTAGGGGACCAGAAAAAAACTCCTGGGTGATCTCCATTTTTGAAGACAGTAAAAGCTTGATGAGTTTCTGAGTAACATGATGTAGCTGGGCCTGCTTTCAGCAGGGTGTTGGATACATGACCCCCAGGGATCCCTCCCAGCGAAAATTACTCTGGGATTCTATAAATAAACTTATTACACTGCCCTTACAAAAGGACAAATTTATATTTTGCACCTTTTGTTACAACAACTAAGACTAACAAAATGCTTTATGTCACAGCACTAGATCTGTTGCACGAACACGTCTGCTTAAGAGTTCAATCTGCATCTGCACCCAAAAAACTCAACAGCACAGAGTGAAACAACCACAGCTCCAACCAGGTAGCTGAATGTGAAACTGCATCCTCTCTCTACAGCACCTCCAAACCCTGGATACAGTTTAAAACAACAACCTTCATAAATTTAAGGACATAAGAGCTGCAAGGGGTCAGAAGGCAAGAACAAAGGTGTGAAGAGCCTCTCAAGTCCCCGGTGTTAACATGATCATCAAGGCAGTGTTATAAAGGCATTAAATGAGATTCACCTGCCACCTAATCAAAGGACTTCCAGCTTTCCATGACTAAAACACACTTATGCACAAGACATTTCAGAATTCAGCTTGCACAAGACAACACGAATTTGGGTGTGGAGCCACAACCCTGCCCTGCCTGCATGTCCAGGATACTCCTCCAGCACCTGTTCAGGTAACTGTGATCCAGAGAATCCTTAAGCAGTGCTGATGGATTGCAATGAGCACCAACACATTCAGCAGGGTGGGCACCCTAAAGAGCAGATGAGGAAATACCAGCCTGGCAAGTACTTGAGTACTTCTTTCTCCATTTTCTTCATTTGAAGTTTTAAGGACAAACCTATAAAACTTGGGACTGACACCTGTGGATCTCCATGACAACAGATTTCTTCATTATCCCTAATCTTTCCCTTAGTCTCTAAACTGGATGCAGTTCAGATATTTTACTTTACAGGTTAACTTGGTCTTTCCAAGAGCCTGCACTAGAACTCAAGCTACAGGAAGTTTTCTATGCCAAGACTTCAGAGGGTTGCGTGCTCTTTTTATAGCCCTGCTGCTCCATTTACCTTGGTCTGCTGTCAAAGTCTGAGGTCTGAGACACTCCTACATTAGTCCCTGAGCAAACTCATCCACTTAAACCCAGAGACCTGCAGCAGTCACATTCTCTCCTTATGTCCTGGTCCAAGACTTTCCTCTTAATGGCTGGAGCCCCGACATTTCTCCCTCCTTCTCTCCTAATTCTCCCTCACCACACTTCTAGCCACATCTCATTATATTTTTTTACTGCCAGGACTCTGCTCAGAACTTGTCAAAAGCGTTTCATCAGCAGCCAGAAGAGACATTCAAGACATTTTCCAGAACAGAGAATTAAGACTACATACGATGTCAAACAGTTTTCATGTGACGTCTCCAAACAAAGTTCAAGACTTAGCTCCAACCAGAACATCCAGAATTTGTGATGGCCAAGAAAACAGTTCTTATACAGTGCTCCTGATGGATCTGATTAAATGAAAAAGTATGGAGACAATGGAAGATAAAAGTTAAGCAACAGAAGAAACTGCAAGGAAAACAAAAGGCGGGTGTCTAATTAACAGATGAAAAGGAGAGGACTGAAATGGTGAAGAGAGAGATGGAAAGACAAAGCTACAGTAACTCTATTAAAAGCAAGACAAATTCAAACTCTGAAACCCTACTCTCAAGCTAACTGGCCTCACAAAGGGGCTGATTAGTCTCATGAATATTTTTAGTATCTGCAGCAGGATTACACAAATGACCTCATCTCCTAAGAGGAGATGTAGGACAGCTACAGGGGCTTTATGTCAGGGAACATCAGGAAAAAACACGTTCAACCCTTTCCTGGTAAACCATGGGTTTACACAACACAGAAATGAGATTCTCAAGTTAACACAAAACATCACGAAAAGCTCAAGATCTTCAAGGAGATGCTTCCATCCGCAAAGGAAGCATTCTGACTTCCAGATAAACTGCCTCTGCCTCCCTTTGGCCTTGGTTCCTCTGCTGACAGCTCCCTCACGAGTCCTCCTGAGCCCACGAGGAGCTGTGTAACAGCCAGGTGGCTGCACTCTGTGGTCACGGGCTCCTCTCCTCAGCCATCCACAGGAAACACTTCTGTTTCTTTTTCAGTGACACAGACACCACTGGCCCTTTACAATTGTCTTCCTGGGCGAGGTTTTCATTCTGCTTTTGTGAAAAAAGGCAGTCAAATGTTGCTGCAGCTTTTGTGGGGTCACCCAGCAAGGGCTGAGGTCTGCTGCTCCGTGGCACCTCCATCCCTGTCTCCTCTAACCACACTGTCACTCCTCTCTCAGTACAACCATTTTTAGAAAACCACAAGATTTCCATCCAAAAAAGCCCCGTCTTTGAAGGAAAAGGAGCACTAAATTTAAGAAGGGAAGACCAGATCACTTCGAATGTCCCGAACAAACCAGATCTCTGAGCAGGACATGAGGCAAAAGAATCAGAGGGTGGCAATGACGAAAGGCAACACAGAATTACGGAACTGGGCTCTTTGTTTGGCTCCATCTGCTCAGACACTCAGGCACAACATGGTCCTGGGAAGGGAACACAGAAGGAGCAAGCGACAACTTTTCAATTGCCACAGCTTATGCTGTGCAGATTCATGATCATTACAAATAAATTCAATTTCAAATTAACAAATTCATTTTCATTAAATAGAAGGCCTGGCTTGCTCCTGACTCTTACACTTCCATTGTGGTGAAAAGTAAATAACAGCACTGTCAGGCTGAAAAACAGCCTGAAGCTGGAAACCCACCCACTCCAACAACACAAAACATCCACAGGGGCACAGCACAAACCACTACGGGGCTTCTGTGTAAATATGTGCTAAAAATCACAGACAGCAACTAAATGGAGAGATTTTGTGAGATATTTTTAACTATTTCATCACCTCACTCGCTGTTGTATGAACCTGTCTCATTCCTAAGCAACAGCTCACGCTCTACACCATCAGCTGCTGCTCTCAAGCTGGACTGACAGGGGCAGCCTGAACAGCCCCAGCTCTCTCAGCCTTTCCTCCCAGGACAGATGCTCTAATCCCTTCATCATCTAGGCAGCCCTTTGCTGGACTCTCTCCAGTATGTCCATCTCTCTCTAATCCCAGGGAGCTCAGTCCTTTTCCCAGGAGCTCACAAAAATTATGCCCTCTCCAGGGCACTCCAATCCCACTCCCTCCTTCAGCCCAGCCAGTAACTCAAAACTACTTTGCCCTGTTAAGTGTTCTGAGCGGGGTATTCCTCTACCAGCCTCTTCATCTTGAATTGACACAGCAAGGAGAAGCAAAGGAAAGGAGTGCTTGTCCCTCCCTGCCAAACCAAATGAATCCCAGCAGAAAAAAGTGAGATGAACTTATAAAAACTTTCTGCATGTCTTATGTGACAAAAAAAAAAGATGAGAATTTATCTGGGGTAGAGAACATGTCATCCAAGAGAAAGGTATTTTAGGGGCAAATGGCCAAAAGTTTCTATTTTAAAGAAATCAGACATGACAGATATCTGGAAAACATCTGTGAGATATTCATCTGGGCAAAATTTTGAAGTCCTTAAGTTTAGGGCAATAACTGAAACAACTGTGGGATGAACCAAAGTAATGGCCAGTGCTTAAGTAAGACTTCTTATGCTGAATCAATGTTTAGCTTTGGGAATGCTCAGGGGAATGGCAAGGCCCTTTAAAAATGAAGACACCAGGACAGTGGCTTTGGAGGTAACTGAACAACACGCTAATTTAACTTCCCACTTCCTTATTTTCCTGTTGCCCAGCCAGGCAGTCCTAATCTACCTTAACAAATCGAGCAGCATAGAAACCTCTTTACCTGCTGGAAGTATTTCTCTCTTGGAGCCAACTCACAACTCCTGACTGCTGCTGAGTGCTCTCTTCTCTCCCATTTCTTAAACTTTACTCACAGGCACGGGCCAAGAGTCACAACACAGGAAAGTACTAAACAGCAGCGAGGGCAGGGCTGGAGAACCCCTCTCCTGAAAACACCTGGCCTGACTTACCTAAACTGTGGCCATTTTTCGTGTAGAAGCAGGTGTTGTTGATGAGGTTGACACAGCAGCCGATCACATCTCCAGTGGTGAAGGTGGGGCCGTAGGGCTGCCCCGTCCCCGAGGAGCAGAAGGAGTGCCCATCGTCCCCGTGGTACCCATAAGAATGTTTATCCCATCCTGCAAAAGACAAGACAAAAGAACAGGGCAGCCCCTGAAGCCAGTTCAGCACAATGATATGCAGCTACAGCTCCTGGGACACAATTTTCTGTAGGAGATTCAAACTTTGAGTCCCGTTCCTGGTGCATCCCAGTGTTAATCTTCACATACCAGTAACTGAAAAGGAATTAATGGTCTTTAATCACACAGCCTTATTTGGGTTTCAAACTCATTTGTGCCTTATGAGAAATAATAAAAATAATAAAGTGTCAAAAGTCATCCTGACAGATTATTTTTTGGTTTAAAAATCATGAAACCCCTGTTTCTCTTTTATCTTGCCTGAAGTGAAACAAACCCCTTCTTGTAAAACATTTGTGGTTCCCAAAAGCACAATCTTCCAGTAAAAGCACATCAGATAATTTCCAACCTGTTGCAGCTTTGTAAGAGCTATCACAGGCAGAATGAATGGATGGAGGCAATTTTTGCATTCTCAAATCCTTATTTCCCTTCTAACAGTCAATAAGGATTTCTGTGTTCCCTCTGGGCAACAATATTTCCCACTCTGCAGGTAGCTTAAAACACAAATGCCTTCAAATGCTGGAGCAGCCTCATGCTCAGGGTTTCTCAGAAAAGCCCAAAACATTCAGTGCATGCCCAAGGCCTCCTGTTCATTGCACCACTCCAAATGAACACCAGTGGGAAAGTCAGGGAATGCAGCAAGACTGAAACACGCCACTGTCCAAGATTTTGGACCTCAGAGCGAAGTTTTGGAGCGAAAGGCGTGAATGACTCCTAGCAAATCCTAGTCCAGAAACAGTGAATAACTTCCTCTAATAAATCCCACACATCCACAGGAACAGACTGAGATGTCACAGGAGTCAGCTCTGTCTTCCCTCGGACCAGCTCCGAACAAGCTGTTGACAGTAGCACCAGTCCTGTTTCATATTTTCACGAGAGGCAGGGACAGCAGCACTGCCAGCACCCTCAGCAAGCACAAAACCCATGCCAGATCCACTTGCCAAAACAAAGGAGGGAGACATGGGGGCTCTGGAGTCTGTTGTCAAACTTGCACTGCTAAGATTCCAGCCAACAAAAATATCATTGAAATACTGAGTTTTTAACGCTCTGGCTCCTTTCCACTATCCCTCTTATTTTCTCTGCTGCCATCACGGAATAGAGCATTTTAGTCTCCCCAAAACCAGACCTGTTACATGAGTGCCAATTCAGAACTTCTCTAATGAAGCTGTTGGTAACTTCAGATGATAAATCAATTAATCTGCTGAGCTACTTATAATACAATCCAGGCATAGACTTCTAGCTCTTCTGCATACAAAACATTCCTGGCATTACAAAGCATTTAACAAGAACTTGTCATCAGTTACATCCAAGCAGTGAGGTGTTTACATATCCTGTGCTGCGGAAGGCTCCTGTGAGAAATATGTCAGTGTGTCCAACTGTGAGGACAACCACAAAATGCTTGTGCCAATGCAGACACCACTGGGTCTGTAGTGTTAGGGGGGAAAAAAAGGATTAATTACCTACAAATCACAACTGTTCCTACTGGAAAAACCCTCCTCGTGCTCCTGTAAGATTTGTGCCTCATGGCATCGGTTCTCGCTGCAGCACCAAAGGTGGTGGTGAACTCCAGTGAGAAGAGACTGAGTAAAGGCCTTGAGGACAGTGAAAAATGTGGTATGTACTGCAACAGTGCCTGGAAAAAGCTTGAGTTTTCGTGAAGGAAATCTGATCACCCAGCACTTTGCCAGGGATATACCAAGTTCACTGTTTTCAACTCAAATGTGTAGCACTGAACCTGGACATAACCTTCAGGGCTTTAAATCCTGTCAGCCTTATCAAAACACCATGGTCATCTTAAAAAAAACAAGCCAGAGTTGCTTGAGAGGACTTACCGTACTCATTGTAAACATAAGCTGAGTGGCATTAATTATATACCCATCATTAAGTTATTTATTAATCGAATCACATATCCCTATTTCTAAAATTCAGCCCAGAATAAACAGCAGGGCAGTGGTGTTACAGCTCATTCAGCCAATCTTCTGAAATTTCCTAATAATCTGACTTAAAAATAACAATCAGCACTTCTAGTACTTCTAGGTCAAAGTTATCTGGGCCTGTTGATTTAAGTAGCGTATCCCCGTCAGAAGCGTTTGGCATTATCTTGGATTAGCAGCAGAATGGGGAGTAACTCATCACATCTATTTTGAAAACAGCCTCCAACTTCACTCCAAACACAAAACACCTGCTGAAAACTGAGGCCTTTGCTGCATCATTAACAATTTGCTATCGCCACCTAGTAATGGGTCCGGGATATTGCAACCTCTTCGGTGACTCAACAACTCCTTCCTTTGCAAAGTCCAGCAGTGCTTTAATAAGGACTGAATCAGACTTCCTGAATGCCTTCCCCCCACCTGCAATCTGCAAATGCTCCGGGCATTTTAACCTCCCTGCAATTTGTACTCAAGTACTTCCAGAAGCCACTGCTCTGACCTGGATAATATCCATGTGCTGGCCATGTGGGATACGGGGTCAGTTCGGACAAGGATGCTCCTGAAGAAGTGAGACAGCAGAGGCACAGGACGTGCAGGTATCACGCTCTGACTGAACAGTTACTCCTTTCCCACCACCACAGCACAAACAGACTGAGCCAGATGGAGGTTCTGTCCACTCAATACTCCTGAAACGGTTTTGTTTCTATTAAATTGTTCAATCCTCCATTAAGCACATGTAAACACTCATCCCATCCACTGTATCCTGCAACAAGGAGTTTGACAGTGTGACTTCAAACAGCATGAAAATGTGCCTTCTACTACTTGCACTGGATACCCTGTAGTTCTTGCACAGAAAGAGTTCTTGAGCAGAAAGAGGTTAAAATTACACCCCTTTGAATTGAACGCTTCAATCCCCAAACCCAAAATACATTTACATATTTACTCACAAGATGCAGAATAGCTCAGACTGGGCAAGCAGCAAACTCAAAGAAAGAAAAACAGAAACCATGGGTAGGGCTTGGGAAGACATTTTTATATGTTCAGCACCCAACTAAGTTCTGTTTGGCCTGTGAACAAGAAAAAGCTGATATGTTGATCTTCTTGGCAGACTACCTTGATCCCAAAACACAGTGAAAAAAATGAACAGCAAGTTCCATTGCTGCTGCTTGATAAACAGGTCAGAATTATGCAATGTCAGACCACGTGGCAGAAAAGATTTGAGTTACTTCAGGACACAGTTACAGGATCAACTGATAAATGGTCACTCTTAAGCAAGCCCTGGAGTCAGCTGCACCCCTGGCTGTTCTACATCCCTTCCTGCTCAATCCCAACTTGCCCATTCAACGTCAACCTTGCTTTACACTTGACTTTTTGGGCAGATCTTGAATTCTGTACCTGAGATCAGGCACTGCCTCATAAAGCAGTGAGTGGGCAGTGGTTCTGTTGGGCTGGGACACCGTTTACCTCTCAGCACCGCGGAAATAACGTGGTGTTCTACCTTTCTGCTCCAAGAGTGCCAGCAACATACACAGAACGTCTGGCAGGCACTGGACAAAACTGGCATCCTGGGTACATCACACATGTGGGAAAACCAGGAGCTGGAGGTGCTGCTCCACCTTGGAAGTCTGTAGCATCGTCCAGAGGATGGGTGGATGGCAGGGAAGGCAGGATGGAAGTCACCCAGAGCAGTATTTTCATTGTGCCTTTTGTGGCCTGATGATTTGTTCACAATGTGAAGGAAGCCAAGTGATGACACTGCCCTGTGCAACAAGGTCCAAGCGTGTCAGATTTGCCCCTGGGCACAGAAAAACAGGGGAGGCAGAACACACAGGGATCTGTGCTGAGCCCCCCTCTGATGACAGGCCAAAGGACTGACATGCAAGGCCCAGTGATCATGGAAAATATACTTTCCCAGGTAAGTTATAGTCTGACATATCAGACTCTTCCAGCTCTGGGCTTGTTGGGCTAAAGATGATGGCAGACAGATGAACCTCATCACTGACACATGGACCATTCCCTGCCTGTGCACATTCCAGAGGAGAAACATGTTCTACTGCAGCTCAGCCCAGGGCCTTGCTCACCACACGTTCAGTGGAAATCCAGCTGCAATCAGGGAAACCTGGGACATCTGCAGCAGCAAGGAATGGTGAAGGATGCATTTGGAAAATTCATGTGGATTCCATATGAAAAGCAGCTGGATGTTCCTCAGGGAGAATCTGAAAATTTGTTAATATGGTTTGTGTCTGTTGTATCCCAAGTAACGTGAGTCTGGAGGCTTATTCTTCAGGACTCACCCCAGTGACTGTTCTAGGCTTTCCAAATTTTACTTGTACCTGCTTTCTCACTTTCATACTTTTAAACACTTTCCATTTTTCTCCCCTCCCTCTTCCTGTCCAGTATTTTGCCTGTGGCATTCCTCTTCCCACTCCTCTGGCCAGCGATCCTAGCTTCCCACAGCTGCCCGTGCCAGGGCAAGCGGTGTGCAAACACTAGCGGCAAAAAGGACAAGAACTTGTGTCAACACACTGAAAGGAACCAAACAAAATCATTTTAGTAAGATTTATTGAATCCAAAGTCCAGCAGAAACAGATGCAGAAACTTTGCTTGCACGGTGCTTGGGGAATGGGATGTGGAGGGAGGGTGGAGGCAGCAGCAGAGTCACTGCTGGACCACGTTCCAGTTGGAGGCAGGGCCTTTTCCATGCACTGTGCTGTGCAGGCTGCTGTTGCTCAGCCAGCTATGGGTCTTTGGCAGCAGCAGAGCATGATGTCAGTGGAAGGGAAGGTATGTTAAACAGAGGCTGAACAGATGGAATATGGTGCACGGAGAAATAGGATGTTGCTCCTACAATGTCCTGGGCTGAGCAGTCCCAGGCAGGGACAGGACAAAAATAACTATGGGGCAGAAGACATTACCATAGCAGGAGTAGAACCACCCCTTGTTGACTACTCCACCAGCTTCCAGTGGATTTGGCTCTACAAGTGGATGTGTCTCTGGGGCACACCAGCCCAGCACAGTCAGTGCAGGCCTTTGCCCCAGTGATAAGTGATCAAGACCTGGTGCTCCCACAGCCTCAGAAGCCAAATGCTTGGTCATGACAAGTCTGCTGCCTCAAAAAGCATCTGGGGTGCTGCAGCATCTCAGCTGTCCTTCAGTTTTGGAGCATTTATGCCAAACCATACAAAGCTGAAGACGCATCAGATGTTTGGGTGAGAGCAAGGAGGTCGCCTGCTTTTTCTTTATTCAACTGTGCTTCAGAATCAAATCAACTATTAGAGCTGCAATACATCCTTCTGTTTCCACAATAAGCCTACAAAAATAGCTGCCCACTGGCCACAGCAACCTATGTTATAGATTTGGTGTGGTAGGAACAGGGGAGGCATGGTCCTGGCACGGAACAACCGTCTAGGTACAGTCACAACACCAGCTGCAGGACAGGAATAGGCCCAGGGAACAGCGTGCTTAACACATTACAGCATCTTCCTGGCAGAACTTCAAGGGCTTGGACACCTGCCCAGAACATGTCAAGGGTAAAACAAAAAAAAAAAATAAAAAAAAAGCCAAGCCCCTAAAAACCCACTTAGCCAAGGACACCATGATACGAGGAAGCCCTAGCTAGTAACATCCCAAACTTCTCTTTCTTGTAATAGCTTCTCTTTCTTCTATAAGGTGGCAAAATAACTCTGAACTCAGTAGAAGGCCAAACCCTGCACTGCAGAATCAGTGCATGTACAGAGAATAAAACCACTTCATCCCATGGAGCACAGACTTCCTAAAGTAAGGGCTGGATGGGTTCAGGTCCCGTACCTTGGCAGTATTCCACTGAATCCTCTACAAGGCCCTGGTGCAGTGCCCCACACCACTGCACACATGCCAGGGAGGGAATGCTGCTCCTGGCCTCCCTCTCACCCCAGCTCCCAGCAGATCAAGCAGACTCAGTTTGGCCCCTGCACAGCCACAGCAGATGATCCTAATCACAGAGTGCAGGACCCTTGGCAGGCCTGGCTGTAGCTCTGGCTCAGAAGCTGCTCCATGTTTTTCAATAGAGTACTTGCAACTGTAAAAGAGACAAAGCTCAGAGCAAATCCTCACAGCAAGACTTGTGTGTGGCAAGAATCCAAAGGAGAGGGGAAAAAAAAAGAAAGGATAAAGAAAAAAAGGAATCACAGTGTCTCTCATAGTAACAGAGAGTAGGAAGAAAAGGACACTGTGACCCAAAGACCAAAAGGATTCCAAGAAAGACAGCTAAAAAAGCCTGCAAGAGTTTGGGAGATCAGGCAGAACACAGGTGCTAACAAGCTTGATCCATCATAGAGACTACAAGCAGCAAGGAGCACTGTAAAATTCCCTTTTTAACAATATTGATATGGCAAGGTGATTTTTAGACCAGATCAGCAAGTCCTACTATTTGCCAGACACTGCATGTTAACGAGCCTTCAAAACAGCAAACCACAGTCTACACAATTATATTATAAGTGACACTACCCACTGACTCATAAAGAAAAAAACAAACCCAGAAGGTTCTGGATGGCTGCAACACAGGCAATACCTTTTCAACAGGAAAGGTCTGTTCCACCAGCCCCAGAGATGTGTTAATGAATGCACTTCACGAGGACTTAGCAAGTACCTCACCAAAGAATACAGCAATCAAGATAAAAATGCTACTTCCTTGAATGAATGAGGATGGCAGGTCCTCCTAAGTTAGGAAACTGATGGGTCCATCTCCTGCCAGAGGCAGAACAAGATCTGGTGTTCCCTATACCAGAGAGGTCAAGATGTGCTACAAGCCATTTACAGCCCTGTGAAGTGCACACCATGTTAAAGCACAGCTACAGAACAGGCTGGTTCCATCAACAAAGGCAAAGCTCTCTAGCATGATCAGGTCACCACTACACTATTATGTCCATTATATTCCCTGACACACCACACTGGAGGGGGTGGGGAGCAGAGCAGGGGTGCAGAACAACACAGGACAGGGACGGAAAAAAAAGTCAGATGACGAGTTTTGCCATTTATCCATCATGTGGAAGGGGTAAAGAACTAGTCAGAATCAAAGGCTGCCAATCTCATCATACTAAATAATTCATGTACAGGCCAAGTTTTCAACTTCCAGCTGATGGGCAAGAACGCCTTTATAAAATATTAAGACACCTCCAGCAAAATCTTGCAAGGTAATGGGCAAGAGTCATTTTACAGACATGGAGGCAGAGCAGTTCAGTGACTCAGCCAAAAGCAATGCTAGAGTTCACTGTGGAAGGCAGGGGGCTTGAATCCAGCTACTATTAAAAACAATCCCTAAAATGGTATTTAGTGAGCTAAGAAAGTGATGAACAAAAAATATTTATCTAAACACCAGACCTCATGGAGAGAGAAGTCTTCCAGAAGAAGCACATCTTATGATGGTAAGAGGTTGCAACATGGCCTTCTAGATTCTAAACTGAGGTTCCTCACATGCTTCCCACATCAAGTGAAGTGAGGCAACAGCGTTTTCTGAAGAGGATCATATTTATCTATCAGTAAAACAGCTGGTATCCATCAGCCTGAGTTACAGTGAAATTGTGTTGACGTTACCTTTTATCCAAAAGGCTCCAGTAATAGGTACAGCCACATTAAAGAATTTGCTCTAATCCGAAAAAACGAGCAGTGCTGTGATTACAGGTCGTGCTGACAGCTGAATTGCTGTCTGTGAAGTGCCAGTCAGCTCTTAGCTGTCACTAGGACTGCCTGGATTGTCCATAACCTGTGCTACAGCTGGAGGTGCAGCCTGTGGCACCGGCGAAGGCCAAA
Organism: Lophotriccus pileatus; assembly: GCA_035583135.1. Taxonomy (NCBI): domain Eukaryota; kingdom Metazoa; phylum Chordata; class Aves; order Passeriformes; family Tyrannidae; genus Lophotriccus; species Lophotriccus pileatus. Next base: position 13,576,447 of record JAWWES010000021.1, read on the forward strand.
CCACAAACCCCACCGCGCAGCGCCGTCCCCGCTCCGCTTTGGGAACTTCACGCAGCACAAAACCAACACAACCTGCTGGGTGACAGCAAGCTCCACACCAAAACAGGCTCCAGATGTATCCTACATTTCTGGGAGCGTGCTGCATGAGGAAAGAGTGCAGAACCTCTGCCCACCTCTGAAAGAGATGTGGCACAGAAATCAGGGCACGGACAAGCAAAGGACAGCCATAACTCTTGATTAAGAGGCACTTCCCCACACTGATGCCTGAGAACTTAAAAGCCAGTGGAAAGACTTTCTCTGATTAATTTTCCAATGCCAGGGTTACTGCCTTGAAATACTAATTTCAGCTTGAATGATGTGGCCAAGCACTTTCCCAAATACTCCAGGGTAAAGTGTGGCCACAGAGAGCTCAGCTGGAGCCTCAGTCTGCTTCCTCCATTCAGAGCTGAAGTCTGTGTGCCCAAAGCCAGTCTAATTGAATAGGCCAAGAGAAACAAACAAAAAAAGGAACAGAAAACCAGTGCATCCCTAAAAACCCAATCCTAATGGCTGGCAGCAGTTTTTCCGGCTTCAGACAGGACAGTCGACACAATCCACACAAACAAACACGTCTGTTGGAAGGGGAAAAGGCAGGAATTTTCACTTCATAAAATTCTAATTTTCACAGAAATAGCCATAAATGAAACACGAGATTAAATTTAACCCCAATCCTGTGGCTGAGGAGCTGGTTTGGCTACTCTCCAGCTCTGAACACACCTTGACAGCAGCAGGTCTGACCTCAGTTGAGGGATTGATCCCTCTGGTGTCACTCCTGAGCAGGGAATTAACACATCTGTCCCACTGCCCCGGGCTGTGGCAGCTCAGACAGTATCAGCCCTGAGCAGAAGGCTGGTGGTTTAAAACACATCCCTCCTAACCAAGCTGTGCCCAGCTCTGGGCATGATAAGCTCCTTGTGGGGGGACACACCTAAGGCAGAGCAAAGCAGGGACAGAGGCCTTGGCAGCCACCACCAGGGTGAAGAATGACTGATCAGGATTCAGCTTATCCAAAACACCAATTCACAGAAATCAGGGTGTATTTTATACCATCACAGCCCATCCTGGTACACAAATTCAGCCCAGAACCTCCCAAACCACAGTGCACC
>JAWWES010000021.1:13577691-13590325 GCA_035583135.1 Lophotriccus pileatus
CCAGTAAGTTTTGACTTGGGATACCTTCAAAATTCAGAGCTTTTAAACCCAAACTTTGTCAGAAAGCCCACTGATGACATGTGAAAAACTGAAGAATGTGAAAGAACGAGCTTCCAGTTCTTCTGGGGGCCAAAGATGGGATAAAAATGAACTGACAGCACATGCAACAAACCCGTTTCGATATTCAAGCTGGAATTTTCATACAAGTTCAGGCAAACTCAGCACATAAACTGAAAAAAAATGACTGGAAAAGAAGAAAGCTTACATGGGATGAGAAAACTGAGCAATTCAGTGGAGCTTAGCAGACCTTGATTGGTAGTGGACAGGTCAACCATAAACCACATGACTCACAGAGATATATAGAATTAGTTTTTTAAATAAATATAATTTTAGAATTTTTAATTAAAAATTGGGTCTAAACTTCAATTTTAAAATTTTAAAACAGTTTTAAAGGGTGTTTACTGATCTGAGAGAGTAGAAGCAGGAGAAAACATGATGAGAGTGAGTTAAGTAATGCCAGAGGAACTCAGAGATCATGGTTTTCCAACACAGATGCAGCAGGGCAGCCACAGGGCATTTAAAATATACATACAGAATACACATGCACATGGAATTGAGAGTGAGGATGAGAAAAGAAACACTGAATGAACTGTGTATGCTCAGAATGGAAAGAAATTAATTGTTTCTCAGATTACTTTCCTACGATGACATTTTACATACACTGGACACGAGATTGATTCCATATGGGGAAAAAAATCTTATACTAAAAATATGTGAAAGCTTAAGTTCAAAGGAAATCCTTTTGTTTTATTACAGGAAGCCCAAATTTCTTATCAATTTCTTTAGTGTGACCTTCATTTTGACTTAAATTTAAAGAAAGAATAAAAATCAAAAGCTACTTTGAAAATAGCAGATGGTGCAGCACAGGAAGACCAGATTAAAGAATGAAACAACCAGTTTCAGGACACTTCCCCCAGTAGGAGATTCTTTAATTTTTTAATATTTATTTTTCAAATAGGGCTGTGCACCATGTATGACTTAGCCTTGTCCTGGGGACTGAATAGCTATTAGTGGCTGGAGTTCTCCTGGAGTGCATCTTTCAGTTTAGTTTAGAAGAAACAAGGGCAGCACAACTGAAGATGTAAATAAAAGCACAGCCAGTGGTGACAACCAGGAGATTCATTTAAATAAATTCCACTTCCACAAATATAAGAGTCTCATAGACAAATCCAGAAGGCCCTGACTTACAAAGGGCAGAAATTTTAAATCTGCTATTAAATATTTCTCTTGGCAGTGCATGTTTAGAACCCAGCTGTCCTTTGGTTTCAGGTGCTTCTTCCACTACTGCTCAGACTGTTTCTGTGGATGCTCTCACCCCATGATATTCCCAGGCATTATAACCACATTATGAACATCACAGCCTCCTTAAACAGACCACCAGCAACAAGTCTCCACGACTGTTAACTGCAGGGAATGCTCAGTCTTTAACCAAGGTTTTCAGCACAAATCTTAGGTGAGAATAATATCTGTTTCTATAAAAAAATAACCTCAGACCGCTGTGTCCTGGTTTCAGCTCACCCAAGAGTGTCACACTGGCACCCAGGCGTTTCCAGGGGATAAAGTTCCACAAAGGAGCCGTTTCAACCTGCACTACCTGTGTGAGGAACCAGGCAAGTGAACAGATCCAAGTTAATAACAACCCCAAAATCACACAGTGCCCCCCACCCATTATTATTAACCCAATTACGTGACCCAGTTCACTTGCAGCCCCACAAACTGGTTTGATAGGATAAATTAGAGGGTACCAGAAGCGTAAGCAAGTTTGTGGATAGGAACTGGCACAGCCAGCTGAAGGACTCACTGCATGTGTAACTAACACCTGGAGGTGTTCCTGTAACTACTTTTGGGGGAATGCACATTTACTTATTTTTTTTATTTTAAAAAAAGTCAATTTTAACCCCATGCTAACCCTTAACTGGATATACAAAAATTGCCATACTCTATAATTTATGCAGGTACTAAATAAGTGATTGATATATTTCCTTGCCCATGTGAGGATTTGGGTACTATTCAACCTGGGTTATACTCACTGCACAAATAAAATAAAATTCCTGACAAGTCAAATCTCCTCCTGGCCAGCAGGGGAAAGGTTTAAACATGGAGTGGGGCAAGCAGAGATGGGTTATACACTAACTTTTCATTAAAGAACTCCAGCAGGACACGATGCAGATGGTGTTGCCATTACCAGTCCAGCAGAAGTAACGTTAACAGATCCAAACTGCCAGAGAAGGTATTCATGATGAATCAAACACACAAGTAAAACAGCAAAAGCAAGTACTCAGACTCCTGCTAAGAAATCTCAAGGCTTCCTTCAGCCATTCTTGAACTATTTGAGGGGTTTAACTAAAAACCTCATCGGTCTCAAGTTCTCCATGAAGAGCCACAGCAACACTAAGAACAAAACGGGGGGCGAGGGGGAGGCAAATTGGAGGTGTCCATGCTTTTCTTCAGCATTTAGCCTTCCTTATGGATAATAACAGGAGAGAAAAAGAGTTCAGCTTTTTCCATGGTGCTCTCCAAGGTTCCCTACACACTCAGCAGGCCATGAGGAGCTTCACCTCAACCCGACATCTGCTCACTCACACCTGACACACACACTGCCAGCACTTTGGACTGCCACTGCTTTCCCATCTTTTTTTTCCCCCCACCCATCTGCCTTCCTAAATGTGTCAACAAGTTGCCATAAGGACAAACTACATTATTAAAATTACAGCTGAACTAAAAGCAAAACACAGCAAAGAGAGTGGAAGTTCCACGTGGGTTACACCAATGAGGGGGGCAGGGAAGTGTGAGCACCATGGCCTAAGACCACTGTGGCACTGTGTGGAAATCCCACCTGCCATTTGGGACAACTATTTCCAAGGACAGTTCTGAAGGAGCTCTGCAGCAGGACAGACACCATAAGGTACTTTAAGACACGACTTCACCAACTGCATAAACAAAGGTAACAGAAATTACTTCTAAAGATAGAAAATCATGCTGTGTGTCCAAACTGTGATGTAGCCAGGAGGATCTGAAAGCAGATTGAATCACTATTTGTTTGCCACATGCTGTTCATGTACTGAACTCCATACTTTTGCTGATGGCTCTAGAAACCAAGTGCCTTCTTTTCCCAGGTAACCATCTAGCTTCTTCCCCTCCTCCCTTTTGTGCTTAAGCTTTAGGAATTGTGAAAGCTTGGCAAGGATTTTCCTTTGCCCTTGTTTGCAGGATGGGATAAGAGTCACTTTCCTGGACTTGCTCTGCATTTTAATGTTTTCTTTTACTATAAGCAGTAAGATACTGGTGCTCATGATGCATCCAGGGGTTATATGTTCAGAAAAGCTCTACAAAAAGTTGCCACAAATCACGAAAACCTGACAAACAGGGACAGGGTGAAGAGCCAGGGATGTTTGATCTGGAGAGAAGACCACAAAGCAGTGATAGAGGTTTTTATGTATACAGCTACAAAGAGGAAAGAAATTAATTATTCTCCACCTCCACGTGATCCAAGAGTAATGGCCTTAGACCACATGGGATACTCAGCTTAGTCATCAGGAAAAGTTTCCAATACAAGGACAGTGTTGGAAGAAGTTGCCAGAAAAGTAATGAAAGACTGTTTTAGACACACACCTGTCAGGCAGGACTGATGCATAATTGAATTCACTTCAGATCAGATGATTTGGTGAGGTCTCATCTTCTGTAATTACTACATTTACCACTAGACTAAGTCCTTTAGCATATATCCTTCATTTGTCAGTGGAGTCCTTGTGGGTCCCTTCCAACTTGGGATATTCCATGATTCTGTGATACAACATCTATCCAGCCTCCCTTCTCTGGTTGCTCCCAGAGAGGAGCACACCTGCCTGAAAAACCCTAAGGAAGAAACAAGTAGGTTTTTTTTCCTCTCAAAGGAAGGAACAAGAAGGCAGAGCCCTCAGTAGCCTCCCCTGCTTGCATGTCCTCTGACAGCATGCAAGATAAGCTGAGAAGAAATAAAGTCCTACCTACAAATGTCAACAGAAACCTATCAGCAGAAGAAAACAAAGGAAAGTAAAGGATCTCCAAACAAAGCTGAGATGGAAAACCCACATGGTGGTTTATGGAGGAGGAGGGATGGCTTTCACAGAGGAGGGGCTTAATTCCCGGGACTCATTTGCATTTGAGCTACATGTCCACAGAAACAGGACATGTTCACAAGGACCCTTTGCTGAACAGACACTCAGGACAGCTGGACAAACCACTTCTGGTTTTGCTGACCTGGCTTAAGGCACTATAGTCCCAGCAGCCAGACCCCACTAGGGAGCAGGTTTCTGTACACCAAATTCTCCTGCCTTATCTGGCTGCACACTAATTCAAGCCTATAAAACATCCTTGAGTTCAAAAGCTTGTTCTTTTACCAGACTTTGAAGCAGGTGGACAGTGATTAAGCCAAACAGTGTCTTTTTGTTTGAAAAGCAAGCTGAAACAACAATCAAGGTTTCTGAAAACCAACACTCCCTTCAGCATGTGCAATGCTGCCCAGCAGGGCAAGTCAGTCATTAACCAGAGGCTGCTTCGAGTCTCCCAAAGTGATTGGGCAGATCCTATCTATGCTGCTTAAGAAGCTGAAGCAGGGTATGCCTAAGGGTGTGGTTTCACAATATTTTAGGCTGAATTAAGACCTTGCTGCTACCAGAGAGAATCACCCCTCCTTCCCTCACAACCCCAACACAGCAGGTTCCTGTGTGGCCTGAAAGCTCCCTCTGGCCAAGGAGGGGACAAATGCCAGGGCCCAAGGCTTGCACCAGGGAAGAGGGACTGGGCAGATGGGCTAGGGGAGAGGGAAGGGTCAGGTTTCTCTCCTCTGCTGACACTGAGTTAGATCAGTTCAGCTGCAACATGTAATTTCATCCTCAAATGCCAAAATGCTGAGTACCTGCGAAAAAAAGTTGTGTCTGGGGAAAAAAATTAGGAGACATTTCAATAAAAGCCACTAGTTTAAGGCAGAATGTTTATTAGTAAGTGTTCTCTTTCTTATAAAATCATCAAGATATGTCAGGCTCACAAAAGCAGCACTTCAATAAAAATCCCACAGTCATTTCAGACTTGAATTTCAAAGCACAGTCTGCAGAAACCTGGAGTCAAACATGGACAGGGAACTCCCCAACTAAAAGCAGTCTCTATTCCCAACACAGAGAGGGATAGTTTAAGGGAATGCTCAGCCTGCTCCAGTCACACTTGTAACCTTCAGGGAAAGCTCAGCACTACCCCCACCAGCACCAGCTGGGCTGAAGCCAAAATAAATTTGGCATAAAGCACAAATGCCCCGACTTGGAACTGGATTTGGCCAAAGTGTTTGTCCTCAGGGGAGGCAAAAGGAGGTTGAGACAGAACCCAGCAGCAAGACTGTTTTTTGAATTAGGACTGCCAGGGTGCCACTGAAAGTGGGAACAAGAGAGGGACCAACTTTGGCTCCTGTACCAGGCTTTGGGCTCCCAAGACACTACTTGTAGTGGTTACATACTGCCCTGGCAGTGAAAATCAATCTGTTACAGCAGAAGTGACTTAGAAAGGGTCTAAGGAGACAAACCTGGCAGGGTTTCAGGTCACAAAAAGTTAAAATTACACCTTGACATGAAGCCAAGTCAAGACTCCAAAGTCTGTCACTTCTTTGTGAACTCTCACTTACTCTGTTCTGTGAAGGACCTGATAACAGTGAAGCTTGGAAATGTGTTTCTCACTTCAGTTACTTGAACAATATACTAAAAAAATTAATAATAAAAAAAAATCAGACTCATTCTCCAAAAGCCAGGGAGATAATTACTGAGCTGTAATACAGAGCCATGCAGTTAATCTTACACAGTTGATGGGAGACCGACCTAACTATGACTCTTGGCAGCACAACCTACATGTGATCAAACAAACAACAGGTTCATAGGATCACATTTGTACAATTCATTGCTAAATAAGCACTATCTCAAGTTTCAAGTTCACTTTATGGTTTATTTCACTGAGAGAAAAGAATTCCACGTTGGCCACATGCACTCTAGAAATAATAGTAGTGTACAGGCACTTTGACTCAAACTGTCCCCAAAACACTGCCTGTGTAACTCCTGGGCTTTAAAGCCATTTATCAGAAGTAGTTTGGCTATTTTTAAAGGAAAAACAGGAGAAGCAATTACACTGGCTGTTGAATTTCAGGCCAGCACAGCACAGACACTGCGTGCACACCATCTCAGGTGAGTGTTGAACCGTGTTGTACACGAAGGTGTTACAACCCCAGGACAACAATAAGCACAATCCAACCATCTCCAGGACAAGTCTCCAAGACAATCCCACCCATCTTTCCATTACACCCACCAGAGAGCCATTTCTTGAACACAGCGTGGTCCCTTAATGGCCAAACCACCCCTTTTCCAAGCAGCCAAGCATCTCAGCCGTGGGAAGAGGTGATGGGACTGGACTCATGCTTTCCTCCCTCCCTGGTCTAGTTCCCAGTGGACAAAGCCCAGTGACCTTAATTCCCCCTCTGATGTGTCCACACTGCAGTTATCATAACAGTCATTAACAAACACAGTCTGCAACAAGATACAAATTCTTTCAAACACTGCTGCCACTGAAACCATTTTCCCCAAGGTAGTTATCATACCTGCCTTTTGCTGGGACATTCACAAAACATTCTCCTTTGGCTGTACCACGATAAAAAACAAGGGTTGAACACAGATTTCAGCTTTAAAACAACCTCACAAGAAGTAAAACCCAAGGCCAAAAAAATAAAAGCCCCCACCATTTGGAACCAGCTGTCATTCTTTCTGGCATTCCAAGAACATTTCTACCAAACACAAACTTCCAGTTTCAGACACAGCTGAAAGAACTCCTGTTACGGGTCAACACACATCTAGAAACTATAATTTTACACAATAAATTGATATCATTAAAGAAAGATTACCAATCATTTATTTTTAAAAAGCAGCTACTTAACCAACTTAGAGGCTAACCTAAAAACACACATTTCAAACAAAAAAGAAGCAGCAGTATTAACTGGAAATACCATTCTATCACATTTTTGTAGTTTGGGAAGAGGGAAAGAAGAGAGACAATACAATGGGATAATTTTCCTGTCATTATTAGATTCTTTCCTGTAAATTTGCCAAGCAGAATATACAGATTAAATGCAAAATTATTCTCCTAGTTACTTTCAGATGGAAAGAACAGTTTGCCTGTCTGAGAGCTTCTCATCTTACTCATTACTTACTAGTTTGATATTAATTTCTATCATCTGTTAAAATCATCATGGCTGCATTGACAATACCAGTAACTCAGTTTAGGAGAACACTCAACAGCTTCAAACTTCCAGACATAAGACAATTATTGTCCTGTCATTTTATTAACAGAAACACACATTCACTATTTCATATACATAAATCAAAACCTTTATGTCAAATGTACATTTAAGACAGACTGTGAGCCAAAACAAACCTTAACAGTGACTTACCAGGAAGCCTGTTCATGTTGACCCCTTGAGCAGAAAGTCCTATTCCCATGTACCTTCAAAAAAACCAAACAAAACATCAGTCAAGCACCAAATGGCCCAGGCCACGAGATTTCCTGCAGCAAATACAGCAGTTAAATAAACCCAACCCACACACAAATTATTTAAGAATGGCAAAATCACTGAAGATTTTCCATTACTCAAGTCTTTATTGAATCCAAGATATAATGTCAGTGCTTTCTGACTGCAGCTACTCTTTAGCTCTTAATTGGTAGGGCAAGGACTGGAGAACAGTCAGCAATTTAATTTCTGGTTTGGTATTTGTGAGAGGTGCTTACCCATAGATCACAAATAAGCTATTTATACAGCTGATACATCACATCAGAGTAAAAAAATACATAAGGGCAGATACATGAGAACAGAGGCCTCTCCATCCTGATGAATTGTGCCCAGGAACAGCTGGTAGTGGATGCACAGGACAGAGCAAACAGTTGTACTTTCCAAGAACACTCTTTCATTGTTCAGCACATATTCTACACAATTTCCTAAGCAAAAGGTGGTCTCTTTCTGTATTTCACACCCTGCCAGATTTTCACCCTAATCTGACCACTTTCTGAACCTTTGTGAGCTCTTTGAAAAGGCAACTTCCCGCAGCTCCCCCCATTCGACTCCTGCCCAAGCTGGTTTTGTTTGGTACTTGCATTTTTAGAATTAGGAGAGAGAGCAAAAGCACTTCCCTGTCAAATCTCTCAAGGATTTTCAAGTCCTCATTCATACCCCACTTCCTGAAGGTCTCTGCTCGAGGTTAACTCATCGCAGGCCACTCAGCTGCTCTTATGGCAGCTCATCTCTGCCTCTGAACTCTCCTGAACTTCCAGATCTGTAACTTCCTTGAGAAGCACCAGCGTTGCTCACAACACAAAGCCACGGTGATTATTCCAGACAACACTATAACAACATTGCCCATTTTGATTTCTATCCCTCCCCCTCCTCCCTTATTACATTTGTATTTTACTGCTGATGAGAACTGAGCTGATTCTTCCATGCAACTGGGACACAGCTTGTCCCTTGCACTCCAAGAGGCAGCTCAGAGAGCATTTGCTGTGTCAAGTTTGGATTGTTTATTCTGCCCCCATGATAACCACCTTACATAGGGCAGTAAAGCACAGCCAGCCTTCACAAAGTCTCCTCTTCCTCACTGCACACGCCCATTTTGTTCCTTCTTGTTTCTGTTAATTTGCATGGCCCTGTGATTCTTTTAATATCCCCTGGAACCACAGCTGCCCTGCTCAGTTTGTTTTCAACACTCTTCCATATTTTCAGGTTACTGAGTTTTGAAATGAACAGTAAGGGTATGAATCCCAACAGGCTACAGGCAGTGTCCTGCTATTCTCCCACTGCATCAGTTTTCTTCCAGTGGCTTCCTCAGCCATCTGCTCCATAAAAACAGTAATCACATCTGGAAATATTATTTCAGAATTTGACCCCAAAGTTACATTTCTTCAAGTTATGTGGTTCAAGTCCCTTGCAGAAGCTGTTCCCTGCCCCTGACGTCCCCACCTCAGTCACTGTCACCACCGTATGGAAATGGTAATAACTGATGTTCTTCTTGTTTACTCTGACATTTTAATCCTTAGAGGCTTACAAGGTTATCAAATCTTAGCCTGTGATCTCTTTAATAGCATAGAATAGATTATTTTTTTGGTGAGAAAGTACCTTTAAGATCACCTAGTCCAACTATGGATCAAAGACTTCCAATCCCACCACTAAACCACCTCCCCAAGAGCCACAGCTACAGGTCTACAATCCCTCCAGGGATGGTGACTCCACCCTTCCCTAAGGAGCCTGTACCAGTGCTTGACAACCCTTTCCATAAGGAAATTATTCCTAATATCCAACCTAAACCTCCCCTGGCACAACTTCTGGCTGTTTCCTCCTGTCCTATCACCATCCTCACAAACATGGCCAGCTTTGTCTTTCTTATCCCCTCCACATCTTGGCAGCGCGACCTTCTGCATTTCAAATCCCTGAAACCCAGTTTTACAGCGCCTTAAAATAAGTCAAATCCCTTCTTTTAAAAACGTGCTCTACTTCTGAAGTGCTCCAGCTCCCCGAGGATCCAGACCCTTCCTCCTCAGGCCAGCAGAGAGAGAGCAGAGAGGCAGCAAACTCCTGGCAGGGTATCGACCAGGCTGAGAACATCACACTCCACACTCAATGGCTCAGCTATTTCATTCTTTAGAACTCTTGACTGAAGACCAGACAACCCCAATGATTTGTTCCTGAGCTTTATGGATAAATAAGACTGTTGTTGTATTAATCCTTCAATAGGAACCAGATTGTAATTCAAAAACAAAGACTGGCATATGTTTTGTTGACTAATGACACTGTTGCTGTATTAACTCTTACTTGAGGGGGATAATCCTTTAAAAGCAAAAGACTGGCATCTGTGAGCCTCTAAACACTCCTACCTTCTCAGATGCTTCATAAAAAGCTCTCCTCGTTGCCTCCTCTTCTGACAAGACTCTCCACTTGCTTCCCCCCATCCCTGATTGTTCAGGGAAGGAAAGGAAAAGTGATCCTTTAACATTTTAGACCTTCACCCAGATGTGCCTCAACTCATTCTGGTCAACCTTATTTTTTTTTCAAGCTTAAAAGTTTGTTCTTTCCATTTTTCTCATCAAATAAAATTTCAACCTTTGGAGTGTGTATCCCTATCACCCCTCACCTCCAAGTCTAATTATGTCCATTCTGAGTCTCTCCAATAGTTCACACACTTTCCTCTGACCCTCCAATACATCTTCTTAAACAGTCTCAAAGCATTTAACCTTTCTGATTTCACTAACTATTCTTAAACAAACTTCTTCAGTTTTTAAGGTTTGTTTTCTGGCTTTTTTGTTGCTAGGTGGTGGGTTTTTTGGATGAACATTGAAGTGGCTTTTACAGCACTCCTTAGAGGACAGCAAACGAGTGATTACATTCAGTGCTGCGGAGCAAGTTCCACACAAATTTCTTGTTAACATTTTTTGCACTGCTCAGAGCAGGAGTCAGAAGTTACATCCTTTCTCATGAGCTCCCTGACTCACGAGAGCCTCTCCAAAGCAGTCATTTATGGCATCTAAAAATTCAGCCTCACACAGTCACGTGACACACATCTATAATAACCTCAATTTTGGGGATACGGCTCCGGCCTTCCAGGCACAATATGGAACCCCCTGTTTCTGCAGGAAGGGCTCCAGCTCTTCCTTGCCATATCCTTAGCATGCTGGCAGGTAAGAGAGAGTTCTTATTCCTACTGAGTCTGGAACCCTCTGCTGCCACACACCTTTCCTTACCACCTGGTGAGTTTTGCCACATCCACGGCCAGAACTGAATTCAAGTTCTACGCTGCTTCAGAGAGCAGTGAAAAGTGCCACCTCTTCCAACTGTTCAAGCCTCGGGGGAGCTGTGATTCACAGCACCAACTGCCTGAACACAATATGAAGGCATCATCTAACAACACCAGAGTGCTCGGTCCTGGCACCGGCACGTCTGAAAACACTCGGCAGAACTCTGGCAAGGAGCAAATCATTCAGTCCCTCTGGCACAACCATCCCCACCAACTGCAGCAAGCTCAAGCACTCCTGGATTTTGTTCAGTGAGCAGGACGTGCCTCCTGGCACAGGGAATGTTTCTTCTGCCCTGATCTGTTTGGCTCAGCTGAAGGTGAAACACCCCGAGAACTGTGGCCACTCTGTCATGTGGCGGTGTCAGATTCCTTGCTCTCGGTATCACCCCGGCACAGCCCCACTGGCAACGGGCCACGGGCCAACCCCATCTCTCCTCACTGCCTGAGGGTGCCTGTCTGCTCCTCTGCCTCTCCAGGGACATCAGCACACCCAGCTGAACAGAGAGGACACCTCTGCACAGCCCTGCCACAGCTGCAGCACTTCGATGGCTGCCCTTCTGCCCCCGTCCCGGGCGGCAACGCCAAGGAAACTATTAGAAATTAAGAGGAAATAACCTAATTGTCAAAATTGCATAAAATAGGTCACCTCCCACTTCAGCTTATCCTGCTTAACTTCATTATTTTCCATGCAGATTCATCCTCCCTCTTTTGTGTACAGCAGGAAATCCCACACACATAACCAAGGGCAAAACTCATAAATAGTATCTTTCCATTTTGAGACAACACAGCTTTAAAGTAGGGCTGGAAGCTTGTATTTTTATAAAAACCAAGTACTACAACTCGACAAATTCTAAATTTAAGGTTACACTTTAACCTAGATACACAACACCATGGAAGTGTGTCACTAAAAAAAAAGAACACGACCACGAGCCTTCCTGGTTCACATTTTTTTTTGCTTTTCAGCTTATGCTCCCATTTAAAGCTCAAGATGAACTTTAAAATAAGAACATAATGGCTATAGAACTGTGCACAGAATTTGCAGAGAACCTAAAATAAAAGACTCTCACTGTGCTGGGTTTCAACTCCACAGCCCACAGTTTATATCCAGAAATTGTCACAGACTTGGCTGCTGGTTATTGTTTTAGAAGGTGCTACTTTGCTTTTCCCATCTACTGTCAATTCATGTATCAGAAGTAATGGATGAAATGGAGCTTTGAGATCTACAAAGCCTCAGACTAAAAATCACTCTGTTCTCTTGAAAACTGGGAGGAGAAAAAAAAAACAACTCATCTTCAACTCCCCCACTCCCAAAAGCACCGGCTGCTTCCTGAACTCCTTGGAGCAGAACAGCTTCTCACTTCCTCGACTCCAAACGCTCCAAACCAGTTTTGTGTATGCAACAATTCAAAACTAGTTAAACAGTATTTGTGGGCATCACCAAGAGCAAACAACTGCCTGGGGTTTTTTTAATTAATCAATTATGATATTCAATATCATTCAATATAAATCTCAGTAGTCTGCCTCTGCTGTATCACCCCTCGTTTTGGAGGTTTAGGTGTGGACAGACTCCCTAGGGTGTATCCATTAACTGGAGTCCCTTTTTGAGGGATTCAAAGGGCCTCTTGAAAAAAGGATGCACAGGGATGTCTTTTTTGGGGGGTTGGGGTAATGACACATTTATATCCATTATCCATCACAGGCAGGGATGGATGCATATAAAGATATACACCTTG
>JAWWES010000021.1:13603723-13618532 GCA_035583135.1 Lophotriccus pileatus
AATTCCTGATCCCTTCAGGAGGCAGTGGAAAGGCATAAAGACATCTAGAAACAGGTGAAATAACAGGAGCACAGAATTCTCAAACCTGGCCAACCAACCCATTGTGCCTCTTACCCTGTTCATGCCAACTTCAGCACACACCTATCCCATGGGAAAATGAAATCTCTGCATCAGGGCAGCAACAGATTATTCTTTTTAAGCAGCAGCACCAACTCTACCTACAGAGGCCTGTGCTAAGCCAGTGTCATCAGCTGTGCCCTGCACAACCCCTCGGGTGACTTTATCAACACCTGAAACTCTTCCAGCGCAGACCAAGAAGAACAACCTGGAGTAGAGACTTTCAGTGAAGAGTGATGGATTGTTTTAGGCTTCACACAGTTTTGCACAGGGTTCCCGAGCCAAGAACTTGTGTTTTGGACAGGACCAAGTAAATTCAGGCAGGAGCTGGGAGCCCAGAGGACAGAGAGCAGTGAAGCAGCTCTGAGAACAGCTCATAGGTGAGGCCAGCCCGAGCTGGAAGCTCCTTCTCCTGCTTTGGAGAGGAACTCTCAGTTTGGATCCCAATTATCAGGTTATGCAGAAGCAACAAGATGGGTATTTTGTTTGGAAGAGCAAGTCCCCAAAACAGACAGCAGGGCACGTGGAAATCTTCAGTGTCAGTTGCAAGTGCTTGTAGCCAAGAGATCCCTCAGGGATGCAAATGGTGCAGCCCAGCTTTACTCTCAGCATTTACTTCTCTTCTACTGTTTCCCAGTTGTAACTGCTCCACCTTTGCACAAAACCTGCTCCTCCTGCTAATTGCTCCTCAGATGACTCTTGCACTCCCAACCCCTCGATACTTCCTCTTGCCCCTCCCACCACCATCATCATCGAGGGGAAAACCCCAATTCCAGGGATGCCCTCCAGGGACAGGTGGCCAAGTGGCATCCTAAGGAGTCAATCACACTTACTGTGCAAATACTGCTGGTGCACACCCTGACAACAACCAGCTGTTACCAGAGCACCCCCAAAACTTACTGCAGGTTAGTAAGAACTATCCCTTTACCTTCTCATGAGCATTTCTACATCAGCCATCTCCACTGTCTTCCTCCCTGCGTGGCTGGTGTAAGCTTCCAGATCGCTGCTCAGCTGCTTGAAGTATTTCTCAGAGCTGAAGGGGAGAATGAGGAGGGAAATCCAATCAGGCTGTGGATTGTGTGAAGAACACACCAGCTACTCGCCCACTTCTGCAGGGCAAGTTGCACTGGAGCTGCTCGTTGTGCAGGTCACAGCCTGCCGGGGAAAACTGGGGGAGAAGAAACTCTCCACCCCAGCAACAAAGCTTGGCTTCTCAGCCCAGGCTCCCTGGAACTTCACAGCCAAGACAGGTGTGAAAACAGCTGCACATCTGACAACCAGAACCGCTCCCAGACTTCCCACACACACAGGAACAGCAGCTGACACCAGTTCAGAGAGAAATCAGCACTGATAGTCAGACTATTGGCTCTTATGGTGACACTGTTCAAACAATCCACAGGTTTTACTCATAAAGATAACAGAGTTTATGGATCCAAAAAGCTGAGAAAACTTGGACTCCAGTGGAACACTGCACAGCTGGGACACCTCCACTGTGCCCAGCACTATGACCATTACCCAGAGACATCCTGCTCATGGTGAATTGTAACAAGGCTGTGACTGGCACAGTCTTTTGTGACAAACCCAGATGCTCCCGCAAGGCCACAAAACACTAAAAAGAGTGGGAAGAACAGTTTGTTGCTACTTACCATTTTTCAACAATTTTGAATGCTTCTCTGTTCACTGGCATTTTTACAAAATAGCTGAAAACCTCCTTTATCAAACTCCTTGCTATTTGAGGCTCACGTGGCTTCCTTTGGGACGGTCTTGATCTCCCTGGAACTGGCTTAGGCTGCAGCAGCTGCATGGGAGACCTTTGAGGGAAATTGAAAATTCACACATGAAGTGAAGAAGGCTGGGGGAGAGGCAGAGAACACCAGGCTGAGTTTGGATAAACCTTATGCTGAACTGGAAGGGGTAAGAACTATATTGTGCTCTTCCTCCTTTCTCCCTCCCAATTCTTCCAAACCCTGACACCCCCAGACACACTCCTGCCAGGCCACTGCTGGACATGCCTTGGACTTACTTGGGGGCAGCAGGTTTTTCATCCCGTGGAACTGACAGCAGTGGGTTGCGGGCTGCAGCACGGACAAACGTGGGAGTCTTCATGGAAACCTCTGGGGGGAAAAAAAAAGGACTTGAGGAACTGAACTCTCTTCTCAGAGCTGCTGCAGCTGCAGAAACCCAGCCAGCTTCCCACAGGGCTGGCCCAGAGCACGCTGCCTGCGGCCCCACGGCACCCTGAGCCAGCACAGCTGCTGGTTGCTGCAATGGCACAGATGTCATAACTCCCTCCAGCCAAGGCTCGTGGGATCAGCATCTCACCTCTTCTCTGCTGGGAACTGCCCATAGCAGTTTCCTCCAAGTCTAGTCTGCACTGTCTAACTTCACTCTCCAACTTCTTCACTTCTTAACAAGTGAGAGCAGGAAAGAAAACAACATTAACGGAACTGAAACACTTGAGCAGCTTCCTGCCTGGAAGAGGGGTGGCCACGCAGGGCTTCTTGCCTGATGGTTACCCTGGCAAACTGTAGACACCCTAAGAACACTACAGCTTTTTCCTGGGGCAAAAGAGTATCAGTTCAGCCTCTGTCTTTGTGAACACTGCAACAAATACAGACACTGATATCCTCATTACAGCTGAATACGCCTGAAATCCTAGCAATGGGATTTAGGACGTACAAAATTCAGGGTTCTAAATTAGGTTTCAAGTCTGGAGTCACATAAATGACCGTGGAAAACAAGAGGTCAGTGCCCTAAGGCATTAAAAAGTTGGCCTAAAATTAGGAGCCAGGAAGGAAAGAACAGAATGCAGGATGTCTCTATGTCAGTGTATAAATCCACTCTGCACTCAGTTGCACCTCTTTTGTGCACTTCCATCACCTTCACCTCAAAAAGTATGAGGTGATCTTGGTCCCTGAAGCACCTGATGAACCAATTACAATCTGGCCCTAGAAACAGCAGCCAGCAGCTTCCCCTGTACTGTCTGATGGACTAAACAGTTAATGATGTTATTAACCCATCCTCCCTCAGTCTAGGGAGAGAAAACAGGGAAAAATTTCTCCACCTGCCTCTGCTACTGCTGCAAGTTTCTTACCTGGACTTCCAGGGTATTCACTTTCATCCTCAGCAGGCTCTTCCTCTGGATCATTCAAATCTAACATGATAGGCTGGTCCTCTAGTACATCTTGTTCATCATCTTCCTCTAATGGATTCATCCCAGATTTTTCAGACGAGGAGAGAGCATCAGAATGCCTGTCCAGACTTCTGGCTCCAACACCTTTGGCAGTCTCATGGCCTAGATTTCCAAAACAGGAAAAATACAGCACTGGAACAAGTTCCATGGACAAAATTTCAGAGCACTCATAGGAATGAAACACAACTTTCAATTCCTGACAATGCTGCTACCTTCCCATCTGCAAGGATTAGGGTTGGTACCCAAAGCCAGACAAGCTAAAGCACTGATGAAACCTCGACTTTTCCCTCTGCTACATCCAGGTGTGCAGAGGCCACAGAGAAGAAGAGCCCTTGGTTATGTGAAACCCATGAGATTTGAGTGAAATTTTTATCTGAGCTCCTTTTAAATTAACTTTCTTTAATAAGCACTTTCATCTCAAAAGGTCATACCAAAGCCTTCACTGCAGTATGTTGGCTACAAAAGACCCAGCGACAGAGGAAAAGTAACTTGGGAGATTCCAATTTGTCAATTCACTCAGGTGGTCTCCAAATTTTGTCAATCTTTGCCTGATTCTGGAACTTCCACCAGTAAATTTTAACTAAAGATGCATTCTGCAATCACCTCTGTTCTAAATGCTACTGCCAGTGCAATTTTGGTTTCCCTTTGGGCAAAATGCAGCCTTCCAGCTTAAAAAGTGACAACATTAGTTTGACATGTTGCTGGTACTTAGCCCAGATTCCAGAATGCAAAGGAAGGCCAGTCTCTCTCCCAGCAGTGATGCCAGTCAGGCAGCTGGGGGGGGGTCTCTGGCACCAGGGATAACCATCAGCATTAGGGGCTGTGCTCACCAGCCTCAGGAGAGACGTAGGGTCCAACACTGACTTCTGCCAGTCCCTCTCCTGCTGAAGGAGCCATTTCTGTTTTGTTCCTGGTGTCCTGTCCTGCAGTTATCTGCAATTCTGCTGCTTCAGCCAGTTCCTTCTCCAAGTGTTCAGAATATCCAGCACTTGCACCATGTTCTGCAGCTAAAACACGAAATTCTATCATACACCTTACCTACAAAAAAAACCCCAATCAGCCACCAACACACAATTTAACAACCACTGATTGATGTATTTGTGACAAGCAAACTCATCCATAAGCTGTAAATAAGGGAAGGAGATGCAGTTTCCTTTACAGCTGAGAAATGACCAAACTGTTTGCTTTACAGCCAACCTAATTAGAGAGCGCCTAATTAGGGAGTCAGATCCAAATGAGGAAATTTTATTTACTTACAGCAAGCAGAACTCTTCCAGATCTGCCACTTTTACAGCCACTCTCACTTCTGGTGATTGTGGGAAAGACCAATTTCTTTTCCTTTAAGTCTAACAGTTCCTGGAGTTTGTGCTCAGATTCTCCTCCTCATTTCCTCAGTTTTTCTGAACAAACAGCTTTGTAAGAGATATATTCCATTGTAAAAAGAAGAATGTCTAGCAGTGGTTTTAACCATCCCAGACAAGCCTCTGGAAGGCAGGATGAGGAGAAACATATGGACACTTGACTGGCATGTCTTTAAAAACTTTAGCTACTGAAGTGCCAAACAGCACTTAAGTATTCCTTTTTCCTGCATACTAAATCTATAGTCCACACATCTCTTACCATGTAGCTCAATTCCAGCAGAAACTCACACAGGTAATTACTTGGAGAAATTTGGGCACTCTCATAATATTGTCACTTGCTGAAAAGTTTGGAAATCTTAGCTGAGTCCAGAACCAGAAGCTGTAAAAGTGGATTTTTACCATCCTCTCTGCACTAACCGGGAGTTTTCACACTCAAAAGTACAAGTGTGTCAAGCCCAAGTGAAGGGGACAGGGAAATCTGGCCAAAGGTGGTGCAAAAATCAGTTATGCCTGTCTCACTAACCAGAATTATTGGGCTGCCCACACTGATGCAGGGCCTGAAGTGAAGTGAAATATTAACCAGCTCTGTGAGAAGATAAAAGCTCAACATGACACTAAGCCCACTTGGGCAGACAGGCAGCAGTGACTCTCCCACCCTACTGGATCACTGCTGAGATAACCAGATGCTGTTGACAGATTCAAGCACAATTTTTACTGTTTTCTGCACTTGCTTATAGTAGCAATAACACCCGTGAAAATGAAATTCAGCAGAACACAGGAACCTGCATCCACACCTACCCAAAGCTTTATGTACTGACTGGGTAACACCAGCCACCCCCAGCAGTGTTTTTAAAGGCTTATTCTAAGGCAAACACAAAACCAAAAATATGTCTGTGAAAGCAGGAAACTTCCACAACTTGCTGTCGTCCAGGAACAGGAGGTACTAAGGCCCAATCTACCAGTGACAGCCTTTATTATTTAAGGCAGGGCAGCCTTAAATCCTTGGTTTAAGGGCAGAAGACGCTGGTTAGTACTGGAGAAAGATAATGGCCTGAATCAGGTTATACTCCATTCCCTTGCAACACTGAATGCACTTACACTTCTTACCCTCTCTGAAAATCTTTTCCTGTTCCACTCCATTCACTGTATTAATCATCTCCTCTTCTGAATCACTTACTTCTAGATCTTCAATTATTTGGGACACAACTTCTCTCAAAGACATGCTGGAAGGATTTAGAGTGACTGGGGATCCCAAATATTTAGTTGAACTTCTGGGTGACAGAAAGGAGCTCAATCTACAAACAGCTAAAACAGAAAATTAATGTGTCCCCTGTATCTTTTTAAACTTTCTTTTACTTTTCCTCATAACTAAAAGAAACCAACCAAGCAGGGAGAGAAAGACACACAGGAAAACACTCTTCCTCGACTTGAAGCAGTTTACAGAGTCCACAGTGTATCCTAGGAACCAGCTGGAAAAATCCTTGCAACCATTTTTCAGTTCACCCTGAGGAGCAACACTGAGAGCAGCCTCCTTTGGTAAAACAGAACTAGGTCACCATTAACATCTGACATTATTGCCTTACTAACCCCAGCATCTTTAAGATATGCTCAGTCCCCCTCATCTTCCTCTCATTTGATCCAGTCCCCTAGTCCACATCCTCTACACTTTTCTCCACGTTATCTATCCCTTTGTCCTAAAAATGCCTGACACTGGACTTCTCAAACGCTTTTCTGTCCAAGCCCTCCATTGTCCTCTCAAAACAACTTTCGCCTGGTCCAAGCAATATGAGGAAAACATGTTCCCATTTACACAGCCCGGACAAGGTATTTCCAGGGAAATGATTGAAGAGAGGTACCAGACACCAGGGAAAAACTGCCAGGTACAGAGTGACCAGGGAGGCTACTACCTTGGTCCAAGGGATTTTTAAGGCCCAGGAGACAATGAAGCTGTGACAAGTAAATGACCACACCAGAGTAAAGGTCTGGACTCATAACTCCCTGAGGTTTCTTCCACATCTGTCTACATGCCCTACATATTAAGCCCAAATGCTAAGCCACAGTACTCACGGCCAGCCATCTCCTCTTCATGAACAAAAACCTGCTCCACTGGGTTACTCTGCTGGGAATGATCTTGCTGATCTTCCTGCTGGTTTGCAGGTGTTCCTGGAGATACAGGAGCCATTCTGTCGATGTGCTCCTGATCGAGGCCCGAGTTCTCGGAGTGTCTTTGTGTCCTTCCCTCGTTTGTGCCCACACCGGACACCAGACCCTCCGGCCTTGCTGTCTCTTGAGCTGCATCAGAGATCTTGCTCCTCTGTGCTGGAGTTTTCGAATCTGACAGCTGGGGTTCAAGAGCAGAAAGTTTGTTTTGGCCCTGTTCATCCAGCTGAGGCTGAACAAAGAGCTCGGTGCTGTTCAGCACAATCTCCGCATCACTTGTCATCATGGTCGTTCGAATCCCAGACGCCGACTGCGAGTCCACAAGGTAGTTCTCAGCTGTTTAGAAAGTTTTAAAACAGGTTTTATGTGAAAAACTGTTCAAGGTCACAGGGACACAGTTTATTACCACTCAACCAAATCCTACTTGTCCTCAGCAGATCAAGCACCGAACCTGTATGACCCCACTTCGGTGCCCCCAACCTTCCCTACCGAACTGCAGAAGCCCCAGTACCCACAGATGAAGATGATGCCAAACTATTCCTGTGATTTGAGCCACCCAACTGGGCAAAGCACACATTTAAGTGCACAGAACCAAGTACAGAGGAAGAGCCTCATTCTAATCTCAGTTTCCAAATCACACTCTATCACTGTGAGCGTGTTAGTAACCTTATACCTGTAAAATACAGGCCATGTCCGAGTAACTGAGGTCCTTCCTCCCAAAAGAGAAATAACAACACAAAAAGAACCTTTGCTCTGCAGCATGTTCTGTTCCACTCTGCCCTCAAAAGCCTCCATGTCAATGGCTTTGTGGTTCCTGGGCCTCCGGAGCAAACCCCTCTTTTCGACAGTGTCCGGGGCCAGCAAGGAACCAACAGACATACGGAGGGACCTGTAAAAACAGGAGGGAAGAAATCATCTGTCAGCATCACACCCCCTCAGACTACAGGCATGATGGTGCTAACAGCGAGGCATTTGACAAAGCCAGGAGGAATTTGCTAAAAAACTTTAAAAGTCCAGAAAATACCGCATAGATGCAACTGATGTGACGAGATAATTAACAGGCAGGGATAATTTCCTAAAGTATATTGTGTACTGAGTTATTGTTGGAAACACGAGCTACTGATACGAGGGCATACAGAGCAGAGCCACGATTTCTGTGTGTGGTGAAACACCTTCAAATTCCACCAGCAGAGGGAAATGGCTTTGTTACTGCTAACACAGGTCTTTATCATGAATCCAGGTGTCTGTACTGTTCTTCACAGCTACAGGAGTGATCAGTGAAAGCAGGTACAGCCAGGACAGCCAGAAGTTAAGACATTTTAAATTACTCACCGAAACATAGCCGTGTTGTCCAGCGTTGACTGAGCTGGAAAGAGTTGGTGACACATTAGTGAAGAAACTACCCTCTACACACTGGTCTACAGGAACACCCCAAGGGACCCTCCTCTGTCCAGAGCCAGTCACGCTACAGTCCTCACTTAGGTGCAAACAGAATCAGATGACAGGTTCACTTCATTATTTCTTGTCTACGCTTCAGAACTGCGTATTAGAAAGCTAATAAGCAATTTCTGAAAGGGTAGAAAACAGTTACTTCAAGGAAAAATTAACATGGCACATACCCTCAGATCAAATGATTTAAATTTTACCACATTTACAGCAACTAACCCAAACAAGTGCACTTGGAGCTTTAGAAGTACAGATAACTACTCCACTGAAACTGGAATTCATGTACACACAGGCACAGAATCTCTAATTCAGAGCTGAATTCGGTGTCTGAATTCCTCCCTTGAATTCTACCCCAGTTGCTACTCCAGTAGGATACACACACTAAGAGGAGATCTTTTATCTGCCTCTGTCAAACTGAAACTAAGATGAGAGTTGTGTTTGCCACATTTGCATTTGCAGATTTATGTTTAAAGGGAAGACTCAGTCCAGTATAAAACATTATCTTTTACAAAGCTATGAGATTTTTTTTTTCCTCCAACAAGAACTTTTATAACTTAATTGATTTAACTGCAATGAAAGGTATGCAGCTGCTTGTATTTTAAAGCTTTTGGCACTGAGAGGAAGGTAAGGATTGCTTCCCTTGGAGACACTTCAAAACTCAAAAAGCACCAAGTTGCAAAGGTAGTCAAGAAGTTTACATGCAGTCAGGGCAGAGCCTGGAACTTGGCAGCAAAGGCAGCACTGAACAAGGTTAATTTTTTACTGCAGCCTTACCTTGGTTCTGGACAAGTCGTTTGTCTGCTGCTCTCTCAAATTCAGAAATGCTGACTTTCTTTCTTTTCTTATTCATATGGAACACAGTGAGGGATGTGTCCTCAGCAGCAAGGTCTGGCAGCTGCAATTCCCCCCTACCAAAACAAACCAAGCTGGAGAGGCATTTCTGGAAACCCCACCTGGCAGGATGCAATTCTGATCACTGAAGCACAAGTAGAGAAGTCCTGTTCCCCAATCCCACCACAGGAGCTGCAGCCTTACCTTGCATGTAATAAATGTAAAAATTATATATATATATTAAAAAAAAAATCACTTACATGCTGGAAACCCTCTTAGATGGGAGTTCTGGTCGAGCTTCTTCCGTGCCTTCGTGGTTAGATATCCGAGGTTCCAGAGGTGAAACTTGGGGTTCTGCCAACAAACCAAAACAATTCCTTTCCAGCAAGAACACCAAAATGCAGCAGAGTGTCACATCTACACCACAGGCTGTAAATTACATTTATTGACGGGTTAAAATAAAGGCCTGGTGAAAATTGTCCAGATTCTCTCCTGGGAAGGCTGGCAGTGACAAAACCAACAGTGGCAGACAGCAGCACGTCCTCTGTAACTCACAACTGATCCTACAGCCAAAGGCAGCACCAGGATTACGTGCTCAGTCACCAAGGGCAGAAGACCAAGTGAAGAGGATTCTGAAGACCATGATTTCACCAGTACAAGGCCTGGCCTCTCAGACAGTTCTATCCCATGTTCAGCTGCCACTGCAGGGATTCCTCTCTTGCATTATACAGCAGCCTGATTTCTGTTCCACATAACAGGGTAAGGATAATGGGCTACCAAGGAACAACCCCTGCTCTCAACTCCACCAAAACACTGCCTTTCTGTTCTCAGTTCTCCCGAAAAAGGATACTTACGGGTCCGGATGACTCTCCTGAGCATAACCCGTGGTGTGTCATTGTCAGGGTCTGGCAACACCTTCAGTGTCCACCTCGCCAAGGTCCTTCTGCGAGATTTACTGTCGTTCCCTGGATTTGATCCAGTCTAAACAGAAATCAGAGACAAGCAATTCAAAACCGGTACTTCCACCATTAAAGGTCTCAGCATCAAAAGCATCCGCCATCCCTCTTCTAATGACGACACACGCCGGCTAACGGGAAGCGTTTTTCCAAATCCCCAAAGAGAGATCGTGCACGTCTCCTTTTTGACAATACCGGCACTTCACGCGTGGACGGGGCGGCAATTCAGCTCGGGGAGTCACCGCGGCGGGTCCCAACGCACAACCCTCCTGCGGAAAGAATCCCGAGGGGGCTCAGAGCACAGCCGTGACAGGCCTGGCGGCTCGGCAAGCGCGACATTCAGGGCGGCCGCCCCATTTGCCCACACGTAAAGGCGAACAAGGCCGAGCGCGACCGGGCGGGCGGGCGGCGCCGGGGGAGCCCCGCGGGACAGCGGCTCTCCTTTCTTTCTTTGTTTCTTTCCCTCCCTCTGCCCTGCCCTGCCCTGCTCTCCCCCCCGGGGCACCTGTGCCGCCGCCCTCGGCGTGTGGCGGCCGCCGCTCCTGAGGCCGGGCCGGCGCTGGTCCCGCCCGTCGGCCATGGCGGGGCGCGGTAACGGCCGCGCGCCTCCCGCCGCCTCTCGCGAGAGCCGGGGCCCCGCGGCGCAGTGTGGGGCGGGTAGTTCCGCCGGCGCCGCGGTGCATTGTGGGCCGCGTAGTTCCGGGGCGGTGGCGGCGGCGGCGGCGGCGGCGAGGGCCGCCCGGGCCTTGTGGGAGCTGTAGTTCGGCGGGGCCGCTCGCCCCGGGCGCCGCGGGCGTTCCCCGGCCCCCGCGAGGCCATGCCGGGCTTCACCTGCTGCGTGCCGGGCTGCTACAACAACTCGCACCGCGACAAGGCGCTGCACTTCTACACCTTCCCCAAGGACGAGGAGCTGCGGCGCCTCTGGCTCAAGAACGTCTCCCGGGCGGGCGTCAGCGGCTGCTTCAGCACCTTCCAGCCCACCACGGGCCACCGCGTCTGCAGCGAGCACTTCCAGGGCGGCCGCAAGTCCTACCTGGTGCGGGTGCCCACCATCTTCCCGCTGCGCGGCGTCAACGAGCGCAAGGCTCAGCGGGCCCGGCGCCCCCGCCCCGCCGCCGCCGCCGCCGCCGCTCCGCCGGGCCCCGCCGCCGAGGCCCCTGCAGGGGGCGCGGCCGAGGACGCGAAGCCCATCGACCTGACGGTGCAGGTGGAGCTCGGGGCCGCCGCCACCGTGGGGCCCAGCCCCGTGCGGCTGCCGGTGCCGGCGGCGGCGGCGGCGGGGGAGGAGAGCCCGGCGGAGGGCGGCCCCCCCGACCACTCGTACTCGCTGTCGTCGGGCACCACGTCGGAGGAGCTGCTGAGGAAGCTGAACGAGCAGCGCGACATCATCGCGCTGCTGGAGGTGAAGATGAAGGAGATGAAGGGCAGCATCCGCCGCCTGCGCCTGGCCGAGGCCCAGCTCCGCGAGGAGATCCGCGAGAAGGACCGGCTGCTCCACGCCGCCAGCGCCGGCACCCGCAAGCGCCACGGCCTCTGAGGGCGCCCGGCGCGGGGCTCTCCGTCCCAGAGCCCCCGCCGGCCCCGGAGAGGTGCCGGGCCGGGCGGGGGTGGGACGGACCGCGGCCCCTCAGCCCCCGGCTGTCGCTGCCCGGTCCCTCCCGCCCGCGCCACCGCGGCCCCCAGCCGGGCAAGCCCTCGCCATCGGACTGCCCTGCCTGGACTGGATCAGCTCGGTGCCCAGCCCCGTTATCACCCCGGCGTTACCCCCGGTGTTGTCACCTCACACCGGGCCCACGAAACCCGCCCTGGTGCCGGCAGTGTCGGATCGCGCTGCTCGTAGCGTGGCTGGGACCCGAGCTGTCACTTGAGTGGACGTAGGGTATCAGTTTTCGGGAAACAAACTCGCTCTGTGCCGAGTGAGGTAACAGCAGCACTACCCTGGAGAAGGCGTGTCCGGCCGCCCGGGCACTGCACCCGCCATAGGAATGAATGACCGGCAATACCGCGTCCGGCCTCGCTCAGCGGAGGCACGAGGAAAGCTTTAGCAACCCTCTCAGGGTGACGTGTTCCTTCAGTAAATTACTGATGCCATACC
The DNA here is from genome assembly GCA_035583135.1 of Lophotriccus pileatus. Taxonomy (NCBI): domain Eukaryota; kingdom Metazoa; phylum Chordata; class Aves; order Passeriformes; family Tyrannidae; genus Lophotriccus; species Lophotriccus pileatus. The sequence continues at coordinate 13,615,883 of JAWWES010000021.1, forward strand.
AGACTGCTGTCCCTGGCGTGACAGACCCCCCCCCCGGATTAAAGAGTGCTCTTGTACCGTGTAGTTTCTGCTCTCTCTGCAGCGCGTGCGTGTTCGTTACGTGCGTCCCGATGCTCTCGACACTAGGAAGGATTACAGACTGGGACGAGGAACCCGGTGGCATTTGACAGCTGTAGTTTATCTCATTGGGTTAAGACTCCTTGTAATGAAACGGAGGCTTTGTAACACGTTGGAATTTTAATCCTTGGCTTTCGTTCAGAGAACCGGGATGAAACCGAAGCAAAGCGAGTTTACCTGTGGTTGCAAACCTTTGCTGTCTACTCCTCAACTAGTTGGCATGACTAATAATCTGTACATTAGGCAAGACCATACTGAAACCTGCTTGCGTGTTCTAAACCAAGATTTAAGAGTATTGTAACAAATCTGTGTGGAATGATTGTGTAGTTTCTGTTTCTAGCCAGCATCAATCCCCTCACTTTCTGCAGCAGGAAACCAAATCAGCGTTGGCTAGAAAGAGGGTGGAGTGAGGGTAGCAAGGCCATGAGCTTGGGTTGGTTATTACTTCCAGCTTAGCTGGTGGAACAGATACCTCAGCACCCTGGAGGAGGAGAGTATCTGGTGCCCCAGCACAGCCCTGTGGCGATGCATCGATGACAGTGGATGTTGAGAACAAAAGGCACTTCACCACAGTGTGCCCCGTGTTCACCTTGGAGCAAGGAATGCCCAGGGGTTTCCTGGGTCTGTGAGATCCTTCTGGAACCCGAGTGCGCGTTGCACTCGGTGGATCGGGATGTCACTTTTACTGAATTTTATAGAGGTATTTTCTAAGTGTAAAAAGTATCTTTAGTTTGAAATTATGTAATCTTTGTAACACTGGCTAATGTAGCTTTACAACCATCAGCTTCAACACTGTGTAGGACCGAACAAAAAGGGCATCGTGGGGTTTGGTAGCCAGAGGTTTCTCCATTGATCCTGGAGCCCGTTCAGCTCCAGGCTGTCCCAGCCTGCTATGTGATGCATGGGTCATTTTTCTCTTGTGTGCCAAGTTGGATGGTCAACTGTAAGGATACTTCTTGTCTATCCATGTACTAAGTACTTCCTGTTATTTTAATTTATTCTCTCCAATCTGTAGCTGTCCAGCTCCATGCTACACTGATTTTCCTGTGAGTCGAGTTAGCAGCAGTTTTTTCATTTGGTTGGTTTGGCTTGTTGTTTTGGTTTCTTTTTTTTTTGTAGGACAAGCAGATACCTGCTCTGACATCGGATTTAACGTCTGAGATTGGTCCAGCAGATCTAGATGCTCCCATCAAGACAATAGGCAGCACAACATCCCTCCTGACACACGAGGCCGGTTGTGCATCCTAGAGTGTTGAGAATGTGCATGTCGTGACCGTCGTGGTACTTTTTCTACCATTGGGATGCACTTCAGGATGTTCAGCCGCTTGGCCTGCTGGACTGGTTACCTGCTGGACTGTTTGACTTCTCCAGGTTACACTGAGGTGCTAACATGCTTAATTTTAATAAAGTATATTTTGTTTTCTTACGTTTCCCGTCTCCCTGTGGTGGATAAATGTGTTTCTGAAAGGTTGGTGGCTGTGGCTTGTTTTCTCTTTGTCATTCCTCGTAAACTCCATGGCTGGAAGAGCAGGAATATCTTTACACTCGTGTAGGATGAGGAAGAGGAGTCCAAGACTAATAACTCTAAACCAATCTGAAGTTTGGGATGTGGAATTACGATTTCAAAGACAGTACATGCAAGCTCTCCCCTACCTTAGGCAGGTTCGTGGGAGGCCGTGCCTTCTCCTTCCTCCACCGTGCCTTAGACAGGGGGAAGCCCTGTGGGAAACCTCCACTCCAACAATTGTAAGCAGCAAAAAACTTCAGCTGTGCCTCAACTGTCACATTTTTTGGGTTGAACTGGGAATGTTAAAGGAAGCTGAGGGATGGGGAAGGGATTGTCCTGCTCTGTTCAGTGCTGGTGCAGCCTCACCTTGAGTTCCGGGGGCAGATTTGGGGCCCACAGTATGAGCAGGATATAAAGCTTTTAGAGAGTGTCCAAAGGAGGAACATGAAGCTGGTGAAGGGTCCAGAGGGGAAGCCATGTGAGGAGTGTCTGAGGGCACTTGTTCAGCCTGGAGCGAACTGAGGGCACACAGAGCTCATCATGGGCTGCAGCATCTCACAAGGGGCAGATCCCATCTCTGCTCTCTGTGACCAGTGACAGGGAACGGCTGGAACTGTTCCATGGGAAGTTTAGGTTGGATATTAGGAAAAGATTCTTCCCCCAGAGGGTAGTGGGACACTGAACAGGCTCCTCAGGGAAGCCACAGCACCAACCCTGACCGAGCTCAAGGAGCGTTTGGCCAACGCCCTTGGGCACAGGGTGAGATTGTTGGGGCTGCCCTGTGCCGCTGGGTCCCTCCCAGCGCAGGATACGCTGTGGCTCTGTGAGTGTCGCCACCGGGACCGGCGACCTCCGACGCCCAGCGCTGGCCCCGGGAGGGCGATGCGTTCCCGGCGGGGCCCGGGCGGGCAGGGCCGTGTGCGGCGGGGCGGGGGCCGCGCACAGCGGTGTCAGGATGGCCGAGCGGTCTAAGGCGCTGCGTTCAGGTCGCAGTCTCCCCTGGAGGCGTGGGTTCGAATCCCACTT
>JAWWES010000021.1:13618701-13665976 GCA_035583135.1 Lophotriccus pileatus
GGATTCGAACCCACGCCTCCAGGGGAGACTGCGACCTGAACGCAGCGCCTTAGACCGCTCGGCCATCCTGACCTGCCGCCGCTGGGTTTTTCTGAGCCGGTTCCCATCAGACTCCCGCACACCGTGTTGGGACCGGGCACTGCCGGGGGGCGACATCGGGTCCAGCCCGGGGTGACGTCTCCAATATCGACCTCCGTGATGACACCAAACGAGGAGGAGGGGATGATAGTCCAGAGGGACCTGACAGGATGGAGACATGGGCTGAGAGGAACCTCCTGGAGCTGCGGGTGATGATACCCTGGCACAGGCTGCCCAGAGAAGCTCTGGCTGCCCCACCCCTGGAAGTGTCCGAGGCCAGGCTGGGAGCAGGGCCTTGGAGCAACCTGGGCTAGTGGAAGGTTCCCTGCCCGTAGCAGGTGGTTGAAACGAGCTGCTACAAGGTCACTTCCAACCCAAACCCCTCCAGGATTCAACAAGGAATACCGTGTGTCGGGCGGCCCCCGAGGGGGAGACCGAGCGGGACACGGGCCGCGCACAAGGCTCGCAGTGGACCAGACGGAGCATGGCCAGGACGGGAGAGGAGCGGGGGGGGTTGGTGGGGGTGTCCCGGCAGGGGCCGCCCTTTGTCGCCGGTCCCGCGGTGCGGGGACACGGCGGGGCCGGGCGGAGGCAGCGCCGCATCCCCGGGGAGGCGGGGCGGGGGCAGCGCGGGGCTCGGCCCGGACCCGCCCGCGGAGGGGCCGTGCCGGGGCCGTGCCGGGGCCGTGCCGGTGCCCGCGGCATGGCGGGGCTGGCCGGTGCCGCGCGGGCCCGGAGCGCCTCCCCGGGCACCCCCCCGGCCCTGGACGGCACCTTCCTGTGCTCGCCCCTCGGGGCGCTGATGGGCACCCAGGCCGTGAGTACCGGGGATGGGGCACGGCGGGAGCGGGGAGGGCATCACCCGCTTGGATGCGTTTCTTCGCAGCCCCGGCTGCAGGCAGCTCGGGCTTCCCTTTGGCCCCCACCCCGTCCGCGCTGTCCAACCCTGCCTTAATCCCTAACCCTGAGGCACAGCAGTCCCCCTCTGGTCCTTCCATCTGTATGGCCAGAGGACAATTCGGCTTCTTGCCCTCCCACCCTTTGCTGGTTGTAACTCCACGGAGTTCCCAGTGCCAGGCACGGCTGATTCTCTTGGGCAATAGGTTGGGGGGTGTGTGTGAAGCACGGTGACCCCAACTGAGGTGCGCTGGGGTCATTCATGGGGCTCTCGCACTCCCTGGGCACTCCCAACCCTTCAGATTGTCCTCCAGGGTTTGGCGGCCGCTCTCAGGCGAGCCCACTGTCCTCCGGGCAGCGTTGGCAGGGCAGCAGTGGGACGTGCCCTGAGCAGCCACTGTGAAAACAGCTGGCATGGACCTGGCTCCTGGCTCCAGATTCCATCCCCTGGGCATGGCTGAGCTGGTTGTGACACAGGATCAAACAGGGAAGGGGGTGGGAAAGATGCTGCCTGGGGGAGGGGGGGCTTGCAGGAGCATCAGGAAAGAGGGATGGGACCAAGACCAACAACCCTTCAGCTGGTCCCACCTTTCCAGCCCCTTGCTCGGGCTGTACCATTACACACACTCGGCCATCCACTGCTCCCCAGATCCTCTCTCCTAAGGGCTCCTGCTTTTCCCCCCCACCAGCTGCAGCAGGGCAGCTCACACATGCCGCCTCCCACTCCCGGAGGAGCCCCCTATACATGTTACTGCCCAGCACATATTTTGGGATCACGAGTGTTAGAAATGGATGTGAGGGACAAGGAGGCATTGTCGGGGCAGCCGAGCACCAGGGCGTTGGACGCGGGCGGCACAAAGGCCGTTGTGTTCCCGCCGTGACAATGAGCGGTGCTGGTTTGCTCAGGGCAGAGCAGCTCTCCAGAGAGCCCTTCTGCTCCCCTGGAGCGAGTGGGACCCACCTGCCATCAGTGCTGGTGGTCCCAGGCTGGTGTTCCACCTGCAGGAGCCAGCTCCTGAACACCTTCCCCGTTTCACCCCACAGGTGCTCGGCTTGCTGGTGTGGTCTCTCATCGCCGCCACGACGTACCACCTGCACGCGGCCTACGGCTGGGTGATGTTCGTGTCCCTCTTCTGCTGGATACTGACACTCCTTTTCTTCATGACTTACCTCCTGCAGTTTCAGCTGAAGTTTTACGCGATCCCCTGGCCCCTCGTGGTGCGTAGCCGAGGGGGAGCGAGGGAGGGCCCCAAATGGGAAACAGCTTGGGGAGATAGTCTGAGAGGCCCAAAGCTCCAAGCTCTTCTGGGCTGATGGAACAAAAATCCCCTGCACTTTGCACAATGATATTGTTTCACTGTGGCCCTAAATTGCTAAGTAAAAATTCAAAATCCAGAGTTCTGTATCAATCCAGAGAGTTAAAGCCAGGTTTTGGTGTTACTGCTGGTAACCAGAAACCTCTCAGCACAACCTGAGGAGCATTTGATGTGACGTTAACCCAGCGTTTGTTCCCAGTGTGAGGGGCTGGACCCTTTTCCTCTGGTTCTCCTGGGGGAATAGGGAGGAATGTGAAACTGAGCCTTTTGCTCATCCCTCATCCCAGCACGCACGAGCCTGAGCCCAGACCTCACCACCTCCTCTTTGCCTCCTCCCCCAGCTGATGATCTACAACGCCGTGGCCACCGTCCTGTATATCACCGCCTTCGTCACGTGCGCGGCCGCCGTGCAGCCGACGTCCTGGCGGCAGTGGGATTACAACCGGAGAGCCGCGGCCTCCGTAAGTACTGGGTGGGCAGGTGAGGGCTGAGGGGCTGGGGCAGCCACCGTGGTCACACGGGGTGTTCTCCTCTTCCAGTTCTTTGCCTGTGTCACCATGATCATCTACGGGGTGAGCACCTTCTTCAGCTTCCGCGCCTGGAAAGGGCTCGGCAGCAACGCGGCCACCAGCCAAGTGACTGACCACGCGTAAGGAGCGGACGGCAAAGCCATCCCGGGACGCCCCTGTGCCAGCTCGTGCCAGGCTCGGCGGCTCGTGTGCCACCAGAGCTGGCTTTGGGACCAGCTGGTGCTGGCAGAGTGGTCAGCACTGGGTCACGTGGATGCTGCTCTGTGGTTTCCGATGATGCTTCCAGCTGACGCGCCCACGGCACCAACCGGCGTCACCACCGACGGCCTCGCCGGAGAACACGGACTCGCTGGAGGCCGCGGCTCCTGCTCATCCTTGAGGGTCACCTGGATCCTTGCTGGAGCAGCTCCACTGAGGGGGCTCAGCCAACACTGTACACCCCAATACTAAAATTCACTAAACCAAGCCCCGGCTCCCCTCTCTGCTCATTCGCAGCTACAGAGTAAGTAATTGCAATTAACGGGATGCAGAAACGGTGGCAGAGCTGGAAGGTGGAGGCAAAGCGAAGGAAGGAATCCTAACTGCTCTTGTGTTGATTTCTAACAGTTTGAATACAAATTTGATGCTTTAAATAAAAACGTTCCTAAATCGAGCGCTGGAGTCTGTCATGAGGAAGTTTGTCTTGTGAGAAGGCAGCAGGCAGAGCACGGCAGAGACAGCAGAGATGTCACTGCAGAGGTGACTGTCCCTCCCCACCCCATGTGGGTTTTATACCCAGCAATGGAAGGAACAAGCCCACAGGGCTTTAAGAACACACCCACTCAGAGCGTGCATCCAAACCACAGGAACACAAAGGAGGTGCCAAGGCTTTGATCACTCCCTGCTCCCCACTCAGCACCACACCCCCCTCAGAGTTCACCTAATTAACCAGCAGGTCAGTTTTGCCCATTAGCTGCAGGTGGTTTTCAAAAATTAAAACCAAGCCTGCAAAAGCTCTGGGAACACTGGCAGGATCAGCACCTCGGGAGAGCACAGAACCACTGCTCCCCCCATGCTGCAGACCACAAATTCACCTCCTGGGTGTTTGTCAGAACTAGGAGAGATGCTCAGCCAGGCAGAGCAGCTTTTCCTTTCACACCCTCCTTGTACAAGCTAATAAAAGTAGATTAAATGAGTTCAAAAGCTGGTGCATGGTGAGCTACACTGCAGAACTGACTGCATGCTCTGCACAGGAGCAGTTCCACCCAGGAAACGGGACTGCACTGAGGGAAAAGGTGAGCACTGAAAAGGAACTGGACACACAGCATTGGCCCCTGACAGATCTGCCTTTATTTCATTGTCAGTGAGTAAATCACGGGTCAGGTTTCCACAACTATGACTATATAGATATATATATATATAAAAATCAGGAACAGTAAGGAAATTAATAAAAAAATCAAAGTAATAAAAATTAACATGGTGGGTCACTACCAAAATCAACAGAACAGGTCTCAATAGCAAGTTTACTTACACAGTGCTAAAAGACACCAATCTGAGCTTTCCAAACCCTGACATGTTCCAAGTGTACACAGCATTTCTCCAATTTCAGCTACATCACCAGGCAACTGAGGCTGCAGAATCTGCACCTCTCTGGGAAGGATGTGACCCAGATTATGTGCTGTTCTTCCAAAGCAGGCAATGGCCAAACAACAGGAATTCTGCCTTGGCATCTTGTCAACTACTTCCCTGCACCCCCTGACTTCTCAGTTAAAACCATGGCCCTGAGAATTTAGCACCTTTGACTGCCTAAGGCTGGGCTGGGTGGGTTTGAGCAAGCTGGTCTAGTGGAAGGTGTCCCTGCCCACGGCAGGGGCTTGGAACGAGATGATCTCCAGTGAAGCAATGCTGCTGCAGAAACAGAAAGAATAAACTGTTCCCCGTGTTCAGCTGAGACAGGACAAAGAACAATGAGCTCGAGCTGCAGCTCAGGCACTTTATATCAGACTGCAAGAGGCTGCCAGAAGCAACAAGAGCTGGGCACTGCCCCAGACTGCCTGGACAAACCAGAGTGGCTTCGAAGAACATCCTGGCAGACAAGTTAGAGAAGTTTGGGCAGAGCTGGAAAGGGAAGGCTTCCTCTCACAGTCTTCCACCACCTTGTAAAAGGGTATCAAACTCCCAGAAAGCTCTGATTTGACCCCCTCTGGATAAGGGCCCCTGGTCCTGGCCCTCCCCGCCATGCACCCACTGCCCTCAGGGCGGAGCTGAGCCCCCTCCGGCATCTCCTGGGAGTCTCTCTTGGGAATTGCTGCCTTCCATCTCTGAGACCAGAATAGACCTTGCTTAAAATACAACAGAACTCCCTTCAGAATGACTTGTTTAATGGTTTAATGAAGTCACCACTAACGCACTGCTTAAGTCCAGAGTTCGACCTTCTTTTTCCTAGAAAGGAAGAAAAAGAAATCTGTGACTCCAGGATGTTCTGGAATCAACAGTTCAAAAAATAAACCAGGCAATACATACTTTGTTTGATGCATCAAATCAATATAAAATTACATGTTATTTGAACATCTGTGATTGAATGTGAACCCAAAGAGACTGTGCAGGAATCCTTGAGGTAACGGGAAAAACCTCATCCAAAAACCTTTAACACTTTTATTTCTCCAACCCATACAGAGAGAGTAGGAGAAAACAAATGAAATAGGTTTAAAAAGTTAATTTTGGATACACTGAGGATAAAAAGAAAAATAAAAAAAAAACATATTATAGAATAAGAATGGTCAAAGTGGGAAGGGATCTCTGGAGTTCATCCAGTCCAAACCCTGTGCTCAAGCAGGGCCACTCAGGACCATGTCCAGAGAGCTGTGGAATATCTCTAAGGATGGAGACTCCACAGCCTCCCTAAGCAAGGTGTGCCAGTGCTGGGAGACCTTCACAGTGAAAAGGTGTTCCCTTTTGTTCAGTTGGAAACCAATGTTCAAAGATGCAAGTGCGTGTTTCTGAAGAACTGCTCATTCATGTTTTCTAAAAATTATCAAATGTGCACTTTGAGTTTAAAAAGACACTCAGTGAAGTTATTTTGCTTTTGACTCTGGTACAGCCTTTGATTTGTAGCAACTTTACCTTTGGTACTCCCAGGGGGAAGCTACACAGAACCAACCACACAGTGAAAACAACCAGTGTGAATACTCACAGCTCTGTATTCCAAGAACATCTCTTTGAAAGCCAGGAAGTCCGTAAACGTGAGGAGCAGATCAAATATATCACCTGGCATTTCATCTTTGCGTTGTCTACAGAGAGGAAAAGTTGTGGGGGTGAGAAAACTCTGAGAGAAAAATTCGTTATTGTAAAATGGCACAAGGTCAAAAAGGACCAGTAGAACAATGTCACTTTGTTTAAATTAAACAATAATGTTATTACAGGTGTATCATAAAGCAAAACTGTGGTCAATGATTACCGTGAGGTATTTCCAATCCAAGTACATGATTATATTTATCTAAATCCAAGACCTAAGAGTATCATATCAGCCCTTGAGAACCAGACCTGTAAGTCAACAGAAGTAACACTCAACAGCAATTCTCTATTTATTTATCTTGAGCACTGGAACTGCCAGACAGCCCCTTGAAAGGTGAAAAAGTTCGGGGAGAGGCACAGATGCCCATCCACAGTCCTTAAGAACTATTACTGACAAACCTTGTTAGAGGATGAAAACATTTTGGAAGAAAGGCTCTGAGCTCCCCTGTCAGCAAATTTCAACAAGGTTTTCCTAGCAGTCAATGGTTGGGTTTTTGTTTGTTCTGTATTATTGTTGTTGGGGTTTTTTCCTGTTTTTGTTTTATTATTTCTTTTTAAAAAATGTCCTTCAAAAGGACCTTCACCTTAAAGAGCCTGTTCTCTAAGTGTACCATGTGCACCCAGAGTAACTTTCCAATGTCTTATTTAAGAAACATTAAAAATTAAACTGATTCAAGTGTTTCAAGACACTCAGGTCCCAATTACATTCGATTTTCTTATTCAAGGGGCAAACCAGTGATCTTTCAAAATGAAAGATCATGAAGCTGGTTAAGCTGAAGTGAGCAAGTGCAAAAGCTGAACACAACCCAAAATCTTCTCTGAACAAGACTTGCAATGAAGCCAAAAGCAAAGCAAAGACTTACTGCAACGACACTGTGAAAGCAACCATATCAAACCCACGAATGCGATCGAGCAACTTCTCTTCAATGTATTTCTCTACTAAAGAGATCTGAAAAAAAAAACCCAATGAAACAAACCTCCCCTATAACATCACAACAGATTTCAGAAGGAGATTTCATCCTTCCACTGGCACCTCACTGACACTCTGCATGATCTTCCCTGGGCACAGCTGAAGATTCCCCAGCAGGGGCATCGCTGGTTCTGTTCTCACACCACCCCTGAGGCAAGAGCTGGGCATTTTTGTGCTGGGGATGTTGGTGAGAACAAACACTGGCTATCTGCATCCAGTAGCAAACTATTTTTAACTCATTTAATGGTATTGACAAGTAGTTTCTTAATTGTGCTCTGCATGAAGAATGTGATTGAAGTGTTCAATACAGGAAAAAATACAACTGGGAAAGAAGGAACTTTGTTTGCACACATGTCAAATACATCACTTACTACTGCAATAGGCTAAGCTTCCATTCAAGAGTTACACAACTTCCAAAAACATCTCTAGAAAACAAGGAGAAAGGAGCCTAAAGCTCCAGAGAACACCCTTCTTGTCCACAGATCATGGCTGTGCTTCTGAAGGAGACAGCAGGCACAATGTTGGATCTGCTCCATGGCAGCCCAGTATTTTATATGGGGGACACACACGACTAAATAAACATTAAAAAAAGCAGTACATATGAAAAATAGGAAAAGGTGTCTTACATATTCATTAAAAATGTCAGTATAGATGAGCTTATTTTCTTCAGAGTCATCAAACTCCTGGTAGTGCTTCTCCAGAAAAGACCTCTGTATTAACTGGAAATCATCATCTGGGCCGCAACAAAAAACGCATCACGCAGTTACGAGTTTAGTCATTCTCTCTGGAACACAAACCCCACATTCACTGCTCCTCTGCTTCCCTGCTTCCACCACAGAGCCCTGCACACGTGCAGAGCCCGTCACAGCAGCACTGCAGCTGCTGCTGGGCCACTACCTGTCCCTGCCCAGGGCAGGGGGTTGGAACTGAATGATCTTTCAGGTTCCTTCTTACCCAACCCATCCTCTGACTCTCATGACCATTTCTGAGGTTGGTTGCAACATGTTTAGCACCCGTGTTGTTGTCTGTAACTGTTTGCAGCCCTTACCCATGATGATATCTTCCAGATAGCCAACAACTATATCAAACTCCTCATTAGAAGGGGTGGAGCTGAAAGCAAAGAAAGACAAGGTACATAAATACGTGTTTCAACCTCAGCAGGAGTTGAAGTTGAAATTAAAAAGAGTTAACGAAAGCCTAAGCACAAATAAACCCGGTGATTACAAGATAACTGAATAACTTCCTAGTTTCAACCTACAAAATAATCCATGACACTGATGAGAAGACTGCTCCATGGAGATTCTCATCAGGCCTCTACTACAGTTCCTCCCAGTAAGGTGCCTAATTGAAAAAAAGAATAAATGTTGTTTTACTGGCATTACTGTCAAAGTAATTCTAGTTCTGGTGCAGAAGGATGTAAAGAGTGTAATTAGAACAGCAAATTAAGCCTTTTCCAGCCCACAAATCCCAGCTGCAACCACAGTTTTCCTTATGTTCTCTTCCCTGCAGTAGTACATGGTGATCACAGAATTCTAGACACTCTAGAGACTGTTCTGAAATACCTGGTCTTATGGAACCACTTAAACTGAAATGTATACAAAAGTTTTATATTTACATAAGAAAATTAAATATTTTTCTCAAGCAAGAAACATCCTTATGTGCTCCAAATAAATGGGATAATGTCCTAAAGTTATTCTCTTACAGGCAAGTATTAAACACCAGTATGGATCTGAAGTCATCCAGGAAAGAAACCTCTGGTACCAACACCAGGACACTGGATCCCTCTGCTAAATCTATTATTGTGCAGCTTGTTCAGACACAGTAAATAATCCACCAGATCTCTCTGGCATTCACAGTTCATCTTCAGTGGGGGATGAACTCGTCCTATGTTCTCCAGAAGATGAAAGACAAGCTTTTCTCACACATGAGCAAAAACAAGTCTCAAGGAAAAAAATCAGCCTCAATCAGCGAAAGCACCATTTAAATTCAATTAAACGTTCCCTCCTCTTGCAAATGTCTCTTCAGCAAACAGAGCAGAACAGCCCTTCAGACTAAGTTTTTAAAAAGCCCATTATTTTGGTATTAGATAACACTCCAGTGAAATTAATCCAACAGCAGTTGAACCAACAGTTTACCTATAACGAGCCACTGGGCTCACTCTGACCAGGAGAAATTAAGGAGAGATTTCATTTAAAAGGGCGTCTGATCACCGAGCGATGTCCCAGCTACGTTCCTGATCTGCGAGGCCTCCGGGAGACCAGGGAAGCCAAGGCAAGGCCTGGAAGAGCCCGCGAGAGGGCGGCACAGGGCCGGGAGAGGGGCTGGCACTGCCCGGGACCGAGGGGACCCACCTGGGCACCTCAGCGGGGCTGCAGCTCGAGGGCTCAGGGCTCCCCTTGGCAGGTAAGGGCAGGAGACTTTGCTAGGGGGTAATTTCCACCACTTTCCCTCCCTCCAAATAAATGCCACTGCTAGCTTTATCCTAACAGAAAAAGTGTGAATTTAACCCTCGCTTAAGAGGCAAGGAATGGAATTTTAACTGCTCCAGAAAGACACTTATTCCATCTCTCTATATCACACATCTACACCCTGCAGAGACACAGGCCCAGCAATCCTGTCACCTCGTAATGCCAAGCACAGCACACATCTCAACGTTTCCCAGTGTGAAATTTGGTTGAGGACACCTGTAGAAGGTCTCAGGTTTTATGAGGAGCACGCTCGTCTCTCCTCAGAATCCGCGACACAAGACCACAAATGCTCTTGAAAAGGAGCAATTTTGGATTTCAAATCAACACCAAAAAAATTAATTTCCAGCCTTACAGTGCTTAATTTGTTCCTTGAGCCAGGGGCTGCCTGGTGCTATGCTGACAGCAGTGATATTTAGTTTGACTGCACCTAAACTCTGCCCCGATGTTATTCCTCCTGAAGCTTTGCGTTCTGCACCTTTGCTCTCCGAAGAGGCAGAATCTGCCAATCAGTGTGGTGTACATTCATTTGTGTAATTAGATTCCTATTAAGATATTTTAATTAGCAATTAGCTTCTTGAAAATCTGACACAGAATGTAGCATACTCACGTGGCTACACCCAAGCTTTCTCCATCAGCAGTCTCCATCGTTCCTGCCTGACCAGACTGGAAGAGGCAATCTCTATGTTGCTGCTCTTAGTGGTTATTTCTTCTTTTTGGACAAAGTGCTAAGGAATAACACGTGACTTTGCATTAATACAAACTTATTAAACTATTGCTAAACTATCATCCACTTCCCAAACAGCGGGTGAGAATTTTTAATCATTAAGCATAGGAATTCTGAAATCTTGTTCTCCCAAAGTTAAGGCTACTTCTTTTCTGTAATAATGCAAATTCTCGAGAGACTCTCTCTGCCTACCCAGAGGACAGGCTCAAACCTGCACACACCTGCAGTCAGCCCCTGTAAAGGGGTTTTGGGTCACCTGTCGAGGCATCTATGACTGACTATTACGGCAAGGAAGGTAGGTGAGGTGAAGATGCCACTCTGCTCTAGAGCGTCCCAGACCAGGCTCTAGACAGCGATCCCCGGGGCTCTGTCCAGCGCCGGGCTGTGTCCCCCCGTGCCCTCGGCTGCGAGCAGGGGGTGATGCCTCACCCGGGACAGGGCACAGAGCGCCCGGTACCGGGGGCGATGGGGACCCCCTGCATCCTCCGCCCCGGCCAGGCCGTACCCACCGCCGGCCCCCCCACCCCGCCTCACACTCCCCCCCTCCAAGGCACCCAGGCGTGCGGGCCGTCACCCTCCCTTCCCCAAAAAGCGACCCGCCCGTGTCGAGCCCCCCGTTCCCGTGCCCCCAGCCCCGCTTTCCCCACACCCCGTCCGGGGGTCCCGCCATCGCCCCCCCCCCCCAACACCCACCGCCCTCACGGCCGGCGCCGCGCCCCCTCCCCTCGCGCCGTCTCCTGGGGAACGCGCCCTTCCGCCCCGCCCGCAGCCAATGGCGACGCCGATTCGCCGCGCAGGGCCCGCCCCCCGGCCCGCCCGGCCAATCAGAGCGCGCCGAGGGCCGCGCGGGGAGGCGGTGCCGCCGCCATGGCGGGCTGGGAGCGCGTCCTGAGGGAGGGGGGAACGCGGAGAGAACAGACCGCGCTGTCAGTTGTTAAATTAACCCGCGATGGGACAGCGGGTCGCCCCTCGCAGGGACAGCCACCAGCCCGCCCCCAGGCGCTGCAGCGCAGGGACCCGGCGGGGTGACCTCAGCCCTCCACCGGCACCACTGTTCTTCGCCCCCCCTCCCCCCTCGGGGACGAGCTCCTGCTGGCACCAACACCGAGACACTGAACACAGCCCTCAACAGAAGGGACTAAAGAACAACAAACAGCCTTCAAGGATTTTTTTTTAATTATTATTATTATTATTATTGAATGGACAACTTTGCTACAATTCGTTTCCCCTTCCGAGGGCCTGCGGAGCCGCCTTCTCCCCCGCCTGTCCCCCGGGAGGGAAGGGGACGCTGCACCGGGTCGTGGGAGGATCGAGCTTGACCAAAGATGCCCCCGGCGTGGATGGCGGCAGAAAGCCAGTCAAAAGTGTACAGTCTTTCCCTTTGTGAAATGAACAGGACAGTTCTCTGCAACACAGCTTCCCCCCCCTCCCTCCTCTGCCACCGTGGGCTTCCTCTGCCCAGCACCAGCTGCACGGAAGACGGTCTGGGGCAAAATTTTCAAAGCATTAACATGGTTTTCGATAAACACAGGCACTTAGTCCCGGCTCCACAAAGGCAGCGAGGCTCTAAGGCCACCCCCATTTCAAAGGGACAGCAGATGCCTCGAAGCCATTGTGGACCTGGGCCTTAAGAGCTTAATCTCACACAGCAGTTGATACGAATTAGGAGTCCTAGGCACTTCTGAAAATTTTACCTCAGTTAATCCTGGCCAGGGAAACCAAAGCCCTGAAGTTACTAGAATCTATTAAGGCAGAGTTCAAAGTGATTCTGTCCCACCTCTCCCCCTAAAGTACAGTTTTTGTGTCTCTGTACCTTAGGGATAAAAACCAGTCGTTGCATTTGGAAGCACTTGAAGTGATTCTGAAATTCTGACACCCTCCTGGCAGTGATGGTGGTCACGTTTGCTCATTGAGCACCGAGCAGGAAGGGACTCAGCCCTGACTGGACACGTGGATTACAGCAAAACACTGCAAAGAACAGTCAGTGAGGAGATGAGGTCCCCGTGGCAGATTTGCCAGTCTGACTTGAATCAAACCTTCCATCCAAGGTGGAAGAGAATTCACATTTTAGCAAAAACACTAACCAGCACACACCACTTCTGGATTCAGTCTGTATTTGGACAAAAGTCAACAAGAAAACGATGGACAGAACTTTCCTAATTCACACACCTCTGGATGAAGTTCAGCACCCTTGAGTTAGCAAAGGCAGAAGGTGAAAGGAGTTGCTAGAGAGCTGGATCCTGTGACCTGCGTGCAGAGCTCAGGTCAGTAGGAAGCCAGAATGCTCAGCAGGAAGAAGCCTCAGCTCTGCTTTGTTAATATTTGATAGTACAATAAAAGATAATAAACGAGTTTAAAAATAAGCTACATCGCAGCACGAGAATTCACAACAGCCTCTGCTGTTGAATCGCTGCCAAGAAGTGGGATGGTTTTGGTGTGAGTTGTGTGTGAATTAGTAAAGTTCCACTTCACAGACAGACAATTTAAAAAAAAAAAAATTAAAAAAAGAAATCAAACTGTGCAAGTCTTGGAAGAGACGGAGTCGTATCCTCAGTTGGTGCAAAATAAGCAGAACTCCACTGATTTTTGTGCTACTTCACTGACCCCAGCTGTGAACCCTGATTCCTTGTAGAAACCTAGTAAACCAGTCAAGAGCTGCCTGCTGAAATGCGTCCTTAACGTACAAACATCACAAATGTGTAATTAAAGTGGAGCAGAGTTTCCCACTGTATGATCCCTACCAAAAATAAGAAGTGTGGCCCCAAACCTGCTCAGAGCAGGACTGACACATGGCAAGCAAGGTGCATTTTTAAGGAGTTACAGAATAAGACTGAAATTGGTACCCAAATAACCTTTTTTAAATAAACTGGCCCAAAATTATCCTCTAATATTTTAAGATAGCTCAATTTTTCCAAAGTGAATATAACTTTCAAAAACAACACTGATTAAAAAAGATGTTCAATGATACCTTAAAAAATACCCAGAATATCAAATTAATTCCAGTCCAGCATTATAATTAGTTAAGAATACCTCCTGAAAATTATAACCTCACAAAAAAACGTGGGTACTGAAGTTAAAAGCATCAGAAACATTATGTACTTGAAAATACCACCCATCTTTTAAACATTTAAAAACAAATCAGAACATTCTTTGGAATCACCAAGTTATTAAAACCTGTGAGTTTCTCTACAGTCTCCACACTGTCTTTTCAAATCAGTCTGTGTACAGATTCAGTCTCTGAGCAGTTCAATATCCACTGTTGGAAAACACAGAGTCTCTGACCAGCAGGAGGCTACATTAAACAGGAAAAACATTGGCATTCTCTTTTTAGTACTGACTTCTGCCAAAAATAGAGACTTTTCGGGCACAAGACAGCACGGCCCTGTTTTAGGAGATACTTATTTTCTCTTCTTTCCTAAAATGCATTGTACTTGTACTTCCAGTGCAAATTTTTTTTTCAGCACTTGCGACAGGCGAGGAGGAAAGGGGGAAGAAGAGACACTCCCCTCTGCTCTTCAGAGGAACCAACAGCCATAGCACGCTGACCTAGCAGCTCTCCTTACTGCTGAAACCAGCTCCCATCGCTGGCAGCTGGAAATAGCTTATTAAAGATTTCGTTTTTTAGGATAAACAGATTAACAGGTTAGCATGAAATCTGGCCGTGGCTATGGTTCTATGTGCATAAAGGTTGGTTAGAGATGCTTTCCCCTTTCAGTATTGGTTGGTGTTCACTGAAAACGAGTCTGTGGTGTTTCTCCACGTGTGTCATGAAATGTGAGAGATCTGTCTGACTCGGGTTTGTATCTCCTGTCGACACAAAGGGCAGGTCTCCAGTTGCAAGGCACACTCCATGCACAGGTCACTGAAGGAGAAGAAAAAAGAGAGTCAGTTAAAACCTGCACTTACAGCATGAAGAACTAAACAACAGAATAATACAAGCACTAAAGCAGTTCAGTCAGCCTGCCAGAGACACAGCCAAGTATTCCAGTGTGGAGATGGGGTACTGCAAGTCAGGTGTTGTGGATCTGTCTGCAGCCTTTGAGAGGAGCTCCTGCTGCTCAGCATCTCCCAGACCTGCAGCTGGTCAGGATCACACTTACCCATTGCTCATTAATCTCAGCACTCACTCTGGTCTGCAGAGCACCAGCCCCAGTGCCCTGCAGGAGCTTCTCCACTCATTGTTGACACACACCAGTCCCATCTCTTTTTAACCTTCCAGCATTTACACCCATGGCAAGACTCCTTCCATGAGTGCTCTGAAAACCCTAAGGAACTAAACTTAACTGGATTGATTTCCTGCTGGAAGGCAGGAAAGTGCTATTATGGTATAACTTGTACTGTTGCCCCATTTTTAGCTTTTAAAGGATTTTGTGACTTGAGAGAATCCATTTGTTGAACATTCAACGACTATTTGAGTATATTTTGAATTTTCTCCTCTTCTCATGCGATCTGCATTTCACAGCATCTCTACCAAGCACTAATCAGAAAAGCCTTTTGACACCAGGGAATTAAGACTTGGTAGCCCAGGGGTAGCCCACATACACTGTAGCCACACCAAAAACACAAACAATTAGGGATTCAATCTGCTCAGGTCTAGGGTGAGGGGAATGGTGGGAATAGTATGCTTAACCTCTACTTGTCACATCCTTAAAAGAAGGGTAGGTTATTTCCTTTATGCTGGGGAGTCGAGATGGGCAGGGACTGCTCATCTAAGCTGGATGCCACACACACATTTTCCCATTTCTTTGGGTTTGGGTTGTTTTAAAAGGTTTTACCTGTGTCCACACGGCCTGAGTTCTGTGTCTGCTACCTCATCACAGCAAAGTGTGCAGCAGTTCTCTCGGATGCTCACTTGCTTCAACAAAGCCAGGCGCCTGTGTCTGAGGAAAGAGAGAGAGAAACACCCCTCAAACACATTAGTTTGAATCAAAGCAAGAGATTCAAAACTATTCCAAGTATTGCATCAAGGCCAACAAAACATTTGCTGCACCACACTGCTGATAAACATCCATCCCCACTTCCCACCAAAGATGCTGAACACACCCAGAGATGTGCAAAACACTCTTTGATTCCCTATTCTGGTCTGTCAGGAAGAGACAAAGAGAAATAACAATTCTTCTGGTTACAGCTGAATGCTTGAAAAAAATTGTTCTTGTACAATTTATGTACATTGTCCTGGGTACTTTTAGGACTTCAAAGAAAACCCCCAAATGAACCTCACAAACCCATTTAACAAAAAAATTTCAGAAGCCCTACAATGCTCTAACACAGTTCAAAAGAATAAACATTGAAAATAAAATCAACAGCCCAGTATGGCAACAGCCACAAGGGAGAGTAAACAGATAAAAATCCCCCATTTGATGAAATAAGACATTTCACATTGTAGTTGCACTGAATTCAGCACAACTCTACATGAGTTTATGTTAAATCCTGTGATGGGTAACTAGAGTCAACTCATATGGGCCTCTGTTTTATTTCCTATCACTTTTACGATGATCAAAGCTATCTTTTTTAGGACTGGCTTATCATTCCCAAGCAGTTCAGGCTGTAGGGGAGGGATGATCTCTGTTTATACAAAGAACAACAGTGTCCAACCTTGAATGGAGCCTTTCAGTGCTATCCCACATTAAACACTCTGTAACACAGGAGGCCAAGTTTTACCAGTCAGGCTTCAACAGGAAACCAGTTTCCCCCCAGTTTGTTTCTCATCTTTTGGCCCAATCATGCAACAGCTCCCACAGGTGGTGTTTGAACACTGCAAGAGCCGTGCCAGGACATCAGTAACAACCACATCTGATCAACAGAGGGAAACTGCAAAGCCCCACCTAGAACAGGACACTACTGAGACAGAAGAACATTTAATTTGAAAAGGGGGATGAACAGAATTGTACCTAAGAGATCATTTTAAGGATTAAATCAGACTCTCACTTAAAGCCCCTGCACTCACAAGCAGGAGTAATTTACTCTTGGTGTATGTAAGCACAAAATGGGCTCTGATTTTCTCTGCATAAAGACAATATCCCAAACCTCCAACTTGGCCAATGTGTGACTCCAATCCAGGAGTGCTTTTTTTTCTTTCCTTTTTTAAACACTAAGATGCTGAAGTACCTAAAGTGCACTTGACTGAAGAGTTTGATAATACAAACCCAGTCTCCAAATTTCACCACAGCCAGGGGTACCCCCTCCAACAGCTCCCACTTAATTAGTTGCAACCTTAGATTATTTCAATCACATACATCAGCCCCAGTCCAAGGGCCATTTTCAGACAGGAAATCCAGGGTACACCACATCCCAGATTACACTGAACACTGTTACTGTTTGTGTTCCAGGAAGTTATTTTACGACTAATAACTGAAACCAGACAAAACCCAGGCAATTTCTTAGTTTTCATTCCTGCCAGAAATTCGTTAAAGAAAAACGTGCCCAAACCCGCTTCCATCTGGCTTGATTTATATTTAGATGGGAAAACAGTTCTAAATTTGAATGACCTTTGTCAGCACTATCATTCATAAGTAGGGAAATTTTCATCTGGATCAAAAAAGAAGGAAAAATTCAAGACTTAGAATCATTCAGTATCTCCATGCTGCCAAATCACAAATTAGGTCAATTTTAAATATAAATTTTTTTTTTTAATTAAGACTATACCTCCTTAACCAAGCTCACCCTTCTTAGATGGCAGGAGATACTTTTACTAAAAACAGCTGTGCAGTACTAGTTAATTTTAATTTAATATTACAAACAAATATTTTAATTTCATGGATTTTGGTTGCACACCTCCTGCCCTACTCATGAAACTGCACTGGAGCCTGTTGCCTCATCCTCTGAAGAAAGGGACCCATGGAAGCATGACCCCATAACAAAAATTAGCTTTGCTTAGTACAACACAGGACTCTGCAGCTCAGAAGTGAAGCATTTTCTTTCTCTGCATGCAAACACACAAACCAGACAGGAGGATTACCTGGGCAAAATGATTTTCTCTTCTGCTGTCAGAAAGGCATAATCATTGAAGGTACTAAACTTCATTGATGGTGGGTACTTGAAGGGTTTTGCCCCGAAGTTGAACTCACATTGCTGATAGGACATGAAACTCGCTGCAGCAAAAAAGCCAGACCTGCAACATGGTATTTTAGAATGACTTCAGTAACAGTAGAGCTTTCCAGACGTGTTGCTACTATTACCATACGAAAATATACCCTGAGACAAAGAGACAAGTTCCTTCAATACCAGAGTTTTGCAGCTAACTGGAGAATGTCCAGTGTCAGCCTCACATACCTTGTTTAGTTCTCAGCTCCTGAATTTTCTACTTGACTCAGCCCACAAAGGCTGCCTACTCTACAATCAGGATTAGTCACACTTACACCTGAATTCCTACAACCTCCTTGCACTGATCAGCTCAGCCATCTCCTTCAGAAGGGCAAGAAAGTGTTTTTCTTCCAAACAACTGCTGTTAGCAGAGTTGTGAGGAGCAGTACCAGGGCAAGAGACACCTGCATGTCCTCTGTTCCTTCTGGTTTACCTGAGCAAGCACAAAGTTGAGGAACTTGAAGCTCTTGTACGTTTCTGAGCTCCCCCAGCACAACACCCACTTGTTCCTCCTTGCCTGTGCAGAATTATCTCAGGACAGCTGCCTTTTCTTCACAGCCACACAGACACTTAGTAAAAACACAGCTATTGCCTCTTTCAAATTCATTTACTCAAGGGCCCAAGTTCAGTAATACCCTAACAAGTACTTGAATATATAAATACATACTCAACACAGCACTGCAAGCTGAATAGACAAGATACTCTGCAGCTCTTTAAACTGAACTAGTCTTTGCCTCTTGGACACAGTAGGATTAATTAACAAAGAACTGTAATGTTTAATTAATCTACACAGGAAGCTGCTTTATCAAGTATTGCACCAGCTTATGTTTTCAGAACTGAAAAGGCTGAACTCCCTATGGGAGTTGGGAGAGCCAGCCATGTGTTAAATTTTACAGGAGTTTGCAAAATAAACCTAAACCACTTCTGTAATGCTACCAAGAGATGTCCTCCAGTCAATACTCAGTGTGTTACTCCAGGAGCTCTCCCCAGGGAATGGCAATCAGTTAATATGGACTCTTCAGCATTTATAGGACTGAGGCTTCATTTTTTAGAAGATGAAAAATCCCCCAAGCACCAGAAAATTGCTCATCTTTGCTACAGCCTCATTCTGCTCTAACGCTGTGCTAATTTGACAGTAGAAAACATCAGGTTGAACCTACCTTTGGAAAGTCCAAAGTATTTATTTTGCACCCTGAAATCCACCTGTAAAATTATATCCTTCTTGCTTTCTAAGCAACTTTCAACTGGGAAACCTGCATAATGATGGCTTCAGGTAAGTAAATATGAATTTACATCTCAAATTAGAAACTCTTCATACAATTAAAACAATTATCCACAGAGGTCATGTCCTTCCAAATGAGCAAATACTTACACAGCAGATGAAAATACTTGCTTCTCAGCAGGAAGCTGGTTTCCATTTAAATAGAAGATCATTTGCTTTTCTTGCAAGTCTAGTAGAAATCCTATTGTGTCTCCTTACATGCAAAACAGAAATAATTTAAAGATTTCACTTGTGTTAAATGCCAACAGCTGAAACAGTTATCGTTTCAAGTATCACATATGTCACTATGAGTTGTCTCACTTAAAAGAAACTGTTTGCAAAAGCACAAAGGAAGAAACATTGATACAGACAGTAATTAAAAAAACCCACCCCAGAGAAAAAAAGAGTAAAAAATAAAGTATTTTAGTCTGCCAGAGCATTAATACTACACAGTTATAGAAGTATTGCAGAGTATTTGCCAAAGCTAGAAGAAAAGCTGCACTCTGTCACTCCTTGGCTATTTTACCCCTGTTGGAAGATAGACTTCAGCAAGTGTGTGTTCTGGGGATAAATTTCCAATATGCTTGTGCTATTTATTTTTAAGTGGTGTTTTCATTTAGCCATCCTTGGGAGAAAATTTTAATAGGAGAGAAGGTGGCACAGTTCACACAAGCGTGGCATGCACAGGCTCCTACCAAGATTTCAAAGCTGAGATCAAGAACAGAACTTTGCTGTCCAAGTAGTTATCCAAGAATTTAAAGTAAGCAAGACAGTGCAACTCCTCCTTTAAAAAAAAAAAAAAAAGGTCTAATTGAGAAATCAAGTGGTTTTTTTTCCCCTTCTCTACAATAACTCTTTGAACCCAGAAAGAAAGATTTCAGCCTTGTTTTGTAGGGCTACAAAACATCTGGAAAAAAGCCTTATGATTAAAAGTCTTGTGATTAAATGTCCAGCAATGTTAATTGGTGCTGTGGTTTGTACTGTGCCTTGGAAAAGAAAAACTACTTAAGCAACAAGATTCTCTGTACACAAAGTGGGGAGCAAGACTGTAATGCCCACTTGGCACATTCAAACCACTGTCAGAGACACAGTAATTCTTAAACCTTTAGGATCATCGGGCTTAGGAAATGAACAGCTCTGTTCACACACACTAACAGACACCTGCAAGAATAAAAGGAAAAAAAACCCTCTGCAGAAAACCAGCTAGGATAAGCAGGAGATGGGCTGAATACCTTCTTTCCAGCAGGGGTGGGAATGTGGTTTACTTCTGGCATTGTACCAGATCAGCTGCCGGCAGCCATCGTAGGCACAGGAGTACTCGTCGTCCCCGATGCCGTAACCTTCCTTTGGAAAGAGGGCAGAGCATTTCAGTCTGCAGCCCTTCCTCACACAGAACAGCCTGTTTTTATGCACCTAAACCACTCATCTAAGAACAGGAAGGGTTTCTCCCACTTCCATCAGGGTAATGTTTGGTTTTTTTTTTTAAAACTAGTCATAGTTTCATTTTCACAGCAAAAAGGAATTTGTTGGGGTGAGTGGAAAGGGAGAACTGGATATTGTTTCCCAAGTGTTTTCCATTCTTTGTGACCTCAAGTCACTCCTGTCTGTTAAAATACTTAATAATCAGAAGGCCGGTACCCAAAGAGCCATGTTAAGTTTCTACATCTTAAAAGGTCACCACAGCATCACAACAGCTCTCTTGTCTGGAAGTCCCAGCACCAAAAACTTGCAGTACCTTCCCCCACAAGATATCCATGTGCCACCAGAACCTACAGCACACAAAGAACAAACCCGCAGCCCCTTGACTGAATTTGTTGCATGTTGTGTCCTTTTCTGTGCCAGCCTCCCTGAAATTGTGAAAACATCCCCAAGTGATAACATCCAAGGCAAAACACAAAAAACTAAGAGTTTCAGAGTGTGAGAAAAAAAATCTGTCATGTGGCAGAGCCCAAACATGAAACCCCAAAGCATTATGGAAGGTAAGTAACTTCCTCACGCTCAGCAATGACTTGTCTGGAGTGCAAATACCAGACAGCATCTGATTACACAAGCCTCCCATGTCCCAAATGAAAGCTAAGCCCAGCAAATGGGTGTTTAATGTCATATTTAGGACTAGCCTTTTTGTTCCACATGCTGTAAATAAAGAGCATATGGCTTCTGAGGCCTGTGTTTGTGCCATGCCCACATGATGATGCCCTTGTATTTCAGGGACACACACCTGATGAACTCAAATAACAGCCACATTTAACCACCAGCAAAGCAGCTGCAGCAACAGAAAAACCATCCTGCCCAGAGGTGCAACATCTCCCATTTTCCTACCCCTACAGGGTGCACTCACAGAAAAATGCACATACACCAAGCTCCTTAACAGTAAGTGGGGGGGAAAAAAATAAAATCTTTTAAGCCTCTTAGCAGTCTAAAGGCAGACACATGGCCTTTTATTTCCAACAGTTTCTGTTACACTCAGTGTCTACAAGGCCCGTGCTCAGCACAGGTCTGCACTGTATTTTTTTTTTTGTGTGTGTGTGGTTTATTTTTTTTTAATTTGAATTTCAATCACACTTCCATTCCATGCTAGAAATGTGGGACTGATCTTTGGATGTGATGCAGAGATATATGCATGTTATCCATCAGCAGAGGACAGTGCTATTTACATGAATCATTAGAGGAAATGGAGCAAGACCTCTGAACTCGCAGGAATACTTAAGTTAAATGGTGAGAAAAGCTTACTCTTCCATTCCTCTTGGGTTTCTCACCACTGGTGTTTAATGTATTTCTCTCCTACCCCCCACCATCAACATTTGCTCACATGTATTTATTTAGCCTGTCTTCATATCAGCTTCTGTGTTTGCCTCAGCTGTAGAATGACTTTTTCTCTAATAATCAGAAATGAGCAGTTTTAGCTGCTTATTCCACATTAAATAGATAATTCTTCTTCTAAATTAAATTCCAAGTAGGGACAGAAACCCATACAATTACAACAATAAAGAAGGGCTATAGGTGCATTTTTTTGTTACTCAAGCTCAGCCAGTAGAAGAGTCAAGTTAAAATCCCAGTGCTGTCTTTCCATTCTCAGCAGTAGGTGAGGCCAAACATGACTTTTAGTCCTAAAATTCCAGCTTAGAATTAAGAATAAGATATTCAGTTATCTGGATGAGTAGGACAGCAAAGCAAACTATAAAGTATGTCAGTGTACTTACTCTGTTCTACCAGAATAAAAGGCAAAGGGGTAGAGGGTTTAATCCTTTTGTAATCTTTGTTTTTAATTAAAAAGAAGCTTTCACATACCCAAACTGTACCATGCTGCTGCTCTCAGCAGACCAAATGATATCATGCTATCCCAGAGTCAACTTAAATATGTTATTTCCCTTATGAAAGTTAATTTAAAAGGAAAGCACGTCCAAGAGGGCTGCTTGGTGACCTGTGTAGAAGAGGGCACAACAAACTGCTGATTCCTAGTGACTTACTGTTTGCTTACAAAAACAGACAGTAACCACTGTTATCTAAAGAATTTCCAAGAAGAGACTAAGCCACAAGAAACAAGTTCCCTGTAGCTTCCAGACAACAGCAAGCAGATAACAAGCTGTCACTGTTAGCAGCTCTGCAGGACTTGTGTGAACAGCGTCAGTCTGCAGCAGTGACCATGCAGACCTCCCTTGTGCCACCAAATTCAACAAAAACAGCTTTGTGGAAGTACAGAAAACCTGAAGGTAACAACCAAGTGCTCAGTCACCACCACAGAACCACCAGAGCTATTTTCACTGGCGTTCCAAGCGGAGAAACACTGATGTTACATCACCAGCTGGGTGGCATTGCGTGTACTCACGTGGTTGAGAAATTTGCTGTCTTTGGTAGCCCATCCTATTTGCATCACCCCTGAAGTGATGACTGTAACTTCATAGTACCAGACTCCAGAGTCGACACAGAACGTGCATCTGACGCTCTCGAAGGACGAGGCGTCACATCGAGCCTACCAAAATAAAAACCAAACCAAAAATTCACCTTCTACCCAGTGAGCACTCAAGCAAGCCTCTTTCTTCCCTGGATCAAGTTTCTTGCACGTAAGAATATACTGACGTGATTTTAGAGGCACTTGAGACAAAGTGACCTCTCTTTATAGCAGAAATTATCACAAAAACTAGCGAGTAGGCACGGCCGAAAATTGGTCGGTGGTTAAAGCCACAGGAAAAAAAAGAAAAAGTAGGAAGTTGACAAAGTCAATTTAAAGATTTAAAGACTAAGACAATCAAGACAGGAAGACTTAAATCTATGGTTAGTAGCTGACTTCTGGTATGAAGGACAAGGAGGCATTCAATGTTTAGTCATGAAAATTCATCTCTTAAGTAGTCAAGCAAGTTTTTAGAAGGAGTTACAGAGGGAAAAAAAAACCCACATGGCTGAGACAAAAATCTGATGCTCTTTTCAAGACTAAACAGAATAAACAGCAGAATTATACTTTGTATAATTTTAATCAAAATGAGTGAAAAGCCAGCTGACTCCAGCATCCTCCTCATTTCTCCAAAGTTCTGGGGCACAGATACAGGCATTTTTAGTTTGAATGTTTCTACAGTTGAGATCAGTGTAGTGATGTTACAACCCTCCTGATGACAAAGCAAATTTCCTGCACAAAGCTGGCAGAGAACTTGGATTAATTCCAGAAAAATTGCTGGAGGAAGTAGCAAACCAAAGAGTTGAAACCTGCCTTTTTCTTCAGACTTTTTCAGGTTGAAACCATGAAACAGTGTCCTACCTCTAATCCATGTGGTGAGATCTTCAGGTATTCACTGACATCATTACTGTTCAGCATAGCCCTGATGTTGGTCAAGTCAACCTTCTCGTATGTAAACTGCCTGCCTTCTTTTAAAACTGCAAAATAAAACCAGTTTTCATCACTGCTGCGGCAAAAGTTGATTTGAAGCATTTCACACGGTGACAATCAGCCTCCCCTGCGATCCAGGTAATTTTTGGCATAACTGAATGAAGTATTAACATCCTGCCTGCATGAAAAACAGCTTCCAGCGCACTGTGTGTTAAATATCCTCTCTAAACATGAAAGCATGACCTGTTCCTCTGACTAGAGCTCCCACAATCTAATTGCTACTTTCAGGAAACCCACAGGCAAATGGAAGGCGTCCAAGTTCACACCAAGGTGCTGCTGTTTCAGGACTTACCATTCTATTTGTATGTTCAGCTGGGCAGAGTTTTTCCTGATTCACCCCAGTGGAAAAGATTTGGGGATGGGAAGAAGGGAGAAAATAGGGACTTAAAGTTTTTTTTATTCTCTCATTTCCAGGTAGGTGATGAACTTAAACTGAGCCAAAGCAGCTCTGTCTCCCTGCTTCCCCTTTCCACGTGGAAGGATCAGAAGCATTTATCCTGCCAGGTGTCAAACTGCTGACACATAACATGTTAATTTACAAATCAAAGATCCTATCTTCATACATCCCAAACTTGCTACAACACTTCCACAGATGTTTACTAAACACAGCCAACACTGGCACATAAAGCCCAACAGACCTTTTACCCAAATTTATCTAGAAGGCATTTAGAAACTACAGGGTTCTCAAGAGCTGCTGCACCCTTGAAATCACAACCAAACAAGCAAATCTGATGATAGCTAGGTCTATCTTTTGGATGATTAACATCCCCTGGGGTATGACCACAGCAGGACTTGTCAGCAATCCAGCTGTTCCACAGAGACAGAGCTGCACTACTGAGCCACTCAGCACATTTGCTGAAACGTGGCTTGCAGGAAATTGGTGCAAAGAAGAACTTTCAGCTGCAGCTGCAACTTGCAGAGCACACACCACTTCCTTCCAAAAACATTTTCCTTGCCAAAATTTCCTTTCCGTGGGATTACATTGGATATATTTGTTGGTTTTTTTTTTTTGGTTTCGTTCTCTTTTTCAAGGAGATATTACAAATGCAGTCAGGTGTAGTAAGTGCTTATACAAAATAAAACACAAAGCAGCCCTCCATTCTCTTTGGAGAAGGGCTTAATATTAAATGACTCCATCCCTTTGTTATACCTACACAGATTGTCTAAACTCCACTGGGCACAGAATCCAACCTGGCGTTTCAAGTAGTCTGGATTATCTGTCCACTTCTCAAGCAAGATCAGTTGGTCACTAATGCACGATTCAGAAACTGTCATTTTGTTTTCACCTGCAATTTAAGAGCAAAAAGAATAATTGCTAGGGATAAATTTGGTTAAAAATAGTAACATCCTACAAAGGCAGCAGGACCCTCCACATGCATTTAAACCCCACTATTACAAATTTTTTCCCCAAACAGATGTGAAATTACCTTCACTCAGATTTACCACTTAGCACAGAGCTTCACCATCAAGAGACAGATGATGGCTGCTCTCCATCTCTCCAGTACAGATTTATTTCTTCTCAAGCAACAAAGGTCTCATGTTGTAAGTCATTATGCAGTAATTTCTAAGCTGAGGACTGAGTTTCAGCAAATCTCCAAACGGTTTGTGGGTGGGGGTGTCATTAAAGCAATAAATGTTTTTTTTTGCTGCCTACAAACTCCCAATCCTAAACTGTTCTCCATCTCTAATACAGATCTGTTTCAGTGACAAAGGCCTCGTGTCACCAGGCCTTCCACAGCAATTTCTAACAGGGAAAATAAGTTTCAGCAAAGGGTTTTGAGGGGTAGAGGGATGTCACTAAAACAATAAATAGCTTTTCTTGCCAGCAAGTGGACAAATATTTCTCTTAAATGTTTGTGATTCCACCAATCCAGTCTCCTGTGATCAGGCAAAGGGACAATCATGCAGCAGGAGCCACAGGGTGACTGTTGAGAGCAGCATCAGGCCAATACTTACTTGTTTGTGCAAACTTCTCCAGTGCTATTAGTGCAAAAAGCATCACTGTCGGGTGGGACTGGAAGTTCTAAACGTGGACAGTAAGAAGAGTTATTTAATAAATACCCAGCACAGATGGACAGGAAGAGCTGTGAGTCTGTCACAGAATGTTTAAGGTTCAAAGGAACCTCTGAAGTTCCTGTATTCCCCCCTCCTGTGGAAAGCTGGTTTCAATAGATCAGGTTACCCAGAGCCTTGTCCCACTGACTTTTAATTACCTCCAAGGACAGGCATCCCACAGACTCTGGAATCTCAGCTTTCTGTAACACACTTTCAGTATTTACCAAACATGGCCCTAACTTTTCACAATAACAACAAAAAATTGCATTATAATTGCTATGTATGGATACCTACAAAAAGATCAGAGACACTTACCAAGCTCTGAAGTAAATATTCCAATATTCCTGGGCTGAGTAGGCCTATGCTCGCGGGACCTGCAAGAACACCAGGAATGAAACCCATCTGTGGCAACTGCCACAGGCTCAGCATCACCACAGACCTTTCAAATACAAGGTAACAAATTAAAGAGCATCTAAGAGTTTCACAGCCAAGCAAAACTATGATGTAGAACAGTTATCATTGTTCACAGTCAAATACTTGCTGCACCTTTAATAATGACACAGTTACTGGCACTTGACAGTCCCTTTCAGCTTATCTGCTGTAAGTGGGTACAGAGTTCTTGTCACGCTTCTGAGAGTTTGAAATAAGACTCCATCAAGCATTTTCATGTTCATTACTTTCAAGAAGAGACTCACAGCCTTTTACTTTCACAGTCAACGTGTTAAGTCCAGCTCCATTTATCAGCAGCCCAAAATAATCAAAAGTGAGCATCTGATATCACCAACTTGATAGGTAATTCTTCGCAGCAGCACCAGAGCAAGCAGCCAATTTAAAACAGAAAAGCCCTGAGATACTGTCTGCTGAATCAAAAGGGAATCAAATTCTGGCATTTACAAACTCTACAACAAATTGCAGTGGGTTCCAACACTGCATTGGCAGATTTGCTGCCTGAGCTGATACAATGAGATCTGTGTCCACTAAGATGAAAAGACATATAGGATCTTATTTTGATTTAGTATAATAGGGTAGAAATATTACAGTACAAAAATGCTTCCAGCCCTTGTTCTTTATTTTGGTTTTTTTTGACAGAAATTGTTTTTTAATAACCATTAAGTGACACTGGACAATCACTTTCTTCCTTTATTTCATATCCACTTTCAGGAAAGGAACAAAAAAAAACCCTGTATAAACCAGTGCATCAGCAGGAAGGAAACTTAATCATCAGTTTCCAAACAGGGTGCTAGAAATAACAGGGAGTAAAAATTCTATATGAAAAGTCACTTTAAAATAGAATCTCGGCAATTTTCTTTTAAGCAACACAGAAGAGAGAATCTTTTCAGCTGACTACAATAGAACAAGACATGTCTGTTGGAAAAAGCATCTTTTCTGTTTGTTTGTTTCTATACAGCCTCCAAGGCCGCCAATTTGATACTTCTGCTTACTGGGTAAAGAATATGTCCTCAGTAATTCACAGAGTAGGTCTACAGAGGAGACTGGTTACCAGTGCTAAGGCAATATTCCAGAACAGTGGTCCTCAATCACTAGCCAGGTATCAGGAGGATTTGTGAATGGCTCCTTCAAACCTGGGTGGTGAGTCAAGATTTTAATCGAGCAGATTAAATCACCCATAGTCCCCCGTCGATGCAGAGCATCATTCAGCCCTAATAAAACACCCCTGACCTAGTCTGCATCGTGGCTACTCAAAGCAGAAGGTGCTGCAACAAGCCCAGTGCCAGCTGTCAGAAGAACCCCACGGCTTTACCTGCCAACTTCTCTGCTAAGCAGCCGAGCACTGCGGTCGTGTTCCGGTGCTTGGCAGGGTGACAGGCATCCTGGCAAGCAGCAGCTCCACTTAAGTTCAAGATCTCTGTTAACTTTTGTAATGCATCCTGCAGAAGGAAAAATTAAAAAAAAGAAAATCAGGAATCTCTTTAACATTTACTGACAGATGCAGCTCAACATATCACAACAAATTACTGTATCACTATGTTACATATAACAGACAGCACGGGGTGATTATCTTCTAAGATAATAAAGAACAGATGGGAAGAAAAGGTCAACAGAACCCAAGAATTGTAACTTTAAAACTACCACCAGATTGCTGGTCATTGCAGTGATCAACAGCTCAGGACATTTGTGGACATACCTAAGTGAGCTCCCTACAGCAACAGGGACTGTTGTAAGTAGACAAAGGCAAGCAATACCTAATCAGCACATATATGATCTAATGTTTCCAGTGTCCTAAAACTCACACCCTTTCCAAAAGAAAAGGACTGTTTCAGATTTTAGAATTCAGGACTAAAGAGACATGCCTCCCCAGCCCCAAAAAGCCCACATTCCCATAATAAATTTAGGATGCTGTCAGCTTGACAGGATGTCATAAATGGTATTCCTGAGAGCATAAATGGTTTTATGTAGTCACATGAATTTAGGAAGTAAATGAGGGTAATAAATCTAAAATGACTTGCTTCATTCAGGCAGGATGGTATAGATAAAATTCAAGATAGGTCTAGAGCATGTCCTGCATTTTCAGGGTAGTTAGGGGTTAATCTAGAGGCAGAACAAGTCATCCCACAGGGAGAACCCCACCCTGCAAAGTTCCAAATCATCTTCAACTTTCCAGACTTCATGAAAGTTTCAGCTGATTCAGATTGAAACTGCATAATCTCAGGCAAGGATCTAATTAAAGTAGAAGAACTCCTCATATTGAAGTCATCAGCAGCCATCTGGAGGAAAAATGAGCACTGCTCAAGTTGAATAGATGTGTTTTTTTGAACTGTGTCCTGACCCACACTGAAATCAGTTTACTGTGCTGAAGTCTGAGGTCTGTCCAGAGATCACACTGAAAAGTAGTTATGTTCTTAAAAGGAAAGCCACAAAAACAGAACTGATGAACAGGACTGAGCTAAGTGGAAAGAACAGAGAAAGAAGAAAATGACTAAGCCATGGGCTTGGGATGGAAAAGCCTCACTAAAATTAGACTCTTAACATACTCTGATACTGCTTTTAGCCATTATTAGAACTGTCAGAGATCAACTATTTTGAGTTAAATAAAGACTTTATAGAATAAACAGTTTACTGCACTGCCATTTTAACTTTATGGACTTCGTGGCCTGCAATAACAGAAAATGAAATACAGCCTGCTGCTGTTCCCCAGATGTCATGGAAGTGGGGCACTGACCTAAAATCCTTAAGACCAAAAACTTTACAAACTTATCCCATACAGAAAGTGAACAGCAGCACACACTTCACTAGGCTGCACGTGACCAGCACATCCCAAGCTGCAGCTCTGTGTGCTGTAAGAAAACTACCCAAGAAAAACCTCTGTGCACCCCAGAAAAAAACCACAGGCACCTTGATCCTTTTGTCTTGATAAGATGAGCTATTTTGGAGCAAACTCCTTGAAGTACCTACATAAAAGTCCCGTGGCTTTGGAAAACAAATGATTTGGCTGCCAAGCCCATTGTACAGCCAAACAAGAAATCCCCAAATCACTCTTCATATGGTGCATTCCCAGTGGTCTCCATTTCCTGGTTTCTTTTTTTCAAGCAGGCCAAGTTTCTAGTCATAGCTTTGCTTTCAGAATAATGCTGCAGTCTGTGTGACAGTCAAAATACATTTCTCGTGTTCAAAAAAGTCTCAGATGCCTTTAATCAACAGCCAAGAGGAAACAAACCTATTTGAGGTAGTTTTGAGAGCCTGACTAGTTCTCCAGCCACTCGTGCAAACAGATTTTTATATCCTTAACACCACCAATGGAAAACTAAACCTGGCAGCATCTGCAGCTTGAGGAAATGAAGGCTGCAATGATGTGAGCATCGATTCCTGAAGAAGTGAGATCATGGCAAGCATTTGAAGACAGACAAGTTCTCCATACACCTGAGGCTCTCACTAACACACCTGTACCACCACAGGGTGAACACCTCGGGTCATTTTCCCACCCAAAACCAGATCAGTGGTTGTTTAAAAAACCAAACAAACAAACAAAAAACTCTAATTAGTCAAAACAATATATAGATATTTCATAGTTAAAAAAGGTCATTTGTTTCATTTAATACCCCCCACCCTTGTGCTGCATTCCTTATGTGCAGGGCAGGAACAAATTCAATAGTGACTTGTAAACGTGCAGCTTTCTGAAGGTGAGAACAAAAGGGCAGAACTTGTAGAGCTTCTGCAGCACCTGCACAGCACAGGGCTGTTCATACCACGTGGCAGGGGAGGGCAGGAACAGCTAAAGACCAAAGAGCTCTTGCTCTTTCCTATAAATCATTTATGTATTTTATTTTTTGGGGGGGCGGGGAGAGTGCTTCCAGCATTAATTAGCACTTAGATAGCAAGTCACCACAAATTACTCCAAGTTGAAGGTTCCACCCATTTTCTACACCACTAACGGTCTGGCATCACTGGTGAAACCCACCCAGGAGAGATCACGGGTGTGGCAACCACAAGTAACCAACGTTCAGCCACAGATAAACACATTTGCTTTCGACTCACTTTTGTTGGCAGTGGACATTCATCGAGTAGTAGCGTTATAACAGCTGGTCCCAGGGGATCTTCTAATGGAATAACTCTAATTAAAGATTGGACAACTTCCAACCAGCCTTCATCTGTCAACCACAAAACAGAAGTGACGCTCAGAATTAACACTGCAGTTCTGAAGTGTTCAAAATACACCCCCCAGTGTCAATTGAAATATCCTCCAGATTACCCAGCGGGTTTTGCACCTACCAATAAAATAAACAGATTTGGATTTACAGGAAAGTCATTCCCTCAGAAGTGAAAATAAAGAGTCTGTATCTGCACACAGGAAGGTGAGGTTTCAGTGATGTTGCTGCCTTCAACAATAAGTACACAGCAGTAACACACTGGGGTTTGAGTTTTGTCAGCACATCTCCCCCAAAAGGCATTTTACTGAACTGCTGTAATATCTAACCAGGTAGATAAATTTATTTTAATACAGAAATATATTTCCTCAGACCAGTATCAGCTCTACTGGTTGAGAGACTAAAATTCATCTAAACCAGAAGTTTGGTGGAGGTCTTGAGCTGGGAGAATGTCTCCTACTGTAACAAAGATAGAAGAGCCCCCTGCATTAACCTGGCTCATCTTGCAGGAGCACTTAGGGACAGAGTTAGAACAAATACATCACTAAAGCAGAGGTCTGAGATCAGCAAAACCCAACCCAAACCAGAGAGTACGTGCTGTTTGAGGACACCAGAGCACGTGGGCTCAGACCACGTCCACAGTGACACACAGGCTGTTCCTGCCTGCACTGCAAACTGCCATTTCCCTGTGGCTCGTGGTTTAATGCCACTGCAAAAACGTGTTTGTGGCCACCCATTGGCTGCTTCTGGAGAGTTCAAGTGGGAAGTTTAACGGAGTCAAAGAAACTCAGGCAAACACAGTGAGTTCAGTGAGGCTTCTAAAGGGCAAAGCTGTGTTCTGGATCCCACATCCCCAGAGCTACAGCAAGTTGTACCACATCCTGATAGCACGTATTTTATTTTGCAATGAAAAGAGGGCTCTGGGGTTTGGGGTTTTTTGTTTTTTTGCTTAGGAGTCACAACTGAAATGTCCAACACAATGCCTTGATACCTGTTTCTGCCATTTCATGCAACGTGATCATTGAATAAGGAGGCTCCTGGTCACTGAAAGAGATATCACACAGGTCAAAATTTATGCACAGTCATCAACATGACACGCTGAATAAAATGATAATACACAGACATGAAACAAATCCAGGAACCAGTTAACAAAAGGACATTACACAGGCTGCAGAATGCTAATGCCGCTTCCAGGTCTGAAACGCAGATGGGATTTGAGCCTTTCTTTGGCTCAAAGTCAACATCTGCATCTCTGCAACAGCTGCTAAGTGAAACTGTGATCCCCATCTGCAAGCCTAAAAGCTGAATATAATGCTTAGGCTTAGTGCTGTTCATTAGCAGGGTCCCTCAGAGAGGCTGCATGTCAGGGGGCATCGCTTCTCCTCTGCTAAATATAGAAATATTAAAAAGAAACCCCACAAAACTGAAAGGCAGGCCACCTAACAGCATCACAGCCTTCAAACAAGAGCTGATAAAGAAGATGTTAAGGCAGTTTAACAGAAGGTATTTAACCAATCCCCTTTCCAACATGTAAAAGTTCAACAGAACATCTCCTCAGTCTGGTTTGCTGGAGCGAGGACATGAAGCCACAACCAGGTCTGTGTATCTGAGCAGGCACTGCCCCTGAAAGAACCCAAAGCAAGATCCCAAAATCCTATTCAGTAAGCACCTCCAGGTCTGGAAAAAGCTTATGCAGCAGCATATCCTAAAAGGCCTTATTCAGTGTTCCTCAGGCACTGGGGAACTAACCCTGGTTTCCATGTTCTACACTCAATTTCTATCACACAGCTCTGGAGTGAAACTGGAAATGCAAAATACAGAGGACTTTCAGAAAATTTCAACAGACATTAATTACACAGACAATAAAACTACCTACCTTGGAGGGATTAATTATCAAACAAGGGGAAAAAAAAATAAATCTCAGTTTTGATGAAATATATATATGATGTAAATACATGTTTTTCTTACCCCCCCTCAAAAAAAAGAATATTCTTAAATTTTCTCAAGAAAACGCTCAAGTTAAGTGTAACTCATTTTTATATTGTCACATTTAAAACAAAGAGTTGGATTGTGGGGTTTTTTTCCCTCCAGTATATCAGTTAAAGAGTTTTGCCTTCCATTTTTTAGCCATCTTCTGCTCCACAGCCCAGACTTCTAATCTGCTGTTACTCATTACATTGTTTTACTTTAGTTCGACTTTATTCTTGCAGATTTTTTGACACAAAAAGAGATTTTTAAGCTTCCCTGCCATTTCCTTCAGTTGTGGCGTTTTCAAAACTGAAAAGTCAGGCTCTAGGAGGAACAAGTGATAATGGAATGTACTTATTCTTACAGCCTCTCATCCCTGAGGGGGTTAATACACAGGAGAAATCAGATTTCTGTCTGCAGCTACATAATGGGACAGAGCAGACAGGGCAGTCGGGCTCTTCTGACTGTGTTGGAACACGGGAAATTCCAACTTTTAAAAATATTTGATTATTTAAAACACAGAAGTGGTCAAACACTGGAACAGGGACCCAAAGAGGTGGAGAATCTCTTTATTCTGAGCATGTTCAGCACTTGACTGGGTAAAACCCTGAGCCACCTGCTCTGGCTAAACCTGGGTTTTATGCAGGAGGCTGGAGTGAATGAACTTCAAGAGGTCCTTTCCAACCCATGTGATTATACAACCCTAAGAAAGTTTTTCACTACAGTCTGCACTAAAAATAAATAAATAAATACAGTAGCTTCAGGAATTAGTCAGAAACAGGACTCCAGGGGCACCAAAATAACTGTGCTTATTGTCCCTCAGTAGCATAGGAAAGTGCTTACAAGATTACAAAACTGATTGCAAGACCCACAGGAACAGGATCAGCTGTGCACAAAAGTGTTGTGAAACAGCTTAAGGAGCTGAACTTGGGGAAAGGGGAAGGCATGCAGGATTAGGCAGAGGCTTTCAAAAATGTTTGCCATGATTTTAACTTAACGAAGACAGACTACAAAACAAAAGCTGTTAAAAAACCCACAGACACACACCTTAGGTTTAAATGTTCGTGAAAAAACATCAGTCTTGATATTTCCATCTAAAGCATTTTACAGCAGAAAGGAAAACTCTTCTGCAGGCCCATTCCAGAGTCAATGCAGGTGTATGAATCAAGACTCACTTATTCTGAGCCTCATCCACCTTAAACTCAAGCCCCAGCTGTGAAGCTAGGATAGTGTTTTTCCTTCTGTCCTGCTCTTTCCAATTCCCCAGGCTGCACCTAATCCAAAAGGTGATGAGCTAACTTAACCCATCAGTTTTAAGGTCCTTTCAAAACTTTTTAGAAAGCAACACAAAACCAAAAAAAAAATAAGGATGAACCCATAAATATCCTCCTCACCCTTAATGGATGCTTTGAGCATGCAAGGAATGCAATACTGGGATTTGTGAGCTGGGCAGTCACAACATGTGATCTTTAAAAAGTAGTCAGACTCATAACTGGAAAGAAAACCTCAGTCTGTTTATCCAGGCTAACAAAGATCAAAGCTCACTGTTTTGCTTAACCATTCCCAGAGAAGTAAATGCAGCCTGAAAACAGAACACTTGAACAACCAACTTTTAGGACAGAAGTTCCCAAACTCTGGAGTGTTCATTGCTTCCTAAACTGAGTATCTGTGGCAGGTAAGAAATACTGAGCACTCTCCTCATCCCACCTGGGTGTAGGCCCATGCAGGAACTGTGAGAAAGCTCCTCAGCTCCTGGAAGAGTCTGTCCCTGGGCACTCAGGAGCTACTTCTATTACCTAGGAAAGGTGCTCCTCTCCTAAGCCTCCAGGTGGAAACACACGGCTGCTTCAGGGAGGGTCAGGTGTAGGTCGGTGAGAGGATGGAGCCACAGTTTGAGAGAAGACAAGAACATTTTCATTCATGTGGAATTATTCCTTGGGGAGGGTACTTACTTATCCACCAACGTCCGAATTACGGCCAGTGTGTCAAGCACCAGCCCATCCACATTCTGTTTTTTCCTCCTGGGCTCATGAGGCCCCCGACCCCTCCTGGGTGGGCGGACAGGGTCCCTGGGGTGGCTCCTGGCCTCGGGGACGTGCGCTCTGCTGCTCTCCGTCTGCCGGCCCTGAGATTCCACGTTGTCCTCTGCCCCGCTGTCGTCGCGGCAAACGCACGAGTTTCCCATGTTTCCAGCCCCCGGGGCTCCCAGCCAACGGGGAATGTGGTGCTCTAGAGTCAACAGCAAACCTTGGAAAAGGCTTCTGCTGGCATGGAAAAGGCTTCTGCTGGCATAGAACACAGCCAAAGCAACTACAATCATCTAGGAAGTTTTAAGAGAAGTGTTCGCGCGGTCTTGAATCGGGATCTTTTCGCATTATAAACGTTGCTACCAGCTGGGAGGAATGGGAAGTTGGAGACTTAGTTGCCGATAAAAATCACTTGGAAGTCGCGTTGGTCATGAGAAGGAGGTCTGGAAAAGCCAAGCCAAAACAAGAAGTCAGTGTTATTACTGCTGATGAATAAGAGAAGAATTCCTATTTTAGCAAACGGGATCAGCCTCGGTGGACAAAGCACCCAGAAAACATAAGGCTTGTACCTGAAGTCTATTGTGGGGAGAGGGAAGGGAAGGAAAAGGAGGAGGAGGAAGTTCCCTTGGTAAGCAGCTCTCGCCCACACACCATTCCTTTCTATGCTACCTATTATTTCCCAGTTCTTTCATGGTTTCTGGATGCAGAGGAACAAGTTTGTCCTTAAACTGAGCACACTGCCATCCTCTGAGTGCTGAGTATCAACAAACCAGTTTCATTTACCCTTTACAGAGACATCCCAATAAAGGCCACACCTTCAAGGTTCCCATTTCACATCAGGAACATTCAGTAACATTTCCAGGCTTCATAAAATAGACAAAATTGTAAAGAACTAATCTTGAAAAGCTATGGTCTGTCTCAACAAACAAGAAATTTAACAAGGAAGCATTTAGTTCATCTGTGTATAAACACACCTGTTTGGAATGTTTAGTGTCAAACCAATCTTCCCTTTTTGGGAATGAAGACTAAATCATTCTTCTGCTCTTGATTCAAATGATTTGGATCCAATACAGGCCCAGTAGCAACTGAGGCTGTAGAGCAATCCCTTCAAATCATTAAATTGAAAATGCAAGAGCAAAAGGATTCAAAGCCCCATTTCATTACTAGTTATGTTTCAATCCACAGGGCATATTGTTATAGAACATTACATAAAATCTCAGGTAAAATAAAGCCCTACAAAAGACCTGATTTCACTACTTAAACACTTCAACCACGTCAGAATAAAGAACTAACTTTTGTCCTTTTAAGAATCAAGTTTAACATTTACACTAGAAGTTGTGGTGAATATCCTGTAATACATTATTATTCTACAATCATTAAGTAATCTCTTCAACATGTAGCTCCATAAAGTTAAAAGAAAGCCAAAGATGAGGGGCCTTTCAAATATGAAAGGCCCCCACCAACTGACAACCATGCCATTGCTGGCTGCTCTTTGGGACAAGATTATTTGGGAAGCCAGACACTGATCATTGGAGCAAGTCTGAAAAAGCACAAACTCTCACAGGCTCTTCCGTGTTTCAAGAACACTATCTTCTTGTAGCACAGTGAAATGTTCAGTATTAAGAAATTAACTTAAGGCTAACTAAGAAAAAACCTAATTCCTCAAGGGATATTACTCGCAAAAGAAAAAAATACAAGATCTTGATTTCTTGTTCAAGGAATTCCTAAGCCATGGATCGTTAGAAGGGGGTTTCAGCATCACATCATGCTTGCCTTCCACCCTAAACAGTTTGACCACCAGGTTCTGAGTCTTTCCATCTGTTACCTTCTCAGTCAGCAAGTCACAGGCAGATGAGAGGTGTCAGGACAGATTGCAAGGATCTCAAACAGAATTGTGTAAGATCACAACCGGTTCAAATTAAAAAAAAGAGCTTCTTATGGTAAATGCAAAACATGTCTTTCTAGGGGAAAAATATGCATATATTTATGAACCTAGATCATTTAAGGACATTTTAGCAAGATAATGCTGAAGTGTAAAAGTGTTACAGACTTAGAATCGGGGTAAAGCTGTTCTGCAGCTTACAAAAAC
Source organism: Lophotriccus pileatus (assembly GCA_035583135.1). Classification (NCBI taxonomy): domain Eukaryota; kingdom Metazoa; phylum Chordata; class Aves; order Passeriformes; family Tyrannidae; genus Lophotriccus; species Lophotriccus pileatus. The sequence goes on from JAWWES010000021.1 coordinate 13,654,924, forward strand.
ATTGACACGGTGAATCCATCTTGTCATCAAAACAAGTACGGAAAAGCTGTATTTTAGGGATTAGCAATGAGTAAGAACCTACCTAAAGAAACAAAAATAGACATAAGTCAAGATTAAAACTGATTATTGAATCCTAGGTTTTTCTGGCTGACAGCTTAGAGCATGATTAGAAACAGGTGATTACGACCAACTCACCCGTAAGTTTGCTGGGGCTGCTCACAAAGTGCTGTCACACAAGTGCACTGTCCTCCTTCAGGGCACAAAGTCGTATCTGGGAAGGGCAGGGCTCTGGGAGGCTTTATGGTGGGCAGTGAGTCATTACAACTGACTCAGCTTGCACTTCCAGGAGCTGCACTGAAGAGTCCCTGAAGGCAGACGGGAAAGACAGAACAATTCACTTGGAAACTTTGTCTAAGGTAGATGTAACTCCACCTCCTCCCCACACCTGCCATGCTGGTATTTTCAGCTCCATTCAGCTTTTACAGGGGGAATTCTCTCAAAGCTCCAACAACCAGTTTGTCACCTAGTAGCTTTAGGACAAGACACGGACACAGAAAACCCAGTCCGTTTTTACAGCCTTGGCGTTCCAGATACCACAGCACCAAGTGGAGAGCAAGGACCAACTTCTCATCTCAAATTACAGCTTACAGGAGGAAGAAGAGAAGGAATAATATCTGATTACCCTCAAGTAGAGACAGCAGAAAATAAAAGTACACTATAAAAGTTGATTAGATAACAGGAAGGGAGAAATGACAGGATAAACTCCCCTTATTTAGTAAAGAGCTGTGTTTGACAGCATTCACTTGGCTGTTGCTCACCATCACATACAAGGAGCTCATTGTCAAGCCTCAAACAAGCTGAAAGACTAAATAATTAGGAACATAAGGTAGGGGAAAAAAAGATTGCTTCAGATCTGCCTCACAAACCAGCTTGTTTGGACAGAGTACGAATAAGTGCAAAGGAAAAGCTTTTTAAAAGTCTTTTAACAGGGATGTGCTGGATTGCATTTGAGCTGCCATAGTTTTTAAAGGACATATTTACAAATTGACAAATTAACAAATTGACTTTATATTAGGCTGCTGGTGGCCATCCCAAGTCCCTCAGTCTTGCTGCTGAAGAGGACAGAGACATCAAACCTCAGTTCAGGTCAGCTGCAGAACGGAATGGGAATTGGAGTGATCAGCTCTGCTCCTGCCCAGACTCTGAGACCTCACAGGCACAGCCAAGACACAAAAGCACTTTGCACATCGTGAAAGATGAAATACATTACTGCTTCAAAGAGAGGTAACGATCTCTGCATACAGAGGTGGAAAGAAATTTTACAATCCAACTTCAGTTTAAATGAAGAAAATAATTCAAGGAGTAGAACAAGAATATCACAACAGGAGCATGGAGACAGGCCAAGATAAGCCTCCTGTCGTACCTGGCACAGATACTTTGAGCCAGGCACAACAACAAGCAAGTGGTGACAGACCAACAGGCTCCTTCTCAGTGGCCTGAGAGTCAATAGTTCAGTCTCCCAAGACAAAGGCTGCATGTTTGTTTTGGTGTTAAAACACAGCTAAGGAAAAGAACTAATCTTTCATAATCCGTTTAAATTCTTTTTCAGCAGTTACACAGCAAAGGGTCTCTGCAGCTGCTTTTAAAATTCATTGGTCTTACATTACAAAGCTGTGACAAACTGTCAACCAAAGTGTACTAGTTTTCATAAAAATTATGCTACTGGGGGATTTAGTGCGGTTTGTGACTTTTACCTTTTGTGTTTTAGTACCACGTCAAAACACTGTTTAACGCAGATATGTTGAGAGCTGATGGCTAAGAGTCACCTAAGCAACAGCACAAGAATAAAGATAAAGTTTTCCTGGGAGGCTGCTGGAACAGAAACCCATTGCCTCCTGCCAGGGCTCCAATAATATCATGCAAACACCATTTCTTTAAACAATTTGTGCAAGTCAAGTAGAACTGCAAGTCTTCAGATGAAGCAGCTGTGTGTGAAAATACCAGCAAGAGCTAAGCTACAGGGCAGAAACAGGCTCTCCACCTTAAAAGCTGGGATCCCTTTCCCCAAGATCAGTTAGATTTTGTGCCATTCACATGCACTACAATGCTGGAAAGCCCCATCTCAGTTGTTGTGCACTTGCCAGAGGAATATTCTTTGACAAATTTAGGAAGGCAACAAGACTATGAAAGCTGATCCCAACAGCAGCCAGATTTATAAAAGTGGCAGTACTTTTATTTGACTTTGAAATATTTGTGGGGTTTTTTTCAATGAAAGATTGGACCCACAGTTTTAAGTGCAAGAAACAGCCAAGGCAGCAGGGCCGTCCATTCAGTCAACCATCAGATGTTACTTTGGGATGCAGGACTACAAAGTTGCCAAACATAGGATAAAAATACAAGTTTTTACTCTATAAGTAGCAGCTGGTAGTGATACCTCTCACTGAACAGATGCTGTTGGATTTGCTGAGTGGATTTGCACCTGCCTGGCAGCAGGGATGCCCAGCCTACCCCAGAGGGGCCTCCTCTGGATCATCTGGGCCAGCACTCCCGTGGAGGAGTCGGCTCCCAGGGGCATTAAGCTCATTTCTCTGCGATGTGCAGCCCAGGAGCCGGTGATTCATCCCCTCAAATATTCGGTTACAGCCAACCATAATACTGCCTCAGGATGGAAAATGCCTCTTCTTTCCATGAAACAGAGTGCACTGCCAAGCAAACAAAAACCCCTCGTGCACATGAACAAGGAGAGAGGGTTTCAGCTACCAGAGCTACTTTTCCAGTTTCTGCCACCGTTACAAGAGTAAGACCAGTGATTCCTCCTCTTGAGCAGAGTAACACAGGAGCTCAGTCAGCAAATCACAGAGTAAAGTTGACAGCTTTTCAGATGCACAACTGTGAGAGTTTTGGCCAGCAGCTTCCTATTAAGGAGATAAAACAATTAGAAGTATTTCCTCAGCATTTCTTTCCCAAAGTATGATGCTCCTAAAATGGAAGAGATGGAAATATTCGTGATGCCTGTTGGATGAAAAGTTCAAACTAGAAGGAAACACAGCTACAAATTGCTGCAAGATAATCAACTTTGATACAGGAATAAGAGGGAGAAGGAGCCTATTTGCAAGTACAAGCAACAAGGGGCACTTCCAGCTTTGAAATAACTGGGGTAGGTGACAAAAACCAAGAACTTCTAGTAAGTCACACACAACTATAATGAAATTGAAACTTCCTCAGGAGATTGCGTTGATGTCTGAGGTCAACCTATCAGCTGTAAGACTTGTGCAACTAAAGAGAGGGAGCTCCTTGGTGTCCAGCATGGCAGCACGAAGCGCACGCAGCGAGGGAGCCACGGGTTTCAGGAGAAGAGAGTAAATGTTGTGCTGGTTCTTCTACACTGAGTAACCAACCATTGTATTGTGCAATCTGAAGCAAACCCCTGATTCAAACTCCATTTTCTTTAAAAATAACCTGCAGGGTTAAGACTGGTGTCAAAACTCGATGGGAAGCAGCATTGACTGGCATGCAGTGTGTCACAAAGCCACTGCCACAGTGGTTTCTTCCTCGCTGCAGCGAGAGAGCCCTGCCCTGAGAGCTGGCTGACCTTGAGCCTGAGGGTTTCACAGAAAGGGAAAGACACTGATCACTCTCAAAGCTCTCCCTCTTCTTCCCAAGCGTTTGTCCGTGAAAGCCCCCAGGGTTGTGCAAGGTTTAGGCAAACAATCAGGGCTTTAACCCTGATTCTCTAGGTAACCTGCCTCCTCTAGGTAATTCAACTCTCCAAACATGGAGAAGTCGAGGGATCTGATCTCTTGTTTGACTTGATGTGATAAGAGTCAAAGGAGAAAGAAGCAGCAGACATTGCCTACCACCACAGCAGTTTCTTCTGGTGTAGACTCGCTGTGAAAGTCTGATTTTATAGCCACTTGCACATTGTGCTGCTGTCTTTTCACTTCCCTTAAAGCTGTTTTTTTTTAAACACTAAAGTTGCAACGTGGATTTAAAAGTGAAGTTCACTTCTCACTTAAAACTAGCGCCTCCAGAGTAGGCCTGGTGGAGATTCCTGCCCTGCACACATTTTCCCTTACCCCTGGATACAGAGACACCAGTGCTCAGGGCATGTCAGGCATCAGACTGTTCTGCTACAGCTCTTTCTGAAAGAGAGACTGAAGCATTTACCACCTTCCCCATCTCAGAGGTCGTAATTTGTCATCTCACCATGATTTAGGTGGAACTGTCCTTTGTACTGCGGCCTCCAGAAAAGCTCAGCTTTGCTTCATGTCTGACCCAGCGCTGGGATTGATCTGCCCTTCCTGGTTCCCAGCTCCCCAAACCCCGAGCGGATCATTAAACTTCTTATCAGAGACAGAGCTAAAGTCAGGCTTCGAGGCAGATGAAAACACTTCTGAGATAACCATCATTTGAAGAGATAGCGGTATCTGACAGCTCAGTGAGGTTGAACAAGGGCTGCCTCCAGCAGGGTGACGTGGCGAGGCAGAGCTGAACGAGCTCAGCAGTCGCCCAAAGAGCAGAGTATAAAGCTCTGCTTCAGAAGTGGCAGGAAGATAAGGATAACGCCCTGCAGATGGCAAGGAACGCTAATCCTACAGACTGCAGGGATAAAAGCCCAAGAAATAAAATTGATTAGCTATACCACGTTAAGTTTTGGCGCAGACGTTCATTTGGAGGCTTATAAATAAATCTGTCAATTAATTCAAGGTAATCTTCCTGGCTGTGCAGGAAGTTACAGACGTTACCAACGTACAGCTTTGAGAAAAGCATTCATGACATCAGGATTCAAAATTAAAACAAAACCAAAAAACACACAAAGACTCTCCTAAAAAAAAAAAACCTACACGAAATTTCAGAACAGGCAATGCTGGGAGGAAAGTGTCTGTTTGGATACCAAGCAGAGGAGAAGAATTGCAAAGAAACTACACACACACACACAAAAAGGCATTGTTTAAAGTTTTATCTAGTAAATTTAATAACATTTCAGAAAGGATAAGGTTTTACCTATATTACTATCCAGTAACCAATGAAAGAGTTCTCTTCAATCATGTTTGAGGTCAACTCCTTGTGAACTACAACACCTAATTAAGGCACCTTGTACATTAGCAAAATATAAACCACAAAAGCATTTTGAGGGGCAACTCAAACAGTCCTGCCTGGGACTAGCACAGAGACATCAGAGTCATCATACCCTGAGCTCCAGAAAGGTGCTACAAGGAGGGACTGCTGGAAGCAGGGACAGATTCTTGTCAGCAAACCACCAGCTTCACGTAACTGAGCCAGAGTGGTGGTAACCCAGAGTTTGGCTGTTTCTTGTCTGTAAACTCATCTCAGTGCTTTTGTTTCTTATAAGGCAGAAATTTGGGTGCAGAACTACTCTGTAAAGTCAGAACAGTCTCCTGCTGTAGACCACGGAACTAAGCCCAGTTAGACGGCATGACTAAGCTATTAAGAATGCATAAAATTCAAACATCCAAAACTGTTTTCAGCATAAAATTTTGGTAACATTGCTGAAAAATTCAGTGATGCCTCAGCTGGAAGCCTGCATTGTCAGCTGTCTGACAACTGCCTTGGAGAACAGAGCACAGACCAGACAATGTCTAGACCCTCCTGTTCTCATCCCTGCCAAATTTATGCTTTTATGACACTGGCTATCTCCTCAAACATGGAAAACCAACAGCAGCAGGAAACAGCCTGAAGAAAGTTGCATTTCTTGATAATTCAAGCAGCATCAGAAGATGACCTGATCTCTCAGTGGCCTGAGCTGAGAGCCCCCTTTGTGGCTTCCTTGGCCGCCGCAGAAAGCTGGTAGGTCTTTGCCAGCCAGAGCTCAGGACTGTGCTGGCAGAGCAGGAGACATTCTGATTCTCTTTCCTCCTGGGAGTGGATACAGTGACAGCTGCTCAAGAGACTGTCATCTGAGTCCAATACAACATGTAGGTCACTAGGTTAGCAAACCTGCCTCAGAAGCACTCACGGGAAGGGTGATTCCGGATCTGTCTGGGGCTCCCACAGCTCAAGTCTACAGATCCTGATAGACAGCTCTGGGCAGATCACTGCAACCCCCTGTTCTCACCTATTTAAAACCACCACAAAAAAAACCATCAGCTTCATTTCTCCACATTTATCTCTTCAGGTTCTACCTTGAGGACCTTTTCTCCCTGCCAGGAAAGCATCAGCTGCAGGAGAGCTCCCGCTGTGGATTAGCCAGCCACGTGTCACACCAGTGCTTCAGCCAGGTCTCACAGGCATCCTGCTCCAACCACTGAGCTGGGGTATTCTCTCAATAATGCTTTAAAGCCTCCCTCAGCACAAAGAAGCTCAGAGGAAGTTGGTCAACACTCCTGTGGCCAAGGAGGGGAAGGGGGACTGACTGCCCGAGACACGGCTCGGACAGGAGGAGCAGGTGGGTTAGAAACTGGGAGCAAGATGAATGTGTACATGTTCTGCAAGACAGATTAAAAATGATTTAAACAAGAGTGCGTACCATTTTAGTTTTTAAAAGAAAGCAGAAAGGTCAAAAACAATTCTAAATGCTTTCAAAAACCTGTAGTAACACTGGGAACATGAACTCACTGTCACCACGGGCTTCTCCTAAATAACTTCCTGGGGAATTTCAGGAGAATATAATTAAATTGTTTTGATAATTACATTTAGACACTACTTCACTAATGTTACAAAGGGGTGAGGCCCTGAACAGAGAGCAACTCATCTGTTGTTCAATTTTTTATTTTTAATCTTTTACTCCAGGACTGATACCCTGACCAGAGTTTGAGTGCAAACACACACATACCATTCTTCATTCACCATTAGGTGAATGTTTCTAAAAGCAGGGAACAATTCTAAGCCTTCTCCATGCCACCTGACAGCTTTGCCTTCAGAAAAAAAGAAAAAAGAGCATCAGCAGGTTGCTGGGTTTTCTTTTTTCAGTATCACTTTCTAGTCCCTCTGTCTACAAGAAGGTATAAGACACATGAGAATGGTGCAGCCTCCTGGCACCCAGTTCACTGACTGCCCTCTAACCTATGGTTCAAGCTGTAATAGTATCAGTTTGTGCACATGCCCTGGAGCTGGCAATCCAAAAAGCCATGCCAGCACTTCAGACCAAAACGTCCTCGACTCTCGTCCTTCTTCTCATGTCCAGCAAAACACCAAGACATTCAGACACTTCAGAGTGAAGGGGAAGCATTTCCTACAGCAAAGAAAAGCCTGAGAAAGGGAGTTCCCAGGGCAAAGTTGTGCTCCTAAAGCACAAGTCTGGCCACAGCAGTGGTAGATGAAGGGCAGGTGATTACGAGTGCTGCGGAAGAGAGACCGTGACGTGCTGGTCAGTCACACAACCTTATGAGTCATGAGTGAAAATCTGACTTTTATCAGACCTCAGTGACATAATGAGGAATAGAAAAGGAAATAAAGATCATGCTGGCACAGGCACTGCCCTGCAGCGCCAACTTCACAGTCCCTGCACATAAACCAGGAAAACAAAATATATTGTCAGGACACGGGGAAATGCAAACCACAAAGAGACACGACACGATTCTGATGAGGTGCTTGGAAGACAAGGAATTCCAGCACAGCACCTCTGCCTGCACTGCTTTAAAGCAAGGAATAAAATTCAAGGGAAGAAAACACAAAAAAAAGCAGTTCAAAATGCTGACACAACGTATTGACAATGGAGCAGAACAGGACAAGTGTCATGACATTTAGCTTGCCCTCAATTTCCTACTAGGGGACAGCACTTTATTTTGCTGCCTCTGCATCAAGAGGGAAACCAAACAGTGCATTATGATGAGCCTTCCTCCACTTTGTGAGGGTACCACCACACAGGGAAGTGACCAATAGGAGATGTTTCCAAACACAGCACAATCAGCTAGAGGAGATACTAACATGAAAAGAAAATTGAAGGAAGAAGCTTAAAGAGTTACAGACCAGCAAGCGTTCCACAAATTGCTGTCTTTACCATGAACTTGCTGCTTATGCTACTAAGTATCTTCCTCTTGTTCCTTGATTTTAACAGACAAGCAAAAAGCCTGAGAAAAATGGACTTTGATTCCACCTGATAGGCAGAATATGAGAGATGTTTTACTTTACAGGAGGGAACCAAAATTATAAGTGGTCTATTTCAGCCCGTCCATTAGGCTCACAGCAAATGAAACATGCTGAGAGCCAAAACCTTCTCTGTGAAAATACTGGTAAGGCAACAACAGAGAGCACTGCAGGGTTGTGCAGGGAACCATCACATCCCTCTAAGGGGAGAAGAAGAAAAAAAAAAAAGGGCATCAGGAAAAGCACAAAACAAAGTAACAGTGAGAATAAGGGAGCCACTGAGTAATCACTGAATTATGAGGCTACAGAGTAGGATAAAAGAGTGGCTACCATGAAGAGCTGCAGTCAAACTCCACGTGTGGGAGGCTGAAAGGTAAATAGAAGGGAAAGTTAAAGACCTCAAGGAAACCAATAGCCCCACCTACCCAAAAGCACACACCAATATCACAGCTGAAGATAAGCGAGGTGTGTGGACCAGGTGAATTAGGTCTATCAGCAATCCAGGAGTGGGTAAATAACCAAGACTAAGCTAATAAACAATCAGCAAGAGTAGTGCAGAAAGAAAGACACAGCACCAAAATACCCTGGAGGAGCTTCCCACACAAGTGATGGACAGGGGGGTGCAGAAAACTTTGTGTGAGCAGGAACCTCAACAGAGTGTTTGGATGAGAAGGGGAGATGAGGAGCGATGGTGTAACTACACCTTGTGCTTCACCCAACAGAAAGAGAACACACCAGGAGAAATGCAACAATGCAAGCACAACAATAAATGGGAACAACCAGCAGAGATGGGGGCGCAAAGCAATAAGAGAGATGTGCTCAAGGAAGGGACAGAGGAACGGGTGCCAGGAGGAGAAAGGACCTCTTTTGCTGAGTGGACCTCGGCAGAGGACAAAGGCACAGGCAAAAGCGCTTACAGAAGAATGGGCCTGATTTAGATCAAAGAACAGATCAATCCTTTGCATTTGGGTAAATGCAAAACAAAAACCACATTGAACAGCAGCGGAGACTCTTAAAATAACACAGGCAAGTTTTGAGAATGCAGAGTCCTCTAGAAATCCACAGTCAGACACAGGAGTGCCAGGGGACACAAGAGGCAAAGGAATAGGTGATGAGAACATCCACTGTTTAAAAATTTGTGCAGTTTAACAGGGAAATAGCAAGAATTGTAATAGTGAGAAATAAACAGGTCACAGCACACAAATGTATGAAGGTCTCCACGTGACAATAACCTCATAGCACTGATGGATGTACAAAAAGTTAGGAGTAAAGCAGAACTGAACTGAGGACCAGCATGAGAAAACAAATACATGCATTTACTGCAAGACAGAGGACACAAAAGCTAAAAACCTGAGGCAAAGCTAATGCTAAGTGAAAAAAAAACCTTCTTATACTGAAGGAAATAAACACTGACACAGAGATAAAAGGAAAAAAAAACCCATCGAACACAACAGCACTCAAAAAACTGAGCAGTGTCTACAAGGCTGAATAAATTTAGGAGAGAAAAGGCAGCTCTTCTGTCTGTGCTTTTACACGGACCAAAGTTCCACTGTGTGAGAAAAACTGATAAATGCAGGGTGAACACCGAAATGAACTCTGGGCTTGGGGAAGAGACTCTGCAATAACGAAACAGAAAATGAAAAATATGACTACAGTCATTCTCAGGACCTACACTGAGACTCTGCCCAGAAGGGACACTGTAGTTATTGCTACATAACAGAGGAGAAGAAACAGTAGTTTCTAAAAATGAAGGTAAATGAAGATATTCAAGAAACAGTGATCAGAAGGACAGAATCCAAGGGCTTAAAAGAGAAACTCATTCTCGTTATGGGCATAACACAAGCAGTGAAAAGACCTGCTTTATAAGCACTGAACTGTGAGAGCAGAGCCCTGGTGTCACCAGCGGTGGCAAAGGTGCCTCTGCCAAATCTACCGCCCACGAACGCAAGACAAAAGGTCCAGGTAAAAGAGTGCATTTGGTGGCTCACTCCACACCTCCCTATCTCCTCCGTAAAGATAGAAAACCTGCTCTGCAGAAACATCCTCGCACCGAGAGCGATGAAGCCTTTTCACATCCATGTAACGACATCCCAGGGCTCCGCAAAACCCCGCCACGAGCCCCCCGAGCATCAGGTCCAGCCTGTGGCTCCTCGGCCCGACGGTGGTGCCAAGTCCCTGTTCTGCAAGTCATACGAGCCCCCCGGGAGCTCTCCCGGCACCCGCCGTTAGGAAGTTCCAGCCCCTTCCCGGCCCCGGGGTCCGCAGCCCACCAAGCCCCCCGCTCCATTCAGCCCTTCCCGCTTTCTTTAGTGAGGCTCCGAACTCCAGCTCTGCCCAGCCCCAGGGCCTCCGGGAGAGCCCAGGGACGGGAGCTCACCGCCTCTCCCCGCTGGAACCGGTGACCCCAGCGAGGGAACCCGCACCCACCAGCAGCACCGCCGGGACCCCCGGGCCGCCGCCCCGGGCCGGGGGCTGCGCTGGCCCGGCCCCCACCCCACTCTGGACCAGCCCCAGCGACCCCTCGGAGGAGCGTAGTACGGGGTGGAGCGAACACGGTGCCCTCCCTCACCCCCCCGTCGCCAACCCACGGCGGCACCGGGGCCGCCAGCGGGGCCACCCGCGCCCAGCCCGGCGCTGCCGCTTCCCCTCAGCGCGGTGCGCGCCGCGCCCCACCGCGCACAGCGCCCGCTCCGCCTCACCTGCCCGCGGTCCCTCCGGCAGCGCCGCGGGGCCGCCGCGCCTTCCCCGCCCGAGCCCCCGGTGCGGCCCCGGCCCGGCCCGGCGGCGCCGCCGCTCCTTTGTGCCGAAAGATGGAGGCGACTCACGGCGCGGCCCCGCCCCGCCCGCGGGCCCCGCCCCCCTCCCGCACGGCGGCCACGCCCCCCGCCGTCTCCTGGGCGACCAGCCCCGCCCCGCCTTCCCCTTCCCAGGCCCCGCCCCCCGCCGCGAGCGCCTCGCCCAATCGCGGCGCGGGGCCGCCCTGACGCGCGCCCGCGGCAGCCAATCC
>JAWWES010000021.1:13667747-13701549 GCA_035583135.1 Lophotriccus pileatus
GGGGCCGGGCGAGGGAGCGCGGCCGCGGTTGGCGCGGCGGGCCGGAAGGGGCGGGGCGCGCGCGGCCGAGGGGAGCGGGGGTCAATGGCGGCGCCGGGGGCCCGGCCGTGCCGCTCGCTCTGAGGGGCCGCGGTACGTGCGGGGGGTGGCGAGGCGGGCACGGCCGGCGGGGACGGGGCGGGGAGGGGAGGGCGGCGCCGGACGGAGCGGCTGCATGCGGGGAGTTGGGCACAGCGGGTGCAGGGGCGGGGAGGGCCGGGCCCGGGCCCTGCGAGCGCGGCGGGCCGGGGTGAGGGGCTGGGGGGAGGTGGCGAGAGGAGGGCTCAGAGCGGCCCCGGGAGGGTTCTCCGCGCCCAGTTCCCCGCGCCGAGCTCCGCGGGCAGCGCAGGGAGCGGAGCCCGGGCCCGGGGGCGGGTTGGGGCTGGTGGGGAGCGACTCTTCCCGGGCTCGTGGTTCGATGTGCTGCGGGGGCGCGGAGGTGATTAAAGGGGTAGGTAAAGTAATCTTTGCTATTTAATATGTTAGAAGGTGCACGTTGGTACCCAAGACAGGGGCGCTGCTCCAGGTCTGTCCCAGCCGGGGTGATGGCAAGGGATGCGAAGTTTGGGGGAGGGTTTTTGTGATCCTGAGGATGTTGCCATGTGGTGTTATCAACAGCTGTCCTTTGCAATGACCACACAGCCCTAGAATACAGTCACCAGGCAAAAGCACAGATAAACAGGGGAAAGTTGCCAAACACGTGGGTTTTGTCAGGTCTGGGGGATTTTGTATGTGTTTGTTTCAGACCAGAGAGGGAAAAGGAAACAGCAAGATTAGCAAACTTTATAACTGCAAGAGAACTTCAATGTGATGCTGCTTGATGTTTATTTCCCCACACCCACACATTTTTGTGCCCCAGGATGTGGTTGTAAGTGAAGTTGTTATTTGCTGAATCAGACACCAGTTTTCAGGATTGTAGTGTCAGGTCATAATTAAACCTTAATCCACTTCGTGCATCTTAAAGTGTGTTCTCTAAGTGAACTGGCTGATCCAGAAGGCAAGTGGCTTGCTGCTGAAGGCTTTAGTCCCCAGAGGATGCTGTGCCCTTGAAGAATCCCCCTCCTTCAGTTTGTTTCTATGACTTTCTATCACCATTGATTGGAACCTTTTGTTTCCTCTCTAAATGGACAGCTTGAGATGAACAAGGAATCAGGGCAGCAGGTGTGTTTTTTGGGATGCTCAGTCATGTTTCACTCACTGAAAAGTATAATCAGCCCCCTGATATCTTTCCCACTGTGTTTTTAGGATAGACTATTCCACGATGGATGGGGGAGATGGTACTGCTGACCTTGTGATTAACAAGAGGTTTGTGTCCGAGTCGGAGCTCGAGGAGCGACGGAAGAGAAGGCAAGAAGAATGGGAAAAGGTCCGGAAACCCGAGGATCCAAAAGGTATTTTAATGATTTTAATTAATTTTAATTAATTTTAATAATTACAGGGAAAACATCTGAGAAATACAAGGCAATGGCTGGCATTCTGTAATTTCAAAGGGTTCTTATATGTGAGGGAAGTGAGAACTGTTGGCAGTTGAGCGTTTCTGACACGTGGTTTGTTCCTTGCAGAATGCCCAGAGGAGGCCTATGACCCACGGTCCTTGTACGAGAGGCTCCAGGAGCAGAGGGAAAAGAAGCAGCAGGAGTTTGAGGAGCAATTTAAATTCAGTAAGCACCAGCAGCAAACTGAATGTGTTGTGTGCAGTTCAGTGGCATATCCCTGTGTCCTGTCTGCCTCTCTGGGAGGGAAGCAGAGGCTTCAGGAGAGTTATTGAAATCTGGGAGCATCTGAGACTTCAGATTATTATTATTTGGAAGAAGGAAACTTCCAGGTGTTGATTCTTCAAAAAGTAGATGTTTAACTGTTCTGATGAAATGGGAACCTAATTCCTGCTGATGTTTGACTTTCTGATTTTATAGAAAAATCCTTTGCATTGTATCATCTGTGTCTGTGCCGCTGAGTGCAAAGATGATAATGAGAACTAGAAAATTATTAGTCAACCCTTTTTGGGAAAAAAGGGAGCTATTGGCTCTAAATAAAGAGAAGTGAGGATGATACTGTGGGACTCCATTTGAAGGTGGGTTCTAGTTGATTTTGATTCTTTAGCTGGAAGCCCTACCCTCAAGCTGTGTGTTCTTTAAGCTCCACTTTGCCTCACTGGATTCTGTCTAGAATTTCTCATGTGTTTGTGATGGAACAAAACCGTGGCACAGTCTTTGAGTTCTGCTAGAAGATGCTGTTGAGTACATCACTGATTACCATGGTTGCCATTCCTGGTTTGCAGCTGATGCTTGTGACAAGATTTGTCTCCTAATGTGCTTGAATTTGCCTTAAAATATTCGTAAGTATTTTTTTCTGTCCGTGGGAATTTTTGAGGAGTAGAAAACAAGTTTAGTGCACTGTTATTCTTATCAGTCAGATTTGATTGTGGGACTTGGGAGGAAAAACCTTCGTGCCGAAGAACTGTGTTTGCATTGGCACACAAACTTGCTCTAAAACTTTTATGTAGATAAAGACTGGTTTACAGACAAGCAGTTCTTTCTGCTTGGCTACTCAGCACTGCAAGAATGTCTTCCTTTTCAAAGCAAGGTAATTTTGGTAGACTGGTAGAGCATTTTAAGTGAGAAAATGATCCTGGTGTTCTCTTAAAATGGAACTTTAAAATTTTTCTTTCTGCACGATTATGGTAACCAAAATGAGGGCAAGTGAAAGTTATTTTTGTCACTTATTTCTGGTGGTGAAAAGTGGCAAGTACAGATAGTGTCATTATCTCTATAATTAATGCATTAGAGGCTCAACTGGACCTACAGGATTCTTTCCAGCTGGAGACTTTCCAGTTTACTTCAGTAAACTTTTGATCCCAGTCACCTTTGGTGATGTGACTAAGCAGTTCTTGCCCAGGGAGCCACCCAAAAACTGGCTGCTGTCAGCCTGCATGGGAAGGGCTTCTAACTCTAAAGTAATAGTTTCCCTTGCCCAGTTGTATTAGATCTGCAACATCTTCCCTTTGCTTCAGTAAACCAAGTCCTGGAACGGGTAGCAGCCCTCCTCTTAGTTTGCAGATGAGACAGGCAGAAAATTAAATTAATTCCTGTCATTTGCTTCAAAAAGTGTCCTGAGTTTCACTGTTTTTGCTCTCTGAAGGGGCTCTCAGCAGTAGCAGCGAGTGCTACAAGTTACTGCTTAAAGATTTATGAATGAGCTCTGCGTGAGTTGGAATGGGGTAGGGATCAGCCTTTATAAAGTAATCTCAAATAATAATTGATTTCTAGAGCTTTTCTGTCAAAGGCAGAAGCTTGCCAATTATCAGTGTAAGTGGGTTTCTCAGTTTGCCATTAAAACAAATAGGGCTTGACTGTGTGGGTGAAGATTGAAAAAAAAAATGTGGTGACCTCACGTAAAAGCTTAAAAATCTTCCCACAGAATTAAACTTTAATGAAGACTAAAGGTGATGTTTGGGCTAAGATTTTCTGAGGATGACTACAGACAGCAAGACTTGTTTTTTTTTCTAAAAAATATTTTTTATTATCTTTTTAACTAAATAGTTTGATCAAGAGATGTTGAACATTTGCAGAGCAGGAAATAAAAGACCTTCCTGCTGCAGTAGACTGTACTTTCCTTAAAGTAGGGTTAGCCTGTTTAGAAAGAATTTCTTTATATTTGGAGTTTAGGAGTTGTCTTGCTTCTACTTTTTAAAAATTGTTTCTTTAAACAGATGTTAATATCAATTAGTTAACTAATTGTTTGCTTTAAGAAAATGTACTTCCTATTTTGAAGCAAGATGTATGGGGAGAAAGTGAGGTGGTTTCTTCCAGTTATTGGTTGGTTTAAGGACAGATTCTGAGGAGACAGGTTTAAACTTAGTGTCTGAAACCAAATCATTGCTTCTTGTGGTGACTCCTTGTTCCAGAGGGTGTTTCAGAACTGCAGAAAAGCTGCCTGTTTGAAAACTTGGTCAATTTTCCTTAATTATATGAGCAAATCCAACAGCATTTCACGGCTCCCTGTGGATTGTTTGACTTGTCTCTGTGGCAATAGTGTTGTGTTCAAACTGTTTGTGTGCTCGAGTGTGCGAGAGTTTTTTCCTTCTTAGCATCCAGGATGATTAACTGGGAAGTGTTTTTTACTCCTTAGTTGCAGAATCCAGCAGAGAGCTCATGGAGTTTGCTTTGTACCCTTTTCTTTGCTTTGTACCCTTTTCTTTGTACCCTTTTCCTTTCAGCTACTGGAGTGCCCAATTCACTCATTCACCCAGGACTCTGCTCCCTGTGTTACAAATTTTCCTACCTTGGCAGCACTGGGAATGTTGTATGTGAGACATGGACACTTCCCTGCATTTTTGGGGCTGTTTGCACTCATTGGAAAGTGTTCTAAGTAACACACAGTAATTGTCTGTTCTTTTCTTTATTCAGAAAATATGGTAAGAGGCTTAGACGAAGATGAGACACATTTCCTCGACGAGGTTTCTCGGCAGCAAGAGCTACTGGAAAAGCAGCGAAGGGAAGAAGAGCTGAAAGAACTTAACGAGTACAGAATATCCTTTGCATTAAAATGGCTGGTGGTTACCTACAGGAGGGTAAGAGTGGGCTGTAGTTTTGTTCTGTCGTTGACATTCTTTTTATAAAACTGCTTTACAGACAGTGTGCAATGCTGGACTTTCAGGGTTTAATGTTTTCATTGTAACTTTGATAAACCATTGTAATGTTTGATATTCCTCCCTCCAACTCTCACATATCTCTGGTATTACTTTTCTTTCCTTCTCCCCCTGCATTGTTTTGGGGTTTGGTTGTGGGTTGTTGGTTTTTTTTTCTGTTATTGAGTGCATGAAATACCATCACTAAAAAGAGAAAGAGAACACAAAGGAAAAACGTACTATTACTTCTGATCTTCTTTTTTTGTCTTCTTACTGAAACAGAAATGCTCTCTTTTAATTTTTTTACCTGCATATTGCCTGGTTTTAACATACCTGTTTGAAATAATGTTTGAATTGCTCTCTCTTGTTTCTCTCCTTGAAGTTAGATACTTTTTTCCCTTGCTGATAAATACATCTGTGCCAATGCACTGACTTTCTTCTGGGAAGTCAGTGCCCATGGAGACTTGGCTCCTTTGGGTAATACACACTTGTAGGCAGTACTGAGAGCAGGACAGCTTGGCTTTGCTGTTAAATGCCAAATTTTCTTGAAGATGTGCTAGAAAATAATATAGGATGTTTTTTTCTCTCTAATTAGTGCCAGTCAAGGGAGGTTGGAATGACTTGATGATTTCTGTGCTAAGTGAATTTTTCCTGTTTTGAGGTTTACTGAATCTGTGCAGAACCTGATGGTTTCTTTGTCTCCATTACTGTTAAGTCATCACTAAACAAAGCAGAAGTTCTCAAGGATGCTTTAGTGTAAATGAAAGAGTTTGTGGACACAAGGAGGTGACCAAAACCAGTCAGCACATAACACTGGTTAGTACTGATGCTACAAAGATCAGCCTTACCTTGTGTTAGTCAAAGATTTAAATTGGCTCAGGAATGCATCTATGGAAAAGCAACACTGATGCAATTTTTGTTGCTTCAGAAACAGGCTGCAGCTAGCTGATGGATTTGGAGTATTTCTTGGTTTGTTGGACCTAAAAATGGGATGTTCATGGGCTATATTTAGTTGGGGTGATGTTGCTCGCGGGTCTGGCTGATCCGGGGCTGTGCAGTGTAAGACTGTGCTGGGGCAGCAGCTGACAGCTCTCCTTATGTCACATGTGTCTGGGGTGAACCACACCAGCCCAGAGGGGATCTGGAGTTGTCTTGAATAAGCCACATAACACACTGATCCTGAATTTCCTGAGCAGGGCCCGATCTTAACTCAGTCTTTGTGCTCTTAGTAATATTAGTGCCTCTAGATCTGAAGTCTTGCTGTAAATTAGTCTGTAGAACTTACTGCTGATGGGCTGGAAGGAGGGAAAATGTAATATAGTCACCTCATCTCGTGGGAAACTGGGAAGCATTGCCCATGCCATTTCCTTTTAGCAACTTTTTAATTTAGCCATATTTCAAGCAATCTCAGAGCAGCTTGCAGAACGATTTGTCTGCGTTGGAAGATTTTGGTGATGTTCTTCTAAAAATGCAAAAGGTGGGGGTTTTTTTTGCATCTGCAGGTTGTTACTGATGGTTTATCACTACAGTGACAAAAAAAAAAGTGGGCACCAGGCAGATGTGCTGCATCTAGAGGTACTCTTAAAGTGCTCTTCCAAACTAATAGGAGGATTGTCAACCCAATGGGTTTGATTATTTGCTCTTTTTCCTGGTATAGCATCCAGCTTAAGCTACCCAGAGGCATTAATTTCATGGTAAAAACCTACATAAATATTCAAGTACAGGGTTGGGGGTTTTTTCCTTCTTTTTGCTTCATTTTTTTAGGTTGAGCAATCATGAAATCATATATCTTCAGGATAACCGTACTTTGGAATATTTTAATGCAGTCATAAGCATAAGAAATTCATATGCTTGGATGAATAGGAATTTTACTTCTTCCTGCATGAATAGCTAGGTGTGTTTGCTCCTTACCCTATCCAGACCCCACTGGTCTGACAGGGATTAAAGATTTGCAGATATTTTTTTTAAAGCCTTTGAGAACAACATCCTCTGGTCTTCACACCTATGTATGTGTAGGAACAGTCCCCCTTCCAAGAAGCAGCTTTTACTGTGGGACAGCTTGTTTAATGCAGTTGATATTTAGATTGAGAGGTTTATTTCTGATGTTGTCTTCCTGAGAGGGAACACTTCTTGGCTGGGTGTAGTGTTACATTTGCTAATGGCAGCAGTATGTACAAAATATCTACTAAAAATGTGCCGTGCCCTTCTAGTTGAGGAGTTTCGTGGAAATGCCATCCTGGATGGAAGTAGTGAAAAGCCTTGATGTCTTTTAAAAGAGAAGAAGCCTTTGGGTTCCTCAGCTGGGCTTTTGTAGTGCAGTCTTAGAACACAACAAGGTGATGGACCCAAGTGTGGGAGTTGGACGCTGCAGTGGGTGGAAGGAGTCATGTGTTGCAACATCAAACTGTGTTCAACACAACGAGCTTTCAGATGGCTTTGGACAGCCACAGGATGGCACTCCTGTGCCATCCTAAAAATGAATAAAATTGAGCAGTGGTTTTGGCTGAGGAGACTTGGTTGGGGCAAGAAGCAGTCTTAGGAAAATCTAATAAGGAATGGCATCTGAACGCTCCTGACTGTAAAGTGATTGGAGACGGAGCGTGTCACTTCAAACCAAAGTGTAAGAGTTTGATTTGCAGATGTTTAGTGGGGGGGGAAAAAAAGCTGTGGCTTCAAAATATGTGGTCCATCAACATGAAATTCACTATCCAATAATTGTCTGCAGTGACTGGGGTACCTGTGAAACTCCAGCTGTGCAACTGTGGCCAAAGAAACTGTTAGAAAGCCAGATGTGAGTTTATAAACATGCTTTGAAATCAGGCTAATTTGCCTTTACTCTGTGCAGTTTGTAAGTTTTGCAGGAGCTGGTGTGGCTCCCATGGTACCTCATCTACAAACATGGTCTTTGGCAGACCTCTCTTCACCAGATGCAGGTGGGCATTAAATGTTATCAGGGCAGGACTAGGTCGTGCTCAGGGTGTGTGCAGTGATAACAGCTCCTCCTTATCCCGTCTGAGAACCTGCTTAAGCTTCTCCACCTCATTATAGGTTTCATCTGCATCCCACCTTGCTAACACTGTTCTAAGCTACTTAGTTTTGCTGTGCAGTCACATTTTTTTTTGGGTGAGTCTTGGAGCACATTCGCCCTTAATCAATCTGTCTGCTTCCTCTTGGGGCTGGTGCTCAGACCAGCAGTAACAGCCTTGTCCTTACAGAGAGAGGAGCTGAAAAGGCAGAGTGATAAATGCCAACGCTGAAAATGGAACTGGTTTGCTTTGGTAGGCTGAAATCTGCTGGGCTCAGCAAAAGGAAGGTTTGGGAGTGGAAGTGAGCACAAATATTGCTGCTTAGATTTTTTGATAAGGATTAGAGTTTGGAGCAGCAAATATGAATCACAAGTGTGTTGACCCCCGTAGAAGGGGAAGCACTGCATTGCTTCTTTGGTTTGTTTGTTTGTTTTGGTCCAATCCTGACCTTTTTGCTTTTTTAAGGTCCTGAGGTAAAGGCAGGGCAGGGCGTTGGGTATGTTCGTGGGTGCTGGGTGTCATGTGTTGCACCTTTCTGGCTTCAGAGCAGCAGCTCCTGGGCTGCTGCCTGGATGTCTTCACAGCTGGTATTGATACCTGAGGGAGCTCTGACCCCAGAGGGCGAAGTCTGTTTTGGCTGAGGGTACCAGCTAAATGTCATTACAAATAAGTTTATTTTGATCGGATACGTGAATGAACTTCGGCCGCTGCTGTCAGCAGAGCCGGCTAAATATACCCGAGAGGAAGTGTCTGTTCTCCCCGTTCCTTCCAGTTGATCCTTAACCCTTAATTCACAGCACTCTCACCAAAGTGGGAGTCAGTATGGACCCAAAGAAGGAAACTGAGAAGAAATTGCCCGTGAAGTCAGTGGAAAACAAGAACAAATTCTCTCAGGCAAAGCTGTTGGCAGGAGCTGTGAAACACAGAAGGTTAGTTTCACACCTCTATAAATTCATGAGGAACGGAACCCAGTTAGCAGTGTAGAGGGAGGCAGGCCAAAACTGCCTCCAGAGAGTGAGGTGTAAACCTTAGCCCTAAAGAAAAAAGGGGGAAGGTATAAGAAAAGACCAGCCTTGTTTCTATAGGCTCTCACAAACTGTGGGGAAAAACATGAAGCAATTCAAATAGATAAGTGTGTGTAAAGCAAGTGGGTAGACTCTTCATTCTAGAGTGCTTGGGGATCTAGAGGGAATCTGTTTTACATCTCTATTTGTAGATGTCATTGTCACCTGACTCGTGTGAATTCATTCAGATTTGCATAATTGATCGGCCAATTTCACCTGTGCTTAAAATGGATTGTTGTAATTGCTTCTGGGGGGCAGCATGTGGGAGATGAGGCTACAAGAGCAGAGCTTTGTGTTCCAGTTGGTCCTGAGGACATCAGGCAAAACTTCCCTTGCTCCTCAGTGATTAGCACTGATACATCCCCACCCTTTCCATCCCAGGGAGATGGCAGCTGGGTTTGTGATGTGTTTGCTGTCTTGCTCTTGGCCCACAAACGCAGCTGCTGGTGTGCCACAGGTCGTGGAGAAACTAGGCGTGTGGGACCAGACTGATTTCCCAGAGATGAATCATCTAATACTTAAGATGATTACTGGCATCTCCAAGTTCAGTCAGTGTGTTCGAATCGTCTCAGAGAATGCAAAGATTATTTTAGAAGCTTATCTTGTACAGGGTGATGTTCAGCTCCCAGTACAGCAGTAATGGCATGTCTGAAAACTGAAGTAAGCACTTCCACCACTTAATGTGTGTGGGGTTGGGTGGTAGTTTGGGTTTTCAGGAGGCAGAGAAGAAAAACCCTGAACTGACAACAAGCAGCCAACAATGTTCTTTTTGTCTTGTAACTATTAGTACTTAACCCAGTAGGATGTAAAAGAGGAGCTGGCGTGTGCTTAATGGCACTTCTAACGTCTGCAGATGGCATCTCTTTGAAGAGAGCATCTTAACTGACATGTCAGTGCCATTGCAGACTTGCTTTGCAGTCTTCTATTTTTGCCATCTTATCTTCTATTGCGAAGTGGCCCAAAGCAAGTGTGGTGCGAGCTCAACATCTGCTCCCCGAGCTTTGCAATTTCCTGTAAAAGATGTATTGCTATTAAAAGCTCCCTTGCACGGGGTAACCTTTCGTCTGTACTGCGTGTTCTGACAGGGACAGAAAAGAGTTAATGCATAATAATGCTCATACTTCATCAGTTCATCACAGCTGAAGCTGGGAAGCATTTGTTTATGTGGATGGTTTAGGATTGGGAACATGCAGGGTTGGGGGGGGATGGAATCTGAGCAGTGACGGGGCACAGCTATAGAAGCTCTGAAGAGTCAGAAGTTCAGGTCGTGCTCCTTTCCCCCAAACACCACTTTGGACCTCGAAAGGACTCTTTCCTGGATGCTGCATCTGTGTGTGAATTGCTGCAAAACCCACTGGGCTTCTTACTGGGTGCAAGATTTTGAGATGTTTTAGGACAGGCTCTGTAGGAGGGGGAAGGGGAAAGCCACGGATGTTGCACCAGCAAGTGTGGTGACCATCCCAGGTGTGTGAGGCTGCGGTCATGTGGGGTATCTGAAGCTCGGGCAGTCATTCCCAATCTCCTGTGGGGTTCATCCCACTGGATAGGCAGCTCTGGGTTGCTGTGCAGGAGGTTTGATTTGGAATCCCAGAAGCGTGTTCCCATTTCCCAGGTTAGCAGATAACAGCAGTGTAGGCATTGATGTTTCCCTGGATCCTGCACCTTCCCCAGGGAGCCCCAGTTAAGGGCAGTCAGAAGTGGTGATGGTCATCAGGGGATCCTGCTGGCATTCACTGGAGCATTTTTGGCAAAGATGTATCAATTACTTCAGAGTAATTAAGTGGTTGCTTATGAGGAACAAGACACTTTCTTATTTTTTTTCCCACAGTTCAGATGGTGGTAACAGTGTGAAGAGGTTGAAATTAGACACTGATCATGATGAAAAGAATCAAGGTATGTCCATGTGGGAAGCTGTGCGTCTGTCACTGAACAGCAACTGGCTTGGGGTAAAACCTGGGTTTGCTTTTGTGTTCCTTCATGGGGCAAGACTCTCCTAGAGCAGTAGAAGTGGTAACTGTAGGTGCCAAGAGCCTTCAAAGGAAATAGGGCTGCAGGTTCCCTGCCTGGACCAGTCCTGGCAGATGTTTGTCTAAGCTGCTCTTAAGTCTCCACACATAAAGACTGTGCACCCTCCTTAGGGAGTTTATTCTAATGCTTAACTGATTTTAATCTGAAAGATCAGATCCTGATACCTAATGGGAGTCTCCTTGGGTACATTTCAAGCCTATTGCTTATCCTGCTGGCAGGAGATGTGGAGAGCTGATCATCCCCTTCCTCTTCACAGCAGCACTGGATGTATTTGTGTACGTCCACTTTAGCTTTTCATGCTATGAAGTGATTCTGTCCATCCTGAAGTCAATTTGTTTCAGAAAACTGTGAGGAACTAGAAGGGAAATTAAGTTGTGTTTCAGCCTTAGCTGTCAGGGCTGCAGTTGACTTGCTGTCAAGATACTCTGACACAAATCAGGCGAGCTGCAGTTGTGTAATGACAACCCAAGGCGCTTCCTGAATCTCCTTCTGTTCAGTAAACTTTCAGAGCAGTGGAAATAATTAATTAGCCACGGAAGATGGGAGATGTTGACTAGCAGAACGATGGAATAAAACTTTTCCTCAACTATGCTGTTAATATTGAAAAAAACCAACAACTCAGTTGCACAAAGCAGAGCTATTTATTCTTATTTAGTGGGTTTGGTACTTGACAAGCATCAAACTGACAGCTTTAGAATAAAAAATCTGTAATGCCAGCATAGAGCTGGGCTTAAACTAGTGATGAGGAAGAAAAAAAAAAAATCCCCTGAGGTAGCAAGTCCTTCCTGTCAGAATGGCTTTATTGCAGCACGAAGCTGCCTTATGCTTTAATTAAATCCCGCAATCATCCGCCGCCCGTAAAAAGCAGGTGAGCGACGCGCTTGGCGGCTCCGGGGCTGATGGAGAGGCGCTCCCTCTGCTTGACTGGGATCCCTCTCTTCCAGAAAAGCCCTCCTGTGTTCCCCTGGGGAGCAGCTCCGTGGGAGGCTCGGCGGTGCACTGTCCCTCGGCAGCCGTGTGCATCGGGATCCTGCCGGGCCTGGGCGCCTACTCGGGGAGCAGCGATTCGGAGTCCAGCTCGGACAGTGAGGGCACCATTAATTCCACTGGAAAGATCGTCTCTTCTGTCTTTCGTGGCAACAGTTTCTTCGATGGTCCATAACAAAATCCCTCCGTGTGTATAATGTAGTGCAAGAGTACCTTCCAAAGCCCTGATGGGTGCTTGTGGCATCCCTCTGCCCCAAATATAATCTTTCTAGCTAACCTCTAAACCTTAATACACTCAGATACTCCTAAAATAACTCATTATATCTTTTCCCCCCCCACACTCCCAACTTTCCATTTCTGGGGTGCATACTGAGCCTTGAGGAAAAGCTGCCATCCTAAAGCAGAAGGCACACCTCGTGTCACGGAGGTCTGAGGGTAAGGAGGAGAGAGCTTTATCTTTTACAATTCTTACAGAAAGAATTATGTTGATTTAAGAAGTTTATACAAGACTAACAAGCAAAAAATACTCACTTGAAGCAGTGAAGTCTTGTAGAAACAGCCATGTGTTCTGTTTTAAAATGTCATTTTTATTCTGCATTTGAGAAATGGGGGCAGAACCAAATTTGAGCAGATGGTGAAGTGTAGATTGCCATGACACTGTAAAGAAGTTTTAGTGTTACATGATTAAAGACATTCTGAATGCATTTTTTTTATCTCTGCTTGTGCCATTCATAATTGTTCTCGTTCCATTAAGCAATTTCTGCTCTACCCAACCAGCCCTTTCCTCAAACCTCCACCCAGGAGAGGTACAAGGCAGCCTCCACTTGACAAGGAATTCAGCTTTTCAGCAATAGCGTCCTGAAGAACATGACTCCAGAGCAGGTGGGATCCCCCAGCTCAGCCAAACCTCTTTGTGCAGGAGCTGGAGAACAACATGATCCTTGTGGCTGTATTGAATTTAAGGAATCTCACATGGACATGTTTATGGGAGCCAGGAATCAGCAGGAAGGGGGGCTGAGGGTCCATCCTTTTTGTCCTGTGTGTGCAGATGGGGCTAATGGGAGGTCACAGGGTTGGAACAGCTCAGCTTGACTGCTCAGGGGTGGAAGAGTCTTTGTGACAGTCCCTCACAGTCCTGCTCTATGTACTGCACTGCTGAGAGAGCAGCTGGGCTAAAAGCAGTGAAAACTGAAGCCCTTTAGTGAATTCATGCCTTAGCTTGTGTGTTGAACTTTCCCAAAGAAGAGCAGGGAGAGTTGTGCTCCCAATGAAGCCATCCTTAGCCAAATACCCTTTCTGTTTGCACAGCCCTGTTCCACAGTCACATCCTTACAAACACACTGATTTTTTTTTCCCCCCCTGTTCTGGGCTTCCTGGCACCTCCTGTGTTTGCTCCAGAGTTTATCCTACCTCTTCCCTAGCTACTGCAATTATGGTACTTCCAGGTGGAAAATAGGTAGATCTCTTGCAGCCCCCCTAATGCTTTGCTTTTGCTGACTTTCATTATGCTGAGCTTTGGAGTGAAATGGAAGGGGTGCACAAAACCTGCATGTTTTTTTTGATGGAAGTTGCATTTGCAGGAGCCTTGAGGAGATGGTGTGAGAGCTGTCAGTGTCCTTCCCTGGCACTGAGCTACATCAATAACCTCACCAGAGAGGCAGAGCAGCCTGGCCCAGCTGTGAGCACGCTGGGGCTGTTTCCCTGAGTGATATTTTTCACAGCTGCAGTCAAAATGGCTGATTTGGACAGAAATTCATAGTGGCAGTTGCCAGCCAGTTGCAGCAGGTGAGATGGGGGTGATGGTGGTCCAGAGGGGCTGCAGGTGAGATCACAGGGGGTGATGGTGGTTATAGTGGACCATGCAAGGCCAGGGGGAGATGTAATCCAGGGAAAGCAGATGTGAGCCCTCCACTTTCTTCCTGTTCCTAGAAGAACAGAATGGGGAATGCCTTTGAGTCTGAGTCAGCCCTGCTGTTCTCAGGGCCTGGCCCATGTAAACAAACTGCAGAGCTGTCCCAGCTCCTCGCTCCATGGTCCCATTTACCTCGGTACAGTCAGAAGCCATCTGACCTTAAAATACTCCAGTGCCCTGAGAGACACGCTGAGAAGTGAGGAGTGAATGTGATGCAGGATAAATCAGACCTGAAAAGGGCAGCTGTGGCAGTAACCTTGCCCTGGGGCTGACAAAGCTGGCTCCAACAGGCTCCAGCAACTCTGTCATCCAGTGGTAGATTTATATATTTTGGGGGGGGGGGGGAGTTATTTTTTGTTTTGTTTTGTTGTGTGGTTTGGTTTGGGGGGGGGTTGTGGGTTTTTAATTTCTTTTGGGGGTAGTTTTTTTTGTTGTTGTTATTTTAAGAAAAAACCATGACTGCATGGTGTGTGCTTCAGCCCCTCCCCAGGGACAGCTCAATAAACGGGCTCGTTGTCTGTGCGAATTGTTAAATCTTCAGAGAGGTGTTAAAAAAAAAAAACAAACAACAAACCCCCACAAACACTCTACTAGAAGAAGAGCTTACAAGCTTCTGCAGCTGCATGTGAGGTTCTCTTATGGAAATTTAAAAAAAACCCCACAGCAAAAACCCAATAATGTTTCCAAAGCCACAGACTTCGATCTGGAAGCTGAGCTGGATTTGGCATTATTTTAAACAAGCCACTCTTCAAAGGCTGCTTCTCCCTTTGGAGAAGGGTGGTGTTGGTTGTTTATTTTCCTTTCCAGGGTGTTTCTACGAGGCAGTTTCTGCAAGGAGCAGCCCCACCTCTCCCAGGGGATGGAGTCTCAGCCGGGGCTGCAGGCTTCACACGGGGACACAACCTCCACTAATGGGGAAAAGGGATGTCAAGTCTCCTCGAGTCTGGAGTAGGGCTGGTGATCCCTGCCAGACGTTCAACAGCGTATTCAGCTTCAAAAGACCTTAATCTAGTTAGGAACAGCAGAAAGCAGCAATTAGCACTGAAGATAGCACGTTGCTGATGAGCAGCTCAAAGGAGCTGCTGGAGAGCCAGATTTCATTACCCAGCCCAGGCAGGAGGGAGCTTTTGTTACTCAGACTCGGAAAAATTTCTAGAGATGAAGCAGCAGCGAACCAGGAAACTTCCTTTGCTGGTTCATTGTTGGTTCATCAGCGTTTTTCCAAGCACACATGGGTGTGCACACACCAGTCCCCTGCCCTTAGCTCAGGCAGGCATGGAGGGGATGCTGCCCTCCCTGGGACATCCACATCCAGGGTCAGTAAATCCCCCTCTGGCACACTGCCTTTCACAGCCTGGGCTGATGCCACGGCACAAGGAGTAGAAATATGGAGCAAAGTGAGCGATTGAGGGACCAGAACAGGCCACTTGGGGTGACTCCCAAACACCCAGCACTGCTGACCACATAGGCTGCTCCCAAACCTTCCCATCTAGGACACCCTTGTTTTAAATGTCCAAGTTTCTTTATTAACCTGAGTATAACAAATATAACATGTACACAGTATAAAAATGAACACAGAGCCTGACGGATGTACAGGTACAAACACAAACACATGAACTATACAACGACCAGTTCGTTGAATGATAATAATATATTAAGCATTTCGTTGCTTGGAAAAAGCAAGTTTTGATCATAAAAATTGTATCCTGTTCCACTGAAATTTTACAAAGTACATTCAATACTGAAAAGTGACTCAACGGAGCAGGACCAAGGCATGGCCTGGCTGCTTAGTGTTACCTGGGGCTGAGACTGTACAAAATGAATCCAGGCGCTTCGCTGGGATGAGTGTTAAGAACTTAGCCATTAAATTAAGAAGTACAAAGTGTTTCAGGGAGGGTATTCTTCTCTTTAAGAGCATGTGGAATGCGCTTTCGGTAGGACCAACATGCAGAGGGAGCAGCCTGGCACAGCTCTACGCGGGCTCCGAGTTGATGGGTGGCAGGTTTCGGTGCTTGAAGTACTGCACGACTTGCTGGGGCAGCTCTGCCAGCACAGCTTTGGCCAGGGTCTCCTTGGGGACCTGTGGGCAGAGGGAACCAACACCAGGTTAGAACTGTCCCCAACTCCAGACTGGCTTTTCATTTAATACCCCGTAGAGTCTACTGGCAGCCAGCATTTTATACACCTGGCATTGTTATATTCTATACTACACTTACAGGAGGTAATTCACTGGTAGGGAGGAATAAAACATCCTGGGTAGGTCAGAAAAACCAGGTGTGAGTAACAGGAGGTGGAACAGAAAGACACCAATTAATTGCAAAAAGGGGGGAGATAAGCACAGGCTGATTTTCCTCATCCTTGGGCGATCCTGTGGCAGCAACAGTGTCCCATCCAGGGCTGGCTGACTCCTGGCTGATCCCACAGAGGGGCCACGTGCATGGCTAGTCCTGGCACTGCCCCTTCCTGCAGGCACCAGGAGGGACCAGGGGTGCGGGGCATTAAGCACTAAGCCCTTGGTGTGTGGCACATCACAGACGCTGGATGAGGCCTGAGTGGGAGAGGCCAGCATGGCATTCATGGTGAAAGGGGATGTGAACCCAGTCCCTGTTATGATTCACAGGTTTTTGCTCCCACCTGCCTGACAGTGACAGGGGCTGGAGGAACAGGAGGGATGCTCCAGTGGGGCCCAGCACAGAGGTGCAGAGCACTGCTGTCCCCACCTGCCCCCGCCCGCAGTGCTGATTTACGTGGGCAAAGACAGAGCATCACAGCGGGATGGCAAGACAGGCCATCAGTACCTCTTGCCCCTGCCGGGGTTGCTCCACTTCCAGGCTCGTTTCCAGGCCTGACACCCCATTTCTCCCCGAGATCCCCTCCCCGCCGCCCCCACTCACGTTGCGGAAGTTGCGGAAGGGCACGAACTGGACGATGTCGCGCACGGCCTCCTCGCCCGTGTAGGAGTGCAGCACCCGGCTGTCCCCGTCCAGGAACTCCATGGCAGCAAAGTCGGCGTTGCCCACCCCCACGATGATGATGGACATGGGCAGCTTGGACGCCTGCACCACGGCGTGCCTCGTCTCGTCCATGTCGCTGATCACCCCGTCCGTGATGATGAGGAGGATGAAGTATTGCTGCGGAGAGGAGGGGGCAGAGGGTCAGACCCTGCACACTCCACATGTTGAGGGGTGGCAGGTCCCCTGGGTATTTGGGAGCAAGGCTCATCACTTCTCAGGACAGCAGGCATTACCCCCTTTAGCAGAACCCAAAAATCCAGGTGCTCCTAATCCTCTTGATTTTTGAAAGATCGTAAAAGACAACAAACCCCCCCAAATATTTCTCTGATTTGCTGTATGTAATGATAGGAAAAAAAACCAAACAACCTCCAGCCTGTGCAGAGCTGCTGTGTGAGGGTCAGGAGGAGTTTGGGGCCAGGTCATGAGCCCAGCTGGGAGATGAAATCTCCCCCTGCCCGCACACAGTGGGGTGTGTTTTGGGGTGCTCCCCATCAACGTGTCCCTGCACCAGTGGGAGCACCTCCTGTATTCCAGTGCCAGGCTGTGGGGTGGGGAGGGCTATCCCATGCTCAGGGCTTGTCCCTTTCCTGTACAGAGCCATGGATATTGGAGGCACTGAGAGGGGTGCGGAGGGCACCAGTAGGATGGGGGGATGACAGATGAACAACATTGGAACCCACTTCCCTTCCCTTGGGAAAAGGACGGCACCAGGGCCAGCCCTGCAGAGCTGGGGGAGGACAGACAAGCAAACAGACAGACAGACCATCCTGCTGGCCTCAGCCCAGCAAATCTGGAGCATTGTGGACCCCAAAAAATTCCCATCTCCTCTGTCTCCAGGGAAAGTAATGGCTCAATTTTGGCACATTACACAGCTTGCGTGTGCTGGAGGAATGACGAAAACAAGCACTTAAGCACATTAAAGCCCTTTGTTCCTCTCCTCATTCTTTCCATTTCCTCTGAAAACCACTAGCACAGCCATCCTGGAAAAGCAAAAAAGGGAGCACTGCCCCAAGCCTGTTTTTTTGGTCTTCCTCCAGCCCACATCTCCAGAAAACTTCCCTAAGCTTCGTTTCCTCTTGATGCTCTCCAGTGCTAAATTCCAAGTACAAACAAGGCTGGGTCAAGCTTAAACACAACCCGAGGACATGGGTGAGGAGTTTTTCCCAAGCCAGGGCAGCAGCCAGCCCCTTCCCCACCCCAGCCCCTTTTGATGCCTTAGCCCTGCCAGCAGAGCACTGCCCAGGGTTTCATTTTCCCCTAAATCTGAACTTTTCAGAGCAAAATTATGGGGAGACGTAGGTCTGAAGAGCAGGACCCCAACATCTATGTCTGGAGGACCAGACTAAACTTCAGGAGACGACCTGCACTGGTCATCACTGGAAGCAAAACAGGGGCCTGACCCTGCCTGGGAACCAACATGTGAGGAAGAGCAAAACCTGGAGGGGAATAGCTGATAATGGGAAAGACTTTAAGCTGATTCTCCCCTTCCTCCCCTGGCCTCTCTACCAGAAACACAGGAAGAGCTATTTTCCTTTGTTCCCTTTTCTTTTTTTCTGTGAAATCCTTAACAGGATCAGAGAAAAATGCTGGAAAGCATGCAGGAGAAGAGGCGGCGGGGGGTGGAGGGGGTGGGGGCGCAGAGCTCATCAAATGTTTATCACAACACGTTTCAGAGGTCAAATGGAGTAAGAGCTGCTGCTGTGGATCAGCCTCGAAGCCCAGGGGCTGTGTTGGGGGGAAGAGCATCGGAGATTACAGCGGGGGAGCAGCGGGCACAGCAGGAGAGCTTTGGTGTCATCACTCCCCGAGGAGTGAGGGCAATTTTGGTGGTGTCAGTGGCACCCCTGGGCTCGCAGTACCCGGCCAGGGTGGCACCTCTGCCGAGCCACAGCCGGAGCACTGGGATCAGGCTGGTCCTACAACTGAGCCCTGCCAAGCTGGGCTCTCCATTGGCACACCAGCCTGGCAGCACCTTCCTCCTTTCTCCTCTTTCTGCGGTTAAAATGGCTGATCTCTAAATCCGTGTGGGCTCTGGGGATGATTCCTGATCGTTTGCTAACGATATCAGCAATTAGGCTCAGGTGGGTGAGCAGGACCTGAAGGGATTAGGCAGCACTAAACAGCATGAGGTAAGAAAAGGGGCGGTTTTGATGCAAGGACCCTGCTGGAAAGGTGTGTTTTAATTCCCCAAAGTTTATTAATCCTTCCCCAAGAGTCAAATCGTGTAATCCCTCTGTTCCTCCCCCGGCCCTGACACATTTTAGTCTCCCATCCCTTACGAGCTGAGGACTCTGGTGTTTGTGATCTTTGTTGCCATGGAAAAACTACAAGGTTTTTTGGGTTTTGTTTGAAATGTTGGGAGCAAGCGAGAGCGGGAGGAAGAGGAGGGCAGGCCCAGGCAGCCACCAGAGGTGGCTTTGATGGCACCAGTCGAAGATGGGATGGAAGAGAAGACCCCGAGGGAGTGAGATCCCTCACCAATAACGCTTTGTGCTGCCAAAAAAAAAAAGCCTGAGCTAAGCCAGCCTCGCCTCTGACTGCACTATTAGTGCCCATTATTTAAAATCTCCCTTGATTAAACTATTAGTGCCAGCGGAGGGGTGCAATTTGCATGTGATTAGCGCCTCTGCTCAGCGCAGAGCCCGTGGGCTCTCCCTCCCCCACTGCCAGCGAGAGGGGAAAACGAAAAAATGAGGAGCAACCTAGGATTTGTGCAGAATTAAACCAAACTCGGTGTTTCCTCGTGCCTGGACCTGGGCAGAGCAATAGCACCGACAGCATGGCTGGAAAAGGTCCCCCCCTGGGGAAGAGGTTTTGGGTGTGATGCAGCTTTGCTCCAGGCAGGGATCAGGGAAGCTTTTACCCCAGCATCTCCTACCATGGCAATGCCGTCAGGATTCCCAACCCCACCACGGAATCTCAGGGACTGGACTCACGGATGCCGTCTCCTGCTGGGTGGCTTGAGCGGCGAAGCGGGCCACGTGGTTGATGATGGGGGAGAAGTTGGTGGGTCCATAGAAGCGGATGTGGGGCAGGCAGGCAGAGTATGCCTGGACAATTCCTTCCACGCCTTCAGGGGAAGCAGAGAGGTCAGGCATTACAAGGCATCACAGCTCAGGACTACGGCAAGTCCAGTTAGGAATCGTTCTCCATGACAGCACGAGATCTGAACTTGGATCTATTTCTCTCCTCCCCTGCCCAGCCCCCCCTTCATCAACTCATGCAGCTCCACTTTAGTCATTTTGTAGTGGGTTCTCAGACCTTCTGGGGTAGAGAAGCCCTTGTAGTGCCCACAGTCAGTGAAGGCATTCCTTGTGTTCTTAAAAAACCTCAGAATCAGCTAAAGAGGAGGAGCAAAAAGAAAAGCAACTCCTGGTCTCTGAACATACAAAAAACTAGACAGAGATAAAAAAAATCCCAAAAAACAGACATTAAAAAAAAAATCCCTAAAACACCAGAGAGAAGTAAAACAATCCTAGAAGCACCCTCTGAGCTCCAAAACTTCTGCCACAGCAGAACAGGGTAGATGGCTGGTCTCCCAAAAGGATGTATGGGTGTGTGATCCAAAAATGACCAATTCCACAATTATTCAGATGGTCATCAGTCCTCTGGGAAGGACCTGTCACTAATAAGAGCTGTAGGATGGTGGTTTCTGCACCCCATAATGCCTGCAATACATCAGATCCAGCTGAATGCTTTGTAGCTGCTGGAGAGGGACTGAATGAAGCAGAGGCAGCAGAAATGCAGTTATTCACAGACAGCTTTCATGAACCACCCAGCAAGGTTTGGAGGCCCATCTTGCTGGGGCAGGACGACTTTTGGGGCCCACGGCAGCCCTCATCACTCAGGATTTGAGCAGTCCTTCAGCCATCACAGTGAGCAGCTCTCAGCTGCTTAAATGAAGTGCTAAGTCTGAATTCCCCATCTGCTGAACAGGCCCTGTGTTTCTTGCAGCCTTGCTGGAGGAGCAGACGGCTGGTAGGACACACCAGACACCAGAGCGAAGGCGGATTTTACACCGTCTGAATCCAGTTGCATTTTACCCTGGGCCTTCCTACACACCCCCAAATTTTCTCTGCTTTCCTCTGAGTGTGCCATTAGTTTGTGCTCTGCTTCACTGTTCATGTCTGTCTCTGAACAGACCTTGAAACATCCCCAAAATCACAGAATCATGAGATGGTTTGGGTTGGAAGGGACCTTAGAGATCCTCTAGTTCCAACCATTCTGCCACAGGCAGTGATGCCACCCACTAGATCAGATTGCTAAGGGCCCCATCCAACCCAGCCTTGAACACTTTCAGGGATTAAGATGCTAATGAAGAGATGCAGAGGAAGGACAGAAGACACTGAAGGCATCTAAGGAGTCCTGCAGATCTGGTAGATGCTCACCTGAACAGAACGGGTTCCTGGGATTGAAGTTAATGGCAAACTCATGGGATACCTGTGGAGAAGAAGAGACCCAAATTAACTTGGGATGGCCAGTGCAGTGCAGGCCCTTCACCATCAGTTTAGCTGATGCTGCAGAGCTGGTTTAGGTCTGATGCTTTGAGCACCAAAGGTGATGATTTGACCTTCCAGGCCACCAGCTCAGAGGGCTCTGGCACAAAAACCTCCCCACCCTGTTCGTGCCAGAGTTACAAAACAAGGATACTGCCTCCCTCTCGGAAGGGTGGAGGTTTGCTGAGCTTTTCAGCATGGGAGTTGCTCCGGGACACGCGTGTTCACAGCACTGGCACGACGAGTGCCCTCTGAAGCGCCGTCTGCAGCAAAAGTCCTCCCGAGGCCGCAAACGCGATGCGTGCGTGTCTGATTCAGACTTTCCAGTGTCAAAAGCAGCAGAAGCTATTTTAGCGAGAGGCTGCGGGGTGGGAAACAGCAACCAAACAAAAGTCAAGTCGACCAGGAGCCCTCCCCTGTGCTGCTGAGCTGATGTGCTGCCGGACCGGCGAACTGCTCAGGTCTCTTCGCTCCTGTCGAGCACGAACCAGTAACGCCCACGGGCACCAGGCTGGAGACAGTCTGAGCTGCATGACTGTGCTTTGCATACGCCCTTTCTCGTAGAAGCCTCAATTTTGGGCAATACACTCAAATTCAATTGATTTGCAGTTGTAATGGGCTCGCTTCCTTTTTTTTTTTTAACAAAATGTTCAAAATTCTGCCGCACGAGTATTTATAGAGAAGGCAGGCAGAAATACTTCCATGTGCGTGCACTGCAAAAGAGGGGTTTCTCTTTCTTTTAAGCAGCAACAAAATGGTTTGAAGCTGTATTCCTCACCGTCTACGGAGCAGACCCCCTACGTGCACAAGTGTTGAAAAACCTCCTCTGGAGTTTTTACGGATTTCACATATATATATATATATATTTATATCTGCTAAAAAATTCAATAAGAGGGCTTCAAAAGAACAAAAAGGAAAAACAAATTAAAAAAAAAGGATCTTATTCCCTATTCAGCTCTTACTTTGAAAACAGTTTCTGCTGAGTCCAGTTAAGTGTACCTGGAGCATCTACAGGTATCACACTCACAGGGAGAAGCTCTTTCAAACCACCCCAAAGGGTAAGACCAACCCCACAGAGGGTTCTCTGCCATCTCCCCAAGGAATCACACTCTTGTTGTGACTCAGTTTCCCTATATATATATATATATATATATATATATAAAGGCAAAAGGATGGAAAGTCTTGCGGGTTGCACATCAACGGAGCTCCCCAGCTTCCTTTGGCCAACCCCATCTCCCAAGCCCAGGTGGGGCTCCCACATGAAGCATCCCCCCTCTCCGCTGCTGCCTTGCCTTTGCTCATCCCCCAGAAACCACGACCCATCTGCTTCCCTCTCCTGTTCCCTACCGGGAAAACCACTCCAGGCTCTCTTGCAGAGCTGTCGCACGGCAAGATGTTCCTTGACATTTCCAACGAGACTTTTGTGTGCAAAACACCTCGCTCCGACGGGCGCCGGGGAAGCGTTGGGGGAGCCATGGCAACGGGGAGCACAGCTCACCCTTTGTGCCACTGGTGTCTCCTGACAACCTTCACCAGGGTCTGGGGGGTCCCTGCTGTCTGCCCACCCTGACACAGGGCACGGGTTTTCACAGACAGCTGCTGCTTTCGCTTCGAAACTGTGGCCAGAAAGTCTTTAATGAGCGAGCAGAGCTGGTGATGCTCCAAATCCCCCCAGAGCCCGGGGGCCAGGGGAGCTGGGGAGGGGTGAAGGTCCAAGCTGGGGTGGTGTGGGGTGATGCACCAGGGATGGCCCCACTTCTGACGTGACACAACTGAGGGGTTGCTCTTGGTGTTAGGGTGGGTGACCTTTAGGCACAGGCCAAACACTTTGGGAGGGAGAGGCTGCTCCCCACTGGGGTTTATTTGGGCTCAGACATCATTCCAGGGGAAAACAAGGTGTTTTTTCCAGTAACATCTACAGAGAATCCACAGGCCTATGGGGAGCTGCAGGAAGCTTCCAGCTTGGAAGCTCCCAGCCCCCAGCCAGCATCCTGAACCCACTCCTGGCCTCCAGCCTTGCTGGAAGGGCCCTTTCCAGCCCAGCAATGCCTTTCCCATGGGCACTGACCTGCACACATCGACAGCAGAACAGGATGCTTGCCATGACAATTCATCCACTCCCCAGCAGCCCTTTCCATCCCCACTGCGTTTTCCATTCCTATTCTTCTCCTCAAGTAATAAATCCCTGTCAGCAGCTGGCTCTTGGACCTCGGAAGCTGCCTACCTAGATCTTCCCACCAAAAGCGGTGAAGTGACAGACCAGAGGACATTTGCTGGCCAAGGAGGATGAATCAGCTCCAAAGTGCACATGGAGGGATCTCCTCCTGTGGTTGGCAAACAGCAAGAGCTCCCACTTGAGTCACATGAATTTTGGCTGCCGGGAGAGCAGAGAAAAGCACAAAGCCGGAGCGGGCAGGACATCCCCAGCCACGAGGGCTGGCAGTGGATGAGCTTCCCAGCCCGATTCCCAGCTGCTCGTGACTTACGTGCCCCGCTGAGCTCAGCCCAGAGCACAGCTCCCCTCCCGGGGAACACAAAGGGCTCACTGAGATCCAACCCCAGCCTGAAGCTGGGAACGCCTCAAAACCAGCGAGCAGAAAGAAAACGCACATGAAGGGCGTGAGGAACGAGCAGCCAAAAGACCCAGCCAGTAATTAACGATGGTGGTGTCCTGGCACATTGTCTCAGTGTGAGAAGATGTTCCCCATCCAGCAGCCAGGCTGTGGGAGCAGCTCTGTACCCTGCCCTCTGGATGAGCAGAATGCCCAGCTCAGCCCCTGCAGGACCAGGGTGCCTTTAAGCAACCTCTCCAGTGTCTGATCCCAACCACAGGTCGGGGTGGGTTTTTGGGAAAGCTTCTCTGTCTGTGCAACATCTCATCGAGGCTCCCCAGCTCCCAACTCCCTCCCAGACTCTGCTGCTGTCTGACACATTCATTCAGGGGCTTTTTCCCTTCCCCAGAACTGTTCCTGCCTCCTGCCAGGAAAATGAATCAACGCCTGGCTCTGCCCGTTAATGCCACGGAGCTGCTGCTTTCATGCCAGCATAGAAGGGAGGAGCCGTGCCCCATCCTTGCCTTGCTGCCCACCCACAGCACCACATCTCACCCCTCTCTGGCTGAGATCCCACATCCACCCATTCCCCCTCTGCCCAGCAGCGTTTCCCCGACCAGATCCCAGCAGCTGCTGCCCAGGCAATATAAAGACAACCCCATCCCAAAACACACAGGTGGCCGCAACATTTTACCTTCCAGTCCGGCGGGAGTTGGGCACCGAATCCCAGAGCAGGAAACATCTTGTCTCTAGGGAGAAGGAGGAAAACATATGGCTCTATTGACACACATGAAGCAGGCTTGCACAGCTTCTCCCAAAACATACAGTGCCTTTAAAAATCATGGGAGCTGAACAGAGAGGAAAGATATTCCCCCTTGGCTTTTGATCTTTAGAGAAATAAAGAGTCCAGCTTTGCTCTGTTTCCCACAGGGATCAGGATTATTCTCTTGGTGCCCAAACACCTAAGTCTTTTGCAGTTTTGTAACCCTGGAGGGTTTTAAAAAATCAGCTATCCATTTTGGACACAAAAAGCCATCGCAGCATGAGCAACAGATTTCTGTTCTGTTTTCTCTACTGATGTCTGAGATTAGGTTTTTCTGATATTTTCTTCACCCCTCAGGGTGTCTGAGGAACGAGGCAGCCTGGGGCCACAGCTCTGATGGTGAGCACCAGTGAGCTGAGGGCATCTGCCAGCTGCTCCCAGTAGAGGATGCTCCACCTCTGCTAATGCTCCTTCCTCTCCACAGAGGCACTGGGGAGAGGAGAAAGCCTGTCCCGACCCTCTCCTGCACCCCAGTGTGTAAGGAAAATAACACCTTTCAAGTATTATTCAGCCCTGGCTTTGCAGACACAAAGAGCTCAAGGCAGATGCATCCCAGCAGGCTCTTGAGGAGCCAGGGAAACATCCCCCAAACAGGGGTGGAGGCAGGAGGGCACGGTGCTTACGAGTCATAGTCCTGGATGATCTGGCCGACAGCCCAGATAGCCGACAGGTACTCGTTTGTCCCCAAGGGGTTGATGTAGTGCAAAGAGGAGGGTTCTTGTGGGTTCCCATTGGAAGCTGTGAAGTCAATCCCAACCTGGGGGGCAAGAGAGAAGCATAGAATCGTCCTCTGTTAGTAGGCACTCTGTTAGTGGCCACTGAGCCCCCATTGTTTCTGAGGCCCACCCAGTTCTGTCAAAACCCAAACCTTGAACTTCTGAAAAAGCTTAACAAAACCCACCTCTTCACCTGCCCTACAAAAAGCTGATTAAATACTACATTAGGCAATCATTCACTCCCACATCTCCATTTTTCATCAGGAAGCATCACATAAAGTGCCCTGAAGCAGTCCCTGCTCCATCTCCCAGGTACACCAGGGCTGAGTAGCCCCACGGACACCAAGGCAGCCAGGGGGCCACCTGGGGATTTGGATCTCAAGGTCTTTGATCAAAGAACCACAACCCTGAGCAGACCTTTCCCTGCAGCAGGAAGATCTGCTCTTCACCAGGCTTCCCCGGGGACCAATATACGCCGAGCTCTCTGGGGACTCTGTCAGCAAGGCGCTCATTTTTCTTCCTCCTCAATTAGGCTTTCTATTTAAAGGCATTTGTAGAAATGCCTGTCTCAGACCCAGTTAAATCTGGTCAGCAGAGGCGAGATGCTGAGCCACCCGATTTGATGTGACTGGGAAGGCAGAGTGGGGAAGAGGCGCCCGCCTTGTTTGCTTAGCAAAGAGGCAAACCCCAAAATAACTCCACTGCCTAAACTGAGCTCAGGGATTTCACGAGGGATTTCGCTCTGTATCCATAATGGGAGAGGACAAAAGGCAGTTTGGCTGAGAAGGCACCTTGGTCTGTCTGGGGCAAGAAGACATCACAGCCCAGGATGTGTCACCACCCTGTGCTGGTGTGGCTGGTAAAACAGGCGTGGCAGGACAAGGGGATGTGTTTTTAAACTAGAAGAGGGTGGGTTTGGAGAAATGCATGGTGAGGGTAGGAAATTGTCCCAGAGAAGCTGTTGATATCCCATCCCTGGAAGTGTCCAAGGCCAGGTTGGACGGGGCTTGGAGTAACCTGAGCTGGTGGAAGGTGTCCCTGCCCAGGGCAGTGGGGTTGGATGGATAGTTTTTAAAGATTCCTCTCAACCCAAACTATCCTGTGATTCTGTAAAAACCCAATTCCTTCATCAAGCAACTGTATGGTTTCACCAACCTGCCTTTCACCACTGGCAGCATCCTCCTCCCAGCTCAGGTGTTTCTGCAGTGTTGCACCCACTGGAAACACACCCAGGGTTTTGGACCAAAGATGCCTTGGGAGGAGGGGAAGGAGCCCTCCAATAACTGGCAGATCTTTAGATGAGGGGAAAATTTCTGCATTCAAACCTAATTCAAGCAGTGGCTCCGTGCTACCAATAAACTCACTGATTTTCTCTTGCATTCACTCTCCAGCACCAAGACCAAAGCACACAGAGGCAGAACGGCACACAAAAAGCTCTCCCAATCGTTCCTGTTCCTATGGCAACTCTTCCTCCTCCTCCTACTCTTCCCCCATCATGTTTTCAGATAAAACAACAAAACACAAACTGAACTACAGCAGCTCTCTGGGTACTGCACCAGGAAAGTTTGCAGAAATTGAGAGCCCCTCTTCCTCACTGTGGTGGTTTCACTTGGGGTTGTCATGTCCTTGATTAGTTACTCCTGACAAGCTGCCGTCCAGCTTGAAAGAAGGTAGAAATGCAAGTAAAAAAGGCTGAAAACCATCTGTTTAACAGCCTAAAGCCTCTCAGCTGGCTTCAAAACAGGACTTCCCATAAAAAAAAATGAGGGTGGTTAAAGCCTGAGATGGGGAGAGAAGTTAGTGACGTTTTGTGAAGAGTCAGAAGGTCTTTGTACGAGACTGACCTTCAAGCAAAGTGCAGACAAGCTCCCTCCTCTCCTGAGCATCACAGAAATGACCCCCCAAAACCCCCATGGTTTAACAGCAAAACGCAGCAGCTCATCAGTGCCATGAGAAGCCACCCCAAGCTGGTGCCAAACCTCAAGCAGAACTTCCCTCCCCAGCTCTGACCATTACTTGCATGTTACTTTTACTGGGAAAAAGAGAAGCAAAAGTCCTTACGGTAAACATCAGTTGGCAGCCTCCCAGGATGTAGTCCAGGAAGGAGAAATCTCTGGTTATCTAAAAGAAAAAAACAAAAAAAAATAGTGTTTCAGCAACTGTCATCGTTGCAGAACAAAACAATTGCACAGAAAGTGCCCAGGCCTGAAGTCACAGCGAGTTTGGGCCTTTTGGGGACTTCTGGACATGTTGGCAGAGCAATGGGAAAGACTTAAGTCTTTCTAAAGCAGCATTTTGGTGCTGCACAAGTTGCATGTGTTTTATTGAGGCACATGCAGGGCCTGTGCTTGGGAACACAAAGGAGGCAGAGGCAGGAGGGATGGAGGGAGCCTGGGAAGAGCCAAGCTCAGGCAGGGGGTGCAGGAAACATCTCAGCGACAAACTCACTTTGCAGGACTTGACGATGATGATCCCGGAGTTCTTGTAATTCTTTTTCTTCTTTTGCTTTTTGGGGTTAATGCACTCTAGCTCGAGCTGTAACACAGGAGACAGACCCTGGTGTGAGGGCAGTGCTGGGCTGAGCCACGTGGCTGCATTTGCCACAGGGCACTTTCATGCCTTTGTATCTCAGTTTTCCCAGAAAGAAAACTCAATGCAACAACACACATGGTGTTTTATGCCTTAGCACTCCCTGTACCTCAGGTGTTTTAGCCACAGCCATGGCCTGGGTCACTCACTGTGTGGCTGGAAGGAGAAAGGAGTTTGGACTTGGCTTCTTCTCAGCACAGGTTGAGCATCTCAGTGCAAGTACCCAAGTCCACCACCAGCCCCGAGGAGCCCTTTCCTCATTCTTCCCCAAAAAGCACGTCAGCACTTACTGGAGAGGCATCTTGGGCTTCACACAACCTGGCCACTGAGGTCTGAAACTCCCCGATGAAGTCGTGCCCCCCGTCACTGTCGTAATCATAACACATCACCTGGGGTGGAAGGAACACAAACCAGCCTCAGTCACAGTAACTGCCTCCTGTGAGGAGACCTGCTGAAATCCCCAACCTCCCCTGCTGGAGACCCCAAACAAGGTGGGTTCTGTTGGGTTTGGGGGTGGTTCTCTTTGGTTTGTTGTTGTTTTTTTAACGAGCCAGCCATGGGGGTTTAGGTGTTCAGTGGTCAATCCCAGACCCCCACAAAACAAACCAAGGGGACCTCATTACCTTTATCAGCTTCTCCATATCTCCATCACACAGTGACACCAAAGGCACAGTGAAAGGCTTCCAGACGGGGTCCAGTGTGTACTTGATCACCTGGGGGGTGGGAGCAGAGAGATGCTGTTACAACAGGCACATCCACAAGTGGAGATCAGCACAAAGCAGGGACAGGTCTCTGAGAGCAACCCAGGACCAGGCTCCCAGTGGGGCAGGCCAGGAAAGCTGGAGAAAGCCCAGTCTCAGCCCTCTCCTGGCTCCATAACTGAGACACAGCAGCTCCCCCCTCTCAGGCTGCAGCACGTGTGAGCTACAACAGGCTTGTTTTCATTGCACATTCATTTATCCACCTCCAGGGGCAATTAAACAAACCTGCCTGAGGGAGCAGCTGTGGCACACTGGGCAGCGTGGGCACAGCCATGCCCAGAGCACAGGCACAGCCACTCATCCCTCAACTTCAAGGCCAGCAGCTACTGTTTATGCCCTCTGCATCCCATTGCTTTCCCCCTACTCACTGCTTACCCCCTGCACTCCCCCCAGCACCCCAGCACAGCCTACATCCATCTGGGATCCGACCACGAAGAAGACGGAGCAGCAGGATGCTGCAACCAGCCCTGGAAAGCCAAAACAGCCCTGGGCACATCGAGCTCTCTTGTCTCATCTGCGCAACATCTGCTGCCTGAGCTGGAGAAATATTAATTGATGCTTTTTGACATTTCCTGAGAGAATGCAAAGGCTTGTTGGAAACCTCAGCAAACGCCAGCGGGCTCCAGGCACAGGCTGCGTACGTCGGAGGTGAGGGCAGGGCAGACAAAGACCTTCTCCCACAAAGGTGTTGTGCTCAAAAAGAGAGATTCACGTGGATTTCAGGAGAGTCAGACGCGGGCAGCGGGTTAACCCTTCTCT
Organism: Lophotriccus pileatus; assembly: GCA_035583135.1. Lineage (NCBI taxonomy): Eukaryota > Metazoa > Chordata > Aves > Passeriformes > Tyrannidae > Lophotriccus > Lophotriccus pileatus. The sequence continues at coordinate 13,697,141 of JAWWES010000021.1, forward strand.
GTGCAAGGCAAACATGGGGATTATCCGGCGTGGAGGACCTTTGGATCTTTGCAGCTGGAGCAGTACCAGCATGGAGCAGCGAGGAGGAGATTCCATGGCTGCTGCCACGGGCAAACAGCTGCGTGGGACCTGGAACGGGCATCTTGTTTGACAGGCAAGCTCTTACACGAGACTGGGGGATACCCTGACACTGCGAGCGCAGCTTAGCTGGGTTTGTAAACACCTCCTCCGGGAGCCTGGAAGAGCCCACGCACCCCAGGGTGCTGCCCACAGGCTGCTGGGTCCCCAGGGAGGGTGGGGAAGGATCCAGCATCTCTATCCCATGGCACCCAGCTGGGCACTCACACTTGTGCTTAAATAGCAACGAGCACACCAATCCTGGCCTGCCAGACAGCTCCGCTGTGGCAGGAGAAACGCCAGCATCAGACTGAGAGCTGGTTATATTCCTGCATGGAAAAGCTGCGAGGATGGGGAATGTTATTTCTTTGTGTCCAGCCCTAGAACATGAAGGTGGTCACAGAATCACAGGATGATTTGGTTCGGAAGGGACCTCAGGGATAATCCAGTTTCAACCCCCTGCCATGTGCAGGGACACCTTCCATGAGACCAGGTTGCTTCAAGTCCTGTCCAAGCTGGCCTTGAACACTTCCAGGGATGGGTTGCCTGGTATGGGGTTCCTCTGAGGGCAGTGGGATGCATTCAGGGTTGGTAAGGAGGAGGCTGTTGGGACACCCACTACTTGAAAGAAAACTTGGCTGGACCCTGATCCAGTGAAACAGGACAACAGAGGAACTGGGCAGCAAGCCAGAGGACACACCAGTATATACATCTGCTCCCCCCAAACCTTACACATTTATAGAGATCCCAGTGATGGCTGGTGCACAGTTACCTTCCCAATTCCCACGCCTGCCCCAGGAGGAAGGGCTGGAGGTCACTCCAAATCCCCCCGTCTGAGAAACGTGCCTCGGTGAGTCAAAGCCCAGCTACCCACACTAAACCAGGAGGAAACAACCAAACAAGGCTGCAGCCTGCTCCCACAGAAACACAGGAGAAACACTAAGGCTGACATGAATTAAATATGCATGGAAAGGTGTGTGGGAAAGCACCAAAAAATAAACAGCAGAGCTGGGGCTGTAAGGACAGCCCATACTGGTGCCACAGGACACAGGGTGTTACTCACGTCCTGGTGCTCACATGGGTGTGCAAGTGAGGGAAACCCTCCTGGACTTTGCACAGAAGTGGTAAAACCCAGCACACGAGGAAACTCTGTAAATAAACACCACTCTCTCCTCCCGCCTGAGCTCATCCCGTGTTTTGTTACAGCAGTTTGCTGCAGGGGGACAAGGGGCACCTTGACCAAGCCTTGAAGGGACAACAACAACAGGGATGGGGGAAAAGGGGGAGTGAGATGGGTGTAATGGAGCCCTCCTCCTCCGCCACAGAGGCTGCTGTGAGCATCCCCCCTCCTCTTTCTGCCAGCTGCCAGCAGCTACGTGCAAACAAAGAAAGCCTTGAAACAAGCTTTGAGGAGGGGGGAAAAAGCAGTTAAGAAGCACTTATTAGTATGATGTTAAAGCAGAAGCCTCCTGTTTCTCCCTGCCCATGCTGTGCCTGGTATTCGTAACACCGCTGGCTTTAACAGCTTGAGAACACAACCAGAGGGTGCTGAGATCAAAATATCACAGCAGGTAGTTGGAAGAGATCCACATGGATCATCGAGTCCAGCTCTGAGCCCTGCACGGGACACCCCAAGAGTCACACCTTGTGCCTGAGAGTATCACCCAAATGCTTCCTGAGCTCTGTCAGGCTGGGACCACTTCCTCAAGGATCCTGTCCCAGTGCCCAACCACCCCCTTGGGTGAAAAACCCTTTTCTAACATCCAGCTTAAACCTCCCCTCAAACAACTTCAGGCCATTCCCACGGGTTCCCCAGCTCATCCTGTTGCTCCTGCAAGTGGAGGGAGAGAGGTCCAGGTCTCAGCCTCTGCCCAGCCTAGAGACTGACAAGGAATAGAAGACATTTCCCTCTCTGCTTGTTAGATTCTGCAGTGGGTAGTACAGAAAAGATCTCAAGGCTTTGCTCGCCTAGGTAAATCTTCACCTACTGGAGTCCAGCAGACTCAGCTGGACACCAGGAAGAGAGCCTGAAATCCCTGGATCCCACCCTGCATTACAGATGATTGATGAGACAACGCCACGAAGGGCAAGAGGAGATGCTGTAGGGATGAGGGTGTCTCAGCAGCTTGGGTTAGAGTTTTGCTCACCTCTGTTCTGTGGACCAGCATCCACTTCCCATCGTCACCTGGTTTGTGGAACTCCAAGAAGGGGTCTGACTTCCCAAAAAGGTCCTGGTGGGGAGAAGAAACAGGATGGGTTACACAGTGCTCTGCAAGCAGCAACAGCTGGTCCAAGAGGGATCGTTCCCTGGCCGTGCCAACCCTGCAGACACGCTCATGTCCCCATGGGACCAGCTCCAGCACGCTGGCAAACAGGCAGCACCCGAGGGCAGCATCCTGCCCACCTCCCTGTCCTGACCCTGAGAATCCCCTTGATTTCCACACCACCTTTCAGCACTGCTGTGGAGGGCGTGTTGGCACCCCAGCCCGTGCCTGTGGGATTTGCCAGTACCCAGCAAGCTCTCTGGACACAGTTGCCACAGAAAACAACCCCAGCTGGGGAGGCAGCTGCGTTTGGGCTTGCAAAAACATCCCAAGCTTCAAAGGAAAAACAGAGTTAGGAAGTGCATGAGTGTCTTGGGGGAAAAGGGAAAAAAAGAAAAAAATCCACCCTCCTACACACAGCAGTAAAGCACAAGGAAAGGAAATCTTTAAGGAGCGAGCTGCCCTGGTGTTGACAGAGATCATGAACACCCCGTGAGATGCACAGCCCTGAGTCAGTGCGCGCTGCCTTCCCTGCCAGCGTCTCCTCAGATAATCTCCTGATAAAGGGCTGCTGCTCTGTGAGAAATACACACACACACACACACACACATCCCTGCTGGGTGTCGGCACGGGGGCCGCTTTGGCACCCGCAGCCCGGGCAGCGCCGGTGGCAGCGCCGCGGAAACTCCAGCTTCTCTAAGCACAGCTCCGTTCCCATTCAGAAAAAACTAAGCAGCAGCTAACAAGAAACCAAGCCCCAAACGCTCCAGAGGATTCACTGAGAGCTCAAGTCATTTCAGTCGGCGTTTTTTCCTCCCAGAGGAAAATGGGTGCAAGGAGGAGGAGGAAGCACGGACACATCAGGACTCTGTGTCCACAGCCAGCCCAGGAGGGGCCAGCTGGGATGGACACGGGCTCTAAGTGATGCCCCAGCAGAAAAACCCATCAACATTTCTATTTAATCCTGTTTCCAAAGCCAGCCAGGAAAGTCAATCACTGCAAAGTGTTTTGGCTTGGAGAAACTACAAACTGCTTCAGTCAAAATTCTTCTGCCAGAGGAGCAGGGCATAAGGGCTCACAGGGACACTTGTCTGGTGTGATGAGACTATTTTTCTCCTACCCTTTTTCACACGTTTGTAGCAGAGAAAACCAAGCCATTCTTTCTGCAGTGTTACAGTTATGGCACAGCTCTGATCCTGCTCACCCACCACCTGGACTTGGCACTTTCAAGCTTCACAGATGGATTAAAGATCCCTTGGTGGGTACCTGACCTGCCCATGCTGGCTTAACCTCCAACACAAGGCGGTTTCATCAGCGCCAGCCCAGCGTGGGCTGGTGGAGGCACCGGCTCTGATGGCAGCGGGGAGCTTTGAAGGATGTCTGCTGCCATCCCACATGGAGCAGCCTGGTTTGCAGGTCTGGTCAGCCTTGTTCTGCTCAAAGCGAGGTGGGAGATGCCTCCAAGCCACAGGATTGTGGGCTGCTATTTTAAAACATCAAAACCACAAACACCTCACCCCTGCAGACCTGGCAGGAGCTCGGCAGACCAGATCGATCTGCAAACTCATCCAAGGATCTGAACCATCCAAACTGGTCCTTGCACAACAGGGACAAGGAGGGCTGAGGTGGCACTTCCAGCAGATGCAGCTTTTGTTGCTTATCCACCTCTCTGCTGTCTTTCCTAAGCTCGAATGAGTTTTTTACTCAGCTCCCACACTTGCATTCCATCCATGACCAATAATGACCCAAAATCACTGTTTTTCATCCAATTTCCTTGTTCAAGGACCATTTTAATTTGCATGAAGTGACATGTGCATCCTTTATTCCCGTGAGCAGGACTTTGAGCACTGCAACACTACACTGGGAATTGGCAAAGTAACCTCACTAGTTCTTGGTGACAGCAGGCAGTCCCTGAGGATGAGCTTTCTGCTGACCCTATTGATAACCTGGAGGGGGGATCCAGAAAGAACAGGATCATTCACAGTCCTTATCCCAGGGTAACCAGGGTAGATGCTGTATTTCTGTACC
>JAWWES010000021.1:13701649-13736543 GCA_035583135.1 Lophotriccus pileatus
TGGACAATGGGACTGGACAAACCACACCTCCTCCCCCAGCAAATACCCTTCTGCCTGGCTGTTTGCTTTACCCTGTTTTCAAACAAACTGAGGGCCATCCTGCCAATTACACAAGCTCTGGAGAGGCTAGAAAGAAGGAAAAAAATAATATTCCCATTGATTGCTTAGCAACAGCACTGGTTCAAGAGGAATAGCTCTGCTTGCCTGGTAAATAAGGCCAGAAGACGCTGTTCACAAGGGCTCTCCAATTCCTGTGTATCATATCCAAAGTAAAACTCATGCATTACCTGCCTCCATGAGATCAACCTATTCCTCAGAGAAGTCATTTTGATAAACAAGCAGATGTTTGCTGCATTTCCAGAGGGTCTGGAGGGCACAAGCCAGGAGGTCTCAGCACATCTGAGATACAGGTACGAGCGGCATCAAAACTTGCAGCTCCGTCGGGAGGTTCTTTCAAATGACTACCACTGAAGCAGTAAATCTGCTGTCTTTAGGCCATGCTAGTACACAGATCCTGTGCCACATGGAATCCTTCCTCCTCCATGTCTGTGGTGCAGAAAGCAACACTGGGACAACGGGGAAAGTGAGGCACGGGCATACCCAGCAGCCAGGGACACCATCAGGACCTGAACCCTCAGTCTCTGGTGCTTCCTCTGGTAGGACTATTTTCTGTCACTGTTGCACCCAAAGCAGAGATTTCTTTAGATCCCAAGGACACAGCTCCACTCACCTTTTTATCCAGTTTTCTGCCAGCCATGCTCAGAGTAATCACCCTGTTATCCGAGAGCTCCTGGGCAGCTATCTGAAAGACAAGGGAAGGCTGCCTTCATTGTTAGCATTAAAAAAGTGAAGCTTCTGGCAAAAAACTCATTCCCTTCCTTGGGTGTCACTCTGGAGCTGGTCTCACATGGCTTTTCTGCACCAGGCCTCGTTCAGGATGCGGAGAAGCCTCGAAGGACTAAGACAAGAGGGAGCAGAAGCTGTACAAAACCTCTTGCCAGCAAGATGTGGCACCTCATCCTCCGTGTCCCAGGCTGGGCACAGCAAACACAGCTGTCCCACCCCTTAGGGGAGATGCTGGTGACACCCAGGACTTGAGCCATGTCTCTGCACTTCCACCTGATAAGAGAGCCCCAGGGATGAAGACTCCACCGCTGCTCCCAAGGAGCTGCAGCAGGCAGGAGTGCAGCCTGGACTGCTTCAGCTTGGAGACTTTATTCACATACACTCCAGAAGGGCTTCAGCTGCCAGCCACCAATGGGCCAGTTCTGTCTGGAATGTGGTCTAATGAGTCTCTTGGTATTTTAAGGGAACATTTATAACAAAACCCCACATTTATTCGGTTTTATTCCCAGCCGTTTTCTGAATCACTTGTCTCCTTCTTTTTTCCTGTGTCCTGCCCAAGCATCTGCTCCCCACCCCTCCCTTCCTCAGCTCCCTGGAGTGGGCTGAGCTGTTCCCCAGCATCCCTGGCTGCATCCTCCTCCTCCTTGGGCAGGAGCTGGCACCAGAAGAGCCAGGAGCACGGCATGGACACTGTCCTCATGCACAGTGCTCCCAAGTGCAGCTTTGCTGGGGCTGTCCTGCATGGAGACACACGGCACCACTACAGGCAAGGATTTAGGAAAACTTGCAGGACTCCAGGGGACAATTTTCTGCAGAAGGTTATCAGCACTTTGGAGAGCCAGGGAGGTGCAGCTTTTGCATCTGCCTGGGCATCTGAGTGAGGGGACCAGCCACAGCTCCTGAACAACCTCCCAGGCCTTCCCATGGCAGACACACCACCTTGGTCTGCAAAGGATCCATTCACCACATACAAAGCCTAGTTTTCCCCTCTGCTCCCTATAAAAATCCCCTGTTGCAAAGCCATGGCATCAGTTTTCTCTCCCACCTAGTCCTTGGTGGGTGTGCACAGTCACCAAAGCCAGCAGGAGGAAGAGGAGCTGTAGGGAAGCAGATGAAATCTGCCCTTTGCTGATCTCCACAAAAGCACGTCCAGTTGGCATCCAGCATTTTAGGGCTCACTGCGGGCTATGTAAAAGCCAGACTGCACAGACGAGTCAGGAATGCCCTTGTGCCACCCTGCCACAGGTTGCAGGTGGCATCTTCTCTTGGACAGCGTGGACAAAACCAACATTCCTACCACTGCTTCCAGCAGAGGTGTGTGGCAAGATCTTGGGATTGACTTCTACAAACACAGTTCACAGTTCACTCTGAACTTCACTGGGGCTTTTCCTCTCGCATTTAAAGATTAACTGCAGCAACTGAGAGAAAAAAGCATCTTCCTCCAGAGCAAACAGCAATGGAGGTGCCCTTGCAGCACCAGGTCCTGGGCTTTTAAACCTTCCCAGTGCTTTTAAACCTGACAGAAGTTTAACTGGAAGACAGAAGTTTAACTCCTTACTGGCCTTTTCTTCCACATCTTTGCAGCCCAGCTGCACATCTCACAAAACCCCTTAACACAGCAGAGATCCAAAAACGATGGGAGCCGTGGTAGGAGGGAAACACACCTAAATTTAGCCTTTTCTTTTTCAAAAAGAGCATCGCTAAGGAGATCCGCAGCGGGAAGGCCACTGCCCGAAGGGGTCTGCATCGGATACAGCGGCTGTTGCTATGAGAGTTGTTGCCATGGCACAGCTCCATCCTCATCCTACAAATAAAATCACCCATCCCTGGAAAAGGAATGAGCCCTCTTACCTCTCACTACACCAGAGAGGTCTGAGCAGGCGCCTCGTACCAGATAACAAACAACAGCAGCAGAGATTTACTTTGCACTTCTCCAGGTTGAGGTTTTCCTTATTTCTGAGACTGAGGGAGGAGAGGCATAGACTAGGGCACCAAACAGACACTGAGCAATGTGGTCCCTGTCCCAAATAAATCATCCTCTGAACGGACCAAAGCAGCCAAGAGAGCAGGAGGTAAAGGGAAAAACATTCACCAGATAGAGCCCTGTCTCCTGGACCCCAGGTGAGTGTCCCCCATCCACCTTTACACACTCAGTAGGTCACGTAAAGGAGTAACTGTACCGTGATCATCCCTTTCCCAGCCGGCTTCCCATTCCCCAGGAGGAGAGTTCGGGTTATTTTCTTGCTGGAGACGATCTAGAAAAACCAAAGAAAATAAAATCGTGATCGTACAAGTGATCAAAAGCAGACTCATAAGCAAACTGATCACGGCTCATGTTAATTAATTCAGATTAAGCACTTGCAACAGTAAATGCTCTCCCCCAGCATCATTCAGGACCCCTTGCACAGGGGTTAGCACCCCCAAAGCCATGTTCTCCCTTTCACTTGTTTGTAAGAGGCCAGACAGGACGATCAGGGAGATGAATTAAAGAGATTTTTCCCATCTCAGTGAGTTTCGGTCGCCTTCAGATCTGGGGAACCTGTAATTTTTCCTCACGAGGCGCAGACCCGCACATGGGGATCCAGCAACCTGCTGGAACTACCTGTGCTCTGCTCCCATATCCCCTTCAAGACTAGAGAAGCTTCAAAGGTCTCTCTCAACCTAAAATATTCTGTGATCCTGCAATTTTTGCCATTTCAAAGCAAAAACCCTTTTCCGTTGTGGCGAGCCAGCCGTGTCCCGGTCCTTTTGATCCACAGGAATCGCCAGCCAGCGTAACCAGATGTTTGTGCCACGGTGTGCACAGGCAGCAGAAACCTCCTCAGAACCCTGGCTAGCAGAAACCACAGACACGCTCCAGCCAGCAGTCTGATCCCTGTTCCATTTCCTTTGGCCACAGGGGTCATTACAAGCCTGTGAACGATCCAGCCATCCTTTTAAATCCTACCAGAGACCTCATTAGCTGCGCTAAGCAATCTGTCTAATCTGACAGAGCTCCAGTGCAAACTCAGAATTGAAAAGTCAGATGCTCGCTGTGCCGTCGCTGCTGCCCACAGCTGCCCCTCGCTTCTGAGAGCTCAGGGAAACATCTCACCAGACAAATTCCAGCCACCAGAAAACCCACAGCGGGGTGGTCGGACCCACAAGCCCCCGTGCTCTCTGTTTCACCACTCTCCTCACCCCTGTGCATGGGCTACCCCTCCAGTCCACCTCTGCCCCACAACCAGGCTGTGCTGCAAGCTCACCCTGGCCACAGGGAGAGGAGGATAAAAGGATTTCAGGGAAAAAAGGGAAAAGAAGTGATCCCTCCATTCCAAGCTGATGCCTTGTTGCGGACTAAATGTCACCAAGAAGCTGACGTGGGAACTGCCACAAAAACTGGGCACACCAGCTAAGTTCTCTTTTGCAGAGTGGAAATGCTGGCTCAGAAGTTCTGAGCTCTCTTCCTTCTGACAGACTAAGCCCACCAGCTGTGCCCAAAAACAGTGATGCCACCACAGCAAAACCATCAGCTGTTCTGAGAGAGCCCTTGGACGTGAAACCTGCCAACTGCTGCCCATCCTCAGCATTGCCACAGCCCAGGAGGGTCTGTCCAGGCTCATGCTCTGACAGTAATCACCTTTCCAAGCACCAGAAGTGTTGGGCTCTTCTGGGACAGCCAACAGGCAGGAGGAGATGGGTCAGACTCCTCCACCTTCCTCCCCAGTGCATAGGGATAACGTTCCTCTCCAGCACGCAGAGCCCTGGGCTGCTGCAGAGCCACATTTAGGAACAGCAAGGTTTCAGCTCTTGTTTCCTTATGTCCATAAATTCTCTGCTTGCAGCTTCCACCAGGATCATGACCTTCCCAAGCAGCCCTGCTGAGCTGCCCCACACAGGAGCTGGCTGTGCTTCAGCAACATCAGAACTACTGGTAAAGGATGGGTTCGGGCTAAACCGCTGACCACGGGCCAGGGCTGCTGCCTGCACCACCTCTTGACTTCTGCAGGAGCAGAATTAGGTCATCACAGAGCGCTTCCAAAATTCCAGACTTTAAACTCCAAACTCTGTAAATGTCAGTGCTCTTCTAACACGTCAAAGCTCTTGAGCTGGCAGCGGTGAAGTCGCTGGTGCCGCCCGGCACAGGCGGTGCCACACTGCAGTCTGTGTAATACAGCAATCACCTTCATGAGCCTCCCTGAGCACCTGGGGCTGGCTCTCCACGCTGACCCAGCTATCACAGAACCTCCTTCCTCCCCATTCCCAGCTCCTCCCAGCCTCTGTGCTCGTGCCAGGTACCACAGCAGCCCCGGAGCCGCCGGATGCTGCGAATGAACGGGAAAAAAAATCCCCCTCATTCTCTGCTTCTGAGTCAGAAGACAAAGACATTTGGAGAAGGTAGCTGCCAGCTTCTAGCAGGGTCTGGGCTCATGAAGGAAAAGACCTTCCAAAGGCCTATAAATCGCATTGTGTCCTGAAAGCTTTTCCACAGGAAGAGCAGAAAACACATTCCAGCACCAACATGCTCAAGCGGGACAGAAGATTTGCTACACAACAGCAATGGACAAAGCCTTCAGAAAGAGAAAAAGCTGAGATAGGAGGGTAGACAGCAATGCATCCTAACTTGAAAACCTGGAAGTTTTTGCAAGCCCAAACCCAACTGGTCATCAGGGCTCTCACTGTAACCCCCTGTGAGATACAGGTACCTCCAGAAGCTTCCAGCCGATGCCTCTTTGCCAGGAAGGACCCAGAAAATTTTGCAGTAGATAAGAGCAGCAGCTGTAATCCCTCCCCATCCCCCTGTCCCTGTGGCTCGATGTGATTTGGGGTCCCCTGGCTGCAGGGACCTCAGAGGCTCACCATGCCCAGCGTGCAGGAGAACTCGCCCAGGAAGTCGTGCTCGTACAGCTGCGTGCTCGACTTGTCCTGGTCGAACAGGGCGAACTTGAGCTTCTGCACTTCTTCAAAGTGGTAGTCAATGATGAATTTCTTGGCAAAAGCCGGGTTGAGGTTGTTCACGGCTGTCTCCGTCCTGTCGAGCTGCAAAGAAAATAACAACAACAACAATAACAACAACAAAAAAAAGGGCATTTAGGCACGTGCATCTCGCATCTTTGTCACTGCTATGTCTCTTCTCTGACTTCAGCCACAGCTGCCCACAGACACTGCTGCGACCCCAAGAGCCAGCTCACCAGGCACTCAGCAGAGCTGTCCCTAAATGCAGTGTCACGACAGCATCAGCATTTTGCCCCATCACTCCCTTACCCCAGGACATGGTAAGACAGATTATTAAAAGAGAAGCAAAGGCAGGAGATCTCCAGTGTGGTTTCACCAAAAGCTGCTGCCCTCGGTGCCTGGAAAGGCCATCCCATCTGCCTGTGGGACTGCATGACTCCTCTGGCTGTGCCATGGCCCTGGCTGGCATTCCACCTCATCTCGCCACCAGGACACCCAGGTGTGGGTGAGACTGAGCTGCCTGTGCATCCCAGATCCCAGGGCAAGGCCTCTGCAGGCAGCAGCCCCCCGTGCTGGTATCCCTGGGGGGAGCAGGACGGCAGGATGTCTGCCAGAGCCACAGAGCCAAGAATAAGCAGAGCAGAAAAAAGCCTCAATTAAAAAAAAAAAGAAAAAAAGAAAAAAAAAGGAAAAGAAAAAAGCAAACACATACCTTAGTCCCAAAGAAACTCACTGAGAACAGGAGGCAGGTTTTGGAGGGGTTGAGTGGAAATGTGGTGAGTTTGCTATATATATACACCCAACGATCGCAGTGTTTTTTGAAGTTGCTCGCTTAGTCTGTCTTAATTGCCAAGAAACGACTAAAGTAAATGCTGTGTTCCCAGAATAGCCACCTGCTGCACTCCGGGGAATCAACTCCATCAACACCAGTGGGCTGTGAGCTGGCCAGGGCCACACACCTTCACACAGATCCTTCCCTCTCCGCTGCCACCTCGTACCGAAGCAGCCAAGCCTCCGCTCGGCACTGGGGTGAACCAGGAGCACCCCCAGCTCTGCCTTATTTCAGCAGCACAACAAATGCAAGTGCCCTTTCCAGACCAGAAGGTGAGACTGCGCAGGCAGCAAAGACAGATTTTAGCTCCTTCCATGTTCTTTGAACTACTGGGAAGCCAGGGATGAAGGTGAACCAGTCCTTTCACTCCCAGACACCAGTTTCAAGGAGATAACTTGAGGTTCCATCTCCGGTTCTGTCTCAAAAGGAGTGGCCCAGGGGGAAGGGGAGGAAGACCCCAGACAACTCCAGATAACCCTTGAGAGTGATGAGGCTTCCTTCAACACCCAAATTAAACTGTTTAATCTCCTCCCTAGGGTCAGCATGAAGCACAGTATCCCAAGCCCCATCTGACAACTGCACAAGGTTTGGTCTTTGGTTTGATCACAAATCACCTTGCTGGTGACTATCACATATTAGGCCTCTTGACAGACCATCACCTGCTATCAGCTCCTGCCATCCCCTTGTCCCCAGAGCTTACAGGTCTGCAGACTTTGGAAAGAGCAGAGCTTGCTTTGTCACCCAGGAGCAGAAAAGCACAAGGTGTTTTTTAAGAGGCAGCCAAGCTAATTAAAGATATCTGTTTGGATATGAGTCTCAAAGGGCCATGGAGATGATTAGAGGGATGGAGCACCTCCACCATGAGGCTGAGAAAATTGGGATTGTTTAGCCTGGAGAGGAGAAGGCTCCAGGGAGACCTTAGAGAATCTTCCAGTACCTAAAAGGGTTCCAAACTGGAGAGGGACTTTGGAGGAGGGCATGGTGTGACAGGACAAGGGAGCATGGCTTGCAGCTGACAGAGAGCAGGGTTAGATTAGATATGAGAAAAAATTCCTCCCTGTAAGAGTGGTGAGGCTCTGGCAGAGAAGCTGTGCCTGCCCTGTCTCTGAATGTTGAACAGGGCTCTGAACAAGGGCTGTGGCAGGGGAGTGGGAAGAAAATGTTCTTTCAGGTCCCTTCCAACCCAAATCATTCTGAAAATCATAGAACATGAAACCAGGAGACCATCTCCAGGAACAACGAGTGTTCAGTGAATGCAGCTGGAGAGTCTTCCAGCATCCCAAAGAAGGCTGGCTGGAGACCTCCAAGCATCCCCAGCACCTGGATGAGTCATGTGTCCCTGCTGCTGGCACCAAAGGTCAGGTCTTTCGTGGCTCCTGCGAGATGATGTAACCGGGCAGAACATTTAAACATCGCCCATCTTCGTGTCCCTTCCCGGCCTGTGCTTTATTGTCCCTCCCTCCCCCACCCCCCCAAGGCTGATTCACAAAGATTTTTTTTTTAATTCCTATTAAGCTCAGCAAGACAAAATAATTGTATTTGGGAACAAATGTGACAGCTAGAGAGAACAGCGAGCAGCAATCTTCCTGCTGGCTTCAGCTGGTGCCACAGCCCCGCCGCCCAGCTCCAACACCAGCATCACTGTGGCCAGGGCTGGTGCTGAAGGAGAACACCCACCACCCAAACCAGGTCCCTAATGTGTCCCTAATCCAGTGCAGAGGACAGAGGGGCAGTGTGGTGGGATGGGTTCACACATTTGTTCCCAAATACAATTATTTTGTGTCCACAGCAGAGGAGCACTGAGCAAGCTGCTGCTCCAGGCTGACATCCCGTGCCTATCATGCCAATTAAAAAGGAGCTAAAAATAGCAGAGGAAAAGAAAAAAAAGAACCCACACCTAAATGTACCACATATTTGTATTCTAAAGGAAGCTCTGGCATCAAAAGCTGCTGGACCGAAACGTTACTGACAGAAAGAGAAATTCCTGAAAAGTAGAATCAGGTCAGAGATGACACCTAATCAAGGCTGGAAAGCTGATTAGTCTCACCCAGGCAGCTGAGAAAAGTTAATTGTGGACCATGGTAAGGTGAGGTTTGCCCGTCCACCCTCCCCACTGAACGTGAGCAGGTTGGCTGCTGGAGAGCTGAAATGATGCCTGTTGATGCAGCAACTCCTTGGCCAAGGGCTCAAAGGCTGCTCAACTTGTCCAAGTATCTGAAAAAAGGAGACTGCCTAATTTCCCGGGAACTGGGACAATTTTTGTTTGGTTTACATGATTTAATGCCCTTTGGCTTCTTATTTCCTGCTGCATCCAACACTGGGGCCCATATCATCACACCCCTCCCTCCCTCCCATCTACAGGTGTAGATATAAAATGGACCCCCCCTTTTTTTTTTCTGCAGGTATTTTGGCACAGAGTCTTTGCCCCTGTAGTCAACAGGTTTTTAATCACAGCTAAATGCTTTTGCACAGACTCTGGAGTTTGGACTCACATCATTAATTTTATCACAGGCAGCACCCTTGCCCAACCCTGACTGCTGCAGAAGGAGACACAGGGGCTCCTTCTGCGCTGTCTGCATCCCCGAGAGGAGAGGTTTATCCTGTGTTCACCCACCACCAGGGATGGCACAACCATGGAAAAGTCCTCCTGTCCTTAAACAGCCTCTTATCTGCAGGGTGCTGCCCTTGGCCTTGTTCAACTTGATGAGGTTTGCACAGGCCCACTCCTGCAGCCTGTCACAGATGGCATCCCTTCCCACCCATCCCTTCTACAGCACCACACAGCTTGGTGTCATCTGCTTTGGGGGAATTCAGTCCCTGTCCTGATCCTTCCCCTCCTCTCCTTCCTTAGGAACTACCTTTCTTATTCGTAAGGAGATGGCTTCTGAAACAAGAAAAAATAACAAGATCATCTGCAGTTTCTTCTCAGGGCTTCCCACTATGAAATATGGCAGTTTAAACACCTATTTGTGAGATTTTTGGTGAGGAGGGAAGATCCATGAATGCAAGGATTTGCTCATCCAGGATTTACCAGCTGGTTGCTGTCTGTTTCCAGTTGGAACTGGTCCAGGCTCCCACACATCCACCTCCCAAAAATCTTCTTCCCAATCCCACGGTCCTTCTCTCTCCACAACAGCCCAGCTCAAGGAGCCCTGACCTTCACATACTTCTTGAAGGAGGCCACAGCACAAGCTGCCCTGGGTAACGTTTTTCCACTGGACTGACCTTCCAGACCCTCATCCAGCACACTCCTGGTCCCGAGAAAGAACCACTTGTCAAGTTAAACACAAAGACCAGCTTCCCATGCAACTCAGGGTCCAAGAACTCACCTAGAACACACCACATTGCAACAGCAAACCCCACAGCTTCTAACTCTCACGTGGGATCAGCATTTCAGGTGCCCAAATCTGAAGCACCACCAGCACACAGCACACCGAGAAGGGGCTGGGACCCCTTTGAAGGTGGAAAGATCCTTTCACAGCTGCCACAAGCATTGCCAGAGGTCGGTATTTTGAGCTCTGCAGTTAAAGCCGACCCCCAGCACAAAGCACTGATGGGAAAAGGGCTGGTTGCAAAACAGAAGAATTAGCACATCAGCTAATCACCCTCACAGCCTTGGGAGGACCAGAAGAGCTTCCACTTCTGCTCATGGGGAGGAACAAGGACCAGCTTTGTAGCGGAGCACACCAGCACGAGCAAACCCAGGAGGAGTGAATCCACACCACATCAGGGACTTACCTCCACCCACTTCCCGTTGACTTCCATGAAGAGGACGCAGAAAGGGTCGGATTTGGAAGTGACATCCCTGTCCAGGAGGTTTTGGCCGCAGATGGACAACTCGACTTTGCAGACGCAGTACTGGGAGCCGACGGGCGCCGGCGGCGTGGGAGTCATGGTGTACGCCATGGACTCCGGTGGCAGCAGCTCCAGGCAGTCTGTGGGGCAGGAGAACAGGGAGAAACCTCAGAGCTGAAGGACAGCAAATATTCTGTCAGCCCTGGTGAGCTGGGCACAGGCAGAGGAGCCACACGGAGAGCGTCGATCTCTAAGTTACACACACAGGATCGAAGTCAGGAGGTTTTCCTGGCGCCAAAGCATCTGCCTGGTCACCGTCTCCGTGTGGTCACCCCACCAGGCAGGCATCCTGAGTGGGAGCCCAGCAGGGCACCTACACCCTGCTTCGAGTTTGCTCCATAAAATAACAGATTTTCAAGGAAAAACAGATTTTCGTCTTCTGCTTACCCTCCTGAGGGAGTGGAGGGGTCACCAAACTCTTCTTCCAGCATGCTGGGCTTTTTTTTTTTTTGTGGGGAGGAATCACATTTCCACGCCATCTTTCATCACAAAAATTGATTGTTCTCTGGCTGGTTCCAAGCCATGGACCATGGACCTAAGCTACAAGGGCCAAACTTGAGTTCTGCCCCCCAAATCCTCACAGGGAAAGGGGTGAGACTGTGAGGATGAGTGGGGTGGAGGGCAGCTCCAGCTCTGGTTCAGCCCTGTCTCCATTCAGCTCTGCAGGCCAGCAGCAGGCAGTGGTTGGCTCAGAGAAGCGCAAGGCAAACGTGACAAGCACTGTATGACCTGAAGCACGGCACAATTTACAGGGCCCTGACTAAAAATCCACTTAAGGTCTTACCAAAAGTACGTTACCGAAGTAATTTTGCAGATAGAAATGGGTTTTATACCATTATCAGTGCAAAGGCCCACCCCACACTACATCCTTGCTGTCTGATGTGCAGCTTACTTGTCAAAAACCACCAAAGGTCTTCAACTGAGCAGAAAGGGCAGGGGGAGAAAGATAAGAAAAAGCATTTTCAGAATAATTTATGCTAACAAACCGTTGTGGCTGGGCTTGATGGTGGAGAGTGAGCTCTTCTCAGCAGCTGCTTCGATGCCTTTTGTCTTCTTTTCCAAGAGTGGCTCCTGGCTCACCCACTTTATCTGAAACCCCCAAACATTGCCTTCCTCCACCTTGATAAACCATCTGCTTCTGTTTGGCATTGAAACCCCAATTAATACTATCTGTTTGTTTTGCTGGGGCATGAGTATTGACAAGCCCCTGCACTGCTGGGAGTTGGGCTGCTGCCCTCTTCCCTTGCAGTTCAGCTTCCAACCTGGGATGGGGGGCAGGGGTAGGGTGATCCCAGCAGGACTGTAGGAGAGGGAGCTCTGGAATCACTGCTGGCTGTCCTGAGTGCTCGGCCCTGCTGCAATAAACACTGAGCAGAAAACAGCTCCAGCTTCCAAGGCTCGGAGCCCTCTCTTCCTACCTGCCAACACTTCTACTTGGCACTAAGTCACCAGAAACAAGCCTGGTTTTAACCCCCACCAGTAAACACAAGCTCTTCATCCCAGCCTGTTGCTCGGGGAAAGAGTGGTGCAACCATTCCAGCTTCCCAGGAACCCAGAAACTTCTCCAGCAAAAGAAAATCCCTGTCCTTGCCTGCGCGCACCCGTGTACATCACCACGCCCCCTTCCCTAGACCAAGCCTGTCTTGTGTCATCACTCCCTGTCCACAATGCCAAAACAGTGGCATGTGACACCAAAACAGTGGCACATGTGAGCAACCTTCCATCTACTGGGGCTTCAAGAAGCACATGTGGAAGCAAAAGTTCTCCATGGCTCATGCGCTGTGGCCCCGGCTCCAAAGTGCCCTGGTACCTGTTACCCCTGCCCCTGCTCCTCCCCTCACCAGCGGCATCATCAAGCAGAGATTTCATTTAATTTCTCTTTAATGCACAGATCATGTAATCTATGTCTTAAAATAGCCAGGCCTGTTCTATTTATGCTGCTGTCTGTCTGCCGCTCCCTCCGAAAAGCAAACACGGGGCAGCTGTGCTGGCATGAACCTGGCCCTGCCCGAGCAGGGCAGAGTTTTTCCATCTCCCCTTCCCCCAGATCTCAGTGCTGTCTCACAAAAAGCAGAGGCAGCAAGTGACTCAGTGGAAAAACCTTTTTTTTTTTTTTCCCAGGGCTGGCAGGCACCAAAACATCCTCTCGGTGCTCAGCACACCGCCCGTGCTCCAGCCCCTGCGCTCAGTCTGTCCTGCTCCCTGAGTCCAGACAGACACTGGGACAAGGAGGGATGGCCAGTGCCAGCTGGGGCAGAGACCAGAGAGCCAACTCCACTCCTGCTGCACCAGCATGGATCCAGCATCTTCCTCTTGCTTCCCTGACATGGATCCTGCTGGATCTGCAGACCCAGGTGGGGGTTCAGCCCCTGACACCTTGGCAGCAGCCACAGCTCCCTCCAGCTCAGAGGCTTCACGTCCGAGACCTCCCCAGGCTTCAGCGGGCTGGTGGCATTCTAACATCCCAGAAGACACTTTAAATTCAGGGGGTATTTGAGCTGGCTCGCCATCATCTGTATTCCAGTCCCTCCTCCCGTTTTTGTTCTCCTCTCCTCACATTTGCCGCCCTGAACAAAGTCCTGTGACTCGCTCGGCATCCGCGGCCAAATATCCTCCCAGCGTACGATCCCAGCTGCCAGCCCTGTGCCCATCATGCAGACACGAGTTCTCCTGCCAGAACACGGCCAGGTTACCAAGGAGAGGCCCCAGGGACAGGCTTGAAGCTTTGATTGCCCCACAGTCCCGTCTGCGGTCCCCAAATCCTTTCTGGGCTCCGGCTTCCAGGACCTCCCGAGATGGATGCATCTTTGTGCTTCATAACTTTCAAGCGCTTTTTTTCCTTCAGGACTTGGTCACTTCCAAGCGGCTCTGTGTCCACAACATCCCACAGAGAAGAGTTTTGCTGGCTGGGGGCCCATGCAAGCCCTGGGGCCACCCAGGTTTATCTGAGATGAATATCTGAGAGTCCCAGAGCAATGCATACAGATGTTCTCCTCCTCCTACTCACCCCATTGCCCCCTGATCTCTACAGCACAACCTCAAAGCACGCACATAAGGGCTGGCAGGAAAATCTAGGACCTTTACTTCCTCTCTTATCTGAAAGAGGAGGAGGGGAAGGAGATATCTGTTTTGCAAACTCATGTCTTAGAGAAGTTCCCTTTGCAGAAGAGCAGCCCCATGAGCAGCAGTTGCTCAGGCCATGCTAAAGCTCTGTTTTAAGCATTAACAAGAAAAAAGCCTGAACTTAAAAAATAAAGCTGTGCTTTAATTGAAACATTTTGGGGGCTTTTTAAGCTCTTAATAATGCCACAAATTCAGTGATCTCCTCTCCGTAAAGAAATCAGATTTATTTTAACAGCCAATACCAGACATACTTGAAACAGCCCCAGAAGTACAGATATCCCCCAGTGATACCATGCAAAGTCCCTCAGGATCCCTCCCAGGGATTCCTTGCCCCTTCTTTTGGGTGATCTGTGATTTCTGCAATACCCCACACAAGTCACCTGCGGCTCAGTTTTCCCACTCGGGCTGTCCCACTACAGCCTACCGCAATTGTGGAAGCAAATCTCCTCTCAGGAAGGGAAAAATGAGAGAGAGAAGTAGCAAACAGGTAAATTGGGGTTCCTGTAAAGCACATATATGATCTTACAGGCAGTGGAGACACAGAGGGAGAGCAGCTGTACCCAAGGGAGGGATCTGCCACCATCAGAGGACCTTCATCTCTCTCACAAGGCAGGGAAAGGCTGAAAACTGCTTCCAAACATCCCAGCGCGAGCAGCACGGCTGGGACTGAGCTGAAACTCCCCCAAATTCACAGAGGTTTGGGCTACACCTGGCAGAGGGAGATGCCCAGGCAGGGCTCTTGTTTCCAGCCTGATGTTGCCCACGGTCCTGCCTGCTGGAAGCCAAGGGGACTGTGCTGAGATGCTTTGGGGGCCAGATACAAAGGACAAAGCGTTTCAGGACAACCTAATTAAGTGACTTCTCCAACAAACCCTTCCTGATGGGAACTGTCCCTAATGGGCTACAACAGGCAAAGCTGCTTGTGCCAACAGCCAGCACCGGTGCCACGAAATTCCACTTCAACAGCTGGTGGCCACCTCGGTGTGACAGGGGCTGCTGCTTCATTCCTTGCTCATGCATTTCTCACCCACAGTGGGAAGCAACTGCAGGGGCACAACTGCTGCCAGGCCACCCTTCCAGGAGCAGAGGATGGATCTCTGTCCTCACAGAGGGGATCACACCCACAGAGGCACCAAAACTGGAGATCTCGGCAAGACGGGGATGTGGAAAACCGAACACCTTTCGGACACCAGAGCCCTCGGGCAGAGCCTGCCCCGGCACCGGGGAGCACAGAGCAACAGGATTTGTTCTCCATCCCTCACCAGATGAAGCCTGAAAATGTCATCACGCTCTCCCCAAAGTATCTAAAGCCACTTACTGAGGAGAAATCGCGAGCCCCGAGGAGCAGCTGAGCCAAGAGCTCCAGAGAAAGGCAGGGCCCCCGCGCTCCCGGAGGCAAAGGTGCTTCCGTAATTCTCGCCCGTCCTCGGAGAGCCCGGGGCTCCAGCCGGGCAAACGAAAGCAAAACTCCATCCTCCACACCCCGCCGTGACGTATGGGGGGAGGGAGACAGCACCAACCGCTGACACGGGTCGGGAGGAGCTGCAGGGGCTCAAGAGCGTCTTGGGAGGGTGCTCAGGAAAATCAGACACTGGGGAAAAAAATAACCAGCACACGCACAGAACAGTCCTTCCTCAAAACCAGAGAGGAGCAGAGGGACTCTGATGGCTGCTACCAGGGGTGCATCTGCAGGAGGCAGAGCCCAGCCTTGCTGCTCACCCTGTGCCTGCCCCGCACTCATCGCCCATCCCGCATCCGCGGCTTGCCCGGCTCGCACATTCCGTGCGTGGCTTCCAGTGTTGCTGCTCAGAAAGGAGAAAGGGCAAGCGAGGAGCGGGGTGAGACGACACGCAGGGATGGCCGAGCCGCGCAGCCCGACCCCATTCCCCCCTCCAGTGGCACGCACGTATTTGGCTTAGATATGCAGAGAAGGATTGCACTTTTTTTTCGCTTGACTACAAGTTTCCTCTGGGGCTCAATTAAGGGAAATCTGTGATTTAGGGCAGAAAGCGTCGTGATGTCACTGTGAGCCGTGGCGACGGCATCAGACTCGGTACACAAGCGCCCTACAAAGCAGACCCAAGGAGAAGGTTCATGTGCCAGCTCTGCCCTCGCTGCGTTCCGGAGCAGAAAACTCCCGGCCGAGCGGGAGGCTGAGTCCTGCGGGAACACGCGTGGGAGCCTCCACCCGAACGAGGGAAAACGCCGAATACAAATCTCCTACCTGCCCGGGGCAGCGATGCTCTCGTCAGACACGTGGGACAAACAAGCGAACCAGGAGATGCAGGAAGGGACGACAAGGCACTCTGAGGATCTGGGGCAGATTTTAACTTTCAGCATTAGGAATTCTCGGCTGCATCCTGCAGCAGCCATATGGGAGCTGGGCATGCTTTCCAAAGGAGGGGAAATAGATCTGCTTCAAAAGAGGATTCGGAGGAAAAGGTGGACTTATTTAAAGGCAAGCCCTATGAAATGTAAAGGATCAGGGCAGCTTCTTGGGGAGGGTGGCTGGGCTGCAAAGGACAAGCAGCCAGCAGGACTCCCTTGCAGGTGCAAAGGGAACCTCCCACGTGTTAAATATATGCCATGTATGGAACAGGCTGTTTAACTTCTTAACCACTTTTTTTACCTTACTGAAAGCAAAAATGCTGGCTTTCTGAATCTTAATTGGATTCCTATTCCCAGCCAACACCGTGTATCACATATGAGAGGGGAAGAAAAAAACCCATCACTGATCAGAAATACCTTTTAAACCTCCCCACGTGCCAACCTATCCTCATGCCAGCCAGAACAGCCCCAGCAGCAGGCAGGCGTGCAGGTCCCTCCATCCCATGCACCATTTCAGCCCCAGAGCAGCCAGAGCTTTAGAGCTGATAAGATAAATAAATATTAATTCATGGGTAGTTGTGTGTGATGCTCATTTGCACTGGGACGCCGACACCAAGCCCACGGAGCACCGCTGATGTCCCCATGGCCAGGGCCCACCTTCCCCCTTCCATCCCACCATCCCCCTCCCCTTCACGGATGGGATTTTCACCACTACAATCCAAAAACGTTTTCCTATAGAATTTGAATTTTTTTTGGCCTGCTTTGCAGCATAGAGAGAGAGAGATGCTGCCACTCGATGTGTGAAGCTTCACCCTGAGACAGAACTGCATGCCAGTGGCACAGAAATGTGGTGGTTTTAAGGGGATGACGTCTGATAAATTCTCAGCCCCTTCCCAACAGCTTTAGACACCACTTGAGGGAATATCATACCAGGTTTAAATGGTTGCACGGCACCGGACTCGTTGTTTAAAAGCAAAACTCGTGTTCGCAGCTTGTCTCGTTTTTCAAATCAGCCTCACGACAGCTGATGTTTCTTCCTAAATCCTCAGCTTCTGGAATCACGTGATGGTGGAAAATCCAGGGCTGGGGGGAAGGCGACTATTTTAGACACAAGATTTTTTCCTGCTGGCTACAGGCAGAAAATATGACAGCTCCCAAACACAAAGCCTCAGCAAAAGCAGCAGGCGAATGAAGAGTGGAGCCCTTCTTGCTGAATTCTACACTCGTTTGTTTTCCTGGCGTTTTAACAACAACGATGTTATGATCTCCAAACTCACCTGATTTCCCGGGGATTAATTTTTCCCCTGCTCCTGCGATCCAAACGAGTAACCTCGCAAAGCCAGCAGCCAGGAAACTGAGCCAAAGCAGCAAAAAGTGATGACTCAGGTTCCCTCAACAAATATTTTACAGCGGTTTAAAAGACAAACTGTAAGATTTCAGGGGTGGGGGTGGAAGAGTGGGGAAAGCATTCAATTCTCTTTTATTTTTTTTTTTTCTCACACTGTTTGGTGGGTTTTGCATCCTGCCAGGAGCACCGTTTCAAAAGCCTGGCTACTTTACCACACCAGAAAATTTACCTTTCCCTCTCCTGTGCCCCTGCCCTGCCCCTGAGCACGAGCCAAGGTTCTCACATAAAGAGTTCCTTATGAGAGCTGGCAGCCCTGAACCAGGACAGGAGGCTGCAGGCGTTGCTTTTTCATCAATTAACCCGGAATTACGTTCCTGGCACACCGACGGCTCCCGGAGAACAAGCCCTGATTTACGGTGGCACGAGTGACTCCAGCCAGCTCCCCCTGGACAGAGCTTTCCACTGAAGTCAGTGGGAAACTCTTTCCACCAAGTGTAACAGGAGCAGGAGAAGCTATTCCTCCCAGATTCTTCACACACCATGCTAAGACTGCTGAAAGGCAAACAAAGCTGACGCAATTCCAGTACACGACTGGGCAGACTGGTAAATCACAGGGTAGCCAGAGGCTGCTCCAGTACCACAGAATCCCACTGTTTTGGGGTGAGGGAGGAGGATTGCTGGAAGGGGAGAAGAGTTGAGGAGTGCTGAGGGCTGTGTGCCTGATGTATCCCGCTGAGGCCAAAGAGCATCTTCACCCACGGCTCAGCTCCAGAAGCTGAACCTGAAGAGGAGTTTTCAGCACTGGAACCCCCAGTTTTCCAGGGCCTGAGCCCCTTCCTACAGCACAGACTGGCCAGGCACCAGGGCCCTCACACCCCCACAAGCCAAACTTGGCTTCACAAACTGCAGCACCTTGCCAGCAACCAGCACAAAGTCCCTTGCTGTCCCCCAGGACAGCGATGTCCCCAGGACACCACTCCTCACGGTCTCAGTCCTCTTTAGCTGGAGCTCAGAAGGGCAGTGAGGAGGGAGAAGCATCACAGCAGGTGACCCTGCCCACCCTCACTGCTACAGAGTGATATCTGCAACCCCTTCAGGAGATGCAAACTGTGACCCTGCCCAAGCAAGGCCTGGGGACAGCGGGGCACGTGCCAACGGTGCCTTTGGAGACAGGCTGCTGGCAAACTCTGGGGTCTGGAATGGGGTTTGATCTTGGAGAGCAGCCCCAGGACCTCCCAAGGCAGGTGCTAGAGGCTGCCTGCACCACAGGAAGGTGCAGTTTTGGGCACACCTGGAAGCCTCAGTGGGTGCCTCCCTCCTTCCCTCCACATTATCCCAGCCGGGATGGTCCAGCAGCAATAGCAGAGAAACAAAAATACACATCACCAGAAAACTCATCTCCCAGGCTATCACACAGCTGTAACCACAGCAAATGCAGCATATCCCCAAGGCTACTACAGGAAAACATCCTCCCCTGATTTCATTCTCCTTTCCACGTGCCCCAAGCTTTTGTTCCCAGCTTTCCTCTTCCAATCTCTCCACTCCCTGCCCCCAAAAGGCTTTGGTGGGAGGCAGTTTCTGGCCGATAATGAATCATTTTCTGACCCCAGACAAGCACAGTGGTATCACAGGCACCAATACCTGGACTGGCTCAAGGAGGATGATGCTGGTGACGGGGGAGCAATGTCAGAACTGAGCACCCCTGGGTGCTGCTTCCAGCTCCAGCCTTTCCAGCGAGGCTCAAGTGTATTGCCAGGAGGTTCAAGCCTGGGGCTCCAGGTTCATCAGGATCCTCCCAGTTCCTTTCCCCTAAGTAGCTCAGCCTCTGGGGAGTCAGCAGCAAGGACCCAGCCCTTCCGAGACGTTTCTGCCACCAAAGCCACCTCTGCTTCCTATTCCAGCCTCCCTGCAGTGACCAGCTCCGAAGGGTGTGTTTGCCCACCAAGTCCTCCAGCCTCCCTGGCTTTAATCCAGCCACTGGCCCAAATTAGGGTTACTCACACAGAGACATATTGCATCAGGTCTTCAGGCTGGCAGAGCTGATGGGAAAACACCTCCCTGCCTGCCATCCTCCGAGCACCCTCGTGCTGCCAAGCGGAACGCTTCGCTCGCCTCTTTCTCAGGGAACAAGGCATCTTGCCGGGCACAGACGAGCAAGGAGGAGCACCTCCCTGAGCCGTGAACCCTCTCAGTCCCCCTCCTGCCCCCCACCAAATGCATGGCATGAAGGATATTGTCACCAGCTGGAGCAGCATCAGGCTGCAAACAGCTCCCAGAGAAAGCGCTTCTGCACTTCCCCAGCCTCCAGCTCGCCAGATCCCCGCTGGGTCTCGATGCCAGAGGACAAGGGAGAGGGGCTTGTGGCTGCTGCCAGGAAAAAGCCCTACAACTATCCTCAGGCTTGGGGAGTGAAGTCACCAAGCCCCAGCATTTGCCTGGGGACATGTGTCCAGTTGACATCTTTAGAAGATGATGCAGATACACGGAGGGTGGGAATGGGATAACTTCCACAGCGTGCACGAACAAAGGGACCTGTGCTGGGGAAGGGGAGCATAAAGCAACGGGGGGGCTGTCCTGAGGAATAGTCAAGGGACGGAAGGTCTGTCCTATCGATGGAGGGTCTTTCCGAGGGAACGGAGGGTTTGTCTCAGTGGACGGAGGACAGAAGTGCCACCACACACCCCGGGACAAGCCAGTGGGGACCACTGCCCCATCCCGCGGCTGACACCGGTGTTACGCTGTCCCGGCCAGCGCAATCCTCCCGCCGGACTGTCCCGCATCACAACCGGCGCATTCCCCACCTCTCCCACCACCTACCCGACCCACGGGGGACGATCGCGCCCAACAGCCCCGCTTATCCCCGCGGCATCCTCGGGGGGCTGCCGGTACTCACCGCCGGGCCGGGCCGAGCAGCTCCCGCGGGGCTGCGGGCTCAGAACCTCCCCACGGCCGCGCCCGCCCCTCGCCATCACCGCCCACCCGCCCCGTACGGTGATGGCGAGGGGGGCGGGAGGAGGGCGCGGCCGGGCTGGGGCTCCCCCCTCCTCGAACGAGCATCATCCGTTTCCGATTAAAAAAAAAAAAAAGGATCCACCCCAAAACTTCCCCGCTGGCCGCTTTCGCTTCGCTGCTTGCAATAAAAATAAATAAATAATTAAAAAAAAGCAACCTAAAACGCCTAGAAAATAATTTTCTACCTTATCCACGCAGCTCGAAGGAAAACGGTAACTTTTTTGGATCAACACCCATTTTGTTTAAGCAAAACCACGGCGTTCAGGGCTGTTTGGGTGCCAGAAGGGTTCTCCCTGCCCAGCTAATGGGGGTGCTCCCGCTGCCAAAATCATGCTGGGGGTTCAGGGCAGGACCCCCTGTCCCGCTGATGCCACTTCCCAGGTGGAAAAACTGGCTAAAGAAGGAAAACAAGCAGGCCCTGAATGCACACCCCAGAAGTGAAGGGGAACCTGAGGCAGAGGGCTGGCCAGTGTCACACTGATCCCTCACCCTGCTCGCCCCAAGGAGCCTTCAAGGCAGGTACCACCCCAGCGTGCCATCAGCAACCTCACCCAGCACCTGGCAGACACATCATCAGGCATGCAGGATATTTATATAGATATTTTTGATATGGAGATAGGGTAATAAGGCTGGAAGCCTCCCTCTGAGGCTGCTGATCAAACAAACTGCCTATATTTGTTCAGAGCCCTTTACCTCGGGCTCTTCGGAAGATCGTGGGCAAATAAGCAAGTCCCATATTCCCCCAGCCAGCTGGAATGCTTTCCCTTCCTTCAGCTTGAGCTGTGAAAGGCTGAGGAGTTACAAGGCACAGGGGCAATTTAGAGCACGGACAAGGTGCTCCCTGTGCCAGCCCCAATCCCTTCCTGCCAGGCCAGGAGTGGGGCAGCAGACACGGGATGGGCTCAGGGGGTCACTGGTTCTCCTGCCCAGCTCAGCTAAAAGCTGAGCCTAATTTTTAGGAGCCCCCTTCTTTCTGTGTAAACCCAGCCAGAAACCACCACAGGAAGGGACAAGGTTGTGCCTGAAGTGGGGATTCAGTGGAAGAGGGGTCTGTGCCAGACCTGCCCTCCTACCTCCTTGCCCCTGGCTTAAAATGTCACTTTTGGGGAAAAAGGGAGAGTCAGACAGTATTTCACAAATACCACTGTGCCTGTTTCCTCCCAAATCAGTTTCTCCTGTGTTTTCTCCCCTGCCCAGCACGATGCCTCCAAGTCATAGCAGGTTCAGGACTACCTGGAACCGGTTTTAAGCAGGGGGGAAACAGCAGCTGCACTTCCAGCTCTTCGGAGCAGCCGCCATGGTGTGCAGGAGCCCATCCCAGCCTGGCTCCAGCTGCTCCCCAGCACAAAACCCGGGCTCCCTCCCGCCCTCCAGCAGCGTGTTTATTTACAGCAGAGTATTTCTTTCTAAAGATCCGGTCTCAAGGGGCAAAATCCCTGCTGTGTACGAAACCAGTACTGACTAGCTCAGGCATTGTCTTCCGGAGACTGCAGGCAGCCCGAAACAATAGGGGTGTGCGGAGTGTCCTGATGCGTTTCCATTTTTGGACCGTGATAAATCTGAAACCCAAGAGGAACAGCTCTAAAAATGGCCCACGGTAATTAGCCGCTCGGGAATGGGTTTGGTGCTCGGCCATCACCCACAATCCCCGATGGCCCCACGTGCCAGAAGGTTCATTTAACAACCTCAAAACTGGACAAAGCCCCCCAGGTTCCCCTCGGAAACTTTCAGGCACGAGTGGAACGTGGGCAGCAGCAGCGCGGTGGAAATGGGATGCACATCCCCCAAAATCCTGGGCATCGGATGTAAGAAACGAACCCCCGACCGAGCACGTTGTGGCGGTTCACGAACAGCTCCATTCAGATCTCGTTTTCGAAAAATGCAACCCACGCACACAAAGCAGGGCACAGAGCCCATCTTTATCCAGAACCGCTGGATCACGGACAACCACTCCCCGTTTCTGGGGTTTTGCTGACACCTGGTGTTCTGGCAAAGATGTTGGGAGTTCCTGCGAGTCCCTTTCCTGGCTTCTGTCGGGATGGGCTCTCAGCTCAGACCAACGTGTGGCTGGGAGGTGACCCTGAATTCTGGCAAGAGGCTGAGAAATGCAGGTGTGCAGGTAGATTTCCAAGGTGCTGCTTAACATTTGGGGTCAAGAGCAGGGCTGCAGCAGTGTTTGCAGCAAACCTCACGGCACAAGTGTGCACTTCCTAACTTCAGGAATCAGGGGAAGGAACTGCAGCGGGGAATCTCAGCTCTCATTTCTCACACAATGGTTTCCGTTGGGAGGGAGTTTAAAGATCATCTTGTTCCAATCCCTTGTCATGGGCAGGGACACCTTCCACTAGACCAGGTGCCTCCAAGCCCCATCCAGCCTGGCCTTGGACACTTCCAGGGATGGGACACCCACAGCTTCTCTGGGCAACCTGTGCCAGGGCCCCACCACCCTCAAATGGAAAAATTTCTTCCTCATATCTGATCTAACCCTGCCCTCCATCAGTTTAAAGTCATTCCCCCTTGTCCTGTCACTCCAGGCCCTTGTCCAAAGTCCCTCTCCAGCCTTCTCAGAGCTCCTTTAGGCACTGGAAGGGGCTCTAAGATCTCCCTGGAGCTTTCTCTTCTCCATCCAACCTCCTGCATTTCCAAAAGAAGTCCTGGCAGGGACTCTTTCAGGGCCTGGCTGACAAACACACTCACCTTGAGAGCTGTGACGAGCTAAACTGTGAAGTGTCTACTTTGTAGACCACACTGCCCTTGGTGCCACTCTCGTCCTCTGATGGTTGCTGGGAAGATTCACATCTGCAAATTCGAACTGAAAATACAGGATGTAAATAAAATCCCCATTTGGTGAAGCTTTTCCTAAATGCCAGTGTTTAGATCCGAGGTACTTGATTATTTCATGGAATTATGGCCCGGTAAGGAATTTCACTGCCTCTTTTTGCCTTTGTTCCTGTTTTTAAACCCTTTTCAGAATACAGTCTCTGCAAAACGTGTCCCACTTCTCCGCCACAACGTCATTATCTCACAGAGTGTAACGCTGATCTTTAAATAAGGACAGAGAATATTCCTCCAGGAATAACCAGCACCAGCTGTTCCAGTCCTTTGCCCTAAGGTTTGCTGCACCAGCATTTCCATCCCATTCCAGATGCCTGCCCTGCCCAAATCAGATCAGTTACATCTCCCCAGGCAAACACCGCCACAAACAGAATTCCATCAATAAATCCACCGCCAGATTTAAATATTTACAGCACAAACACACAAGGAAAACATTATAACTCTTGTTAATGGATAATGAGAACAATGTGGCAAGGGCAGCTGTAGTTCTGTCTCCTCCATCCAGCAGCAAACT
This sequence comes from Lophotriccus pileatus, assembly GCA_035583135.1. NCBI lineage: Eukaryota > Metazoa > Chordata > Aves > Passeriformes > Tyrannidae > Lophotriccus > Lophotriccus pileatus. Next base: position 13,725,278 of record JAWWES010000021.1, read on the forward strand.
CAGTGTTTGGGATCTTCTCCCTGCAGTTCCCACAGGTCCAACACCCACTGCCCAGCAACACGTAGGCTTTGGGATTTGGGGGATTGTAGAGGCTTGAGGGATCTGTCACGTGGACAATATTTCAAGATAACTGCCCCCTGTATCTCCTGGAAGAGATCAGTGCAATGGAGTCTTACAAAAACCCCACAGAGGTCTAAAAAACTCCACGTGACAACAGTCAGTAGTACACGTTCCTCTCACACAGAGCAGTCCCCTTTTCTCAAAGTTGTTTTACAATATTCAGCCCTTTAAAGTTTCTCGTGGAAATTTATGGTGATATCAGCTTTTCTTTGTTATCACAGCATAAATATTGATCATTTTCCGGGCCGTGACTTGAAATTTCAAATGTCCTGAAGTTTCAGCTACAAAACTGAGGCCATTCTGTATGAAAAGGAGGCTGGTATGAAGGAAAAAAAAAAAACAACCCTACAAATATTACCTTTTCTTTTATCCCTTTTTTTTTTCTCCCAAGAGAAGCCATGGATGCCCCATCCCTGGAAGTGTTCAAGACCAGCTGGATGGGGCTTTGAGCAACCTGGTCTAGTGGAAGGTACCCCTGCCCATGGCAGGGGAGTTGGAACTAAATGGTCTTTAAAGTCCCTTCAACTCAGTCTATGATTTTTTTTTGCCTAAAAATCACAGAGGAATTTCACAGTTACAGGTGATTTTCAGGCAGCCTTTTGGACCACATTTGTAACAGTGCCAACAATTTACAATTTTATAAATAACTTTACATCCTTTCCTGGGGGACGTGTATTTTTTTATTGCAACACCCTTTTAGGTGTTTCAATCTGGATTAAAGATAATGAAATATTCTGCTGGCTTTCTGAAAGCCTGAGCAGATGCACCTTGTCCTAGAATCATGGAATCATACAATCATGGAGGTTGGAAAAAACCTCCAAGATCATTGAGTCCAACCCTTAACCCAGCACCACTGTATCCACCATTAAACTGTGCCCCCAAGTGCCACATCCACATGTTTTTTTGAACACTTCCAGGGATGGTGACTCCAAAATCCCACATCTCCGAGGAAACCTCATATCTGCTTTTTTGTTGACTGTATATGGGAGCTTAATTATGACCTCTCTTCTTTCTGGGTCTCTCATTTGCTGCCCCTCCTAGGGCAATAAATAAATAGGTAGTGTCTAGTACATACACATTCTCATCACTATTTGCTAATAGCTTTCCAGAAAGTTATCCTCTTGAAGAGAGTTTCAGTATTTTTACACCAAGAACACTGCCTGCTCAGCAGCAATTCTTCACAGTCTTTGGCTCTTCTGTACAATAAAAGCTCACAAGAAACAAAACCCAAACCAAAATGAAAAAGACAAAACAAACAAACAAAAGTGTCCACACTTGGTTCAGTGCAGCAAAGGAAGACCTAATAGTTACAGTTTTCAGCTGTAGGAACTTCGATTTCCTGGGTTCTTCAGTGCACGTTTTTTTTAGCATGTAGAGCAACTCCTAGCCAGGCAAGGGCTCTTCTTTGCTAGCTGAAGGAGAAGCACAGTCTGGGGTCTTGGCTTGTCAGATCCTCAGCGAGGCCCTTGGGCACTGGGTTTTCCCACAGCCTGCAAGGAGAGCAAAGATGTTACTGCAGGACCACGCACGGCGAGCGTGGGGGTGACACACCAAAAACAGCGGAAGAGGCAGCTCCCCCAAATCATGTCTGGTGGTGAGACAGGAGTGAGGTATGGCCAGTGGCACAGCACAGCAGCCCAGCAGCTGCCTGTCCACCGAGGGGGACTCACTGATCCAGTTGGGAGAGAGATTAAGGCTTTGAAAAGTCCTTTCTGAGGAAGTGAAGCCAGTCTAGAAAACCCTCAGCTTACTTCGCCCATGTCTGCATGCCCTGCGATAACCCAGGGCACCAGGGGCAGGGGTCACACATCTGCCCTGACTTCCCTGCTGAGCCAATAACCAACCACAGAACTCTGGGGTACCTGCTCACCTTATAGACTGAATTTCTGGGCACTTGGCAAGTTCCTCCGCCAGCTTTGTGGCCCCACGGGCTCCAATGCGGTTTTTCTCCAGGCTGTTTTAAAAAAAACAAAAGAGAGTTTCAAAATCCAAACCAAGCCAGTAGTGGAAAGCAGCTGAATAATTTCCCTGGCTCCTTCTCCTGTCCCAGAAGAGCCACAAAACTGCACTTTTGCCCAAGCACAGCAATGCCACACAACTCATGTCGGCCTCGTTTATTCAAGGGGGGGGGTGTGCACTGCTTCCTACAATCTCCTTCTGGCAACAGGACCTGCCAGCAGATCTCTTGCCCTTGGAGAGCTCTCTAACAGATCCCACGGTGAACTTGGTGCTGAAATTGCCAGTAAGCAGATCTCCTGCGTCATACACAACCTTCCTGCTTGTACCTGTGACACAGCCCCGCATCTGATTTCCCTTCACCAAACTAATCTCATTTCCCGACCCCGTGACCCACAGACTGGTATGTCCATGTATCTGAGAGGTGGAAGATGTGCACCACGTGTTCCAAAGAGCCACAAAGGAAGGCTCTGTGAGCACAGTACCCGTCTAGACCACCCCAGACACTGAAGAGAAGGAAAAAGCTTGCAGGAAGCAGCTCACCTGAGGTCATCAGACGACCTGTTTGCCTCTCATATCTCAAACCTTCACACCTCAGCTTCTGCTTAGATACCCCCAACCACCTCAAACAAAACCAGTGCTGCTTCAAGAGTATCACCACCCAGGCAAGGCTGGTCCTTGGGACATGGAGCAGGCTCAGCAGCAAGTTAAACTGCACAGCCTGTCTGCTGCTCCTAATGCATGGCCCCTTTTTGGAAGTCCCGTGATTGAAGGCTCAGTGACAGAAAAAACAAGTGTTCCCGGGGTTGCTCTTAGGGCTGTACTCACTCTAACACCTTCAGCTTTTCCATCTCTGGGAGAGCCCTGGCCAGCTCTTGGGCTCCTCCGTCTCCAAGGGCGTTCCAAGACAATCTAAGGCAGACGAGAAATCCCAGCCATGAGTCAGTGGATAAACACAAGCAGATACTACCTACCACCAGTACCACTACTGTGACACGAGCCCCTCACAGATTAGCCTCTTTACCAGAGCTAATCACCCTCTTATCATGCCAGGTAAACATTCCCCTAGACTATAAACTTAATTTTGAGACATTTTCTCCATCTGACCACGTATTTCCACACATGATAAGACACCAGGGAGTGTCACCACAGAGCCTGCGGGCTGTGGTTATCTCAGAGTCCTGCAGGCCCAGGGAATGAGATATGGAAGTGACTGCTGAGCACACAGCTTTATCCCAGGGTCACTCCTCCTTGTGCCAGTGGTGTTAAACTACTGCAGCAGCCTCTCTGACCTGCTCTTGCAGCTGCCTGTTGATCCTGAGCTCTTTTCAAAGGATAGCTCACAGGGCTCTTGAAGGATTAGGTTTTTAACTTTTTGATGTATTAGCAAGTGAGAAAATTCTTTAGATCCTTTCTTTGCTACTTGATAAGCAGCCTGGCCATTTCCCTCTCTCCTGAAAACCAGAAACTAGCAGTTTTGTCCAGCACCAGCCAGTGCTTCCCCCAGCACCTGGGGCCACCCCACAGAGCCATGCCTCCAGCCAAGCCTGGGGAACTCCAGAATGTCCTCATGGCATGTAGGAGCCAAAAAACTAGAAAGGCAGGACAGGATCCAGCTCCAAATTTGGGGCCTTCCACCAAACAAGTTCACAGATTGTTCTGGGATTTCATGGGCACTGGCATATTATCCGTGTCACTCAGATTTCCCAGTGGCAGAACTCACAAAAACAGAGGCAAGAACCGGACCATAAAGAGCTAGATGGGGAATTTGTCCTGCCAGATGCTAAAAAGACTCATGACAGTGGGCAGAGTCTGAACATGAGTGTTTTTCACCATATTCTGTTCAGGTCCTTACATTCAGCTTCCAGTAAGTTGCCAGTGACACCAAAAATTTTTAGCAGCTTATTTCCTCAATTAGTAAATTACTGGTACATTTACCACTGAAAAGAACTCAGTGGAAAGTACCAACAAGTATTTAGCAGGATCAGAAGTGCCCTGCAGCTGCAAATAGGAGCTGTCATTAAGACAAGAGTGACCTGTGTGTTGAAGGGTCTCCCCATCCATCCCCACACTCACATTATCTCCTCCACGGAAGGGCACAGTCGGAAACCGCGAGAAAGGGATTTTGAAGCATCGTCAGTGATCCCACAGAACTTCAAGCTGAGAGAAAAGACAGAGGGCACATTGTGCTGGTGTGAGAGCCCATGGGGAACAGGGCACCAGCACCATCTGCTGTGCTCCTGCCCTGGCAGTGCTGCAAACATCAGCCACACTCTGCCCTCAGTGCCTTGGTACTCACTCGATCTTCCGGAGGCGTCCCAAGCACGGCAGCCCCTTGGACAGGGCGTGGATACTTTGTTCTCCAAGGTCGTTTTCTGATAAACTGTAAGAGTAGTGGAAAAGCTTTGCATGGGAGCAGAAGAAAGCAGGTACAGTCAGAGAAAACCCACCACAAACATGTAAATATGTGAACTAGCAAGTCAATAATTAGAACCCAGACTAAGCCAGGACTCTGTAGACAGCAGGGATGAGCCAGATCAGTATACACAGCAATTCTAGGTCAAATCACTGCTTGGTAAAATAGAAATGACAGCCCTGCTGTAACTCACAGCCTCAGTCCATGCAGCTTGCAGGTCAGTGGCTAAGAAGGACAGACCTGCAGCACATCGTGTGTTGTACGTGAAACTGGAAATAAAAAGCTATGCTGCAGTTAAAGACTGGTGTGACTTGGGAGGAAATAATGATAAGGGAGAGTGGGAAGAAGGCATGGCTCTCAAAACTCAGTAGGAGCAGTAACTGCCTCCCAGCCTTTACCAGGCTGTGCTGCCCTGCTCTCATCTACCAGCAAACACAATCCATGGCAACCTCTCCCCTAGACTAACATCTCTCACACCTCAATTATCAACACCCCAATTCAACCTGTTATTGAACTTGTTGTTGTTATTAGATACAAGGAAGAAATCCTCCCCTGTGAGGGTGGGGAGGCCCTGGCACAGGCTGGCCAGAGAAGCTGTGGCTGTCCCATCCCTGGAAGTGTCCAAGGCCAGGTTGGAGCAACCTGGGATAGTGGAAGGTGTCCCTGTCCATGGCAGGGGGCTGGAATTAGAGGATCATCGAAGGTCCCTTCCAACCCAAACCACTCTGTGATTCCAGGATACATTTGGCACCATCCCAAGTGCACCCTGCCATGACCTACCTTATCTCCTCCAGCAGCTCACACACCACCAGGGCTCTGGCCAGCTCCAGCCCTCCTGCCTGCCTGATGCTACTGTTCTGCAAGCTAACAAAGGAAACATAAGCACTGGAGGATTATTTTGGAATAAAGCTGTAACAAAAGCTCGCGTTTAACTTGCCAAGAAGAAAACTGCTTTTTGTTGAACCAGTGCCTGATGTCAGTAACAACCTGGGATCCTTGTGGATTAGTCTTAAAGAAGGGGCCTGGAAAACAGGGAGGCAACAGTGGGGGCCAGCAAAGCACAGCCAGGCAGTCACTGCAAACACAAAGGCTTTTAGGTTCCACCAGAACAAGAGGACAGCCAGAGGCATCAGAAAGTAAGATACTCAAAACCAATTTTAAGGCTTATTTTACTGTATATCCACTACTTGGTTCATCTCTTAAAGCTGATGCTGCAAGAGATTAAGCAAGAATAATTTATGTGACTCTTACAACAGAGTACAGTGGAGGGTTTCTCAATCCTGGGACACTTGAATTACTGTCTAAATGAGAGACCAGGGCACCACCACAGCCTATGCCTTTTCCCGTTCCTTCTTTCAACAATACCCCATATTCCCCAGGATATCCAGCCTTCCTGGGGCAGAGGCTGACACTTACTGCAGGATCTTCAGGTTGCTCATGTGAGGCAGACAGAGGGCAAGTGTTGCTGCTGTCCTGTCCCCAAAACCATTCCTTGACAGTCTGGAAGAAGCAGAAGTGAAATGTTACTAGCAGTGAAGCACAGAGCCTCCTTCCTCACCTGTGTGTCACCCACAGTTCTCACACCCAGCACCACACATTCCTTCCCTGTGGGGCAGAGAGTTTTTACCCTGCTCTCTTAAGAATTGGGGGTAAAGCTGATCCTGGATTTACTGGAGCCATCTCAGGTTTGGTTTCTGGCCTTGATTTTTGCCCAGCTTCCTGAAGGGACTTTGCAAATCACACACTTACAGTAACTCCTCGATGTGCTTGCAATGGGCAAGAGCTTCCATCAGCTTTTCCCCTCCAGCAGGACTAGGACAGTTCCCTGAAAGGCTAAAATAAGCAGGAGATTCTCAGTGAGTAAATGAGAACCACACAGGCTTCCCCCCACCAACCACAGCCCTGACCAAAACAGCGGGAACAAAACAAAGGGACTCACTTGATCTTCTTCAGGTTTTGCATTTCCAGCAGGACAGCAGCTAGATCTGTCAGGCCTGGATCTCCAATCTCGTTGTGGCTTAAACTTTAAAGAAGAGAGGCTGTGTTGTAAAGGAAAGCACAAAGTACCGGGCCAAGTACGAGATCTCATTTAATGATAGATGACACCTCGGACCTTGGCAGCAGAATCAAAGAGCTGCTTGCCTTGACCATCTCATGGAAGATTAATAGTTGTCAATTTGGTATTAAAAAATTTGCAGAGAACCATCAAAATCACTGGGTCCTGTCGATGGGTGGGAAATTACTTCAGCCAGAATAATAAGACCAGCCACAGGTTGCTGTTATTTTCTAAACTGCTGGAGTGGAGAATGGACAGCATCTGGCACGAGGGAGAGGGGAAAAAACAGAGGAAGCCTGGGGTTGGCTCCAGATTCAGATCTTTTCAGACTAGGCAAGTGCTGGGTCTGAGGCTCTCCCAGGAGAGAAGGGAGTCTCCAGCCCTGTTCTGGATCCCAGGGAAGATTTAAATCCAGAGGCTGTTTAATCCATTTTTTATGTGACTGCAGCAGAGTGGGATAAGAACTAAATCTCTTCTGAACATCAGAAGTTCTGCTTCCCTCTAGTCCAAGGTACCTCATACACAAGCATTTTGCAACCTCCCTGCTTTTGTTTCCACACTGTGTGTAAGCACATCGGGGTCTCTCCCATGTGTTGGCACCAGCGGTCACCTCTCAGCAAGAAAGGAGAAACTTACTTGATTTCCTCCATGTGGTGCATATTCCTCAAGGCTCCTGCCAGTCTGGAGCAGCCATCATTCCCAATACTGTTGTGGTTCAAGCTGGAAACAACATCCACAGCAGAAATGGCCATTCAGCTCCTGTTACTCAGCCTCCCAGGCCAGGCTGGAGGCAAAACTGCAGTCTGATACTTACATGAGCCTTCTCAGAGATGGCATCTCACAGAGCCCCAGCACGAGCTGGGGAATGGCAGCACTGCTGAGTTTCATGGAGCCCAGGCTAAAGGGTGAAATAACACAGGGACAAATAACTAACACAGGTGGGAGAGATGTGGGAGTGTATTCCAGTCCCTGTGAATAGTTTTCTGGTTTGTTCTCTTTTAAATGCAACTCTAATGGACATGTCTGGATCCTGATAAAATACCCCAGGAGAATCCCAAAGCTCTAGAGCAAGGATCCTGTGGATCAAGGTGCCACTGTGACCACGAGGTGGCAAAGCTCTCACGGCAGTGACACTTCATCACAGGAGGACGCCCCACATGCAGGGAGCTGGAAAACCCACCTCTATGTGAAGGCCTCCAGATCATCCTTCAGGATTTCTGGCTCTGGGATTACTGCATGGGAAACACTGCCTCCCAGCGGGGACAAGATCCATGCAAAAACACTACCAAAACATTTGATTTCTCTGCTGGAATTCCCTGCCACAGACTAGTGATCTCTGTCTCACTCACTATTCATTGCAAGGAAAAAGGAGTTGTTGCTTCTTCCCTACCAGAAGTCCTCCACTCTGTCCACAGGGAAAGAGAAGCTGCTGTTTAACTAAAGCTTCTAGAAAGACTGGTAATAACACACTCACTTGAGCTCTTCAATGGCCTGGCAGTTCTGCAAGCCCGTGATCAAATTATCAGTTCCAGTTGTCATAACACTGCTAGAGGTCAGCCTGCAAAACAGCAAGGATCACAGAAGCTCAGGGATCCATGTTCCAGACAAGGAGTGTTCACAGAGTGGATTGGTGTGAGGCACAGGGCTGAGCAAATAACAGATGTGTGAAAAAGACCCCAGCTGAGAACATACCCAAACCTCTTCAGCTCTGGAAGAGGCAGCAAAATCCTGACCAGCATTTCTGCTTCATCCTCGTGGAGTTCCACGTGAGACAACCTGAAGGGAGAGAACAACAGGTCTGGGCTGTGCCATCTACTGGTGACCAAAGGTCTGTGCCAAGCCCACGGGTAAAGTACAGCAGTGCTGGGGCAGCGAGGAATGGCAACTGATGCTTGGCAAGGGCCCAGGGTTGCTCCCAGCCATGGTAAGAGAGTGCAGGTCATCTGGGCACAAGGGGATTTAGGTGAACTCACAGGATACACCAGGAAGCCACCAAGCCTATGGGTCTTTTCTGTTTTCCAGACACTCTAAGGAGGGGACCCAGAGGGCAGGGACTGGGACGTGGCACTGACCTCTCCCATGCCCTGCTCTGTGCTCTCCCACACTCACTGGGACAAGCTGCTCCCCTCCCCCCAAAAAAATCCTGGCCACTCACCTCAGTTCCTGAAGCTGAGCACATCTTTCCCAAACCCTTTGGCAGAAGGGATTGATTTCTGGCTCGTACTGACTCAACCTGTGGGAGACAAACGCGCGGCACGACCGCCCGCGAGGGTCAGCAGAGCCCCCTGCAGCACCTGCTGCCCCTCAGGGCCAGGATTATGGAAAAAACAGACCAGGTTTCTTCATCCACATGTGTGGCACAGAGGCACTCTGAGACTGAACCCATGGAGATCAGAGCCTTAGATGCTCTGAAGATATTTTTAAGCCCACACTGAGCTTCAGAACAATAAGAAAACAATGATAAATCACTGCTTTCTCACCTGCTAATGACTGATTCCACCTTCTCCAGGCAGTGTGGGAACCTTAGGACTAATTGGAAGAGGGTTTTGTCTTTGCATATCCTGGAAAGGTAGAGATTAGAGAATATCATAAACCTGTGAACCCTTGAGGGAGAGAAAACACCATTTTCCACGATTAAAATCAGGAGGACTGGATGGGGCAGGACTCTGCTGATGCATGAATGCAAACCCCCTATCTCTGAAGAGGTTTGCAATGTTTAAACTAGTTCCAAAGCCAGCCTAATCATGGCACAATATCTCCCAAAGGAAGCCAGGAACATGGCCTCCTTTCCATTAAACCTTCTGAGGTGTGTGACCACAGACATGCTGAGCACCTCTACCCAGCAGACATTGGGGTTAAACTCCCTTCAAGCTGGCCAGTAGCTCACAAATGCACTACAGACAGTGAATAAAGAACAGCAGATCAAGTGCTGGCTTCCATCCCATTTCCTTAAAAGCATGAGGCTAAAAGAAAACACCTGAGAGAGCCCAGAACTTGAGGTGCTGCTTACTTGAGCTTAGTAATGTTTCCACAGGCCTGGAGAGCCAGCTTGAGAAGGTCCACAGCTCTTCCTTTGCACACCCATGGCTCTTCTACGCTGCAAAGCAGGGGTACAGAACATAAAGCTCTGCTTTATTCACGTGCAGAGATGGACCTGGGCAGGATCTGTCAGCTGAGTGCTCCCCACTCTCTCACACGTGGAAGGGTTGCTTTGCTCAGCAGAGTAATGTCTGCACATGAAACAGGGTGCAAACTGGGAAGGGGCAGAAGCAGCCCAAACATCAGCCTCCCTCCTGGCTGTGTATCCCTGAAGCAGTGAGGGGGAGCCTGGCCCCTGTGCTCCGACACACACCTCAGAGGAGATCTTAGCTGATCAGTATCTAAAACAGCACAGCGACACAGTACCTGATTTTCAGAGAGCCCAGGTCTTTCCTCAGGCAATGCAAAAGCCTCTCTGCAGCTTGGACTGTCACGTTGTTATTTGAGGACCTGGAAGCAAAGCTCACTGTAAGAAAGAGCTCACAAACGAGCCCAACCAAACGGGTCCGAGCAGCCACTAACTCACGTGTATTCTGTCAGACCAGTGCACTTTTCCAGGAGCAAGAACAGCTTTTCCAGGTGCTCTGGCTGAAAGTTGCAGTCTGCAAGTCTGAAAGGATAAAAAAAAGGTGCATCAGAGGAAATCCACTAGCTATCAGTGTAAAATATCACCATGCCAGGAGCTAGGGGCAAGAAGAGATTTCGTCTGCCTTGTCCCTGGAAAAAAGGCACCACCTTTGCCAAAGAAATCACCGCAAGAAATCTGTAACATTACCTCAAAATCTTTCTTGGGTCACTTCTGCTTGTCAGCTTGAGGATTAAAGTTGCTTTGGAGCACAAACTGCACAGAGAAGAAATGAGAGTAAGATTTGGAGGGATGATTACTAATTGTCCCAGAATTTAACAGTACAACCCAGCACAGAAGTGACAGAGTTACCTGGCCCAGCTCACCTCTCCCCACAACAAACCAGCCCTGGGAAATGCTTCAGTGAGGCCTCACTAATGCTAAATTGGCATAAGGCAGTACTGCTGTTTCGAGAAGCAATCCTGACCTGTCCTGCTTTTGTCTGCCTCCTCCTGTCCCTGCACTCCCTGCCAAACTTGGGGGAGAGGGAAAACAGGAGACTGATCAGCTTTAAAATAGTCCAGCCCAAAGACTCAGCAATCCCATTTAACTGCAGGAACAAATGGAAGTGCCCCTGGTTCAAACTGGCTCAGGACCAACTGGTGCCATGAACATAAACACTGATGAGGTCAAATGTGAAGAATGGCCCAGCCCTGTGATGGAATCTGTGAGAAAAGCACTTCCTACCAGTGCAACAGCTCCAGAGCCCATTTTTGGGCTATTTCTGCCCGTGAGGAAAGGAGATAAAGATGCAAATCCAAGTAAAGAACACTGGAAATTTCTTTCCACAGACTCTGAAATCTCAGCATACCAAAGTGAATTTTAGAAAGCAAGTGCTGGCTCCTGCCCTGAAGAGGTTCATTAACAGATACATGATAATTGGTCCAGCTGGGTGTCTGTGCACAAAAATGATGTGGCCCTGTGCAAAACCAGTTCTGCTTGGCCTTTATGTTTTGCCATTAGAAATGGACACAAAAAAAAGCTTTGCATGCACTTGCACATAAAGGTAGATGAAAACCTGTCACTCATCGTGATTACCTGAGGATCACAAACT
>JAWWES010000021.1:13747956-13807868 GCA_035583135.1 Lophotriccus pileatus
TTCTTTCTTGGCAGGTTTGGTATCATGCTCTTTTCAGCAGCAGAACCCCACCTACGGCCCTGCTGCCCTGAGTGCCTCCACCACCCTCGCTCTCCCTGCCTTCACATTGTAAAACAATGCCTATCACTTTCCCTCTTATTTATTACACTAACTACCCTGTTGTTTATTTTAATCAAGACAGAAAAACATACAAAAATACAGCCAGAATGAATTTACCACCTTAAGATCCTTCGATCACCCACAAATTCATCATTCCACGCATTTCTTCAGTGTTGAAAGTTACGCTCTACAGATCAGAAATTCTTACATCTGCTTTTCTCTCCCTTCTGGAACAATCACAGGCCTCGCCCTTCCAACCCCCCCAGCCCTTTCACAGCACTCAAGTGTGTGCTTACCTCAAGTGCTCCACGTTTTTACAGCCAGCCAGAACCTCCAAGCAGTCGATGTCCACGAGGCATCCTGCAAAATCCAAGCAGGTCAGGTCCTGGCCCGAGTTTATGACAAACACCAAGGCCGACATGTCCAGAGGTGTCAGTCTGAAGTTCCTGAACTCATACTTGAAATTCAGCAGGCTCCCGATGCGCTGGGCCACCTGGAGGTTTTGTGTCTCAAAGGTGCAGTGGCAGAGCTCGAGGACCTTGGGCCCTGTCAGGTGAGTGGCTGCCATTCTCTTGAGAGACTGCAGGATCACCTCCTGCTTGCCCTGCACCCAAGCTTCATCTTGTTCTGCCAGCAGCATGAGGAACGTCCTGCATTCCTTCGACGACAACCCCGACAGAAAGATGTGAAAACTCTCCATGAACTCGGTCTTTGTCTCGTTCTTTAAAGTCCACTTGGACTTCAAGTAGAACTTCTTCTTCAGGTAGTTCTTGTCCACGCTCCTACTCACCATGAGGCACAGTGCCGCAAAAAACTCCTGCAAGCTCAAGTGCACAAAGGCATAGCCAGCCTCTGGGCAAGTGCCACTTGTCTTCACCTCAAAGACAGTCAGCAATCCATGCAGGGAGGCAAATTCCTTCACGTGCTCTGGAATATCACCAACATAAAACACAAGCTTCTTCTCTTCCAGGCCTTTCAGTGCAAGGTCGCAGAGACCCAAAATGGCCTTCTTGTTACGGTTCAGCTGAGTCTCCTCACCACCTGCACACTCTCCCTGCTGTTTGCTCAGGAAGATGAGGAACATTTTGATATAAAACTGTGTCATAGTCTGAGGAAGCTCCACACTCATCTGATGCTTAAGGAGCAAATACTCCAAACAAACGCACACGACATTACACAGAGCGGGGATGAGGCACATGCTGAGCAGCTTGGTGTTGTTCTTCAGGTGAGCAATGGCTTGTTCTTTGAAGGAGTGCTGTTGAAAATAGTGGCTGACATATTCCTCAACCCTCTCTTGGTCAAATCCCCAAATTTCTGCCAACACACTGACTGTATATAACAAGTCAGGCAGTCGCTTAGGTCGGCTGGTGACCAACACTGTGCAACCAGGCAGCAGATTCCCATGGCAGAGGTCTGCAAAGAGCTGGGATATGGACATAGGGGAGGTAAGAGCTGGGCCTCTCTTAGAGGATGACATGTCCATGTTAGCTGCAAACTCATCCAGCCCATCAAAGATGATCAGCGTCTGCCGGGCATTCTCCAGGAGGTACTGGAACACTGCATCAGGGCTGTCTTCTGGCTGAAGGAACACGTCAAACAAGAGCTCCTTGAGGGTCAATTTCCTTTTTAATAAATTGAGCTGCCGAAACTCGAAGAGGAAAGTGAAGAGAAACTGAGGCAGGACGCCCTCAGCCCACTTCTGACAAATCCTGTGCATTAGCATGGTCTTGCCTGTGCCTGGTTTACCAAACAAAAAGATCACCCTCGTCTTGCCCGACGGCACCGCACTGCAGAGGAGGTCCGACACTTTCACGGCCGTATCCACACACTCTTCTGGCTCAGCAGCACCTGCCACGTCCTCTCGGGGTTTGTCTGCTTTCTCTTTCAAGCGGGGTGCTCTGTTCTGACGAATGACAAGGTTGACAAAGGCCTGGTTGAAAGCCAGAGGCTGTGTTTGTTCCTGTGCTTCTGTCCCTGCCCCTCTCCTGCTTCCGTATCTCTGGCGGACAGAACTGATGAGGAGATGCCGGTACTTCGCTGATGAATCTGAGAGAGAAGACAACAGGGGAGTCACAAGGGTGAAAAGGTCGGCTGTGAGTCATGACAGATCCAAAACACTACCACTTATAGACAGGGAAACAATGGCCCTGCTCAGAGGTCGCCGGGTAGAAACGACAAATTTCGAACACATGAAAATAACCCACAATTTTTCCTATTTTTGCACAGGGGGCAAAGAAGAAGAAAATTCAGGGAAAAGATGTAATGCTTTAAATGAAAACTAAATCTTATTCTCTTTAAGATGAGGTTTGGGTATTTGTGTACTATGCACAGAATTCCCTCTTCACCCAGGCTGGCCTTGTGCCACACTCAGCTGTTCGCACCTCAGAACAGACACAACCTTTGCTTTTTGACATCTTGGAACCAGCAAACAAATAAAGGGATCACCCAGAACTGAATACTTCACTGGCATATCCCACTTTAAGGGACTTTTTAGCCATTAGAAATGAATGTTTCATGTTATTTGCCAGGCCCTGTTGTCTTTATAACCCGTTGCATTAAGAGTTTATGCAGATACTAAACAAAAGTTTCTCTCCGTGGTGGAAGTTGATTTCTTGGGTGTTTCAGCAAGGAAGTTAAATAGGTCTTTCCTTGGAGGAAAGCATAGCCTGGTGCTGCTTCTGCAACACCAACTTACCGAGTCGCTGCTGTTTGGCCTCCCTATCACTCCCAGAGCTGCAGTGACGGCGACGGCGATCAAACCCTGGAAGTTTAAAGGTCAGAAACGTGTTAAAGCTGGGCAGGACCCTCCAGCAAAGCACCTGGGGACCTGAAGAGGCAAAATTGGACAGACAAAACTATTTGTAAACTCAGGGTGAGCTTGCAGAGCAGCTTTTTCTGAGATGGACCAGAATGGGCAGGGTTTGGGGAGTCTTTCCTTTCTTGGCTGCTCCTAGTAACTTTCTGCACTATTTTCAAATTTCCATTCCACCAGCAACTGGCAAGATGGGCTCAGTAGGGTGGCACAGCAGCCTGCAGCAGCAGCCTGTCTGCAGAACAAAAAGGTCACTTTTGTTTTCTTTGTTTTCAAGATCTTAAACCTGCATGAGACATGCGAGACAGTGTCATGTAGCACTGGCTGTGCCGTGACTCAGAATCAGTCTCAGAGCGAAAGGCAGAGGCAAAAGTGTCTCTGTGACTCTACAAACAGCTGGAAATTCAAGGGGTAGGTTGGGAGCTATGATTTAAAATCAGTAACTCCAACAGGGAGCACTCACTGCTCAAGGGAATGAAGTGCCTCTGGCCAGGAGCAGGGAATGCAAACAGCAGATGCAAACATACAACTTGGAAGGTACTGTGGGAGATTCCCTTGCCCAGAGAGACTAAAGGGAGTGAGCTCCTCAGCAGAGTCAGGGCCAGCAAGGCTGTTCTGAAATTCAGGGAGGGAAAATGACAACAGCAGAGGTTCACCTGGAAAGCACCAGGAACAGAACAACCTGAAGTTGCTAGGACTGGTAGCACTGAAGCCCATGCATGGGACATTTTTAGCCTTTAGCCAGGGCATGGGCAGAGAAGATAAACTCCAAGAGCACAGAGCCCCAGGGACTGTTCCAGCCCTACCTTTTGGCACAGATGGCCAGGCACTCATAGCTGTGCATGCTGCTTCTGTCTGGCTGAAGTTACCTAAAAGAGTTGGATGGAAAACGAAATATGGTTAATGCAAGCATTCTGCTCTTGCAATTTGGAGGGCTGTTCTTGAAATTTGGAGTGCTGCTGGCCAAAGTCAAAGGGAAAGCAGCTTGCAAGACAGATAGTAGTACAAACCAAGACTCAGTATAAGGGCTGATGCAACACAGCCAAATTTCAGGCTGCTCATGTGATCTTTTCCTTTCAGAGTGCTCTAGAATACAGGCAACCTCTGCTTTCAAGGGAAAGTGAAACAACTGTTCCCTGTGACACACACAAACTCGGAGCAGGGGCTGCTTTGGCTGATCTAATACCACACTGCAGCCAAAAAGGGAACCCCTACACTTCCCTTTCCCTGCAAAGAAGGCTTTGCTATGAGTAAATCGCTGGCAGAGTCAGCAGCTCAGAGGGCCTTTTCTGACTCACGGTGTGGCTCAAAGCTGCCAATAAACCCTCTCAGAGGGTTTGCTCAGAGGCAATTCACCTTCAGAAGGCTCAGTGATGCTCAGCTGTTAATACTACAGTTAAACCAAAATAAGCTGGAAACCTTAAGAGACATCTTCCTTTATGGTACGTCACAGCATCAAAGGGCTGAAACCTGTCTCAGCTTCAGTCCTGACAGAAATCCCCCATCAGTCCATTGTCTGGTCTTTCCCCTGTTTCATCCCTGCCAAAGTGAGCGCTGCTGCATTCGGTTACCAAAGGTGGCATTTGCACAACTGATGCAATTAACAAGAAGTTACTGCAGGCAGGATGTGAAATGATGATGATGTTGAGGACTCATCCTGCAAGACTTCCTGCAGAAGAGAAGAATTAATCGCCAGATAAAACAACCCAGTCAGGGAGAGGCACAGGCTCTCACAAAGCAGTGTGTGTGCACACTGTGTGTAGTCTGCCAAATGACACACGGAAACTGACTGGGGTCTTTATTAATTGCATCATTTTCTCTAAAGCCACCGCCTCCAACTGCCAGTGAGAAATACAGGGAAGTGATTTTCTTGTGTTTGGAGTGGTTTTAGAGTTGTGTATTTCTTGCCTTTCTGGATCAGGAAAATTTAAAAATAACAATTAAAAAAAATCCACAGAACAAAGGGACAGTATTTTTTTTTTAAACTCCTTCAAATAAACCCATCCAAAAACTCTGTCTCAGCTTTATTGGAGAGGGGGGGGCCAGCCTGATTCCTCTTACCTTCTCCCGCAGAACTCATGAGCAGCACCTCCAGGTCCAGGGGGAGGTCGCATTCCATGCACACATACTGAGCAAACTGCTTCCAGGTGGCGGGACCGGCTTTCTCCAGCAGGTCAAGGAGGGCTGAGATCTTCTCCCTGTGGTCGGCGATGCCGCCCAGGCTGCTGAGCGCCAGCTCCGGGAGGAAGCGCTGGGAGGCCGCCAGCAGCCAGCTGGGACAGCGGCTGAGGAACTCCACGAGCTGGGGGCGAGCTCTTGCCACGCCTGCTTCCAGGTCTAGGTCATCGTGCTGGAGTGGGGGCTAGAGGGATGACAGCAATGGTCACGGAGAAGGGAGAGGGATTCGCCCGCACGGCCCTGCTGTTGAGCAGCCAGCACGGCCCTGGGTGGCTTGGGCTGCTTTCCTATGCCTTGGTCCAGCCTGGAGTTTCTCATCTGACTCGCTCTCCTGTGGCAAATCCAAGCCCAGCCATGATGGTGCAAGAACAGCAGTCCTTGTCTGCACAGCTGGACTATGAGGAACAGGATCAACCAAAGGAATCAGTGTCTCTGGCACCAGCCAAGGAGAAGCTGTTGATGTGTGTATCATGTAACAGCCCAGGCATCTCTCACATGCACCAGGATCTCTGGGAAGGTCAGGAATGTTTCTGTTATTGGTCAAGAGAGCTTTCGCAGAGCCAAGGCCTTTGTGCTTCTCATACCACCCTGCCAATGGGTAGGTTTGGGGGTGCACAAGAAATTGTGGGGGAACACAGCCAGGACAACTGACCTCTACTGACCCAAAGGTCAGTTGGATTCTAGAACGTGTGGCATCATGCTCAGAATATAAAGCTGGGGGAAGAGGGAGGAAGGTGGGGAGTTCAGAGCGATGGTGTTTGTCTTTCCAAGTCACTGCTACACATGATGGAGCCCTGATTTCCTGGAAATGCCTGAACACCCGCTTGCCCATGAGAAGTGGTGAATTAATTCCTTGTTTTGCTTTCCTTCCATGTGCAGCTTTTGTTTTACCCGTTCAATTGTCTGTATCTCAATTCACAAGTCCATGCAGGACTGTTCCTGCTGCTCATTTTGCAGGGATGAACAACTCATTTCTGCTTTGGTGGCAATGTCACCTCCACTTTCACACCTCCTTCCCACATCAAAGCCCTGTACATAATCTCCTACCTGCATTGTTGTGTGATCAGCCTCCTTCCAGTTGTCAAGTGCAAAGGTGGCTTCTGGTCCATATTCTGATGGAGAACCAATCTTCTAGTGGCAGTGCTTCAGCACACAGGGGCACCCCAGAGCGTGGGGCATGCCTGTATGCAGTTGCCTAGGGACAGTAAGAGAAGAGGATGTAGACATACAAGACCATTGTAGTTACACAGGTGACAGGTCTAGAGACTTTGCCTCTGTCCTAAAGGTCGGCTGTGGTGCTTTTCATCTCTTCTCACCCAAACCAGCAGTTGCAACTGTAGGGGGCTGAAAATGCCTCCAGTTCCAGCTCCCCACCTCTCAGCAGAGATGGCAGTGGGAAATTTCACCCCACTGGCCAACGTCCAACTCATCCTACCACAAGGAAAGGGATGAGGAAAGCCATTACCATCCAGCACGCCTCCAAACACCCTGCAGCAGGGTCCTAGCCCAGCCTACAGCAGCCTGTCTGCAGCAGACAGCACCCTACGTAATTGTTGAACCCCACATCCACCTTAATGGCAATGAAGACTGAAAACCGTTCAGGCAAAGAGTAGACTCATGAGAATTAATGAAAGACTCATATTCAAGAACGAAACAACACTGAAAAGTTAGATGCAAGTTTAGTGACACTTCACAGCTCCCATACCTACTGCTCTGCTAAATAAGACCATCAGAAATGATGAGCAGTGACCTACAGTGCTACAATTCCTACCTCTCAGCCCAAAATGAAGCACAAAAACCTCCCAAGAAAAGCCAGAAAACTTTTGAGCCTCGAGCCTTGCCCTTCAAATGCAAACCCACCATTAAAACTCTTTGCAAACATCCGCCTCCCGTCCCCAACTTGGCGCTCGCACAGTTCTCAGCCACAAAAAATTAAAGTGAAATGTGAAACTACCTGTTGCACATCTACCAACTTCTTGCATGCTGTGAGGAGCACAGACTAACTTACCAGAAGCCCAGAAACAGAGCAGCAGGGGGGGCACAAAAAGAAACAAGCTGGAGGACGGTATCCACTGCCTTGATTTCCACTCACTAACCCACCACTCTCCTGAGGCAACAAAGCCCTTCCGTGCCTTTTGGGACTTGATGAACAAAAGACGGAGGAAAATGAAAGTAAACTCAGCCAGGAATTCCCCAAGCGAAGTCCATCTATGAGATGAGCAAAAATAGCCTGTCAGAACAGCAGCAGGGTGACATCCTATTCTGAAATCTACTGCCAGACAGTACTTTCTGTTAAAGCTTTAGGGGAGTAGTGCAAAAGGTGGGACTCGGAGGCAAACATTCTCTGTGGAGGAAACCGGCGGTTGAGAGTCTTACAATGGGAATATTTTTATATTGTTTATTGAGAAGCATACATCTGATTATTCTGGCACGGGGGGAAATATTTCTTTGCCACTTCCGTTATATCTAAGATTAAAGAAAAAAAAAGCAAAACTTGCTTTTCATTTGGAATGGGTTCAAGGTTCAAGTGGGAATGTCGGAGATGTGAATGAACCCATAAAAATCCCAGGATTCTAAATAGAACTGTGTGTGCCCAGATCTGCAGATCTAGCTGTATGGGGTGCAACAAACAATGAAATATTATTAATATTTCTCTGGATGCCAGAGGAGCTGCACTGGAAAAATCGGATGGAACCTGCGGCCGAGTCCCGGAGAAGGCGAGAAAATGGAATACCCAGGTACAGCAACACCCTTGTCTCCGGATAGAAACTCTGTCCTGCCTTGGGCAGGGTGCAGGGAACGGGGGGCAGCTCTGAACGAACCAGGAGTGGACGGAGGGACCGTGGGAGCAGCTCTGCCCCGGTTTGCCACCTCCCGCCTGGACCTGCCTCACCTGGCACCCGGCAGCACAAATCACCTCTTCTATTAAAGTCTGGGCTCAGCAATCCCGCGGGTCTTTTCCAGCGGTATTAACCTCTGCCATTCCAGCCACGCTTCTCGCCAAAGAAGCCAGCTCTTAAAGGCTGGCTGGAGAAGGGCAAAGCCAGAATCCCCAGCTGTCCCCGCACACCCAGACCCCGTCGGGGCTGTCAGCACGACCCCTGCCCGCGGTGCCCGGCGATGTCCCGATGCCGTCCCGGTGCCGCCCGGCCGCGCTCACCTGCCCGTGTCGGTGCCGCAACTTACACTCGCAACTCGGGGATGAGCAGGGAAAGGGACCGGGACGGCTGCGCCCGAAATCGAAAGCAGCCTCGGCTTTGCCGGGAAAGCACGTGGGGCTGCGGAGCGGCTCCGCACCGGGCTCGGCCCGCGGGGGGAGCTGCATCCCCGCGGGGATGCTCCGCGGGACCAGCCGTCGTGTCACGGCTCCTCCGGCCCTTCAGCGGAGTCCCCGCTCCCCCGTGGAATAAGTGAGGCTGGAAAAGACCTCTAAAGTCATCGAATCCAGCCCTGAAGCCAGCCCCTCCACTAAGCCACGTCCCCAGGTGCCACATCCACACACCTTTGGAACGCTTCCAGGTGCGGTGACTCCACCACTGCCCTGGGCCTCCTGTCCCATAACCTGACTCCCCTTTCAGTGAAAGGTATTTTCCCTACTATCCAATCTAAACCTCCCCTGGTGCAATTTGAGGCTGTTTCTTCTAGTTCTGTTTCTTGCTCTCTGGGAGAAGAGACCAACACCCACCTGGCTCCCACCTCCTTTCAGGGAGTTGGAGAGACTGATAAGGTCCTCCTTGAGCCTCCTTTTCTCCAGACTGAGTCCCCCCAGCTCCCTCCTCATCAGAGTTGTGCTGCAGGTCCTTCCCCAGCTCCGTTGCCCTCCTTTGCCCCATGGAAGGGCAGCCCAGTCCCACAGTCTGTCACCACTGAATGGCCACAGAGGGGCAAAGCACCTCCAACAGAGAAGAAATGCACTTTTATTCGTGCCATTTCCTTTTTATTCATGCTCATCACTCTAGTGGGATGTCACTCAGGAGAACTAGAGGGCTGTGTCTTGACAGAGGGCGGTTCCCATGGTTTTCACCAGACATTGCCATGCAGGGAGGGAAAATATGGCCTCAGCAGTGGTGGCTTTAGAGCAGGAGGGAGCATGGATAAGCCCTCAGCTAGTACTGTGTGCCCCAGCCTCCCCCCCACCAGCCTGGACACCGTGACCACTGAATCCAGAAATCACCTAGAGCGAGGAAATGCCTTGGGCAGTGATGGTGAGAGAGAGGCAGGTCAGAGGGACCTGGCTCAGATCCCAGGGAGAACACCCATGGCAATGTGGAGGGAGTAACCACCATGCCCAGGGAGCTCAAGAGACTGAGCCCATCCTGCTACCAGCACCTCAGGGCTCTTTGTGGGAATCCCAGCTTTAATATTACTCTGTGTGGGAGGAAAACATCATCCTCTGCCTTTGACAAGGTGATCACTATTACAATCTTGGCTTTGTTGCCTGAGATCTCCTCCAACTGAAAAGAGACCAGAAGAATGAGCTGGTACAGGAAAATAACTGAGCCACTTCAGATAAGTGATTGCACTGCAGTAGGAAGGAAGTGGAATCTGCTGCCTGACTACACACTTAAACCTTCTGTTATAATCTCTTTGGTTTCCTTATAATAGTTATTGCTTTTCTCAAGCTTGCTGTCACTGTTTCAACAACACTGGCATTAACAATTTGCCTGGAACTCTACACAGAGTCACTTTCTTTAAAGAAAGTGCCCTGGGCACAAAATCTCTCTGTTGGAGTCTGCACTGTAAATTCATATCCCATTTACTTTTTTCAGCCATACCCAAGTCTTTTAGCATTACTGGTTGTGAGTTTGGTAATATCATTTGAGCTGCTGGAGTCTGTCAACATCAGGAGGTTCTTGCCTCTTGGCAGAAAGAAAACCCAGGATCAGCACAGAAAGTGCTACATTTCCAAAACTAACAGCAGAGAAGCCAAAAGAAACCCCATTTCTGCTGCCTCCTGAGTGCTAACCCAGATCCCATGCACTTCCAGAGTCCAGCCCTCACTCCTAAGCATGTAATTCCTTTAAAGGTCCAGAAAAAGCAGCACGCATCAATCAAGGTGCAGACTTCGAGGTCTTTGCAGAGGAAAAGCTCTGTAGAAGCACAATTACACAGAACCTGGAGAATTTATCAGGAAAAGGAAATAAAATTCTACTGAAGCTGATTTCCATCAGCTCATCTTTTAATTGGTTCACACAAATCTTGCTGTCTGTACACAAGCTCCTGTGCCTCGCCGTGAAGGGATCAGCTCTATAAACTTTTTTGAAGGAAATCAAGAAGCAAATGATGCGGGAAGTCAAAGTCAAGTTGTACAATTACATATCCCTAAAAAAAGAGGGGAGAGAAAACAGGAAAAACGTTATGTTGGTTTATGCCACAGTCCTAGGAGGGCTTCGAGAGCCAGGTATCTCTGAGCTCTGCTTACCTGTCTTGTGATGATCTCAGGATTGATGATATCAAATAGGTTGAGTCCTTTGCGGTTCATCAGTGAAGTCAGACCTGATCCAATGCCTGTGGAATCAGCAGAGCCACCCAGTTACAGGTGTGGCCCTCCCAGCCTGTCTGCCTGCTGCCAAAACCCGATTGTTGCCTCAACGCCCCACGACCTTTGGCCTAACGGAAAACTCACTTCTCCTTTCTCCCAGACATTTACAAAAGTTTCCCTGTTCCCCCAGGTGAATCCAGCAGAAATTCAGAGCAGTGATGTGGTTCCCCCTGGGCTCTTGGGGGTTACTGATGTATTTGTTCAGGTTTAGGGGATCTGTCGTTAGGCAATTCACCGAGCAGGTTGGCACTTCCCCAGAGGGAAAACTCACTTGAAGTTACTTCTGGGATCCCAACAACCGAGATCATGTTCTGCAGGAAGGTCTGTACAGATGGGTCGTCCTGAAAGCCAGAAAATTCACACAAAAGAATGCTTTGAAGATGTCATTTAGCCTCAAATAGCTTAGAGAATACTTTTTTTAAGGACTTACCCCGCTCGGATCAGCCGTGCATTTAAAGACTTTAAACTCTGTGCTGAAGGGAAGATTAAAAAAAGGGTGGGGGGAAGTCACTAAGGGCTGCAGAGATTCTCTTTTTGTGCTGCTCTTAAGCACAGGCCAAAAGAGGCAACAAAACCCTCAAGAGACCACGGGACTGACCTGGAGTCCAAAGGCTGCAAAATGAGTTTCTTTTTCTCATAGGCGGCTTGGATGGTGGCCGTGATTTCCTGCAGAAAGGAGAACAGCAGGGTTGAGGTGATTTTATGAACCACCTCTAGCTCAGTGCTTTTGCAATTCCACAATGTCAAATTCTTGAAATTTATTTTGAGATACCACGTGGAGCGCAAGAAACAGCCGTGTGTGTTTTCCTGTAACACCCTGCTAATGTAGGATACTTGCTGAGTATCCCACAGGAAGGGAATTATTCCCAATTACAGTTTAACCCTTTAAATTAGAGAATCTGCTCTACCCTCAGGTGGAGATGTGCATTGGTTTTGTGTCCATGCTAGCCCATAATTCCAACACTGGACAAATATACTGCTTTCTTGTGATGTTACCCATGACAGGAAAGCTTCTGGCAGAAGTTTCCCTGTATCTCATACAGGCCAAGGGGGGCTCATCAGTGCTTTGTGCTGCTTTTACCACCTTGCACGTCGGTGATGGACTGGCCTGATAGAGGAGGCATTGAGCCAACATGGTCACTGTCATCATTCCCAGCCTCAAATATCAAGGTAAGAAGTGGGAATGTTAAAAGGAACTGATATGCCTTCTCCACCTCCCGTGGTTTAGCCACCCACCCTTCCCAAAGGGCTCCCTGCCCACCAGGAGTGGTCCAGATTTGGGACAGAGCCTGTCCCAAGGTGTTCACAGTCAGGAGGTGCAAGAACTGACCTTCTCCATGTAGAGAACCACCAGGGGCTCTCCTCCTGCGGGAAGGATGCTGACCTCCACTGCTACCAAGGACTTCACGACTGTCCCTTCGGGCTGAAGAGAAATTTGGGGCTGGGCGAGACTCCACACCTTGGCCACAGAGTCATTATAGGAGGTGCCTTGAAAAATCTGGTCAAGGAGCAACAGATGGAGTCAGACTTTTCCCATACCAATTTCAGGCCAGCTTGTCACACAGCTGCATCCCTTTTGTAGTCCCCAGTTCCTCCTCCTGCTCACACAAGCTCAGTAACTCAGCCAGGTTTCAGGGAAGCTGTGCCATCACGGAGGGTGGAGAAATCCTCCTTGCAAAGCACAACAGCTTCTCCATCAGTCCCTGGTTTTCCCCATCAGGCCCACCCAAGACTCAAGTTGTCAAGGGAAGGACCCAAGATGTTACAGACACAACAGGATCCATTTGAAAACTCCTTATTTGACATAAAATGCTCAGAACAGGACCAGAACTGACCATCTGCACCGCCTTCCGCTGCGCTTCCGTGTGCTCCATCTCAAACAGTGCCTGCAGAAACGAACCAGAAACAGATTGTGGAAAACCAAAGCACAGGGTTATGGTTAGCCCTGATCCAGGCTGGATGGGACAGGGCACTGAGGTGTGGCCTGTGCTCAGTTCAGGGACGTGGCTGAGCTTCCCTTGAGCTCATCCCTTTTCTACCTCGGTGCTGCTTCCCCAGAAGATCATGTCCCTTTACAATTCAGCTGACAAGTTGTCTGTCAGCTGGTGTTGTCACTCCAAGGGGTAGCCCTGCCTGAGAGAACACTCTTGATAAAAGGGCACCCATTTCAGGATCACATGTAGCGAGTGACTACAGATTTCTATCTTCTGCAGAAACCAGCTCTCACCAATACACAGTATTATGAGAAAAACTGAATTAAGGAAGGAACTGCCCCTGAAATCACCTGCAACTTCTCCCCTGTGATGGTCAATGCCAGTCTCCCATCTAAGAAAGCTGCAGAGGCCAGAGAGCTGAGGGTGTGCTCGGAGAGCCAGAAGTAGAGCATTCGGGACTCGGTCAGCAGCGACGGCGAGAAAACAGAGTCACTCAAGGTGCTGGAGTAGTTCTTGTACAGCACAAGGCCCTTTGGAGGAAAACAAGCGTGTTGGCCACAAGGAGACAGCACAAAATGTCAACACCTGCATTTCCATTGCAAGGCAAAGGTCTGGCTGGGTGGACATGGAGCAGGGAGCAGAGTGGCATCAGTGCCGCAGCTCGGTGTGGCAGCGAAGGAGCAGCCCCTCCCAGCCCTCCAGCACACACCATCAGCACAAAACACCGCTCTTTGAGCAGCCTGGGTTGCTTTTACCTTGTGATGTGATTCCACGTAACCCGTTCGTATCAGGGAGTCGGCTGCGAGGGACAGGTCGACGAGGATGTCCTTGTCCCGCACAAAATTCGCTGCAGGAAGGAGACACAGAAACCTCACACCAGAAATACAACACTGGGAAATAGGGATAGTTACTCTCAGTTTTACATTCTGCTCCTTTTCCCTGGATATTGGGGCAGGGAAAATCTTCAGCAGGCAGATCCAAGTGCTGCAGTATCTCAGGCCCAATACTCCAGTGCATGCATCAGCCCTGCAGCTATCCTGCACAGCTGGTCAGTGCATACTGAAGGAGAAATTCCTTGTGAACTGTGTTTTTGCATCTGTGCAATCACCCTTAAAACCCAGTCTCATGCAGAAAATTCAAAACATGGCATTGCTAAGGTTTACTTTGCTGTTGTCTGAGGGCTTGGGATCTCATGCACATTTTTGAAGCGTGTTTTTGATGGGCTACTGCCCTGCTGGGGCTCAAATGTTAAAAGTTGCACATGAAAGCAAGCAGAAAAAACAAGGATGTTTTACCTGCTAAATCAAGGACAAAATTTGCCAGCATCTGAGAGAGAGAATTGATTTCCTTGCACACCTACAAGAGGAAAAGAGGAAAAAACCTGAAGGCATGGGGTAGGATTTTGGGTTGTAGAGCAGATCTGGGCCTCACGGTGAGATCTGGGGGCTGTTGGTCAGAGTCCAGCAGCACCAGTGTCAGCAACACCTCTCACTTTGTCCAAGCTGCCTTTTTTTGTGTGTGGATTCAATTTATTGGTCTTATTTTTCACAAGCACTAATGTTACACAGCCACTATCTTGTGGGCACATGTGAGCAGAGAAGTGTGTAGCTTACAGAGCAACAGAGCTTGCCTCTGTCCTTACCTCCCTCTTGAGAACAAGCTTCAGAGTGAAGGAGATGAAATCTGTGAAGAGCTGCTTCAGCCAGCCTGGCCTGTGCAAGACAGGGAGCCCAGTCAAGGACCAGCAGTTCTCCCTGTGGTGGGGGAGATTTGGGGACCAGCAGTGGGGCAATAAAGCTCGATTTTGAAGGGGGACTGACTCACTCTTTGTCTCCTTGGAGGTGAAGTGTGAGCTTGTGGAAGGTCAGGTAGCAGTCTGAGGCATCGGCAACCAGCTTGTCCTCCTGGCACTCTGCGTGGGGTGAAAGAAAGAGAGAAAAAACCCAGCTGATTTGTTAGTGAGATGAGAGGATAAGTGCATTTGCAGACCCTGCAGGCCTGGAGCAGGGTGTCACTGTGGAGGGGCAGCCAGAGTTCCCCACATCCCCTCCTGGGGGACTTTTCCAAAAGATTCAAGAAGCTGCAAATTAGGGGTAGATGGGGCTCCCTTGCACCTGGGTGGAGGGTTTCTGCTCACAGCTCCAGCTGAGTTGGTCTACCAGGGCACCCTTTTTTATGCTCTACTTGATCCCTGCCAGCTTCCCTAGCTCTTGTCATCAGGGACTTGGCTGTCCCTGAACATCACCCAGGGCAATACGTGCAACCCACAGAGGAGGGAATACTGCAGAAAGTTTGGAAGTTGCAGTATGCTGTCACTGAGAGAGCTTCATGCTGCTCTTCCCTGGGACCTGAGCAGGGAAACATATTCTGAGGCAGGAAAATGTGTTTTGTGGCACCTGTGATAACCCACATCACTCTCATCCCCAAAGATGGAGGAGTGTAGTTTGCCTCTGTCCTTTTCAAGTCTAAGTCTATTGTCATTCCTGAGGAAGAGGCTTTATTTCCCAGAGCACACCTTGGCCTGGAGACAGAGGAAAAAGTGGGCTGTAAGGATGTTCAAGCTTCCTGCACCAAAGCCCTCTGCAGGCTCACTTTTTTGAAACATTTCCATGGTTTTTTTTCAAGTCATCCTGAACCACAGGACATGAAAAGCCAGTCCTGAAGAGAGTCCAAAAGGCCAGACCCTTCTTCACCTGCTGCTGGTGTAAATCAGCCTTACTTTGCTGAAGGGATTTATACCAGCTTCCTCCTCTTGAGCTGTTAAAACTCTGAGGTCTTTGAGGGCCACGTTGTCTCCTGTCCTGTGTGCACAGGGGTTCAGAAACCCATTCCCAGCCTCCAAATGCCACCCAATCCCCATGGAGGTGTGCAGGGCCAGCCCGGGGTTGCTGCCCACCACCCACAAAAACCCCTGCAGCCAGCCATCCCCAGCTGCCACTTACTCAGTTTAATGTGGAGCTGGAGGTCAATGGAAGACTCGATTTCAAAATCAACCGAGTGAAACAGCCGCAAGCTGTAAGGGCAAGGAGAGAGGACAGTCAGCAAACCGTGCTGGGAGCAGCTTCTCGCCAGCCACACGTTTTATAACACCACTCACATCAGCCCTTGCCCTGCACTGGGCAAACCCCCTTGCATGCTGCAGCTGATATAAGATACTCTACTCTGGCTTTAAATGATTGCAGACTGCTCCCTTGGCGGCACTTAGGAGCATTAAACCCTTTTTTTAATCCAGGCTGGGGCTGTGGTGCTCCAGCCCTGGGTACTCACAACCAGGCCCCGGTGTAGCCGTAGGTCAGGGTGCCTTCGAAGGAGGCTGTCACGTTTTTAATGGCAATGTGAATGACGTTGTTTTCCTTAAGCTCCACGTCGCTCTTCTCTATGGACAAGCCGTTGACCTGGATGCTGGAAACAACAGAAGCGCGGTTTGTCCGCAAATCAGGGCTGTTTTCTGAGGCAGGTTTGCCCCCGAGGACGGGGGGGCTCCAAGGGACCTGTGCCAATATGCCAGACTCGGGAGCTTTTGCAAATCCTAAGGGCCAGGCACGAGGAGAGTGGTGCTTTTGCTCTCAGCCTCGGTGCACTGCACCTCCCTGGGGACGTTTGGAGGCGAGGGAATGCTTTAACCAGGAATCACGGAGCAACACAACTGACAGAGGTGTGCTCTACGTGCTGCCAGGGACTGCTGGATCAAAGCTCCCTCCAAGGCCAGTTTCTGCTCCCCTCCCTCAGCCCACATCTCCCCTGGCAGAGGGACAGGGAGGCACTCACTTGGTCAGCTCGTAAGCCACCTTGCCGAGGAGACGCACGGACCTTTCCCCGGTGATGTTTGGGAACTTGGCGTTCCTGAAGGCTGCTTGGATGACCTGTGCCGTTTCCTGGTTCACTGTTGGTGGAAGAAAAGGGCAAAGATGCCAAACTGCAACCTCTCCTGGCCGCAAAGTCATGTCCGTGCCCTGGATTAAAGCACTGCGGAAGGGTTTTATCCAGAGGTGCTTCCCTGAGACTAAGGAAGCACGAGAAGTAGTTTCAGAGTAAAATAAAAGAATCCCTAATTTTAACAGCTGATGGCAGCAAGGCACAACAGCGTGTGTGGCTCAGCAGTCACCAGCAGGCCCGTTTCCAGGGAATCATGCCCAGTTTTCGCACACCTCAGGAGCAGGACAGAGGTCGAGGCTGTGCTCATCCTTACACCACACAAGCTGTTGACTTTACCCCAGTGCTTTGCTCTGTTGCTGCTTGCTTGTATTGCAGTCAGCTCTTGGGTCTCCAGAGGAAAACTTCTGAGACTCAAGTTTTCGTGCCTGTTTTCCTAATGTTATCCAGCCCATTCCAGCCTCAGGCACAAGCTTGTGTAGGATTTTTTTCCTTCCAAAAATACCCTCTCTTAGTTTGACCCAGCATCCTTCTCCTGCATGTACCCCTGTCAAAGAGGACGGGACAGAGCTGTTCCCACCCTTCACAGAAGAACTAATTATTCTTTCCCCACCCATAAAGCCCCCAAATCCTTGCAAATAAACCCACAGGAGCAGAGAACCTGCTTCTGGCACACTGACCCCAAGAGATGAGGTTGCAACAAACACATTTTCTCTAGCTTTTCCATCATGCCAGCCCTCAGCAAAGAACAACACTAAAATGTTGGGTTGAGAGGGGCTGGGGACCATTTTCAAGCTCCTTTGAGAAGCTGTGCCTATTCAGTTCAGGTGCCCACGTTTTAACCTCTGCTCCCAGGCAGGTATTAATACATCTTTACCAGATAAACTGTTCACACAAGGCCCAGGGAAGCAAGAAACCCCCTCACTTGTCTGATCTGCCCCTGAACTCTGGCAGAGATGGAGCAGACACAGCCCCACCCGGCAGGCACTTACACAGCAATCCCGCCGGCTTGGTCATCCTGCAGACGATCCCGGTGGCTCTGTAAGGGAAGGGCCCGAAGTCACAGGCTGCTGAGGCATGGACAAGCACCAGCAAGATCCTGAAGGTCCCCAGTATCATCCTGCCAGCCAAGCTCATCTTCAGGCAGAGTGGAGAGCGCTGATGAGACCGGACTGATTCCCGGCCGTGGCAAAGGCTGCTTTCATACCTCCGGCAGAGCCCACCCGACATGCCCACAGGACATGACCTGCTTCCTCCACTTATCAAAAGCCATCACACATTTCCTAGTCTTCCTATAGTTTCCTTAAGAGACTCTTCAAGTTGCAGGCTGCCTTTCTCCCTCAGCAGGCACTTGGGCTGCAGGGCTTTGAGCCCCTGCCAGGATTGCTCTAACTCGGGACGTGGATGCACCCAGGCGGGTGGAGAGAGAGCTGGAGGGGGTTGGAGAGTGGAAGAGGGTAAAGTCAAGGGAGCAGCCTCACAGGCTGCCTCCAGCCAGTTCATCATTTTCTCCTCATGCAGAAATATTCCATATTTTGCATTCCTGCAGTAATTCCCCAGCAAAGCCCTGTTTGAAATGTACCTACAACAATAACTGCTCCCCCCCTTCTACTGGTTTTAGGCACATTGTGGGGAAATGGAGGCATGCTCCTGAGAAGGGGGTGCTTCCTGCTACCACTGGGTGAACCCACATCTCCCACATCCCTGGAAAACTCCATGAACCAGGGCACTGGGGTTCTTTCTGCCCTCTTGGCTGGCTTTGCGGGTGATCTTTGGTTTGCCACCTTCCATGTGGGGAAGAACCCACTAAGCTGGAGCTTTTTATGTATCCAGACTCTCAGCTGCTATCTGGGGGCTTCAGAGACCCAAGTTTACATCCACTCCTCGTGCACACCTGGCCTGCATGCCACTGTCCACCCCTGCACCTCTGTTACGGTGCTGGGGCCCGTCCCATTCCCAAAATGAGCTCCAGGACAAACCAGAGATGGGTTATTTCAGCAAGGAGGCTCGCAGCAGCTCCCATGAACCATTTTGCCAGCAAAGACTGATGGAGAAGGACAGGTTAGAACTTGTCAGTGCTGCAGGGACACTCTCACCCCACCGAGCAAGACAAAGTGCCAACCTCCCTCCTCTCCCTGGCAGATGCCTCGTCCCCCCCCCGTGTGCCGGGTGTTTCCTCTGGGGACCCCCCCATCCGGCAGCCCCCACCCTGCCCTGCTGTTTTCTTCCTGAGTTGAGAAGGTGAATGGCCTCGGGTACCCTGCGGGAGGCACTCCCGGTCACTGCCCTGCCGAGGGAAGCCGAGCATCTGCAGGCAGGCTTGCTCCGGGCTCCTCCCGGCACGGTGGGCAAGGACAGGCTGCTGGAAGCCCACAGGTAGTTGTTGGAAGCACAGCATACAGAGAGGCTGGTGTTGGTCACTGTAAAAGAAAGCAGAGCAGGACCCAGGAGGCCAGAGCCAGCTCTGTGCCCAGGGCAGCAATTCATACCAGCATGGAAGAAAGGGAAAATTTCGATACAGGGGTATTTGTCACCAGTGCCCCAAGGGAGGTAAAGGCAGAAAGTCCAAGACTCCAGATCCAAATGGTAGATTCGATGCACTTACAGCCCCCCTTACAGGCCAGCTCCCCCACCCCATCACTGCTGCAGAGCCTGCTGTCAACAGGCAACCAGAGCTGAGAGAAAAGGAGGACAGGGAACTGCCGGGCATTGACCTCCAGTGGGAACAGGAAGGCTGGAGACTTTCTGCCTACAATAGCAAAAGCGTGTGGAACACAGAGATGCTGCGAGCATCCTTGTCCTGGAGTGACCAGGCAGAGGCCAAGGCAGCAGGGACTCCACAGCCCACCCTCCTCCCAGTGAAAGGTCAGGCTAGGAGGAGTCAGGTCAGATTTAAAAGCCTAAAGAAAGGTTAATTTTGGCTAGCAGGAGACAGGACAGGCTTTAAACACCAAAGAAAGGGTAAACACCCAAGCTGCTGTGTACTACGTTCAAAGGGGGTGCTGGAAGATGTTTGTTTTCATAAATATTTGCTGTGTAAGGCTGTATCTGAGGGCTGTGCATGCACACATGTACTCACCACCTTGCTGGGGACTGTCCTGTAACTGAGGTTGTTTTTCCCCACGCTGTGCAGGGCAGAGGTACACCACAGTGCCATTAATCTTTGTGCTGCATTGTTTGTGACCCAAAGATTTGGTGCTACCCTGCAGCTGCTTCCTGAGAGAGCCTTCCAGGTACCCCCTGGCCCCACATCGCTCTGTCAGCAGGATGGGCCCCCAGAACCACTGCCAGGACTCACAGAGAAGTTCAGCCCAAGACCACTGCTCTCATCTGTCCCAGAGGCTTACAAAATGCAGACAAACAACATATTAAACCAAGAGGTTTTTTTTAAACCAGTCAAAGCTCTGCCAACATTTGGATACAGATTCACGATGTCAAGTGGAATTGGTACTCCCCAACTAACTCAAAAATTCACAAGGTTTTAGGAAGAGTAATGTAGAATGTGCAATCACACAACAAGGCAAGGGCTCTCAGCCTTGAAGAGTTCCCTTGGGTGATGTCCTGACCCCAGGGGAGTGTCCCCCACTGCAACTCCAAGGAGGACCAGCTCCACTGACCCTTCGTAGCAGGGCTTCATCTATACCCCAGTCAGGTTATTTCTGATCTGACCACGACAGGCTTGGGTGTTAGGCAGCAAAAAAAACCCTTCATAAACTCCTGTTTGTGAACAGTCAGGATTTTCACAGGCTGGGGAGGTAAACCACCCAGGAAGGTTTTTTCAACCCATAAAGTTTCACGTGGTTTTCAACCAAGTTGTCCTGAAACCAACTCAGTTCCTTCTCTTCCCTGACAGCATCATCCATAACAACCTCCAAAAATGAAACAATAAGCTGGCACACACAGGTGGCCCCAGGTCAGCCCAGGCTTTTCACAGCTAGGGCTGCCCAGGGCAGCTGGGTTGGAGCTGGAAGCACAGCCAGCTGTGTTTTCTGCAGCACTGATCCTGCACTGCCAAACCCAGACTGAAAGAGCAGCAAACACGACTTTCAGGGCTAATATAAGAAATTGGGGTGGTTCTTCAGCAGCACAGGCCACTTGAGCAGGCACAAGACACTGGCTCAGAGGCAACATTTCCCAAGACTTGCCCAATCCTGTAGCATGAACTGACCTCAGCTGCTGGGATGTCCCTGGCTGCTGAGAACAGCCACAAGCACAGACACGAGTGAAACAGCCCTTCAGAGAAGAGGGGAAGTCATAGACACCCACTCCCTGCTCAGCAGAGACCTCCTTTTCACGAGATTTATGTTCCACAGACGGAGCATAGGAGCACACCCGTGGTGACAAACAGGGTTTTTGGCCACCTCAGACCCTGTGTAACACCAGGCTGGCTCAGGGACTGGTGCTCAGAGCCCTCAGCCAGGCACTGCTCTCTCATACCCTGGTGCTCCTGCCTGGGTGCACTGCTGGCAGCTGCCTCTGCAGGATTATTATACAGCATTTACTTCCACATTATGTGTCCTCTGCTGCACTCACAGCTTCCCTCCACCCCCGTGGCAGAGGTCATGCCTTTCACTGAGCCATTAAGGAAACACTCCGAGGCCCAGGAGCCTCACTGCACCCCTCCAGTGGCATTAGCTACACTTCACTAGTTTTCCAGCTAATTTTAAACCAATCTGCCTGCTTCATGGGAGCAGCAAAAGCCTCAGGACAACAACAGATGTTTTGCTGTCAGATTAGAGATTTTGCAAGTAATCCAGCACTATGTGCCTGCTGCCTAAACCATACCCAGTTTATTCCTGGGTTTATTTCCTGCCAGGAGATTGGGCACAGCACTCTCCTGCCAGTATTGGGCACAGCTCACAGTTGATGGGGGCACTTTGCCAAGGCACCTGAGTGATTGTTTGCTACACAATGAAGGAAAAAAAACCCCTCCATCATCCACAAAGCACACTTGTGGAGTCCCCCCCAGTGCAGTGGCTCAAGATGCAGTGAGAGCTGCAGGCAGTGCCCAGGGTCAGGGGAATGGCTGTCACCTGGAAGCCACCCTGTGCCTACCAAAGGGCACAGGGACACACAGCCTGAGGGCTCACAACTCGGGGGATGCCTTTGTTCAGCAACTGTGACTCCCAGACTGGCATCTGACCCCTCAGAGCACCAGCAAGGCAAGAAAGAGGGGGCATCTCCTCCAAGAACATCCTCAAAGGCTTATGCAGGATATACCTGAATTAACAAAAAAAACCATAACTCATCTCCAATTACTTAATCCCAAATAATTAAATAGTATTTTACCACTGTCCTACCCCTCTTTCCAAGCCTCCAGCAAACTGAAGATGTGGCAGGAAAACAACTTGGTAACAGACCTGGAAAAGGAATTGCTCAAAGCAAAACCACCACTAGGATTAAGCTCACTACCCCAGGAAACACCAACAAACCACGTCTAACATCAGTCTGAAGTGGCAAGATGAAGCAATACCTGTTACAACTGCTTGTACCAACTCCTGCATGTCCAGCCCTGACGAGACACTCCTAAAACAAACCGTCCTGCCAAGCGCAGGCGACACCGAGGAAAAGCATTCCAAGTTCCCAGAGTGGCAGCTGTTCCTGGACAGCACATTTCCAGCCAAGGTAAAGCCCTGAGCCAAGAGAGCGTGTTGCAACTCCCCCAGCAGTCACACACAGGGCTCAGGAGGCCAAAATTCCCAAACACCTGTGGAATTTCCTGCTCCATGGCTTGTTGTGTCAGCCACTTTCAGTGAGCAAAGCACGAGCTACCCCAGGCACTTTAAGGGCTGCTGAAGAACACAGGCAAAGAACTGAGTTTAAGGCTCTGCAAGCCATCTTTGCCCCTCATACCCCAACTCATAATTTTTCACGACAAAACAAGGCAAGAGCACATCCTGTGCTTTGCACAGGTAGCCTTCCAATTGCTGGAGGGTGTATACAAATGTGGATATAAATGCCTGCAAATTTTATTGGAATCACAGCCCTTAACCACATCAGAAATGAAAGGGAAACACAATGAAGTAATACACGAGATGCAGTGGAGTGAGAATGCAAAGTTGAACACACTGCTTTAACTTTGCATCCAAAAGCAGTGAAGTTTACATCTTGCATAATTTTTTTGCTAGGTAGACCTGAACACACTCTTCTCCCATTATTTGGCAGTGGGGGTGGAGAGGGAGGGGTAGGGAGGAGAATTAAACCTCGAGTTTAAACTATTTGAATTTGGCAACGTGACATTGAGTCTGCAGCTCCACTGAGGTAATTGCTTATCCAGGTCACTGTCTTACAGTCCTCCACTTTGTCCAACAAGGGGAGATTGCACAACACGTCCTTCATAGGAAAATATTTACAAAGAAAATTAAAAACACGGTCGAAGCAAGTTAACAACAGATTTTTCCTAAAAACCTGCTAACGCACATCTAGCAAATTTTTGAAGATCCTACACTCAGTGTAATTAAAATAGCATTTGAAACATTCCAACAGGAATCACGTTGCACAGAAGAAGCAATTTGCTTCTCTAACAATTTCTTTTTGCACACCCGCTCGGAGCCTGTGCGTTTTAGTGCACAAGTTCACAATGCCAAGCCTCTCTACGTAGATACCTAATAAATGCTATGGAACAGAGTTCTTTGGAATGAGGACAAGCATTCTAGTCTCTAGGCTGTGATGATGTAAGGCTTCTTTTGCAGCTTTATTTGCTTGGCCAGTGAGAGCCAGAGGAAGCGCCTTCCACGTCCGGGTTTGGAGTCAGTATCGGATTGTCTCAGGTGCCCATTGCAGCTTCAGACAAGGCAGATCGGTGGCAAATCAGTTGTGGGTCACTCCAGGCCCTTCTGGAAGGAGGGATGCAAAGAAAGTCTTGAAAAACACCCACGCTGTGCTCATAAGGGAAGGGTTAGCCTGCTGCAGTTCTTGTAAAGCTTGTCCCTCATCAGGAGGTGCCTCGGATGCATCTGCTCTGCCTGCATTTCCTCCCTGACAAAGTAAAGGATATTTGGAAAATGAGAATTTCAGAAATGCATTACAAGAACCAGCTATCAAACAGCACGTTCTGTTGACCAAATGTCACTGTCTGAACATAAAACCTTCCAAAGTCAAAAAAACCACACTGTGCACTGGTTAACCCTCACTGTGTGTCCAAAAACACTGCCTAGGACAAACATGAAGCACCAGATCAGGTGAATTATGTATTTACAGCCAACTAACTTTCACTGACATCAACCAGAAGTGTCAGCTTGAAATGCAAGACTCACACACTGTTTGCAGACCCAAGTCCTACAGAGGTGTAAGTCTGAACCCTCAGTTACAGCCTGTGACAGATCAGCCTCCATTACCACTTTCTAAAGGACAGAAGCAACTAAAAGATAACATTCAGTCTGAAGTATTTTGTAGAACAAAGGAATACACCACTCCAGTGAAGGACTTGGTTGCAAATTATTCCCCCCTGGAAGAGAGTTTCTTACAGAAGTCTAGAGAAAAGTTTTTGCTACTACACATAACAAACCAAGAGTGAAACTTGACAGGGTTTCATTCCCATGGTTTAAAAATACAGCAAGACAATACCTCTAAGTTATTGTTCTGGTCCTGGTTTGGAGCAGCTTGAGGAGGAACATTGCCTGGGAAGGGCTGAACTGGTCTTCGCCTAAATGGGAACCATCCCACGTGGTGCCTGGGGAAGGCAACAGATTTTAATTAATGTTGTTTCAACATTATTCCCTCCTGTTACACCAACAGCTCCACATCTTTCTGCTCAGAGCTGCTGGCAACAAGTTCAGCATATTAAGGTCTTTCTGCCCTGATCCATTTTAGTACTTCCAAAGCCTCCAGTTCACAGCAAAACACGGGGTGGGAGGGGAAGGGGAGCATCTGCTCCCATTCCAAGGAAGCAGCACTACATCCAGACCTGCACCCAGCATTCTGCTGGAGGTACAAAAAGCCTGATTACCATGTTTGTACAACCCTGGGTAACTTCTCTGTACTCTCCCTAAAAAAAAGGGCATGACAAAGAATACAGAAAACCAGACCTTAGAAGGTCTGTGTCCCTACAGCACCTGCACCTTGTAACCCACAGGATAAGCTGTTCCAAGTCACACCTCAGAACTATCAACAGTAAAATTTAGAGACTTAATGAAACAATTAACCTTCACTCTCCCAAGTCTGCATAGATGTTGGAAGAGCTGCTGCAGTTTTAACTCCAACACCACTTGCTTTACTAATGAATCAGAGAATTTCAGAGGACAGATTATCTTTCTCAGACAAGATATCTCAAGCACAGCAGCTGAGGGTTTTTTTGTGGGTTTTTTCCCCCTCCACAGAGGGATTCAAGGGCATTTCAGAAAAAAACACCGTGACTGAAACAGCAGGTGTGAGACCCTCTTCCCAGACTTCAGTGACTTGTTCCCCAACGAGCAACTGTCATTTTCTACACTGAACCCACAGGTCTGTCTGTTCTACACTGCCAAGTTGCTGGGGTTTCACACTGGGAGCTACTTTGGTTTCAAGTAGTTTTGCTAAAATAGAAAGCCAGCCACCCCAAAACCCCAGTGAGATCACCTGCTATCAGCCTCATCCTTCATTTAATCCAGGCATAGGCAAACTGGTATTTTTGCTAAATACTGAGTTACACCAGGACAGAGGAGGGGTTGGCCCTTTCCAGGTACCAGTGGTGAGGAAGCTGAGTGCAGCACTCAGTACTTCAGTGAAACACTTCTGGATAGTAAATATTAACCCCACACACTTACAGGTACATCAGAAAGGTGCCGCCCATAACCAGGAGGAGCCTGCTGATACTGGAGTAGAAATAGACCATGTTGACAAAGACATATAACAGTGTTGCTGAGTAGAGCCAGTCCAACCAGTCCCGATTGCCACCCTCCTCCTCTTCCTCCACCAGGGGACCCCCCTGGGCGTTCATGCGCAGGTTCTGGTTGGCCACTGCGTTAACCTGGGCAGCAGCATTTTGGTTCCCAGGCTGGTTTTGTGCAGGAAACGGGTCTGGGAGAGGAGCTGGAGGTGTCACTGGTGCCACTGGTATCTCCTGGGAACGCTGTGCACGGGATGGGTCACCAGATGCAGCAGTAGAAGCCAGGCTGGAACCAGAGAGCAAAGTACAGGATGAGGCTTAGTCAAAATCTGTGTTTAAGAACAGAGTCACATCACATGCAAGCAGAAAGCATCAAGTTCAAAGGCTACAGGAGGGTTAAAAAGTTTTAGTTCCACCCATTAGAGCTGTATAGTGACCTCAGCAGGTCAAACCAGGCACACTCCCCTGTGTGAATAACATCAACACTTCACAAAAAAATTTCAAGCAATCTGCAGGCAGTCTAAAAGCCTTCTGCCAGTCTCAGCTTGACCTCTGTCACTGATCTCCAGTCAAAGTAGCTGTGTACTACTTTCAGCAGTCACAAAAAGAGCTGAGGCTCATCAGCAGGATTACATTTTCTCTGGAGACTCCTGCCCTCCTGATCAGAGATCTGCAGGGGGCAAGATTCAGAACCAGTGGCCTGAACAGCAACAGAGACCACACAGCAGTTAGAGATACATTCCCACACCATTCAGCACAAGTTCCAATGAAAAAAGAGTCTCCAAACACCATGAAAAGAGGAAGAACTGCCAGGAACTCTCAGCTTCTTGTACTACAGTTTCTACTTCCCGCTGGTAGCTTAGGACAGGACACTTACTATTGCATGTAGTACTGCCTTGCATAGATCTGCTGGAACCACGACATCTGAAGCATGCTGTAGGTTGTGTAAGCAGAGAAGCCAGGAGCCACGCTCTGGAAGGGCTGCCGAGTTGTTTCCAGCCTTGGTCAAAGTTTGAACACATTCTCATTAGCAAACACTGGGCAAACAGCAAGAGGAATTTATGACAGAACAATGTAAACAGGTTCTGCCATTTCGTGCATCAGGTGGAAAATTAATTCTTCCCGCTAGAATATTAGAGACAAATCTTTACCCACATGAATTAAAGCAAGATTTTCAACTAACAGAGCAGTGCATTTTCCTTTAGATGCCTCATCCCTGGATGTGTTCAAGGCCAGGTTGGACAGGGCTCTGAGCAAACTGATCTAGTTGAAGGTGCCCCTCATGACATGAGGTTGGCCTTTAAAGGTCCCCTCCAACCCCAATTATTCTGTGTCCTCTAAAGCTTTTATATACAGTCTCATATTTGGCCCATGTTCTATGAATGTAAGACAGTATGTGTGGCATAAGGAGCTGGTATCCAACACAAACGCAACATTTTAAATCTTAATTATGCACATAAAAAATGTACTTACCCATTACTGGCTTCTGCTGAAGACTGGCCACCTGAAGAGCAACTCAATCTTCCACCATTTGAGGAAGACACAGGTGGTTCCTGGCTGGCTTCTGATGACAACTTGGGCTGATCAGCTTTAACCTAGAGACAGCAATGCAGCCAGTGAGGTCCCCTTA
Organism: Lophotriccus pileatus; assembly: GCA_035583135.1. Classification (NCBI taxonomy): domain Eukaryota; kingdom Metazoa; phylum Chordata; class Aves; order Passeriformes; family Tyrannidae; genus Lophotriccus; species Lophotriccus pileatus. The sequence goes on from JAWWES010000021.1 coordinate 13,774,831, forward strand.
AAACATACCTTATAGAAAAAGGTTACATCACACAGAATATGTGGGGTTTTTTTAACACTGCTACCCAGCTCACACACCTAGTCCTGCACAGCTCGACTCAGTGCCAACACTGCTTTTGGGCACCATGCCAGAAGCACCTCCAATGGTACTTTAAAGCTACTTAAAAAAAAAGTGACTGGGATAAAAAACTGACTTGATGTTACTCTTCCCTTTCACCAGATCTACACTGTATTTATTACTTTTTGTGCACACACTCAGTGCCCGTCTGGTTATAAAAGTGTAATCAGAGGGAACAGAGGAAACTCTATTCAAGGCAGTTTGGCTTTTTATTATGGCAAGTTCGTACTTGCACGCACCACCTGCTGCACACAGAGTTCAAGAGCTGCTCTGTGGTGATAAATCTATGTGATATCCAGCCAAGGCTGGCTCACCTCTGGCAACCACCAGGTACAGGCAGGGTAGAGCTCAAACTGCCTATAATGGGCAACAGGAACACACCTCTAGAAACATTTGCCCACCCACTTCAGAGTAAGGATTGGGTTTGGCCATTTGCACTTGGGAACAGTACTAAGTTCAAGCTCTAAGGTTCAGCCTGTAGAGAGGAAGCCCAAGATGAGTCATTAATGAGAGCAGTTAAAAGTGTCCAAGCTCTCAGCTTTCTTCCTTCCTCATACAGATCTGAACCACTTCCCCAACTTCTGTGTGTTCTGCCCACAAGCTCAGTCTAAGAGAGCCTGGGACATGACAAGTCCTATTCTATTTAATAAAAATGAATTTACCAGAAAGCATTTCTCCCCTGAGCAGCGTGTTACAACTAGGTGATAGTTCTCATATTTCTTAACAGACATCATGAGAATCCTTCCTGATGAACTGTAGAGTCAATTCTTTTACTCAGCTTAATCCAAATATATTCCCACATTCCTAAATAAAGTGTCACAAAGTAATACTGCTGCTACATTAGAAGAGAAAACCTGCAGCACCAGGGAAGTTTAAAATGGCCATTCAACACTTCTCAGTTTTAGTTAGAGCCCCAAGATTCAAAGTAGTTTTTAGCTTAAGTACCTCTGATTTGGTTTCTTGCACATTAGCAGGAGTCTTGAATTTGTACACCAAATGAAGAGCATGCAATTCCTCGTGCTAAAAATGTAAGGGAAAACATGTTAAAAAAAAATAAATCACTTCTCTCGATATATTTCAGCACATCACAAAAGATACTTTTTATACCTTTGGCAGCAATTCTCTCAGACAGTGATGATCAAGCAGCAGCTTCCCAGAATAAATCAGTTTTTGGTCCTCTTCAGGCTTTGAAGAAAGAAAACAAAGAGTAGGATGATTTCTCTGCCAAGCACACACAGGCACTACCGAAAAAACTACAGCCAGACAAGAGACATGGAGCTGGGAGCATCCCACACATTAAGGTGCAGAGGGAATTGTTCACTTCAGCTGAATTTAGATGTGCACAATTAAATGCCCCAAGTGTGACATTACTTCAGTGACGTCTAAATTACTTGAGGTCTAAATCAGCAGGAAGATATAAAGCCCCTTTGGCAAAGGACTTGGTTACGTGCCACCTCTTTTACAATCCCGACAAAAACATTCGTGTTTCCTAGGAACAGAGGTTTGGGGTTCCCTCTAATCTGATCTTGGAGGTCTTCTCCAACCTCTCTGATCCCACGAAGAGCGCAGCCCCTCCTGCGGGGACGCTTCCCGCGGGGCTCTCACGTGTCAGCCCTCGGGAGGGCAGCGACACTTCTGCATTTCAGCCCCGAAGAGCCGCACAAGCCCCGTCCCCGCGCTGTGCCTCCCGCTCGGCGGGTACAGCCTCCAAACACCCCCCTGCCCCCGGGGGAACCTCCGCGCTCGCTGCTCCCGGTGGGCGCGGCGCTCACCGGCACAGCCCGCTGCCTCCCGCCGGCGATGACGTCTCCAAACACCCGCAGGACACGCCGTGCCGGGAGGGCGGTTAATGATTAACCGCGGCCGAGCCACAGAGCGAGTCCCAAAATAACCCGAGGCTGATGCAACCGGGACCGGGACGCCCTGGGGCGGGGGGTGCAGGTGCCGGGACCGGGACACCCCGGGGGAGGGGGAGCGGACAGGTGACAGCCCCGGGAGCCCCACGGGAGCCCCACGGGAGTCTCGTCGCTGCCCCACGGGGATCCGGTGCTCCTCACCCGGCGGGGCTGCGGGACGGGGAAAGACGGGCAGAGTGCGGGGGGGTGGGGTGTTGTCGCACTCACCGGCGCGTCGGGCAGGAGCTGGCGCAGCTCGGTCTTGAGGCGGCGCACGGTCCAGGCGGGCGCGGCGCGGAGCCGCAGGTCGCGGTGTCGCCCCGAGGGGCTCCGCACCAGCAGCGCCAGCGGCTCCTCCATGGCGGGGTCGGGACGGGACGGGCGGCGGCGGCGCTTCCCTCAGGGGAGGCTTTTATAGGGGCCCGCCCCGCCGCAGGGCCGCGGTGGCCGCGCCTGATTCGACGCGGCGGGCGAAAGGGGTGGGGACTTCTACGTGGGCCAATGGGACGGGGCCCCGCGTGCTCCGCCGCGAGGAGGTGGGGGGCGCTGATTGGGCGGTGCCGAGTTGGGGGGCGGGGCTACTGCGTCACCATGGCGACCGTGCTGTGCCCCGCCCGGGCCGTGCGTGAGGGCGGCCATGGCGGGGCTGGCGGGGCTGGGGCTGCTGTCACCGCTGTCCCCTCCTGTGCCCTCCTGTTCCCCCCTGTGCCCGCTGTCCTCACGCCATCCACAGCGTCAGCCCCAGCAGCAACACCGGTTTTAGGGACCCCCCTGGCTTCGCTCTTCCCTCTCCCCTCTGCCCGCCCCTCTTGTGGGGCCCTGGCACGTGCTGCCCCTGCTGCCCGGTCCAGGTGAAACATGCCCCTCCTTTTCGCCCTGTGGTTGTTTTATGGGATCTGCGCAGCTGCCTCGGCAGGTTCGCTGCTGACTCTGCGGGGACGGGGCGCACCGTGGTTCTGCGCGGGGCCAAAGGGAGTGGGCGGGTATTATTGTTCATAATTATGACATTTTTACTGACCAAAAAAAAAAAACCACCAGAAAACCACGTGAAACGTGGACCGGGAGCTTCTGAGTCCCCCTCCTCGTGCCCATCTTCCTCTGAGATGCGACCAAGCATCGGGAAAACCAGTGGTAATGATCCCGGTACACCAGGAGGGGGTTTTCGCGTCCTTTAAAACCAAACCGTAGGGATGCGAGTAGCAGCTTTATCTCTCGGCACCAGGTATTTATTTACTCTGCCTGTTTCGGGAGCTGCTCAGTCAGTGTTCCTTGGCAGCCAGACCTGTTGCCCGAAGGCACGGATGAGTTCGCAGCCAGCACCGGGTTTTGCAGTCAGAGCAGACACGGGGATGCATCATCATCCCGGGGAAGAGCTGAGCCACGGGGCACCGCCGAGAAAGCAAAATCACAGGGGAGCTGAGCCCGGGTCTGGCCCGACGAACCCTCCACGGCTGCCAGGGTACGTCCTTGTAAGTGAACACATTCCTCTGGTACATCTCAGGCAGCACTGAGGCTGTTCTCCTGCCTGCTCTGCCCTCTCTGACCATGATCCCTGACCCCCAGCTCCTAACGCCAGTGGAAGAGGCGCAGAGCTCACCTGAGCTGCCCACTGCCCACTCCTTGCCTGAGCCACTGCTGGGAAAACTGCCCACTCACGGGAATGTGCTGGACAAACTTCCAAGAACCCAGTGCTGACCTGGCTTGGAGCAGGGGCTGGAGGAACCACCTACCTGAGTGCTAAAGCTCTGCAGCCCCACTCCAAGCCTGGGGGTGCTAAGCACCCTGGAAAGCCAGGCCCTCACTGCCATCACCCAGAGCTGAACTGATGGATTTGGAGTCAGTGGACACGTCTGGACACTTGGTACCATGTGCTCCAGTTCCAGAAGCTGATTCAGGGCTCCTGATACTGAAGCAAAACAAATGCCTGCCCTGATACTGTCTGCTTAGCTTAACTCTCTCTGTAGCAGCAGATTTGGGGCCATGCCACAAAACAGAAGGTGTGACCAGCACATCACCCCACGGTCCTGCTGAACAATTAACCCTGATTTACCAAAACTGGAGACGAAGGGCTGCAAGCTTCTTTTGTCACCAGTGCCTGCATAAACATTAACTCCGGTGTAAATCAGGATTATCTCTCTGACCTCAGCACAATTACTCTGTTTGAAAGCCGGGAACTGATGCAATTTCTTGCCTTCCAAAGGTTGCTCTGTGGGCTGGGATAGGGCAAGGGTCAGAGGGCAGCGTGATCCAGACAAGCCAGGCTGATTCTCTGGACTCAGTCCAATGAGTTCATTCTGTTGGAAGTGCTGTGCTCGTTAGGTGTCTGGCTTTAAAAAGCATTTCGTGGCGCTTCTGTCACGGCCTCTTTGGCTCCAAGATTCTTCGGAGCCTGGGAACAAGGCTTAGGTCTGGATCAGTGCTGGTGACCCAGTGCCAGCAGCTCTCAGTGTGCTCCGGCAGGGTCTGCAGGGAAGGGGCTACCTGCCTGTGTTTCGATGCCTAGGCAGGGAGAGTTCTGCTGGAGCCACATCCCGAGGGCATCACCTGTGGCCACAGCCCGGCAGCCCTGAGGAGATGCGCTCTGGCAGCCTGGTGCTGGGCTGGGCACTGCGAGGCTTTGCTGCACACCCTGTGAACTCGAGCACATCTTGTCCTCTCGCTCAGTTGTTCCACCACTCAGTAAAGCAACTCATCCCCGAAACGATAAACCTTCCCTGGCCTGTGCTGCTCCAGGGTGGCACAAAACTCTCCTGCCACGGGAGAAAAAACAGAGGGAACCTTTAACCAGCAGGTGGGAAATGAAGGGCGCAGCTGGAAACCGTCCCCTGCTACCAGGGGTGCTTCTACCGAAGGCCACCAAACCGGTGGCACAGGGAGCAGCAGCGCCGGGTCGGTGGGAGAGGCAGGGCCCTCTGCCAGCGTGGGGAAACACCGGGATATCCCCAGGCGGGGCCAAGGCTTCCACTGGCGACACTCGTGGGGATGCAGTGGGGATGCTGAACACCTGGCGGAGCCCGGTGTCCCCGAAGAGCGGTAGGGCCCGCCGCTGTGTGCCGTTAACGATGTTCCTGACAGCGATGGGACGGCCGGGATTACCGGCAGGGTGGCCGGTGCCGTCCCAGCGCGGCGCCGTCCCGCCGGCGAGCGGAGCCGTGCCCGGGCCGGGAGTGGCCGAGGTGTCGGGGCTGGGGACGGGGACGGGGACGAGGTTGGGGACCGGGACGAGGTTGGGGACCGGGACGAGGTTGGGGACCGGGACGGGGGTCCCGCCGCCCGCGCGCTCCCGCCCCCGTTACCACGGCGACGTTGTCGGGAGCCCTCGGGCCACGCCCCCCGCGCGGCCCGGGCCAATGGCGCGGCGGGGCCCGGCCGGCCCGCCGGTGACGTCATGGCCGGTGAAAATCCCCCGTGGCCGCGGGAGCGGCGGTGGCGGCGCGGCCCCGCGGCCCGGCCCGGCCCGCACCATGGCCAAGCACCACCGCACGCCCGCGCGCTCCGCCGAGCCCGTCATCGAGGTCAAGAGCAAGGTAAGCGCCCGCCGGGCACGGCGCCGGTGATGCCGATGCCGCTGCCGGTTCCGCCGGGTCGCCACCGGGCGCCGTTTCGCCCCCGCGCCGGGCGGCACACGTGGGGCGGGCGCCGCGCACCGGGGAGCGGCGCGGGAGCCAGGCCGTGCGGGCGCTCCGCTCCGCTGCGCTGCGGCGGCGCCGCATGGAGCCTCCCCGAGCCCGGCCCGGCCCGGCGGGCGCCGCGTCCCGCCACCGTGGGCTCTGCGGGGCCGCGGGATCGCTCGGCGCGGCCGTGGGAGCGCCGCGGCGGAGCGCCCGCCAGATGCGCAGGGCGCCGGTGAGCCGAGCCGGCAGCTCCCGTGTGCGGGGCGGCCCCGCCGGTGCGGGTGCGCCGGGTGCGCGGTCATCCCGGGGACACACCTTGCCCAGATGTGCTCTCGCCCAGATGTGCGCGCTCGCCAAGGCGTGCACATCCCCCGGCTATGCCATCACACAGCCGGGCACCCCCGGCAAGGGGCGAGCCCCTGTTGTGCGTCCAGATGTGCACACCTGCGTGGCTGTGCGCTCGCCCAGATGTGGTCTCTCCCAGACGTCTCTGCTCATCCAGATGTGCGCTCACCCGGCACACCCGTGCCCAGATGCGTGCCCTCACCCAGGTATGCATCCACCTGTGCCCACCCACCATCCCTGTGCTTATCCAGTTGTGCGCGCTCCCTTTCTGCACCCTTATCCAGCTGTGCCCTTGCCTGCCCGGGACCCCTGTCGGGGTGCAGGGTGCCCTCCTTCCCAGGGCATGGGGGCCGCCGCCTGCCCCTACAGCCGGGGTGTGACCCCCGCGGGCAGCGCGATCCTCGCAGCGTTCCTCAGCCTGTTCTTAATTGGCTTCCCCCTCGTCGTGACGGAAGGAGGCATTAATTAACGCTGTTGCTCACCAGGTGCTCCGACAGTGCCCGTGTCGCAGGGAAGGGCCTCCCGGCAGCACAGAGCCTGCCATGGCTGGTGGTGCGGCCGGAGGGTCCTTCCTCTCCCACAGGGGCACCTCTCTTGCCCTGTCACTTCGATGTTCGGGCAGAAAAACGCCTTCACTCCTTTTACTTTGTTTTTGGGACGGGCTCTGCCCAGCTGGCGCTGCTGCCTTGGTGCTGCTGGGCTCTGGGGCCGGCAGTGCTCGGCTCTGCCTGCCCCAGGGCAGCTCCATGTGATGCCCTGCCTGGATCAGTCCTGCCGGTCAGAGCCAACCCTGCCCAGCCTCACCCTCGCCCTCCTCTTCCTCCTCCTCCACAGTTCGATGCTGAATTCCGCCGCTTCGCCATGAAGCGCTCCGGCGCGGGCAGCTTCCAGGACTTCTACCGGCTGCTGCAGACGGTGCACCAGATCCCACGGGTGGATGTGCTCCTGGGCTACACAGACATCCACGGAGACCTCCTGCCCATCAACAACGACGACAACTACCACAAAGCCCTGTCCTCTGCCAACCCCCTGCTCAGGGTCATCATCCAGAAGAAGGGTAAGTGGGAATGTGGAGAGGGGCGCTGGATCCGTTCTCCCCATCAGGAGAGATGAGCCACATTCCGTGGTTTCATACCTTCCAGCCACTGCTTTGGTGGATGGGTGCAGAGATGGTGGCACTGGGAGGCTCCCAGAGCCCTGCCGGGGCTGTGGCACCCACGTGGGCTCTCCCTGGCAGCCAAGGGGCACCCACCACACCCCGTACGACCCGGTGAGCAGAGGCAGATCCTTGCAATTCACCCCTCTGAAGTCATGGTTTCCAGCCAAGATTGCGTGGGCTCCCTGAAAACACCCGTGCTATTCCTGTGAGCGCCTTGCTGGGAGCCCCATCCAGTTCCCTGCCCTGGGGAGGCAACAGCCATCATTTTGGCAGAGCTCTCGGGGTGCTGCTGAATTTTTGGTGTCAGGAAGAGACTTGCTGCCTCCCTGGCAGCCCAGGGGCTTGCCATGACATTAGTGGTATATTCCCAGAGCCACTTCTTTGCAGAGATGCATGGAATCACCCTGATAGCAGCATCCTGGCAAGGATGAAAGCCTCCCAGTGACAAACACTCTGGGTACTTCTCTTTGCAGGGGAAATACATAAGCCTGTCCCCTTCCACTTGGTTTAGTAGCACTAAGGTTTTCTCTTTAGTAGCATCATCAGTCAGCAGTGCACAGAGCCAGAATCTGACCCAGAGCCCCAGTTTTCCCTCTCTGGCACAGCATCCAGAGCAATTCTGTGTTTCCAGCTCATCTTAATGGTACAAAGCCTTGGGCCAAGGGGTGAAGCCGATGGCCCTTGCCAGTTTTCCTGGGCTTTTGCATCAGGGTGCTGTGGAACGACCTGGACGTGCATTTTCTCTTTGGCCACACTGTGTGGGGCCAGCAGCAGCAATCCAGGCTGCTGGAGCCCGTGTTGTGCTCAGGGGCTGTTGCTGCCCATGCCAAACCATCCTGTTCCTGGAGCTATGCTTGGATCCAGGCTGTGGCACAGAGAGCTGGCACAGGGGTAGGTGTGCCAGGGCTGCTGTGGGAGCATTGCTCCTGCTCCCAGAGCTACCTTTGCTGCTGGAAAAAGCCTGTGGGGGCCTGTGACTGACCATGCCAGACAGCACAGTGTGGAGAGCAGGAGCCACAGCCCTGGCACTGCGGGCAGTGTGATAAGGAGGGCGAGGAGGCAGCCCCAGCAAGCCCCAGCACCCGGCTGTGCCTGCGGGAGAGGGGCCAAGGGGCCGGCAGCACCACGGGGAGGTGTGCAGAGAGGCCAGGAGCAAGTCCTGGGTGAGTCACAGCTGATTTAAAATGGATCCAGGTCATCCCAAGGCTGGGCTGTGGTTGAACCGGTCCGGGTCGCTGAGGAATGTGGCTGCAGAGCCTCTCACAGTGCCGGGCACGGGGAGCTGTGCACACCTGTGTGGGTAGGTGTGTGCACCCATCAGTGGGCTCTGCAGCAGCCAGTCCTGCTGCAAGGGGGCAGAAAGCAAAGGTTGGGTTCCCCTCTGAGCCATCACCCCCTTGGGTGAAGCCATCCCAGTGGGGCAGCCTGGCTGGGATGGTGTCACTGGTCCTCCTTGGCTGGGCCAAGGCTCACGGGAAGGGCAGGGGAGAGCCTGGGACATTGCCATGGCCACCAGCAGGCTTGTCCTTGGGGTGCTGGACCTGCCTGGCCCAGCCACTCTGCGCCCCTTGGAGAGGAGCTCGTGTGCTGAAATAGCTGTGGGAAAGCCTCCGCCACCCTTCCCCGAGCTAAAAATATGCCAGGCTGTGTGTGCAGGAAGATATTTATAAGCCAGGAGCCCTGGCAGGCTGGCTTGACTAGGGAGAAATCCCATGTCCCCTGGGCTTGGGGACATCCCCAGCACTCCTGAGGCTGGAGCAGGGTCTGGGTGCTGGTGGGGGGCACTGTGGGGAATGTGCTGACCATGCAGCGTCCAGATCCGGACTCCCCCATGGAAAAGGGATGGGGAGAAACCAGAGAGGAACAAGGGGATGCTCCCCAGCACTTGGTGGATGGAGCCAAGGAGGATGTGTTGGAGATGGGCCCCACAGAGCAGGCCCAGGGCAGGGAGCAGGAGGAATGTCAAACCCTGTGTGAAGGTGCATGAGAGACACTGGCACAAATCAGTCTGGGATGTTCAGTGGCCCTGGGGATGCTGCAGCCCTGGGATGGATCTCCAGGAGCTGGGAAGTGTCTGACCTTGGGGATGCTAGGGTTCTACAGCACATAGTGATGGCCATCCCCAGCCCATGCCAGTGATGGCCCTCCTCTAGCGGGGCCTGGGGACTCTGGTGGTGGCTCCCAGGGCTGGACTCACTCTCAGAGAGTTGGCTGCCACTGAAGCACTCCTTCTGTGGGGGGTCTCCTCTCTCCAAACCTGAAATGGGGCATGGCTGCAGCTCCCAGGCCATCAGGGCTGGCAGCTCTAGTGTTAAACTGCAGAGTTTGGCTTAAAGTGTGATTAAGGCTGAATCACTGCCTCGATCCCACTAATCCTGGCCTGTGTATGCTGGGTAATCCCAGGAGATGGGCCCCAGCGGAGACAGGCTGCAGGGAAAGCCAGGGTGATGCTCCGGGGAGGAAAAGCCGGTGAGACCTGTGAGCAGGGCCCTTCTGCTGCCAGCTCCCCCAGCCCCTGGGGCCAAGGGCGCACGGTCACGTCCCTGGGCGGCTGCAGTACCTGACCCATGTCCTCCCTCGCTCCCTACAGCAGAGTCCGATGCCAGCGTCTTCGCCTCCAACTCCCTGCAGCGGAAGAAGAAGGGGCTGCTGCGCCCCGCGCACTACCGGGCCAAGCCTCACCTCCTCATCGGGATGCCCCAGGACTTCCGCCAGATCTCCTCCATCATCGACGTGGACATCCTGCCCGAGACCCACCGCCGCGTGCGGCTCCACAAGCACGGCTCCGACAAGCCGCTGGGCTTCTACATCCGCGATGGCGTCAGCGTGCGCGTGGCCCCGCAGGGCGTCGAGAAGGTGCCCGGCATCTTCATCTCCCGCCTGGTGAAGGGCGGCCTGGCCGAGAGCACGGGGCTGCTGGCGGTGAGCGACGAGATCCTGGAGGTGAACGGCATCGACGTAGCCGGCAAGTCCCTGGACCAAGTGACGGACATGATGGTGGCCAACAGCCACAACCTCATCATCACCGTCAAGCCGGCCAACCAGCGCAACAACGTCATCCGCAGCAGCAAGGCCTCGGGCAGCTCGGGCATGTCCACGGACAGCACCCCCAGCCAGCAGACCCCCAGCCCGGCCTCGCAGTACCTGAGCAACTACAGCACGGCTGAGAGCGACGAGGAGGGCGACCTGGTCATCGAGAGCGACAGCGCCTCCCACTACATCCCCGGGGGCTGCCCCAACGGGGGCCCCGCGGACGGACCCCTGCAGCGCAGCCTGTCCCCGCACAGCTCACGGGGCTCCCTGCAGTCCCTGGGCAGCCACGACGGCAGCCCCGGCCGGGGCAGCGGGCGGGAGGACGGCACCCTCCTCACCCTATAGCCGTGGGGCTCCGTGCCACTCGGCAGCTGTCGGGGGTTTCCGCTCATCCCGGCTGGATGTGGACACCAGGGTGATGACAGGGCGGGCAGGGGTGGAGCGGGGCTGCCCACTGCCCTCTCCCACCACCCGCGTCCCCGCGAGCCCTGCCGCGGCGCCCGCTCACGCCGGGCACTGCCCCTCCCAGCCCGCTTGCCTCCCCTTCCAAGCAAGCGGGGATTTTTAATTGTTTTCTCGAAATATGCATCATCAATTAATATATTGCAATGGACAGTAAAACCTTTTCTAGAAAGCACCGAGCTTGGTCCCTGGTTCGTGTCACCGCAGGGAGGAGGGGGACACCAGGCGGGGACCCCACCCCTGGAGTGGCAGCCTTGGCCTTGGCACACGCTGTGGCTTTGCTGCTGTGCTGGGTGGCCCCAGTGAGGCCCATCGTAGGGAAGGGGTGCTTTGAGCAGCCACCTGGCACGATGGCCTGGTGAAATGAGCCTTGCTTGGCAATCCCATTCACATTTTGTCCTACAATCTGACAGGGCCCCCAGCCACGTCTGCCAGTGAAGCAGCCCAGGCACAGGTCTGGCAGGGATTGGGCATCTGAGGGCAGTGCTTTCCAGCCCGTTTGTCCCAGCAGGATACACGGGTGCTTGGGGAGCAAGATCCTTCATGGCACAAGGGCTCTCCCAGAGTAAATCCCATGGGAAGTGAACAGGGTGCCCTGGCCTGGCTCCCCTGGGCTGATGCTGGGTGCACACCCCGCCTGGCAGCAGAGCTGGTCACCTCTGCAGGCTGTGCCCCATTGCCTTTGCTGATTCCCAAAACCCAAACCACACCCTGTGCTGCTGTAGCCAAAATCTTGCCAGCAGCCACACAGGAGCAGCCAGGTTGGATCAGCACCGAGGGCAGGCAGAGAGAGCAGTGAGGGCTGAGGACACACAGCTGGAACCCAGACAGACCTGAGAGCAGATCTGACAGCAGGGCTGGTTAGCCCAGGCTTGTTTTGGGCAGGGAGGTGCCCGGGGGCTGTGCTCATGGCCCCCAGTCACTCCCATCCAGCTGGCTCAGCCTGGCTGTGGTGTTTGCCCTGAGGCAGCCCCAGGATCATGTGGGGTGATTTTCTGGTTGGCATCTCACCTCGTCCAGCCTTTGAGTGCCAAAAGTTTCCCTGGCCCTTGGCAGCAGCGTTGGCCCAGCCCTGATATCCCAGGGCACCACACAGCGCCAGCAGGGCTGGAGTGCTCCACAACATCCCCACCCCACAAAACCCTGCCCAGCATGGAGCCACCACCTGAGGTGGCACCGTTTGGGGACACAGCCTCAGCAAGGTGGTGGTGGTAACTCCATCCTTGGAGATTCTCCTAACTCAGCTGGACATGGCCCCAAGCTGTGGCACTGCCCCTCTGCTGAGCAGGAGATGCACCAAGCCCTCCAGCATTCCCTTCTAAAACAATCCCTTCTTCAATTTTCCTTTGCTTCATGCAGCAGGATCCCTGCTGGTCTTTGCTGCCCACCACCACTCCTCAGTCCCTGAGGGCCTACTGGGAGCTGCACAGACACTGAGAGATGGAACTGATGATTTATTAGAGTATCTCCTGCCCCACAGACAACAAAGGCTTCTGCAGACATCCCACCAGATCCCCCTGCCAGCTCAGCCCTTCCCCAGGCAGAAAGCACTGGAGATCTGTGCCTCTTCCTTGTCCCAAGCTGTCCCCAACCTGCTGAGCCTGCAGGTGCTCAGGATGAGCCATGACCATGGTCCAGCTCAGGAGGAAAACAGTGACAAGGAACACCACAAGCAGCAGCACGGGAGACCTCCTACTAGTTTCTAGAAGTGGGAAAAAATGGGAAAATGGGAGGTGATGGCATGGATCCAGAGCAGAGAGCTGATCTGGGAGAAGTCAAGCAGCACAGAGACAACTGTTCTCCAGACCAGTGAGTAAGGAGTATATTAGGTCATCTCCCTCCCTTTTCTGTGGACAAGACAGCACTGGAGGGTGAGCAAAGGATGCCAGCTGAACACTGGACACTGTACCAGCACCTGCATGGGCCCAGGGTCTGGAACATGCCTTCCTCTCCTTCCCTCCTGAAGATGTCCACTCCTGCACAGCAAGGAAGGATGTTCAGGCAGAGCAGCACAGCACACCTGGCTCAGGAGTCCAGCTTGATGAAGACCTTGGGCCTCGAGAAAATTTTGATTGCCTCTTCTATCTGGGAGAGCTTCCTCTCCAGCTCTACCCGCCTGTTCTGCATCTTGAGGGAGTCTCCACGCATTGGCAGCAGAACCAGGTCCTTTATCAGCTGCTCCTGGGCTGTAAAAAGAGCAGTAAGACCAGTTGTGTAAGTTGAAGAGCAAATAAATCCATCCTTTTCCTAATGCTATGACCCTATCCCCAGCCATGAAAATGATGCCAGCACTGGAACATGGACCTAGAATCCTTCTAGTCAAAGCTCAGCTGGATGAGGACCTGAAGGATCTGTTCCAGCTTTGAAGGACCAAGGATTGGACTAGAGACCTCTGAGGGTCCATTCCAACTAAAATCTTTCCAACATTTTAGGAGTAACGGTAACCCTAACATCAGGTCCTCTAGACAAGCCTGCTCCAGAGAGCCACTCCTGTAACCTGCAGGTCTCTGCAGGAGACTGACTGCTCTTTCCACACATGCAGCTCACATCCTGCCTACGTATGCTTTATTCCAGCCAACCCTTCACATGGCAGGCATCTGTGCCCCATAACTCTCCTCCCCTTATCCTGGCTAGGATTGCTTGTTTTTCTCAGCTGGAATCCCCATTTTTCTCCCCTCTTACTCTGCTTCAGGTTGCCAAGGGTCTCCAGCCGCTGGTCCTCCGGCATCATGGTGTGACCAGGTGGTGTGTCGGGATCTGGCAGGTTCCGCAGCCGCTCCTCCATCTGTTTGCGCCACAGCTCCTTCCTCTCCAGTAGGCTGCAAGGCAAAGGAGAGCAGCTGTTGGCACATCTGGCAGCAGGGGTAGCCCAGGGACACAGGCAGAGACCAGGAATCATGACCTTCCAACCCTGCTAAGCTCCATGCCACTGCCTGAGGACCAAAGGGATCCACGTGCTGGCCCTCGCTGTGGAGGATACACCCTGGTTTAGCCCACATGTGAGCAAACACACTCCATATGCACCAAAGAGCTGCTGGAAGAGACACACTCAGGCCAACACATGCTCCTTGGAGACAAGGGATGCTTCTCCTTGTTTCTGGCTCACTGAGTCCTCACAAAACCATCTCTGGGCCAGTGGCAGAATGAAGTCGGACAGAGCGGCTCATGGCCAAGGATGCACAGCCAAAGGACTGACAACCGTGGTCAGTCCCAGGACAGGGGCACCCAGGAACAGCTTTCCACACAGAACCCCCAAATATTCCTCAGACTCAAGGTCCAAGAAAAGCAGAGTGAGGCAGAGTGAGCTCTCTGCCTCTCCAAAACCAGACCTTTCAATGCCGAAGCTGCGTCACGCGGAGCGAAGCTCACGAAGGGGCAGGAGCACACAGAGCACCCCCATGTCAGCATCACTGTACAGTGGCAAGCAAGGGAGGAGGAGACAAAACTCCTGAGCCCAGTTGCACTGGCCATGTGATGCCTGTTAAGTCAGGAAGGCAGGAGGGACAGTGTTTGTTCCCCAGGCCGCAGCAAACGGCACTGCCGCGCACGGTGAGCGCGCCTCTGTCCCCAGCCCGTCTCTCTGTGCAGAAGCTGGGGGATGCAGTGAAAGCTGTCACAGGGGAGGGTCACACATACTACTGGGGGACATGGCCCTTTTGCTTGGTGTTGTATTCCTCCTGCTCCCGGTGCTTCTGTTCCAGCAGCTCGGCCAGTGCCTGCAGGGACTGGGAGCGGCGCAGCGGGGCCCGCTTGGCATTGCAGGCGTTGTGCCTGATGAAGTCGATGCTCCTGCCCTCCACTTGGATCTGGAAGAAGAGAGAGAGAGAGGGATCAAGGGCCCTCTGGGCACACACACACAAGCAGGAAACCACTGGGATGCATGGGTGCCAGAAATCCCTGGGATGGATGCAGTCAGTGTGCCACTCACCTTGCTTTCAGCACCCTGTGCCTCTGGAGTCTCTGTGTCTGCACTTTTGGCTCTGACAGGCCTCGGGGAGAGCAGTCTGCAGGGCTTGATCCCAGAGCCACAGCGAGAATATGCTCTCAGGAATTTCCCAGCCTCGGGATTTGGAGGTGGGGAGGTCTCCTGGGGAAGGCAAGGAAAGATCCACTATTGGAGGGAGACTGGAGCAAAGAGAAACCCATCCAACCAAGTTTGGGTCGTCAACCACAAGCTCAGCCACAGATTTTCAGAGGCACATGACAGCACACACCTTCTACTACGACTTGGAAGAAGTTCTTGGGGGAAAGCAATCAGTAGTCAGCCAGCAAAGGCCAACAAAGCAACAAATCCAGCCCTGGAAACAGAACTTTGTAAAGAATTGCTAAAAGAAGAGAGGAAAATTTGCACAAACACGCATTTGGATCGAATGCACGTGCAGCATTGAGTGGAGAATCCCTCTTTACTGACTAATCTGGTAGGTGCAAAAGGAGAGCAACACCAGATAACCCAAAGGATACCTACTGGAACGAGGAACAAGCTAAATCCATGGACATTCCACACTGACAGTGATAATGGCTCCTCAAAACACAGCAATCCTGCTGTGAAGAACAAATGGCAGAGAGGTGTGAATGTGCTGAAAGGTAGGACACACAAGGGAGAGACACATCTCCCCTGCTGGCAACACCAGACACATTGAACTCCCAGAAGTCACCCCACTTCCACGGATCCAGAGGAGGGCTGACTCTGCTCCCTGAGAGCACTGGGACTGCCAGAGCCCTTTCCAAGGCAGCTGCTACAGTCAACAGCCTCAGGGACAGATGAGAGAAAAGAAACTCTGCATTAGTCCTCGAGATCTAACAGAATCAACTTAAACTCTGAGCAGCAGCTGCTGCTTTGAAGGATGGAGATCCTTCAAGGGGAACACCTCAGCTCCAGGAGAGCCACAGCAACCAGTTAAAGCTACGTGAGTCAGCGCCAGGGCCGCCTGTCACCTCTCTGGAGGAACCCACAGAGCACAAGTAACGCACCACGCAGAAACTGCCTGCGCAGAGACCACCCCCTCCCCCCAAAACAAAGGAAGAAATGATCTCAATCTTCCTCAGATTTGTCAAACGAGCGTAGGCTCGCGCTCCTGAGGCACACGTGGGTTTGCTCCCGTGTGTGGAAGGGTCATTGACATCAGAGAGGTTGGTGGCACACCAGGAAGAAGGGACAGAGCATGTGGGATCGCTGGCTTGGGAATCATCTCGCCAGTTTTTGAGGTTGTTATCAGTACAAATCATTTTAGCATCAAAAGCTGGCCACAGATGAAAGGGAAGCACTGCAGAGATAAGGAGGAACTTGAAGACTCCAACTCAGCAAGGGAGTGCTGGGGGAAGGCTTGTGCAGGAGTTCATGCTCAGCTTGCACCCACCATCTGCACGAGCTCCCTGTGTCGCTGGGAGCATCCCTAGGCAGGGATACAGCTGGGAGAGGGAACCACCTGGAACCCACCACACAGGTGTGATGAGATTTCCCTCTTCTCTGCCCCCCCTGCATGGGGGGCTGCTTGGTCAGATAGGATGGGGATTATTGCAACACTCACTCTCTGGACCCAGACCACGCTCTCACTCTGTTGCCCCCAGATCCTCTTGGTTCTGGGACTCCACAGTCTCCATCATCCCACCATCCCCCATGGCTGCACCCCATCCCAAGCCAGGAGAGTTCAAAAGCTCCACAGGTACCAACCTGCAGTTTGGCCTTCACCTTTGACTCCACGTTTTCATACTTCTGGGATTTCCACAGAGCTTTCACAGGCTTGGGCTGGCTGTGCTCTCGGGCTCGCTCCTTCTCTTTGCACCTCTTCTGAATCTCCTTTATCCGCCTCACGTTTTCCTTCTCGTAGTCCTTGGGCTCTTTCCCTGCACAGCAAGGGGAGACACACCTTCACCTCCCAGGCACTGCCTCTCCTGCAGACCAGACCATCCCTGCATCCATCCCATGAAACAAACCAAATGACACCCAGGGCTCAGCTTTATCTCCTTCCTGGACCTCTGAATGTACTCTGGGTGACATGCCTGGACAGGGGAACACCTTCTGCAAAGATATCCTCAGTATCCACCTACACAGACACTGTTCCCAAATCCTGCCCGGAACTTGCCATATATATGGATCAAGTGAAACCTTCATATTAGTTTGACTAAAGTCCCCCTTCCAATTCTAGACCTGGTCCAGACTGGAGCCATGGAGGCCATAAGAGCCCCTACCCAGCACAGGTGACACCACTGCCAGCCCAAACGCTGCAGGTGGGACAACTGGCCCTGTGAAACTCAAGCTCTCCTCAGGCAGCACATCCAGGGAATCCACCCAGTTCCATCCCTGGCCCAAAAGGCGACTCAGGCCAGCAGTGACCCAGCTGTACTTACTCTTGCCTGGCAGCCCCCCGTCAAGGGAGATCCCTTGGAGCTGCAGCAAGAGGCCGAGTGTCCCCTTCCGGCCCTTCTCCAGGAATTCCTTCCCGCTGGGGCGGATGCGAGGGCTTGGCTGGGCCTGGCGGGCACTGCCCGGAGCAGAGCAGGGGTTGGGAACTGGGGCCAGGGGGCCAGAGGTCAAATACAGCTTCTGAGCGTTTCCTTCCAGCCTCCCTTGAGCTACAGAGAAAAGGAGACTCTTGTCAGGAAATTATCTTGTCTCATAGACACCAAAGGGTAAGGGCATCTAACATGCAAGTCAAAAAGCCCAAACCCACACATCTGTAAGGAGCATCAGGGACTCACCTGAGAAGGGGCGTTTGTAATACTCTGGGAAGAGCGTAGGGTCTGGAGGAATGGGGCCAGAAATCCTGGATGGCCCTTCACACATCCTGCCACAGAAACCAACCTGCACTGGGAACAGACATTAACAGGCCTGACTGAGCCACTGAAAAGCTACATTAAATATAAATATAAATATAAATATAAATATAAATATAAATATAAATATAAATATAAATATATGTATAGGGGAACTTCTGACCTTTGTTAGAAAGCTCACCACCAGCTACAGAGATGACCTGCAAGTAAGAAACCACCCCAAAATGGACCCTGTGCACGTGAAACAAGGGGTCCAGCAGCACTGCCCCTGCTGTGGGTCTAATCAGCATTTTTACCAGCACTGAACCTGAAATGTGCATGGTTGCTGCAGTATCAGTACCTTCAAAACAGAAAATCCTTCCTGGCTTTGTTCTCCCATACAGAAACATTTAATGCAAGCATACAAAGAAGCTCAGCTCCCCTTGTGCCTTCAGTAAACAGGAAACACAAGGTAGCTGCCCATCATCTGACAGGTTTTGGCCTGAGATTTGAATTATCTTGCACCTTGGGCTCCCTCTAAATGGCTCCTGTGGTTCAAACACAACCTGCCCAGAAGAAGGTGAAGCCCCTGCTCCACCAGGCTGTGGAGAACACCAGGCTGTGTTCTTCTCCCTGAGAACACACCTCTGTTGTCACCACCCCTGAGCAGGCTGGGGATGAACCTTAGAAGGAACCAAGATAAAACACTTCACTGCAGGATCATGCAGAGGCAGACATTGGGTTTATGGGGAAGAACTCAGCTGGTTTCTCAGGTCTTGGGGAGAACAGTCACCTGCTTAGAAAAAAATACCTCTAATTCCCTGGACAGCATTTCTGTGCCTACAAGGAACCCGAGGGACTTGCTCCCTGCTCAGAACGTGAGGATGCAGGATGCCACCCCAGCAGGCACAGACTGGTGAGCTCTCAGCAGATCCCTCATCAGAGTCACACCGTGATTCTGACAGGCGCCAGGAGTCACTGCTGCGAGAGCTGGGGCCACAACCTGCATGCCCTGACTCCAGAGGCAGTCATTTAAAGGTTCCTGAGACAGCTCTCCGGGAAGAACCCCCTTTCAGGATCCTCAGCATGCCGGCACTGACGGGACGCGGCATCTGCAGTGTAATTTATAAACCAATAAACGATCGGTGCAAGGCTGAGTGAGTCTGAGTCATGGCAACTAATGCACTGCAGCCTTCCTTGGTAAATCACCCCTGTTGACATGAGACCCATTAGCAAAACGCTGTTATTCATCTCCTGGACACAGCAGCAGAGGCAATGTAAGCAGTGCTGACTACTGCACACCAGCAGTGCATGTGCAGCCTGTACCCAGCTGCTCTGGGAAAGCTATTTCTGAAAAGCAGGCACAGACTCTCAGCCGGAGATAAAAGGACGCTGGCTTGGTATTATTTAATCTCCTTGATAATGCATCCAACTAAGCCAGAACAGGCTCTCTTATTCCAGAAAAAAAAAAAAAAAAAAAAAAAGAGAATTAAAAAAAAAAAAAAGCATTCACCATGAGATCACTCCAGAGCAGCCACTGGCCTTGAAATGCACATCTGATCTTGATCTGAACTCGCGTTCCAGCCCAGTAATTTACACGCAAAATGACAGGCTGAAATCAAGACCTGTAACAGAGCAGACAATTATTGCTGGGGATTGAAGGTGGAAAGGCAAGCTGAGGGGAGGCGGGGGATGGAAGGCTCGTTTTATACCTTCACATCCCAACTGCACCCTGCCCTGCTGCGGGGAATTTGCAAATGACACCCACTCCCTGATTTGCAAGTCACATCACCTCTGGATTGGGATCTGGCAGGATCAGACAACCTCATTACAACAGTAGGCATCTTGCCTATCTGGGTACCTACAGCAAATGCCCCTACGTGGGACACTGGCCCCCAGTGCCAATCTCCCAGCCCTGGGAACCAGCTGCCAAACCTCAGTTACCAACTACTGGTACAGAATTCCCAAGCTGCTGTTCTGCTCCTGCTGACCATGGCCCTGCTTGGGGGACACGAGTGAGAGAACCTCGTGGCTCACTTCTGCCTGTGGAATGTGTAGAGGAGCTCCTCTGCTGCCATTCCTGCCTGCTTGGTCTCTTGGGGCAGCTCTGCACACCAACAGTCCTGTGCTGAGCCAATTCCACTCACTGCCCCTCCAGCAAACAAGTCACTTCTTTTGCTGGTTTCATTCTCTACCTGTGTAACCTCCTATCCAGAAGTAACTTGGCTTTTCCCTGCACATGGGGATCGGAGAAGCACTGGATCAAGCACCAGGGAAACACCCTGTGTCTGTCTGCACCCAGGACAGCATCTTCTCTTATCACCACATCAGAAACCTAAACATCAACAACACAGTACCTGACCTGCTCCCACCAGAGAGACACCATTTAGTGCATTCACAGGCTGTGAGATGCAGGCAGACTCTGCAGAACAGGCTGGTTAAGCCCAGGTACAAAGATACATGTGTGCAACTCCTCTCTGTTCTTACCCCCTGCCAGCCTTGTACACTCACTAGGGAAGCAGCCACAGGGCTGCCCCAGCCCCGTTCCCTGCCCTGCACAGGAGGCACAGGGTAACCCAACAACTCAGCATTGCTCACCCAGCCTGGCTGAGCCTGGCAGGCTGCTCAATTCCCCCCCAGGACCACAGTTTAATGCTGGCCTAGCAGTCAAGCAATGCAGGCTCCAGCCCTCTCTCTGTAAGTTTAGTAACCATTAACTCGACTCTTTGTGCCCTTTGCTGCAGCTGACCAAGTGGTAAAAATGCCACTTATCCCCTTGGCAAACTGAGACCTTTTCAGAGCCTGGAAGAACAACAGCTTCCTTTTGCTGCTTGTTTTTGGCATCAAAGTAAACTATAAAAACACGGCAACAGACAAGGCTTGGGCAGATGTATTTCACACCCTTGAACCCACTGCATCTGACTTTGAAACGTTCCCTCTACTTCACAGACGACATTTTCGCTGTTCCTGGGTCCCTGGCCAGGAAGCTGCTACCACACACAGAGCTCCTTGCTTTGGTGAGCCAATCTCTGCAAAAAGCATGGGAAAAATCATCCCACGGCCGCGATAAGCTGTGATAAGCAGAACAAGTCATCTGCAGCAAATCAAAGGGCTAATCTCCGTGCAGCTGGTCTTGCATGCTTGATTCCTTCCTCAACAGTTTTAGCTGAAACGGGAAGTCACATCAGGATAACTTCCACGCCCGAGGGCTGCACCAAAACAGGGGAGCACTTGGATCTGCAACCATTCCTCCTGCAGAATCAGGGGTGAGGAAATGAGGTCCATGTGCTGTGGACCTACACAAGTGATGTCAGTCCCTGCCTAAGCTTGCTGACTGCAATGAGAGAGGTTAATATTCTCCTTCTAATACTACTCCCCATGCTGTTTCCCCCAGGCCTCACCAGCTCTTCCCCACCTGCCATTCTCAAAGACCCACGTTCTCTTTTGTCTCTCTGAAAACAGAGGGGCAGGTACAGCCAAGCGCAGACACTGGCGTTTGCATTGCTGAGCATGTTTCCCGGGAGGTTGGCGAGGTATCCACCAACAGCACTTTAGGAACAAAGCCAGCCCGGACAGTCTGCCCATGGAGTCAGACGTGTGAACTGCAGCCGGAGCAGGGGGCGAAGGAGGGCCGCGCTCGGCGGTGGATGGAGAGGAGAGCCTGATGTGGGTATGGCAGAGCTGCGGAGCAAGGGCAGATGACGACACCCCGGCGTCACCTCGACCAGCACCAACCCTGCCCCGGGGGCACCCGCGGGGAGCCGGGACCCGCTGAGCAACACGGGACACCCCTGGGGACCCTTCCTGGCTCCTTCCACCCCCCGTGCCCTCTCCCCGCGGGCGCTGCCCCTGCCCCGGCCCTTCCCGGCCCGGCTCCAGCCCTCCCCGGCCTCCGCCTTCCCCGGGAGCGCTCTGAGCTCCCCCGCCCCGAGAGGACTCACCGAGGGAGGCCGCGGAGAGGCGCTCCCGGCCGGGCCGGGCTGGGCCCGCCCGCACCGAGGCCCGGCCCCGGCCCCGGCCCCGCCGCTCCCCGGCAACCGCCGCTTCCGCCGGGATGGGCGGGCCCGGCCCCGCAGCCTGGTGTCTTCGCTGGGACCATCTGGAGATGTTTTGTGCTTCCTTCTTCTCCTATAGGAGCTGTACTTTAGACTTTTTTTCCCAGTGCAAACGTACTGACAAAGGTTCTCAGTTCTGGGAGGACAACTTCATAACAGACCCAAAACTGGCATGAAATCAGCCAGAGCTGTGATATCTGAATGAAGGTGGTGACTTCCAGGTGAGCTCGGGAGACATTATCTCACCCGTTTTACATAGCACACAGACACCACAGACGTTAGATGCTCAGAGCTATGGCAGGAACACCAGACCTCTAACCCCTAAAGGAAGGTTGGCAGAGATTCACCTGCTACAGCTGGGAACAGTGAATAGGATCATGGAAACATACCATCACAGAATATCCTGAGTTGGAAGGGACCACAAGGATAATTGAGTACAACTCTGGACCTTGCCCAGGACACCACAAGAATAGAATCCCACATGCCTCTCAGAGCACTGTCCAAATGCTTCTCGAACTCTGTCAGTCTTGGTGCTGTGACCACTTCCCTGGGCAGCCCATTCTGCTGCTCATCCATCCTCTGGCTGAAAAACCTTTTCCTAATATCCAACCTAACCCTTCACTTTTTTCTCCCAGCTCACAGCAGGGATGAGATTGCACAGAGCACAGGAACAGCCACGTTCCTACACTTTAAAGCAGCACATCACTAGACCTGTTTCTGTCAGAGTTTTACTATATGGAAAGTAAATACCCAAAGGTAAATACCTGATTTACACACTGAGCAAAGAAAGTGGTCCCACCAATTCTGCAAGGATTTTGCTTCTTACTTGGGGTCTTCCAGCAACTTCTACAATGAGACAGGCAGAATAAAGATCCTGGGTTTTTAACAGAAATTGATGTGGTTAGTCCAAGATGGGCAAGAGGATCTCCAAAACCAGCTACTCAACAGCTGTAGTTTGAGGGAAACAGCAAGGAGGGGGAAAATAAATTTCCTGGTTAGACTTACTTGCCCTTGGTGACAAATGGACAGCACTTGCTAGGATAGCACAGAGCTGTATTGCCAGATATCACACAGCTTCTTCCACACCCCAGCAACCCAACTGGCAGCAAAAGAGCACAGAAATAGGGAAGGACTCACCAGATACTGAGTCCCAGCTGTAAGTCTCCTGTTCACTTTTATTAGGATGGCTTTAGCTTGACCAAATCACACACGAGCACACAGGTGCATAAAGAATGCCCTCAACAATCACAACTTTTTATTTCTGTAGAAAACATGATACTTTTCAGGAAGGTCCAGCTTATCAAACAGCAGCGTGCATGTTGATATCCATAAATACATAGGGTTACAATTTAGTGGGAAAACATTTTTTTTTTAAAAAAAAGCTTTCAAGTACACAAAAAAAAAAAAAATAGTTAAAATTGGACTATCCTTTCCACATACCTGCCTCAGAGAGAAACATTTCCCAGAAGGAATGAACTTCCACCCATCATCTGCCAACAAATCTCTCCACTGGACACAAGCTGCAGGAGGACACGAAGATGGGCAGGACCAGAGGGTTAATAGCCAGTGTTTGAGATCAGGAGCAGATTTACCCATGGCAGTTCAGTCCCTGTTCTCTCAACGATCAGGATGTGTGTAGTGTGACAGTGACCCAGCCAGCACGTTAAGAGAGCTGCAAGAGGTAGGAAATACCTCCTTCCTTCCACCCTCAGGTCCCAGGAAGGCTAATGCTGAACAACTTCATCACCCACGACACCGTGGCAATCCTGTGACCCTGGGAGGCATTTATTAATCGTCACAGAAATGAGAATGTGGCCCCACAGGCATGGCACCAGTGCTGCCAGGCAGTAAACACAAATGACAGACACACAGCTTATGGAAAAAAAGCTGCTGGATGCAGGCAGCCTCTTGAGTAGAAGGAATAATGTCTACAGATATGGAAGAATAGCACAATGTATCACAGACTTCCTGAAGGTTTTCCTGCCAAGACAGCAACAACAGAGAATTATAGTATAATTTAAATAAAACACCAGTTTAAATGAATTTGAAAGACATTTGCCACGTGCAGGAAGCCAAAAGGCTGATCCTTATGTTACAAACTAATCCATTCCTTCTACTTTTTGTCCTACAGGAGTTCAGAGACCTGTTACATCGCTAAACTGCTGCATAAAATTTTACAAACTGAGGATTAAAACGTAAATCAGTCTCCGAGAGAAGAAAAAGGCATCTGAACAACAGATACTCCCTGATCTTGCTCTACGTGTTCTCATGGTTAAATCAGACCTGGGCAACAGGGTTGTGTCCCATTTCCAAGCCGTGCAACGGCAGAGATCCCATGATTCACTTCAGCTACTGCAAGTGCAAAGGGCAATTCAAGTTTTCCTACCAGTCTCCAAGACAAAAATTAAATGTTTGCTAAAAACGGAAACATTTAAAACTCTTTGAACAATTTAAACCAGAGCAGTTCCTATCAGAACATTATTTTACACTTTAAAAAAACCCAAGAAACTCAAGCTATTAAATAAGAATATACATATCTTAAAAACAGAGGATTTTTTACATTACAGCCAGAAGTGTTAATTGTCCTATTTTCCAAGGCAGGAATATTCATAAGTTATTTCTTTGAAGTGCCTCACAGAGGTTTTGGTTGGCATCTGGTTCCTCAGTCATCACCTCCACAGCCTCCCACTCTCCCGACCTACTCGATTTCTTGATGGCCTCCACCACACTTTGCATGTACAGACCATCTTCGAAAGAGGCTGCCATAGACACAGGTTTATGGTCCCACGTCCGGCGGTCTTCCTGCTCCTGGAAAGACTGCCGCAGGGCTTGCACCATGTACACCATTCCCTTCAGGTAAAGCAGCGGGATGTCTTTAAAGCCCTTGTCCAAAAGGCCCTTGTTGACGCTCAGTGAGTCCGTGAACAGCAGTTCTTCTTGGAGCGCGGTGTTTTTCTGCCCGTACAAGTCCGTCCCGCGAGCTATGAGGCGCCCAGCAGAGCCAACGATCATGACCTCGTGGGTGAACGATCCGGGCATGTTGAAGTTGAGGGTCACAGTGCAGCACACCCCCTCGCTCATCAGCATCTGGAAGACGCAGAAGTCGTCGCTGGTGACGTGGCGGATCCCGCTTATGGCCGTGTTCTGCTTGACGAAAGTCTTGAGCAAGCCGTGCACCTTCTCTGCTCTCCTGCTGATGAGGTGAGTCAGGAGGTCGATAATGTAGGTGCCCATGGTGTGCAGGCCCCCCCCTCCCATCAGCTCATCGCAGATCCAGTTGTACTTGTGGCTGAGCAGGCTGCCCCCGTACACCCGGACGTCGCAGATGATCACGTTGCCCACGTAGTGCTCCTCTATCAGCTGCTTCATCTTCACGAAGGCGGGCAAGAAACGCAGGACGTTGCCGACGATGCTCATCAGCTTGGGGTAATACCTGGCAGCCGTGACCATCCTGAAGGCATCCACGGAGGTAGCAGCTTTCTCACAGAGCACGTTCTTCCCTATTCCTGCAGCACAAATGGGAAAAAAAAGTAAATATATATATATATTTAGCACCCATGAGCAAAACATGCTTGGATGCCCAAAGGTTGACAAGAAGTTTTTAAGAGTCGGGCTTTCCTGCTGCAATGTCAAAGGCAGAGATCTGGAAACTAAAATGGGAACGCCAAGTGCAGCAAGACTCAGTGATGCTTCCCAGATGCACTGCAGAGCTGACAAACTCACACAGAGGGAGGCTCCAAATAAACAGAGGATTTTTACATTTTGTTAAAGATAAATGTCCAAATGGCACCACATGATGTCAAAACAATTTGTGTGGTGTAGTTATAAAATTATTTGAATACTTGTAGAGCCAGAGGGGAAAAAAAAAAGTCACGTGCCCTGCAGGGAAGGGATGAAGGAAGGGGAGATTTGATTTTCATTTTGTATTTCACCATCACTATGAATATATTATTTTAAATAGATTTTTTAAATATATATATATAATTTGTATTAAAGTGTGTACATAGATATTATATATATATATCAAAGACATTTTTATATGCATATTCTGTGTACAGAACACAAGAATTAGAAATAATGTTTAGGTAAGTGGACTGTTTTCAAAGCATTTCCAATTAGAAAGCAAAACATTTTGGTCTGCACGTGCAGCCTACTCATACAATCAGACAAAAAGTAACTGAGTTACACAGACAAGAGCTGCCCTCCCAGGCTGACCCACTGTGGCTTTATTGCCAGTGATGCACTTTACATTGTGCTCAGCCTGAATCGATGAGGGCAGTCGATAACTCAATTTTTTTAACCTTAAAGCAGAAATAAAGTAATACAAAAGAGCATCAGAATACAAGCTTTAGCCAATTCTTACATTTGGAGCTCTGCTGGTATTTGCTTTCTCATGACAGGGCTTTACTTTTCCTGTTTTTTTCCTGTTTTATATCTGTTCTGATAAAATACTTTATCTAGACATTTTTCAGTGTAACACCCAAGGTTATACCTACAAGTCTCCAGACATTTATGGGTGATGTCAGACCCAAAGGTAAATCACATCGCACCACAGTCTGTGCCCAGGAATTGCAGGAGTCACCGCACACAGTGGTGTGAAAGCTCCTCCTTACCCAGGAGCAGACTGTGCTCCCTGCTCAGGACAGCTTTTAATAGATTCCCAATGAGAAGATACTGTCACAGGGGCTTAAATTGGTCTCTCACACGCGAGGGGAAGGCAGATCCCACAGCGCTCTCGGTGCTCCACCTCCCGGCTGTGCCCAGCCAGCCTTTCAGGAACCCTCCGAGCGGGCAGGGGGCCAGCAGCTCCCGTGACACACCGTGCCCAGCCCAGCCAGGGGTCAGCTACAGCTACAGGAGACACAGAACCTCCATTTCTAACAGACACAAGCAAAATCCAGTCAGAAAATGAGAAGACTACAAGTCAGAAAACCCCTAAAACAACAGCTTTAGTGAACAAAGGGTAAGGTCAAACTCCCAGCAGACACTGGCTCCCCCACTGGTAACTCCCTATTTCAGAGACCAGTTCTGGGATAATCCTGCAGCTGCCAGCAGTGGGACATCCCTCCCGCTGTCCCCAGGCTCACACGGATGGCTGTGCAGCAAGGACAAGATGTTGAAGTTGGCTACAAGGTTCCTTACCAACATAATGGCCATGTCTTTTGTTTTCCAAGGCAGAGCAACTTACATCCCTCAGCCTGTTACTATTGTTTTGGTAATGGATAACCTAAACTTTCTACCATATTGTCTTAAACCACAGCTGCAAAATCTTCTGTTGAGGCCATCACCAGCCAGGAGACATGAAAGCCACCACGTGGTTCTAGTGCTCCTCAGAGCCCTCTGTGAGCCAGGTAAGATCACCAACGGGGTCCAGTTTGGTAAAGGAGGCTTCCTCTTTCCAGGCAAGAAGGTTAAATCAGCTCACAGGTGGGTCGAAGCCCACAGAAAGAGCTGCAGTCCTGGAAGGAAGGAGGTGGAGCTGTGGGATTGCATCTCCTCACCTCACAGGCAGTGAGCAAGGAGAGCAGCAGCTCCACTGCCTGTGATGAAGCTCATCAGAGGCTGCCCTGATGAAATGCCTCAGGAGCTGCTCTGTGCACCCCTCGGAGCAAGTCAGCTTCTGCAGACCTGTGCTCCACGTCAGCTTCTGCAGACCTGTGCTCCACTGCAGCTCTCCTGTTCATGGCTGTTCAACTGGCTGCTACAGTAAGAGGCAGGGGAAAAAAAAGAAAAGAGAGTAAAAGGTCACCATTGCCAGGATTCCTTAAACAAACCATCTACTCCTATCTGTTTGTTAGCTGGGCTCTGTACATGCAGCAGCATTATCTTTAGCATCCTGAAGAAATTTTACTCTGAGGGCTTGGCATGTTCTGCCTGAACTTTGTCTCACAGGACAAATACTCCATATTTTACACTCCACTCCAGCCAGTAATTCCACTCTGTGCTCATCTCATGCAAAGGTAGGTACATTTAACTGTGGGACCCGAACCACAACACAGACGTTTTGTGAAATTAATTTAGTTCCTCTGAGATCAAACGAAGCACAAATTTTAGGTGAGCCTCTTGCTTTGCCTGTTGTGGAGATAAACCATAAGATTACACTGATTTTAATGTGAACTGCTATCCTCTGGGCTTTGATCTGTTCTGTCTGGTTCATGAACTCAAACCAGTGTCACTGCTTTGTCCCCATCATGGCAAAGTTGTACCTAGGCTTGCTCATGGTTGTCTGACAGTAAGAAACCTATGCAAGCCAACTACACAGCCTAGAAAAACTGGGTCTCTTTCTCCTCTCTGCCAGGAAGAAAAAAGGAAGCACATTTTAAATTAAAAAAAAAAAAGTACAAAAATAAGTAATAAAAATATCAGCACTTTAAAACAAACCTCAACAAAACAAATCACAACACACAAGACCATTATCACTGTACCACATCTAGTCTTTCCTAAAGCCCAGTCTCTTGGCTAGTAAACACTGATTTATAATACACAATTCACAGCCAATAATTCTCTGATTATAACCATCACTGTATCAATCCTCTCCTTTTAGCCCACTTGATCATCAAGAGCCACAAGACCTAGTGAAATGCTATTACCTAACAAATGCTTAAAAGAATTTCTAGCATATTTAAAGAGATAAATTCTAACTTGCAGTTCAAATATCCAAAAATCAGAATATCTTAAAATTCAAAGGTCAGTACTTTAATGAGGTAAACAAACAAACTAACAATATAAAAAAGAAAAGAAAAGATGGGGGAAAAAAAGGCTTGAAATCTCTTTCTGCATATCTAAGTGGCATTGCAAATGTTTGTGCAGGGAGTTGTTTACTTCCAGAAGAAATTACTGTAGAGCAAAGAGGCTAAGAACAACAAACCAGCCTGGCTCACATGGTCTGAGAGATTACCCACCCTAAAATTAACCCATGTGGATCTCTTGTGAACACAGTAAAAATATCACCCCTGTTATTTTCAGAATTACACGCAAACTGACACCCACGCTGTACTACAGGAGAGGACATTAACACTACAAAGTCACACTGGAGAATTAAGACATGTCAGGATGCCTGGGCACTTGGCTCCCATCTCCCTGCCCAACCAGTCTGGGATGTCATCCCTTCTCTCCCAAACGCCTTCACCCAGCCCATCTTCCTGGATTCCTCCCCTTGTCTCCAACATCTCTCACAACCTTTCTCACAGACATAATGAGAAATACAACAAAACCTTCAGCACTGCATTTGCCCGTTGGTGTGACCAGAACTGTGCTGGGGGAACAGCTTCAAATTTCAATCTGCCAACGAGCCACGGATTTTTGGCCCAACTCCAAAGATGAAAAGGTACCTAGAGCCTTCACAGCAATCTGCCGGGTTAGTGGCGGGGGGATATTGATGCAAACCAAATCTACGTCCTGGTGCAGCAACACATCGTCGGTCCGACTCGTGTAGAAGGAGATGTTCATTTCCTCTGCCAGCTGCTTGGCTTCCTCTTCGGTCTTCCCCCAAAGTGCTTCAATGGAGAAGCCTTCTGCCCTCAGCAAGGGTACCAGGACCCGGGCAGCGCTGCCAGTTCCAAACACACCCACTCCAGGGAGCATTTTCATCCTTCATTCGTTCATTCAACCATCAGGGTCTACACGTAGGCCTTTGGTAGAATGTTCGGCTCCTTGGCCTGCTGTCCATCAGTTCCTAAAACGTGAAAAGTTTCAAGTCACTATCAATAAAAAGCACATCTAGTCTGAATGCCACCTCCTGCCCTTTGTGCAGCATTCTAACATCCTTATAAAAACCCAACCCCCCCAAACCTGCCATCCGCAGAGGTAACAGCATCAAGGGACAAGCCTAACAACCCTATCGTAGAAAACCCATAAGAAAGCAGCTTGACAGAGTCTATCTCCTCAGCTTCAAAACTCAGCACACTGACAGAGAGAGACAAACCAAAGACAGCCAGGCACAAACAGGGAGCAACAGGAAGCACCAGGGGAACAGGACACAGAGTCTATCGCACCGGCAGTGAAAGCAGAGCTGCTGTAGTTGTGATGATGTAAGTCCCTAAACGAGATAAAGGTTTGTGAGATGAGGTAATATCTTTTATTAGACCGACTGAGATAGCTGGAAATAACAGGCTTGCTTTGGGGCACATAAATCTTTCTTCCAAATTAAATACACAAGCTGAGAACAACTACTTGGACCTTAACAATTTTATGGCAAATTGTTAAGTCGCTCCAGAGAACATCTAGGAAATACGTCCTGTGGAGAAAGCCTGGATTCACTGAGCTTGTTTTGCCTGGGGGGTAGAATGCTATAAGGAGAGACACTGTCAGTGTTTAAATACACAGCAAACTGCTTTCCAGAAAGGAAAAGGGCGCTCCTCTGTGTCCACTGCGGGTAGTTAAAAGCTTTACTTAACTTGGGACGATTAAAAATATCTCCTTCTGCCCGTGCTATTTAATCTCCAGGAAAGCAGGCTTTGGACAGAACTATGATATTCCCTACACATTTGGTTGAGTCACACTCCTCTTGTTCTTTTAAGCATTTCCTGGTAGATTAATTCCTTAGATCCCTACTTGCTGGTCTGTCTTAGCATAGCTGCTGGACACAACTGCCCAAACTGCCTCCACAGCATCAGCTTCGAAGGAGAGATGTCAGAAGTCTCCTCAATCTGTGACGCCAAAGAAAGCTACAATCCAGCTTTTGTTCCATGCTTTTTGAATTCTCATTTACTACACCCACTCTTGACCTTTTCCTAATTTTTTTTTTAGAAAGAAAAACATGACGAATTCAGTTTTCATTGGAAGCTCGCAATGAAAAAGCAAACACCAAGTTTAAAAAGAGAACTGGGACCAGCACCAGATCAACACCTTTGGAAGAGATCCCCACAAGCAACAAGAACCACGAGGTGTTTCAGAAAGAGAGGGTTACTCACCTCCCTGCTCTAAGATACCCTCACTGTCAGTCTGTATAAAGATGAACGGAGTTCACTGGAATAAACTCCTTTTTACACAACATTTTGCACAACACTCAAATAAGGTACCAACCAAGATCAAAAGGCTCTTGAAAATATTTACTATTCCACATAAAAGGGTGAGATCCTGGGATACTGGCAAGGAGGATGGCTTGTACCCAGGCTTGTTTTATATAAATGACACAAATAAAAATAAAATCTTGCAACTGGATGGGCAGCAACTGTAACTGTTGAAGTTCCCACACATCTATATTTGGCAGTTTATGGGCTGGAAGAACTAAAAATGCTTACAGGAGAAAGAGCATCCTCTTTTGTGTGCCTGCTTCCACCACATTGCACAGATGTGCTCAGCAGTGTCACACTTACCCGACATGACAACACTTTAGAAAAGGTTGATGAGCGAAAATGCTCTAAGAGGACAGCACATCATGTGCAGCAGGAGACTCCTGCTACTCAGGTAAGCTGATTTCTGTAACTCACTCATTTTAAGTGTTTTTTTTTTTTCCCTGTGTTATATCCAACTGCCCCTTTAAAAAAATCTCAAGTGGAATTCATTTTAAACTCACTTATTCCCCAAACATGATGTGCTTCTGCAGTGGTACCACTAAGAGCTCTTGGCACAAACACACAACAGCTGCTGATTTACTGCCATGGACCAACTCCCGATGCTACAAGAACAGCACAGAAGTGCTCTGTGCCACCACAGAAGTTCCCAGAGCAGCGTCCTCTGGAGCTTGACTTGCACGCCTGCTGCTTCCCCTCTGAGGTTGGGGGGAAGCAGAACTGGGAGTAATTCAGAGGAGATCAAAAGCATCAACATCTTCTCATAAGGAAGACCTAAGCAAGGAAAGATTCTTCAGTTTGGAAGAGATGCCACAGATAATAAAGTCATTTTTTCCTGCCAAACTGTTCCTCCAGCCTTCTGGCACAGACGTACCTGAACGAAACGGTTCATGTGTTGATGTCAGAGAGGACGTGCTCTCGTTACTAAACGTGCTGCTAAGGCGGTGCCGGTGGGCTGTGATGCCCCACGAGCCCACGGCCTCACACACCTCGAGACCAGCCCGTCCTTCCCGGCCTGGATGTGCAGCAGGGCAGGCCCCGTTCCTGGCACACCACTTCCCACAAGGACCGTCCCAGCTCAAAGGTGGCGGTGGGGACCAAGCCGGAGACAGCAGCAGCTGGAAGACCCCGGACACCCAACCGGCCCCCACACGAGGCTCCTGGCGGGGCCGTGGCAGCCCCGGGGATGCTCCTGGCACTGCCCACGGGGCTCTGCATGACCGGGGGTGCGGGGCTGGACTGGGCAGGGCTCACCTGACCTCGGCTCACCTGTGGGACAGGGCAGGGCGGGACAGGGCAGGTCTCACCTCACCTCACCTCCGCCCTCACGGGGTGGACGGATCAGGCCCCATCTCACCCCACCGGCCCACCCGGAGGCTGTCCCACCGAGACTCCGGGCCCCTCCCAGCCCCGCGCCCCCGGGCAGGGCCGTGCCCCCCTCAGGGCCCGGCGGCCCCGGGGCAGCGGAGGGGCTCGGGGGGGGTCTCTCCCGCCCTTACCTGTGCCCGGCCGGGGCCGCCCGGGTTGTCCCGCCTGGCGCATCCTCGGGCCGGGCGCGCTCCCGAGGCGGCCGCGCGTTCCCGGGGCGGCGCCCCTGCCCCGGCTCGCGCATGCGCGACAGCCCAGCACCGCCCCACCCCTCCGCCGGGCAACGACTCAAACATGGCGGCGCCCAGGGCGGCTTCACCGCCCCCTGAGGGGACGACCAATCCCGTAGCCGAAAATCGGCGAAAAGGCGGGGCTTCAGGTGACGGACAGCACTATCAGCCAATCGCAGCTCAACTTGGGGCTTCGTCGCTCCGTGACAGGACGTCAGGCATTTCCTTGGTTCGCGTCAGGGCAGTGGGAGCTGCTGAGCCGCTCTGCAGCCTCCCTCCTGCTTTAAGTCATCGTGTAGTGCCTGGTGTAGCAGCTGACTGACACAAGGCATCTCATGTGTTATTAATAGCATTGTCTTCTGCTCTCCTTTCTCCTTGGCAGCATCATGGAGTGTTGCTGTGGAGCTGGAAGGGGCTCTGGTGGGAGAGGGGCTCTGTGGAGTCAGTGGAAGGCGAGACATTAACCTTCAGTTCTGCCAGCACTGCAGTTGGGAAGGCTGGGAAGGCACTGCCCCCTGGAGAAGGCCTTGCTGAGCCCCATTCCTGCAGATCCATCAGAGAGGAGGAGGTTGTGCATGGAAAGGGCTCATGGTTTTTGCTATCGCTGGCTTGGTTTTACTGAGCTCCGTTAATGACCTTCCCGTTTCCCCAGTGTCATAATGGGAATGTAGACAATTCTCCTAATTGAGCCGAGAATCCCACTTGCTAAGGGCAATCTAGGCAAGGCTTGTACTTATGTACATCTGGATCAGGATGGCTCCTGTCCATCCTCTGCACCAGAGACTTTGGAAGGTGACCGCAGGGATTGCCTGCTCCAGGATCTGTGGATCCAACACCTCCGAGATACGTGAAAGGGTTCACGTCGTGTTCAGTCACCTTCATCAGTGCCAGCAAACGTGAGAACTAGAACAGGAATGAAAGGGAAGGAAGCAACAAGTACGTGTTGTTGTGCAGCTGTGAGGTGAGAGGAGAGGAAGCCTCGAGTATAGAGAG
>JAWWES010000021.1:13812549-13833971 GCA_035583135.1 Lophotriccus pileatus
AGAGCTGGGGAAGGGTCCGGAGCACAAGTCTGATGAGGAACAGATAGTGACCCATCACAAGCAGCCATGGTCACTGGGCTCTGCATTTCTTAACTACCTTAAAAAGAAGAGGAAGGAGAAGGAAAAGTGTGGTCCATTGCTTCATCAGGGAGGAGTTATGAACCGATGAAGTGGAGAAAGCTGGGACAGTCATAGTGCTGCATTTGCATCCTTCATGCCCAAGGTTAGTGGGGGATCAGATCTGGGATAGTGTTCTTAACAAGGAACCAGGCAAGGAGCCATGAAATAGCCTTGGAGCAGTTACCTGAGTGAGCAAGAGGTGGGGAAACACAGCCAGGGCTCTTGAGGAACTAGCTGAGGTAACCTCTCAAGTGGAGGCAGGAAGGGTGGGGGCAGCATCTTTGGCCATTGGCTACTTTCAAAAGGGTGAAGCAGCTCTGACCAGAGCTAAGCCTCCAAATTTCACTTCTCAAAAAGTTGCTATCACCAGCAGCTAAGCAAGTAATAAACCCAATGCCCTCCTTGCCCCAAACACCTCCGTATGGACAGAGGGCCCTCTTGTCCCTGTGCGTGCCCAGGGCAGGTGAGTGAAACACCCACGATGGGTTTCCAAGCCAGGAGCATGGATTGTGTCCTCACTGCCCCTCAAGCTCTGCTCACTGCAGAGGAAGCCTGATTCAGGCAGGGAAACAAAAATAAAAGTCAGGAGAGAGACTTGGCCTCCACTGTGCTCCCTGCCTGCTGGAAAAGCAGCAGGAATCGACGAGGCAAAGAACAGGGATATGAATTGGGTGATGGTGTGAAAACCCAGCAAAGGGGAAGAAGAAAAACACAAGACAAGGAGCAGAAGAGGATGAATGGGAAAGGATGGGGATGGGTGAGGAGGACTGCAGTATACTTGGAGGGCATAAAGAAGATGAGAGAGGCCAGGATAGAAGAGAGAAAACAGAAGAGAATTAGGGAAAGAATAACAGAAAGAGATCAAAGGAAATGGAGCAGGGAAAGAGGAGAGAACAGATTAGTCAGAAGAGGAAGACACTGGGGAGAAAAATGGCCCAGGCTGAAGAAGGCACTGACCTCTGGCTTGAAGAAGGAACAACAGGGGAGATGAGGTTGCCAGTGAGCCAGTGAGGGATGACTTACAACCACCAAGAAGGGGGTGAGCAGATGTTTATCTTTGCAGTGCCACAGACCACTGCCTGAGGCAGTGGTATAGAGAGGATGTCCAGAGGAGGATGGATGATGCAATATCCCAAAAGAAATAAAGGCACCAAGCTCACTCTGTGTCACAGAGCAGGGGGGTTTTAGTCCTACCTGCTCTCAGCAGCCTTGTTTGAGATGTGAGGTCAGTCCTGAACTCCCCACAGGCCATACCTGGCATTGTGTGTCCAACCCAGGTCACTTGGAGAGAGGGTGGCTTTGGCTGCCTGGAGCAGGGAGTTCAGAGGAACAAGGAGCAGGTCAGCCAGTGGGAGAAAAATCAGAGAAGCTTCACTGCAAATGGCTGAAGCTGCCAATTAAACTCTGCTGTGAGGTGTGTTTACAGTATCTGTTGAGACCCCCTAAGGAAGGGGGCTGAAAGGGTAAGCAGTGTGACAGGATCATACTCCCACCCAGCACATTCTCCACGGCCACACTGTCACCCTTGGAGGGCCTCTGGCACAGCAAGAGCAAGTAAAGCTATTTAAAGAGAATAAGATTATACAGCCTTAACTGTCACTGACTGAACTCAGCAGTAGCTGAAAGTGCTTCCAGCTTGCTGGAATTCCAGCTGAGTCAATCAGTGTAAAACAAAAGCTTCTGCTGCTGCCTCATGCCTTATTTACTTCTGAAAAGAAAGCCTAGTTCAGGTTAAGGGCTGCCTTTATCGGGACCTTTCATGTGAAAACAGATCTGATCTTCCTCTTCCAGTGAGACTGAGAAAAGGCAATAAAATCTCCCCAAGCCATAAGTAAGCAGAGGCTTTTGCCGATTTCCTTACATCACAAGATAGGAACAAGTTGTTTGGACAGGTGGTTAATTACAAGACTCTTTGGGAGCTGTTCTTGCTGATGACAGAGGCAGGAATTGGGAGGAGAGTGAGGAAAGGGTCTGGAAAAGCCTTGCTCTGGCATGAAGAGGTTTCAGTCCCAGCAGTGACAATCTGCGAGGGTGCAAGTGTGAGTCCTAGAGCAACATCTGAATGGTCAGAAAGGAAAGTTTTAACATTTTCCTTAACATCTGTTCTTTCCAGTGTGTATCATGTATTCAAGTTCTCAAAGGAACAATTTATGGAGAACTCCAACATGAAACTCAATGTTTCAACAGTTCCAGACATCACTGAGAGGCTGACTAGGAGAGACACACTTAGAATGCCACTAATCCCAGCCTTAAAACAAAGGCTTTACTATTGGTCACTTTTATTTCAAGAACAGAACAGCCTTTCATCCCAGTCCCCTCTGTGAGTTCAGTAAGTAACTCAGGTAGCACACAACAAGCAGTCACATCCCAAAGAGCAAGAGCTCCAAACCAAGCAATCCTCACTGAGATGTGGGTTTTCCTCCTCTGCCACCCTGGGTGAGAAGCAAGCCCCGCACCAAACATGAGCAGCTCCCTCATCCCACACTCGCAGGTCTTACACAAATAAATACTATCTCATGGAGAGGGAGCAGATGGCGACCACAGATCATCTAGAAATTAAGTTATTGCTATGTTCTTACGTGTTGGACACTGCAGGTAACTCACTTGGTAACCACCAAGAGAGGTGACAGTCTCAGATTGACCTTGTGTTATCAGTTTGAGTTGGAGCTGTGAGAGGACAAGACAGATCTTGTAGAGCAGGAGTTTTCTAGGTGGGATTAAATCTTTGTCATTTTGTTATAAACAGGTGGGGGCAGGGACTCCCAAAACACTTGGAAATTCATCATGCCTGCCAGACTTTACCAAGAAGATCACACACACTTCTAAGAGCGCATATTGCTAAGTATACTCACTGCTCCTGATTTGTAACAGGAGCTGCCAAGCCACCTTCACAAGGTAAGGGGCTGCAGGTTCAAATTTCAAAGAGAGCAGGAGCCCAGTGTAACCCTGGGGAGCTGAGCCAGAGCTGCATCACCAGGGAAAAATCAGGGTGAATTAGAGCTGTACAACACGTGCATTGGGAAATACGGGCCCTGCCACAGGCACACAAGGACAACCTGACACTTGATTCTGCTTCCCTCTGCTGGCAGGACATGCTGTGATCCAGCATCCAGATCAGAGCAGCTAAAACAAGGCATAACATGAAATCTGGTATGTGACTTGTCAGGTAGCCCAAGGCTGATTACGAGTGATGAGCTCACAGCAGTGTCAGTGCCCGCAGTGCCCCTCCCCACACGGAGTATTGGCCGGAGAGCATGAGTTTGAGAGGAGGAGGAGGACTGCAGGAAGAACCTCAGAGTGATGAAAAAGCAGCAGAGTCCTTTGCAGGACATCCAGAGATGTCTTTGTTAGGCATCATGCAGCTGGTTCTCTTTGAGGACAATCTTCTCCCCAGGCTTGAAGGCAGGCATGCCCAGGTAAGGGCAGCTGGCACAGCGGAATGCATCCCCCAGGTAGCACTGGCAAGGGAAAGAAAAGCACTGTGTAATCAGGGGTACTTTCAGGTCTCTTCCCCTGTGATACCATTCCTCCAGCTCAAGAGATGACATGTTCCTCTCAGCATCAATCAGCACAGAGACCACTTCTCTTCTGCCTCCTTCTCAACAGGACTGGTTGGCAGAGCTGTGCAGGGCACTGGGCTCACATGGAAGAAATTGAACCTCCACCCCACCTGCTGTGCCAGGCTGGGGCAGCCCCTGACCAGCCCTGTGGGCTCCCATACAGAGGTCCCCAAGCTCTGCAGAACCTGCACAGGCAGTGGAAGCAGTGAGCCAGCTCGGGCAGCAGTCACAGAGACCCTGTACTGCAAACCACAGTGTAGGGACAAAAATCACTACTCACATTTCCACAGGCAGATTTGGGCTGCGAGCTCTTCTTCTCCTGTTCCAGTTCTTCAGCCAAGCCACACGTGCTGTGGAAAAATAGAGAAGTCACCTGTATCTTTCTGCTCAAAGGTCACGACTCATCAACACTTGTTCCAGCCCTGCTCACACGCAGCAGCCCTCGCCCTGTCACACGACAGCTGACTCTGGGACTCACCCTCCTCACTTTGTTCTTTGACACCGCAGTTTGTGTAGCAAGTGTTGAAACACTCCTCAAGTTTAAACTGAGTGGGAAATGACACTACAGCACTTGCTATGTGTGCTATTTCTGCTTGAAATCTAAGAAACCAGGGTTTTAGTCAAGCTGCACAAACTTGTAGCCACCTTCAAGATGGCTGTTGATCATCGTGGTAATTTGTAGCAGTCACTGGTCAATCCTCATTGTATTTGGATTTACATTCCAATAACTGAGATAAGAAAGGAACATGAACCAAGAGAATTAGACTCTGAAGAACAGCGAATTGCCTACAATCTTTTTAAAATCCCTCCAACGCTAAACGTTTAATGCTGCATTGGAAAGGTTCACTGATAGGCTAATTCCAGCACTGACCAGTTCTTGCAGGCTTTCTTTTTGCCCATTTCTTTGCAGGATGGAGCTCTGAGGGACGATGGATCTGGCTTTTTCAAATCCTCTGAATCCAAGAGCTCATCGGAGTCCAGAAGATCCTGAAAACACACCATGGGAGACAACATGCAGGAAATGGGTTTGTCAGTAGGGAACGACACTGCTGAGTTAGGTTCAAAGAAATGGTGCTATCTGTACATTGGCATTAAAGTGCTGCAGCTGTGCCCTCCTATCCCTGTCTCCTCCCCACCCTCCCCACCCCACTGGGCTCTCCAGACCCCACAGAGTAGATGAGATAATTTGCCTTAGGGAGGCTCTTCTACCTCTGAAGTTGTAAAGCTTCCCAAGAGGCATGACTGAAACTATTTAGAATAGGGAAGAAGGGAGAAGGAACAACAGCAAAGCCTCACAAACAAAACCAGATACCATCTCTTCATCATTCATATCATTGGCAGAGAGTGTCCACAGCTTGGCAGTGGCTGGGTCCACAGAGCGTTTTCCTGGAGCCAAAACAAAGGAAGAAATAGCAGTTATTCCAGCCTTTGCCCCATCTAGTCCCAACAAGCAGAGTTCAAGCAACTTTTGAAAGCCCCACTTCATGGGTTTTTATTCTAGCACTCCCTAGCTGGGAACTGCTTCCCTGTTCCAAGGGATGCCTGTCACTGAGAGCCAGGCAATCCAGACATTTAGCACGCACCACTCCTTACCTGAAGGACCAGAGTTCTTGGCAAAGGAAAGTTTGAGCTGACTTGAGGATCCCACTTCGAAATTGGGCTTCCTGCCTTCTATCTGAATAATGAGAAGGTCATTGCCCTGGTAACCCAGATGCTCTCGGACTGACCGGGCCTCCTCCGGGGTCAGCGCTTCCTTCTGCAGCTGCAATGTAAGATTTTAGGTTAACCTCATACAGAACCCTGTATTTTAGCACCCAGTCCAGCATTCCAGTGAACAGACAATCGATATTTTCAGTCCTGAAGAAAATCACTACCCTTGCAGCAACCAAAGTTTGTGCCAGGCAGTGTCCATGCACACTTAGAGCAAACCAGGGTAGCTTAACACCTCACCCCAGGCAACTGCCCGAGGGCTTTGCTGGAAGGGGTCACTACATACATACCTCCTTCACTTCCACCAAGCCAGAGAGAGTCAGAGCTGTGAGGAGCTTGGCTGCTGTCTTGATTTTGCCATTGTTTTCTGAAAGACACAAAAACAGACAGTAGGAGGAGGGAAGAACCACAGTAAAGGTCACCAAGAAACTGAAAGAGCAAGAGCTGTAGAGGGAAGTACTCAAGCCAAGCCTCTGCTTTAAAACTGTGCCCTTCCTGGCTTCTAACCTTTTCTGGATAACTATTTCTCAACTGACTTCTGGGGCAACCTCTCTCAGCATTTGTCACCGGTTTTTAGAACCACTTCAGAAGCTCCTCAGAAACACAACATGTGCAACTACTTAACTCTGCACTCTGAGAAGACCAGTGTCCATTGAGCTTTTCGGTGTAGTTTAGGAACAAGCCTATCCAGCATTTTTGATAGAAGCAGTGACTGCAAACATCTCTGACGGGTACCTGCTAAAGCACATGATAAAACCCTTGCTATTTGGGTTAGTGTGTCAGGAGAATGAGAATCTCTGAATGTCGGTCGGGGTTCCTGTCCTTTCCATTTCAGCCTAATCCTCTCAAGAACTGCTGTGCTGCCACGGAAGCAAGATTCTCTCACCTGATTCCGTAACCACTGGTTCTTTCAGGAGGACACGGCCCCCAGGCTTAAGTATCCGAGCTACTTCTGCCAGCAGGTCCACGCTGTGCTGCGCTGCGCTGCCTGGGACCACGCCAGAGAGGATTACATCAAAGCTGGACTCCCTGTGAGCCGCTGGGAAGGAACAGGAAAATGCTACAATTTTACACATGTAAACACACAGATTAATACGCCAGTTCCACCTCCCTCATCTCTCACGCTTGCATACAACAGCAATAACTGATTAAAGACACCAGTCACAGAAACACGGCCAGGGTGTATCACCTCTCTGGATGTACTGCCCAGGGTAAGGGTCAGCAGCAGGTGCTCCCATTGTCCTGAGTGCTGACTCCCAAAGCAGAAAGGTGTCAGCTCACACGTCAGCAGCACCCTCTCCCTCTAAACAAAGCAGCGAAAAATTAAGCTTGTTCTTACACTGAGACAGCTGGTTAACGTTTTCCACAGAGACACGACTATCAGCTCCCACCAGTGCCTGAATTTTATCCACCAAATCCTTCAGGGCTTCGACGGGCGAGGAGCTGTCCCAGACGATGGCCACGCGCTGGCCTGGAGTGACCCCGTACTCTCCCATTTTGGTGGCAGCAGCAAAACTGGCAGTGGCTGAGGGAGGAACGGGTCAGAGGAGAGAGAGAGTGAGAGAGGGTAAGTGCCAAGCACAGCAGGAACCTCTGTGGACTGTGACTTCATCACAGAGTGTCAATTAATTTTCTCGAGATGGGCAGCACAAAGTTCCCACAAGCTGAGCTTTAACAGGACATGAAGGAAGAGCTACACTTAATTCAGTTTCTCTCCAGCTCAGCGACTAGTTTTGCTGGGAGACCACAAGCCATGCTTAAAAAAACCCAACTAAACAACAAAAGCTTACCTGCTTTCCTTAGAGATTTGAATAAGCCAAACACAGGATTTCTGGATTTCTAGACTAGTGACAGCTATTCGACACTAAACACTGCCTTGTCTCTCCTGCTCCGGACATGCCCCGAGCAGAGTTTGCTTTCACAGTGCATGAGAAGGAAAAAAAATTAACTTTCAGCATTCCCAGCATTCCAGATTGAGGCTCTTCCCACTGCTCTGATTGGTGGCACTGGGTGAGCAAATCACAGGGAGGCAGGAGGGGAACAGAACGTGCAGTGAAGTGACAGTTTCTAGAAATCAGTCTCCACTAATATTTTATAAAAGACTGTATTCCTAATGGAGCAATAGTATCCCATCATCACCTGTTCTCACAGCAGCACCAGCTACTGAGCCCAGTGACCTCCCCTCTTTCCTCTATCCAACACAAACCTATTTTCTTCCTAATTTAACATGACCACAGAGAACAGAGAGTGCTAATGACCAGCATAGTTTTCTGGTGTATCTTCCAAGCCCCACACTTATTTTGGGAGAGCCAGTTACCAGGAATCACTACGTGACACATGCTGGGTAATGCCTTATTGCCACCACGTTGTCATGAAAGCACAGCTCAGGGATATGCTGTACCAAATTTAAATGCAGTCAGGTGTGGAGTGGATTTTGATCCACGGTTTCCTCTGGCTCTGTGTGCCATGGACACCCCCCCTCTCCTGGGAATTGCAAGCGAGTTCAGAATGGGACAACTCTGTGCCTTGTCTGAGCTACTCTGGTAGGAATTCACATTAATGCAGCCACAATGCCAACCAGGTAAGGAGTGGAAGATCTTGGATGTACACTCTGGGTTACAGCACCTCCCAGCTGGCCCTGCATGTGTGGCACAAGCTAAACAACAACAAACAGTAACACTCATAAACACACATCTTAATCCCATAAAAACATCACCTTTCCCAAGAAGGCTGAAAATCCCAAAAGATACATAAGCTGTTAAGATAAACCCAAAGTTTATCTGTTAGGCTAAGATAAAAACCCTTCCTCTGTGAACAGCAGGTTGTGACCTTCCAAGATCAGTCAGAGCCCAAACTGCACCAACAGCCACCCCACCTTCAGCCAACAGCTCCCCGAGATGCAGGAGGAGGCCAAGGGCTGGATCCCTGTGCGGTGGGTGAGGAGGGGCCTTATCTCAATGTCGCACGCATGTAACAGTTCCTGAGAGACAGGGCAAGGGAAGGGTTAAACAAGATGGGGGGGGTTCAACAGATTAGAGAACTGCAGTGCTGGAAGGGGACGAGCGCCAAGATCCCTTCCAACCCAAACCGTTCCACGGTTCTATAACCCTATAGCACATCAGGACTAAATTCGAACCTCCCGAGGCACCACAGCCAGCTTCCAGCGGCCGGGAAGGATCCAGCTCCCAGCGGCCGGGAAGGATCCAGCTCCCAGCGGCCGGAACGCGGCACACACAAGGCTGCGGGCCCTACAGCATGCGCGCATTTTAAACACATGTAGCAACGGGGCGGAACAAGCCTCTCGGTCACCGAGCGGGGGAGGTTTAGAGGGAGCAGGAACGGGATACGTGAGGGAATTTCGTGCAGGAATTATATATATATATAGCTATACACACATACACCCCCCCCCGCCCCTCAGGGCGAGCCCCTCCGCTCTCACCTGGCCCCGCTCGCCCGGCCCGGCCCGGCCCGACCCGACGCCGTCGCCGTGACGTCAGCGCGGCCCCGCCCGCTCCCAAGATGGCGGCGGCGGGCGCGGCGCGGCGCGCGGGCTGGCGGCTGTGGCGGGGCCGCGCGGGTGAGGGGCGGGGGCGCGCGCGGGCACCGGGAGCGGGGGCGGGGGTGTGTGTGTGGGGGGGAGGGAGGTGTGCGCGCTCCCGTGCGCGCTCCCGTGCGCGCTCCCGCGCTCGTGCCCGCGCCGCGGGGCGGGGCAAGGTGAGGTGAAGGGCACCCGAGGGCTGTGAGGGGAGCGGAGCCGGCGTCGTGGGCTGAGGGTGGGGTGGGTTTGAAGTCGGGGGCGCGCGGTGGTGGTTTGCTTCGGGAGTGTGGAAAATTAAAAAAAAAACCCAACAAAATAGAACCAAACGCCGCAGCAGTGACATTAAAAGCTCCCCCAGCGTGCCTTTGAGTCACATGAGAACCCCGCATGGTGTCAGCAGTGGTGTATTAGGGCTGCCCATCCTCCTGAGGGTGACT
Source organism: Lophotriccus pileatus (assembly GCA_035583135.1). Classification (NCBI taxonomy): domain Eukaryota; kingdom Metazoa; phylum Chordata; class Aves; order Passeriformes; family Tyrannidae; genus Lophotriccus; species Lophotriccus pileatus. Next base: position 13,821,915 of record JAWWES010000021.1, read on the forward strand.
TCCCTTGTCCCTTCCTTTAAACACCTCAACCAGGGGCCCAAAAGGACAGAGGGCACGTTTGGGTGCCTGGTTTGCAGTCTGAGATTCGGAAACTTTTTGCAATGCTTGCCATTCTCACTGTTCTTCCCTCCCCACAAGACATTTTTGCTTTATTTGCTTCAAGTAAGTGTGAGCTCGGCTGAGAGCGGCACTTCTCGGAAGCGTCAAAAAGCACACCCTGAATTGTTCTTTTCGTCCGTGTTCACCATACCTCTCTCTTTTCCACCTTAATCTTCTGTGCCTCCTCGTGTTGGAAGGAGACACTGACTCTCCTGGTTTCCCTTTCAGTGGTCAGGTGCCAGCACTACCCACCACTCCGAGCTCTCCAGGCCTCGGCCGTGCTGAGGAGGGTCTCTGATGAGCACAAGAAGGAGCCTTTCACATCTTCCTCTCAGCAGCAGTTCGATCCACATCCAGCTGGTCACGAGCCTGAACAGGAACCTCAGGGCCCTCACTCCAGGTAACTCAGCAGCTCGTCACAGGGCTTTGCTTTTCTGAAGCTCACGTCTGAAACTCGAGGGCAAGTCTGGAGATCCAGGAGCCTCAGACTGCAGCAGCTGGAGAGCTGGTTTGCTGTGACAGTGCAAATTCCACTGTCTGCCATGGAGGCATGGGACTGGCTTCCAACAGGGAACCTCTCTCGTCTGCAAAGCGCAAGTGTTTGCTGCTGGAATTCTGTGTAAATCTAAACAAAACACGGACAACGTGTTGTCCATATGCCTATAACTATAAAGCCCATGTTGGAAAACCCTGTAGTTTAGCTTTTCTGTAAAGGAGCGGGATTCTGTAGCTGATTGATCTCTATTGAGGCACCTACACTGAGCCCTCCCTTAGTTTTCTCTCACAGCTTAAGAACTGTTTTTTCTGGAAGGGGAAGGATTTTACAGGAGGAGGAGGAGGCCCGATTTATGATGAGCGGGTCCCAAAATGTGCTTGCAGGCAGCGGTGGCAGCGAGCGAGTGGCAGAGTCCAGGGTGCTGGTGTGTGGTGGTGGCGTTCCCCTCACTGTAACAATACCTTCTCATAGTTACACTGGCCAGGGCGGCCAGGAGTCTGAGGACTATGAGAGCGAGGAGCACCTGCAGCGTCGAATCCTCACAGCGGCGCTGGAGTTTGTGCCTGAACATGGCTGGACTGCAGAGGCCATTGCACAGGGAGCCAAGGTATGTGGGGAAAGAAGCAACAAACCAGTTGAAAACTGGATGGGGCTGAAGTGCAAAGACAGCCAGGCCTGCATGCTTCCCCCACATACACTTGGGCGATGCACCCTAGTCACTAAATGCTACCGGGCAGGAATGTGTCCCAGCTGCTACAGGATAAAACCCCTTCAGAGTTAGACTAAGGCACGATGTAGTGATTCTAAAGAGAGGAAAACACGTACAGGAAGTTCTTCTCAGTGCAGCATTGCTTTGTTTAAATTCATATAAAATCTTTCACAAAATCAGTACAACATTTTTCCTAGCTGGATCTTGCTTGTATGTGTATGACCTGCTCTGTATTTCTCCCTTCTTCCCCTCAGACCCTGGGCCTCTCTGTTGCTGCTGCAGGGATGTTTCACAGTGATGGCAGTGACCTGATCCTCCACTTTGTGTCTGAGTGCAATGCCAAGCTGTCTGAGCTGCTGGAGAAGGAGCAAAAACTAGTGCAGCTGGGTGAAGCAGAGTGAGTATTGGGTATGAGCAAACATCTTCCTTGGCAGATTTTGGGAACTGGGTAGACAGACAGGCCACCTGGGACATAGATACTCTAAGTTAAAAGTATAATTTACCACGTTCCCAGGTACAGAGCAGGACCAAAGGCATGAAGGATATATACTACCTTGCTTATTTATTGCTGAGGCACGTGTAAATTCCTCTTTCAAGATCAGAATTGAGTTTAACTTGGCTGGTCTTAATTTTATTTTCCTTTTCTAGGAAGAAGCCTACAGATGAATTCCTGAGAGATGCTGTGGAAGCCAGATTGAGGATGCTGATTCCATATATTGAGAAATGGCCCCAGGTATAAATGTAATATCAAGATTGTCTCTTTTTTGCGTGTGTATTTTAAACACCCTGTGACTTTCAACTTAGTCTCTCCACCAGATTAGTTCAAGGTTGTAAATGAAACCCTTGCTGGTTTCAAATTATTTGTAGCCTTCAAGAGGAGATCAACCTTGGAAGGAGGCAGTTAAAGGTGACCTTAGAACAACTGTTTTTCGCAGTTCTGGAAAGGCAAAGCTCTCCACCCATCTGGCATCCCCAGGGGATAACCTGTGTCTCTGCTCAATCCTACTTGCAGTGTCACTGCAAGTCAGGCTCCGTGCAGGGTTGTTCTGGCTGCACCAGTATCACCTGACACCTGGAAATGCAGAACTGCTTTGCTGCAGAAAATGCCCTTCTGGTGTGTGACTGACAAACCTTGGGCAGCCTGAGGGTAGAGCTGTGAACTGAGAGGGCTCCGTGCTTCCAAATTCAGGTTTAACTCTCAAGCCATTCTTCCCGGGGTGGGAAGGGAATTGAATTGTGGCCACAGTAACAAGAAAAGAGTTCCCAACCTTGGGCTGCAAAGATTGCTGCAAGGTCAGCCTCTGTCCAGAACCACTGCTGGCCTCTGGGTAGCTGAATCCAGCACTCCATGTGAACAGAGAGGGCACAAAATTCATGTTCTTGTTCCAGATTAGCATAAGTTGCCTTGTGAAGGATGGGGGTGGTTTGTGACTCCCCTGGCATTGTGTGATTACGTTCAAAGGCTGCAGGATCCCAGCAGGGCCATTATGGCTGGCGCTGCTGTGCCCTGAGCTGATGCTCTGAGTTCAAAGTCAAATTCGGAGAAATGAGAGAGGTGACTCCCTGCCCACAGGGGCACAGGGTGAGTCAGCTCAGCCTGTGCTGTTTCCATGCTGGAGAGGCAGCTCAGGAGAGAAAACACAGTGGTGTTTGAGCTGAGCAGGGAGCTTTGGGCTCCAGCATGGGCCGAGGCCTGAGCTCACCTGCCGCACTGTGTGTTCCCTGCACATCCCGCTGCCTGGAAAGCCTGGTGCTGGCTGCAAAAAGCTGGGAGGGCTTGTCACTGGGACCTGGAGGCAGGGCAACAGCAACAGAGAAAAGATAACAGAGCAGAGCACTGTTGGTCTGCTTTAATATGACATGCTTCTCTCTTGGACTCTCCCATCTGTGTGTTTCCTTTCCAGGCCCTGAGCGTCCTGCTGCTCCCACGTAACATCCCCTCCAGCCTCAGCCTCCTCACCAGCATGATCGATGATATCTGGCATTATGCTGGGGACCAGTCCACAGATGTAAGTCTTTGTGCATTGCAGACAGGCTGGTTCTACCCCTGAGCACTTCAGCAAAAATGATGGGTTCAGGTGGGCCTGGGGCCACATCCCTCTGGAAACGCTCCGTTTGTTGAATGGGGAAGACATTTCAGAAGCACCCAAGGTTCCTTATAAACTACAGTCTAATTTCTAAAGCGACTAAATGCAAATTAGTGCCGATGGGATTAGTGCAAATTAAAAGGACCTACTTTCCTATGCTCTTAAGTGCTCTTCTTTCTAATTTATGAAGGCACAGATTGTTGAGATTCTGAGACTAAGAAGTTGATCCAGTATTCAGAGAGCGAGCAGTGTGTCTCTGTCAAGCAGCTCTCTTCCACCAGCAGTAGCATTTACAGACTTGACTTGAAAACCTTTAAAGAACCTACCTAAAAATACCAGTAGCTCATTAAAGCTTTCATCTTTCTGGCAGGAAATAAAAGAAAATTATAACCTTAATTAAAGCAATTAATAAATTACTTTAATTCTTATAGATGTATGAAGAGATGGAAAAAGCTAAATGAGCCATTTTAACAAACTACTTTAATAAGCTTCTTTTATCTGGATATAAAAGAGAAGCCACTGCAGTGAAAAATAAATAAGATGACAGAAAAATTAAAGGAATGAACCAGAAGAGACCTGAAAGAACATGGTTGCTTCAGGAACTGAAAGTCCCTTCTGGGTTATGAAAGTCAAATCGACGTGTCGGAGCCAGTGTCTGCACTGGGCTGTTCCTAAAGTCTCCTCACTGACGCAGGGATTAGAAGAGGTTCTAAAGTTTGTGTTTTGTTTGCACCTTCTGACTGGTTACATGAGTTTTCTGGGGAAGGTCTGATGCTGAGCCCGCTCCCTCTTTCCCAATAAAGGGGTTTAAAGTCACAGTGGATCTGTCTCCTCCCAATGCCAGGAACTAGGCAGACTATGCCCATGCTTCAGAGACCCCCTCAGGTGGGGTTTTTTGGAGCAGGAGGAGAATCAGTAGAAAGAGTTTGGTCTCAAGCACCTGATCCAGCTGCAAGTGGCAACATCCCCCATGTTTCTCCCCTTGTCAAAGCTTGCAGGCTGTGGTGCCAGCCGTGGAGCTTTCCACCCCACTGTTGTCCGTGTGACCCCTGTCTGGTGCCACAGGAGCAGCAGTTCTGTCAGGAATCAATGTTGGCTGGTGCCCCAGTGCATCACAGAGACAGGGACACGTTTTAAGTGGGGACGGAACGCGCTGTCGGTGTGTGATTTTCCTGTGCCACTCTCTTGATCCGCATTCAGGACCACACCTTTGTGTCTCTCCCGCCCCGCCCTTGCAGTTTAACTGGTACACCCGCCGGGCCGTGCTCACCGGCATCTACAACACCACCGAGCTGGTGATGCTGCAGGACTCATCCCCTGGCTTCGAGGACACCTGGCGCTTCCTGGAGAACAGGGTGGCTGACGCCATGGACATGAGCAATACAGCCAGCCAGGTAACGTCAGGGGCAAGGCACACGTGCAGCATCCCCCTTCTCCCCAGGGGGGAGTGCAGGCAGACCTGGCTTTTCCATGAGGCAGCTCCCACAGCTGCTGAGAGAGCCCCTTGTGCTGTTGGTTCATCATCAATAAACGCTTACGTGTTTTCTAGCAGAAGGACACGTAGGTGCCCTGTGTGTCAGACTGGAGGCAGCCCAGGAAACCTCTTCCACGTGTCTTACCTCTGTCTGTCATTTGGCTGCAGCGCTGTCAGCACCTTTCTGTAGCAAACAGATGCTTGTTGTTCACTATATCTCTGTGTTTTGGGGCCACAAGTGCAACTGCAGAAGAAAGCAAAAGGTGCTGTTCTCCCTGTGTCTCCCAGGTACAATCCACTGGAGAAGCTGTTGTCCAGGGCCTGATGGGAGCTGCAGTTACTGTAAGTAGTGCTGAAGCCAGCAGGGCTCTGAGACCAGAATTGCTTCTATCCCCTCCCATTCTGAATGCCAGCATGTTTTTTTTCCTCCCAAATCTAAGGAACATGAAAAAGAATTGTCTTTCATAACTTATATATATTTAAGGATTATTTCCACGGTAGTTTGGCAATTAGTTCGCTGTTTCGTGGTGAAAAAACTTCTGCAATAGAGCAGAAAGAAATGAAGTCTGAAGCTGCAGGGTGAGCTTTAGGGATGAGAGACAGGTGATCAGAATAAATACAACTGTTCTCCACTGCTTGTCACAAGATCTCTCCCTCTGCCAGGCCCTGTGCTGGAGATTGGACAGAGGGTCCGTGTCCCCATGGACACTTGGGAGGTGGCACCTGTCCCTGAGCCAGAGCAGGGCGGCTTCCTCAAGCTGTTTCAGTTGACCTCAGTGTCCTTCCAAGAATTCATTCACTTCTTGGTAGTATCCTGGACTGCTTTGTGTCCATGCAGAGGGAGCTGCGCTTCCTCTGGGATACAAAATAGCCCTTTGTGTACCCAGGAGTGACTTTTCAAGGGCTTCAGGGCCTTTCTGAGATTCTATTTTTGTACAACTCCCATTCCATTTAGCAACAAAGTGATTTCCTTGCTATCAGAAATACATTTTCATTGTATCAGGACAAGACAAACAGTCTGGAACATAAATTAGAAGTTTTACTGATGAAGCAGTTCTCAAGATTCTGTCCCACCTCCTTCCCCCTGCAGTTATGGTGGGATTTAGTGTCTCTCAGCCTCTCTCCTCTTTTCACACATGCATAATCCAAAAGGAACCTCCACTAAAAAAAACCTGCATGCTGTGTTTGTGCTCTTTGGTCTGTCCCTGCAGCAGATCCACTGCACAGATAAACAGGAGGAACTGGATGGATTCTGAAGGGGATGGGTTGTAGGCAGGTGTTTGAGAACAGAATCACCCCAACACATAACTATTAGGGGGAAAACAGTCTGGGTACCCCTCAGAGGGGTGGCTGTAGGGTGGATCCTAAATGTCCAGGGACATCCTTCACCCCCTCCCGGCCCCTCACCCCCCATATCTCAGCACACGGCAACTGCTCCGGGACACCGGCACTAACCCCGCTGTCGCTGTGCCCGCAGATCAGGAACCTGGCGGGGCTGAACCAGCGCCGGTGAGGCGGGAGCGGCGGCGAGCGGCCCTTTTCCCCGGCACCAATAAAGTCGTACTCTGTCTGGCACGGACTGTTTTTGCGGGAGCACCGGGGCCGGGGGGGAGCGGGGCGGGGACGGACCGGGCGGGAGCGGGATCGGGATCGGGGCCGGGAGCGGGATCGGGATTGGGATTGGGATTGGGATCGGGGCCGGGCCATGCCGTACGCCAACCAGCCCACCGTGCGCATCACCGAGCTGACGGACGAGAACGTCAAGTTCATCATCGAGAACACGGACCTGGCGTGAGCAGCGGGGTGAAGCGGCCGGGGGCGGGCCCGCAGGCCCACGGGCCCCGCAGCGGCCCCGGCCGACCGCGCCACCCCCCTCCTTGTTCCTAAACACGGGTGTTTCCTCTCCCTCAGGGTGGCAAATTCCATTCGAAGAGTGTTCATCGCCGAAGTCCCCACCATAGGTACGGCCCCCCGTGGTCACAGTCCCCCGGGCTGCTCTCCCGGTGGCTCCCATCGCTTCCCCTCCGTGTTCTCCCGCGGCTCCCGCCTGCTCTCAGCTCTCCTCGCCCCTGTTCAGCCAGTCCTGAGCGCTGCGTGTGGTGTCTCAGTGGGTCTCTGTGATGTTTCCTGGCCCCTCACAAACTCTGTGACTTTTCCTCGCATCAGTGTTTCTCAGTTTGTGGCTTTCTCCTCCCTGCAGCCATCGACTGGGTCCAGATAGATGCCAACTCCTCTGTGCTCCACGATGAGTTCATTGCACACAGGCTGGGTGAGTGCTGGGCATGGGGAGCAGATGAGGGTGGATTGTGGGTGAAATCAGCCCAAAGATGTCGAAACACCTTTGTCAGGAGGCTGCTGTTCCTCCGCCCATCTTGACAGGAAAGTCAGGGGCTCTTGTGGTCTCACTCAGAGATTCCCCTGATTTCCTTCTTCCCACAGGCCTCATCCCTCTCACCAGCGATGACATTGTGGATAAGATGCAATATTCCAGAGTGAGTCAAGCAAAATGTCATGGGGGCTTGTCTTGGTGGTGGTGGGTGTCTGATCCCATGGGAAGCTCTGGCAGTTCCTTGCATAAAGGTCTCAATCCGTGTGTGTGTCCCAGGACTGCACGTGTGACGAGTTCTGCCCCGAGTGCTCCGTGGAGTTCACCCTGGACGTTCGCTGCAACGAGGACCAGACCCGTCACGTCACGTCCCGCGACCTCATCTCCAACAACCCCCGGGTCATTCCGGTCAGTGCCACCCCTCTGCCTGTCCCTCTCTACATCCCTGCTGTGGCCAGGGTAGCTCACACGTGGAATGTGGACAAAGCAAGGCCCCTGGAGCACGTTTCACATTGCCTAAAGCTCCACCTGAACCGCAGTGGGAGAGCAAAGCAGGAATACCTGCAGAAGCAGTGCCAGTGCCCTCCTCGTCTTTGCAGTGTTGTCCTTGCTGCCTTCATCCTGGGCAGAGCAGCTCAGGAGACGAGCAGGCCATTGGGGGGGCGTCACATACCTGGTTGCAGCTTCCTGAATTGCCCCAAATTCCATTAAATAGGGTGGGCTGGGTTTGTTGCTGTAAGTCACTCTAGAGGGGTTCTCCACAGTCTCTAACTTTTGCTGGCATCTGGTGTTTGATGTGGAGAGAAAAGCTGATTTTGTCATTAATTTGCTTGGTTTTGTTTTGCTACTGCAGGTGACATCTCGGAGCAGAGACAACGACCCCAATGACTATGTGGAGCAGGATGGTGAGTGACAAGTCACTGGGAATAAGAGCTGGAGGAGGAAATTAACTTTTTTTGGGAGGTTCTTTGAACTCATTTTTCCTTTACTAGCTGTAAATCTGACAGTTCAGAGCCACTGGCATCACTGCATCAGTGGTGTAGCTTTTTGTTTTAATGGTGGTTTCAGCTTGTCCTGTGTCAGAGGGTGCTTGGGAAAGCTTAGAGACAGCAAAAAGGTGAAATGGTGTGCTTTCCACTGTTCCCTGGGGGCCTGTGCAACTCCTTTTACTCCTCTGCTCTGGGGATGCAGCCCCCTCTGAGAATCCAAGCACACCCTGGATCCTGGTGACACCTTCCCGGGCGCCAAAAATCCCCGCCCGTGCCAGGGCGCGATCCTGCAGGCTGATTTCTCCCCCTGCAGCCTTCTCGGGCTGACGGGCGTGTGCTTTTGCAGACATCCTCATCGTGAAGCTGCGGAAGGGCCAGGAGCTCCGGCTGCGAGCCTACGCCAAGAAGGGCTTCGGGAAGGAGCACGCCAAGTGGAACCCCACGGCGGGCGTGGCCTTCGAGTACGACCCAGACAACATGCTGAGGCACACCGTGTACCCCAAACCCGAGGAGTGGTATGTCCCCCTGTCGGTGTGGAGGCACTGGGAAAGGTTTTCCAGCAGGCAACAACTTATATTTCAGCCCTGGGGGTGATTTGGGTCAGTGAGTGTATCGCTTCCTCTTGCACAGACTCTGCTCCTGCATTGGCCAGTCGCTTGTTTTCAGCTCCATGTGAGGTGGACTGGTTTGCTGTCACCTCTTATCCTCCCTCATGTACCATCACTGCTGATTTGCCTGCCTTTGGTGCTCTTTTTCAACACTTGTTGCTGATTTTTTTCCTCCCCTGTGCAAGTGGTGTGCAGGTCAGGGTATGGTCTGAGGAAGGAACAGATCCACGTGAAGTGGAAGAGGTTGCTGTGAGAGCAAAGAGTGGCCAGGTTGGGTTGCAATACAGATTTTGCAGCCCTGTTTGTATGAGGAAGCCCAATATGGCTCTGATTCCACCCATACATCTCCTCACTCCTGGAGCCTGGGACCTGGAAGCAGGGTTTTGCTTTTTACTCTCCTCTGACATACCATTCTGCATCAGTAGCGTGCTGCTTCTCATCTAAAAGTGACATTATTTTGCTTTTGGAAAGCTGCTGCCCTGCTTTGGCCTGGGTGAGCACTTTATCTAGCATCCCTTTTCCATGAGCTGCTCCTGGCTCTGTATCCCAGTGACCACCTAGCAGACACCCTGTTGTTGATCATGGTTTTCCTCCTCTGACTGCCAGACCCTGTGCTGTCACATTTGACTCTGCAAATGGCTGCAGGCAGTAGCAGGCAGGTAGTGGGGGGCTGTTGTACCTCCTCACTGTCTGCTTTGAGCCTGGTGTTTCTAAATGATTTATGGCAGATAAATCGCCCCAAAATTTGGTTGATTGATTGAGTGATAGATTGGGATGCTTGAGAAACAAGAATGGACGTGGAATTTCAAATGGGGATTTGAAAGCATTTTAAGCTTCACTTTGGTGCTGCAAAAATTCCTCAGTTTAATTTCTTGACAAAATATGTGTAGAAGTTGGAAAAATCTGAAAGGAAGATTGACATTGTAGCTGCCAGTTCCCTGATGATACATCTGTCTTTCCAAGTTCATCTGACCTTGCTGTGAAGACAATACATAGCCAAAGGCTTCTGCTGTCCAAGGCTAGCTATGATTTTTGGTTTAGTTTTTCATGCTAATTGCTTTTTGAGGCTGTTGGCAGAGCACTGGCATGCAGCTGGACTTTCCAAACAGCTGCCAGGGTGGTGGAAACCTCTGCACTGTTTCAGTCATGAGTGGTTCTGCAAGTCATGAGAAGTCCCAGCTCCATTAACACTTTTATCTCTCTCAGTGGTTTGTACAGGCAGAGGGTTGGTTTGAGAAATGCAGTTTTATTTCAGGCAGCTGATGACAGGGTGCTGGGATCAGCATTTCTGGGCATTGCTGGGGCAGAGGAAGGCCAGCAGGAGACCTTGGTGGGCACAGGATTTTCTGTGCTGGCTTTGCAGACAGCTCAAGGCTTTGGGTTTTCTTACACAGATTAAGTGCTCCCACAGAGTCTCTCTGGTATGGTGCTCTATAAACCAAGGGGTGCTGTGGGTAGAAAGATGTGTTTGCCTGACTGATGCATGGGTATTGCAGTGATTTTGGTGGAGGAGTGGAGGTGCAGGACATCAGGATGGAGCTCACTGATGCAGATGGTGTTTGAGGTACAGGAGATTCTTTCCTGCTGGGTCAAAGCCAACTGTACTTTCCCACCTGAGCTGTGCTCCACAGACTTGAGCTCTGGGGTGCTCTGGTGCTTTCCTGGCCTAGTGGAAGGCGGAAAGAAAAGATACCACAAGGTCCATTGAGACTGAGCTTTTTTCTGGGACTTGTTGTGTGATGAGTCCCTGTTGTGTGCTGGGCCTGAGCCCCATGCTGGCTCTCTGAGTGCCTGGTCTCTGTGGGGCCAGGCCAGAGCAGGGGCTCTATGCTAACCTCTGCTGCTCTCTGATCCCAGGCCCAAGAGTGAGTACTCGGAGATCGACGACGAGGACGCTCAGGCTCCCTATGACCCCAACGGGAAGCCAGAGAGGTAGGGAGCTGAATGCACTGCCACATCTGGAGGGTGGGGTGACTGGTTGGGTGCATTTCATCTTTTCTTATCAGTAGAAGAGTGCCTGTGCTGAAGTTGCCATCCCAGGGAGCTGATGTTCCCTGAAAAGCAGGGCAGAATTGGAGTTAACTGGTGATATGCCCAGATCTGGCAGGTTTTTCCCTCTGGGAGATAATAGACAGCTCTCCTGAGTTTGGGTTGCCAGCTAGGGCGGTGCACACTTGGTGAAATGTGAGGCCTGGGGGGAAAAGTGGCTGAGGGTATTTATTCACCTGTGTGCGTGTCGTGCTCTGACTGGTGGTGTTGTTTGCGCTGCAGAAGCGGCTCAGCCAGCCTTACTCCCTGGCACGGGGCTCTGTGCTGGCTCACAGGTCATGGTGCTGAACAGAAATCAATCCCACAAGCGCCCTTGTGGCCTGTGAAGTTGTGAGTGTTGGTGTGACAGTTGTAGAGGGACAGCGCTGGCTGTTGCCTGGCTGGGAGGTGAATGACGCTGATGGTTGGAATTCCAGCAGGTCTCCCTGCGGTGGGTAGGGATGGGCTGGAACTGCTCTGTGCCCTGCACTCTGGGCTTGCCCCTCCGTGCAGAGCAGACAGTGACATAACCCCTTGATTTGTAACCTCAGGTTCTATTACAACGTGGAGTCCTGTGGGTCTCTGCGCCCGGAGACCATCGTTCTGTCCGCGCTGTCCGGCCTGAAGAAGAAACTGAGCGACCTCCAGACCCAGCTGAGCCACGAGATCCAGAGCGACGTCCTCACCATTAACTGAGGTGGCCCCTTGCAAGAGAGAGCGCTGAGGTGTGAGTGATGGAGCAGGTCCTTGCCTGGCCGTGATCTGGGGAGAGGCTTTTACCTCCCCATCTCCCTCCTGGCGCAGCTGTGCTTTCCTGGCGTTGCTTTCCAGGGAAAGCCATTTTGTTGTGTAGGGCAAAACGGGAAGGGAATTAATCAGTGAGCATCTTCGCTAGGAAAGGCTTTGTCTCCAACTGATCCCAGAGTTTTGGTTCTGGTTTTGGATTCTGGCCACGTGGTGTTTATGATCGGGAAGCATGTCCCTTGGTTACACAACCCTACCTTATTTACACGTCCATTCCTCACTGTGCTGAATAAAGCCTTACCCCCACATTTTTCTGTCATCCCTGAAAGCTCGGCCGGGGCTGCAGGAGGAGATGTCACATCATTTACTTCTCTGCAATAGGCATTAACTTAATGAGATGTGCTTTGGAGGGAGCGCTGCTCGCCGATGCTGACTGCTGCTGGTGACATTGTCTCCCGAGGAGAGCAGCACCCCTCCTGCAGGCAGCCCGGCGTTCC
>JAWWES010000021.1:13834071-13846326 GCA_035583135.1 Lophotriccus pileatus
TCGCCGATGCTGACTGCTGCTGGTGACATTGTCTCCCGAGGAGAGCAGCACCCCTCCTGCAGGCAGCCCGGCGTTCCAAGCAGATGTTTGAGGCTGCAGAAGGCAGCGCTGCAGGGGAGCCCAGCTGGGTCAGGCAGGCAGAGCTGTACTTAACAGACTCCTTTGGAGTTATACACACCCCCCTGTACGTGTATAACCTTTCTGGGAGGAGCTGGGTGGCAGGGGGTCTGTCTGGAATGACCCTGCATGACACCTTCCATTGTGCCCACAGCCCTGAGGGTGTGCTGGGCTGGAGCTTGGTGCAGGTCCCATACCCTGACCTCTCCTTCACCTGGGGAGTTGAAGCCATCACTGCCCTGGCACGTCCCTGGAGCTCCTGGAGGCAAGGGATAACAATGGAGTGCTGGCATCCTGTTTCACTCCGGGCTGCTTGATGGGAGAGTGGCAACTCGCTCCACCCTTGTCCCTATCCCAGCGGTTTTAGGGCTTCACTTGAAGTGTCCTGGCCGTGGCTGGAGGCAGAACAAAGCTCTGAGCCAAGCTTGCTGCCAGGAGCCTCAGGAAATCTCCCCCCATCAGCATTTTTCTCTCTGGCAGGCACTACTCCTCCTTGCGCTTCCCGAGCGCGCTTGGATGGAACAAACAGGAAGGGTGGATGTGGATAAGGGTTGTTTATTCATTGAGCAACTCCTTAAAAAACAGAAAACCCAAACGTTTTTGGTAACAAATGTTGAACCTTTTCCAGATGAGGTGTGTAGCCAGGAAAAGAGAGCAAAAGTTACACCTCTCACCCAGGGGAGGACGTGCTGCCGTCTGACGAGCTCCTCCGTGCTCGGCCGTGCTGCAGAGAGTGGCCCTTCTCTGTCCCAGCATTCCCCCAGCCTCAGCCACAAGCTACACCAACCCACGACACAGTATTTACAGACCACGGGTTCCCATATCACAACACTCCCCGTGCCCAACACATGGACCTGGAGCTTTAAAGGGCAGAAAGAAAACCACCAACCATTCGACCCAGACGGAAAGAAGACTCCAAAGAAACACCAAGGTTTTGCACGGCAATAAAAAGATAGCCCTTCTAAAGGAGGTCAATAAATAGAACTAGAAAAAAATCGATTGCTTTTGAGTTCAGCACATAAAGCCCAGTTCCCCCCGGGCAAGGGCTGGTACCCGGTGGGTGAGGGGGGAGTGAGGGCCGTGGGAATGCACAGAGGAATGCAGCTCTTTCCCGCACTGGCATGGGCTGCTCTGCCCTGGGACTTCCTCTATCCACAAAGCTGCCCCTTGAGAGACAGATGCTACTGGCCAAAACCAGTCCCGGGGTTACCCACCAGCAGATAAACCAGGGGCACAGCGGGGGCTGAGGGTGGAGGAGTGAGGGGTGCTGGGGTGGGGGACGCCAGGGAGCTTGGCCCTGCCTGGCTACTCACGCATCCAACCCCCTCCACGGAAGGAAAACCAGTTTCTCCTGAGACATCTCAATTCTACAGCAAGTTTAAATAGCTTGAAGTGCAAAAATCAGCTCAGGGGTGGCAGGGTGTGCCCAGGAGCACCCCACTCTTCACGGGAGGGTGGGACCCCTGGCGCAGCTGCATCCTCAGGTGCTGCTCCGTGCCCGTGGCAGGGTGATGCTCCAACCTTCCTGCCGCGCAGAAAACACTCCGAACTTCTTGACCCCCCCCCCCCAACTCTCTTCACCTCCCAGCAGGATCCCCAAGAGTCAAAAAACATCTGAGCATCTGCCCAGGGGCTCTTCGGCAGCCACCACATTTGCATTCGTGTGAGAAGGAAGTATCTCTTACAATACAGATATTCAATATATATTTGAAGTCAGTCAGGGCTGATCCAGCCGTCGCCTCCACTAACGCCAGCGCCTGCTCCCCGGGGTCTTGGCATGGAGGTGCCAAGGTCTCCTGGGGATTCGGAGGGGTGGCTGCCTGCGTCCTTGCCACCCCCTGGGGAGGAAAAAGGGGACCCTTGCCACAGTCCCGGCTCCCGCCAGCTCACGGGGACGATGATGCAGGCTCCCTGCTTTTAGGCTTGTCGCTTTTGGAGGACTTTGGCTTCAGCAAGATGAACCTGTTGAGGAGGTCGGTGTCCGAGCTGGCCTGGGCGCCCGCATACGCCTCCCCTGGGGATAAAGCAGAAGGTGGGCTCAGCCAGTGGGGTGGGGAAAGCCCTGGGGGCTGGAGGAGCAGCAGCTCCTTGGCAGGGGAGCAGGGACACTCACCGGCATAGCTGGAGGACTCAGCCATGTTCTGGGAGCCGGTGATGTGGTGCCAGTAGGCGCTGCGGGGCAGCATGGTGGTGGGGGTGCAAGGATATGAGAAGTGCTCAGTGCCTTTGTTCAGCAGCTGTGGTGGATGAGAGGGGGAGAATGGTGACACAGGGCCCTCTGAGTCTCCCCCTGCTGTGTCCCCCCCTACAGGGTGGGCTGGAGCTCACCCTGACGTTCTTCTCCATCTCCAGCAGGACCCTCTTGTGCTGCTCAGCGATGGCCAACGTGGCGCTGTGCACGCGCTGGTAGATCTGCTCGCCCTCCTGCGTCTGGAAGGTGTAGAGACCTTCCCCTGCGTCACACATCCTGCAGGGACGGGGCACGGAATGTCACCAGGGTCCTCAAGTCCAGGGGTGACAAACAAAACCCACCCCAGGTGGCAGCTGGCCCAGATTCCCACGCTGTTAGAGCTGTCCCTATGTCCCCTTCATGGTGTTGAGCTGGGACAAGAACCAGCTCCAAACACCCCCTGCCGTGGGGCACCCTATGTGGGCCATGGCCGTCACCCCAGCCTCAGGCCTGCCCTGTGGTGATGGCAGAGGTGCCATCTCCTGGAGCACCCAGCTGGATGAAGGCACCCAGCACCGATCCCCGTCCCGGCAAGGGTGACATCTCACCGCCCGGCCTCGAAGGTGAAGCGGGTGGCGTCGCGGCCGTAGCGGCGCAGGGAGCAGAGGGGCCAGGAGACCAGCTTCACCCGGGGGTTGTGCGTGTCCCAGAGGTAGATGTTTTCGTGGGTGATCTGCAGCTTGCACTCGCCGTAAACGTCCAGGTTGGGGCAGGGGAGGAGGAACACGTTGAACCGGTCTGAAGACAGAGGGAAAAAAACAAACCCCAGAAAATAAAACAATCGGCGGGGGGGGTAGCGCGGCGAGGTGGAGCCCCGGGCGAGCACCCCGCCGCCACGCTCACCCGTCTGCTCGCACTGCACGCCGGGCGCCAGCAGGTCGGGCTCCCCCAGGCTGATGTCGTTCAGGCGGGCGCCCAGGCACTCCACTGACAGCGTCTTGTACCACTCCTCCGCCTCCAGCTCTGCAAGGCACCACGGCAGCCCCTGGGCCACCCTGGCCAAGCCAGGGTGCCTCGCCCAGCACCCCCAGCCCGGCTCCCCTGGGCGCTGCCCCCGTACCTGAGTCGCAGGTGAAGGTCCGGGCGGAGTCGTCGGTGAAAACGATGGCCACGGCCTGTCTCTTGGTCTCCTTGGGCAGCCGGGTGATGCACTTGACGTTGCTGATCTCAGTGACCTGCAGAGGAGGTCGGGGGGGACACTGAGGGCTGCACCCACACCCCTGCTGTGCTCCCAGACCCTGTCAACCCCTGCACCCAGACCCTGTTCCCCGCTGCACCCAGACCCCGCTGCATCCCACTGGAGCACACGGGGCAACAGCCACCCAGCAAGCTAGGGCAAGGAGGGACGTGCTGTGGCACGGGGGCCCCCCAGCAGTGGGGAGCACCCCTGCAGTGCACCCCCTCACCTTGGGGCACCCCCGCAGGCACGCAGACTTCTCATCCGGGTACTTCTCCAGGCGCTGGGGCCCTTTGCTGGAGGATTTCCTGAAGACCAGCCAGCAGCGCCGGTAGATCTGCCGGACACACAGAGTGGGGGTCCCCATCACCCCCTCCCCACCCCATGCCCCCATCCCCAGGACCTGCGCCTGCTTCTGCAGTCTTTGCTGGGACTGGGGACAGGAGGGGATGCTGGGGATGGGGATAACCTGTGGCTGCCATCATCTGCCCCCACCCCCCTCGCCAGTGCTAATTACAGAGCTAAATTAATGAACATAGACAAAGCTCCCAAGGGGACCCGTGTCCTGGCATCTCCCCGTCCCTCTCCCGCAGCCCCTTCCTCAGGGGGTGGTGGGGATATCGTCCACAGGCATGTCCCCCCCCCTCCCTCGAGCCCGCTCCCTCTTTGTTCTCCCTAATTAGCATGAAATTACCCAGCATGCTCGCTGCTGCCGGCTCCCAACGATGGAGGCAGGGGAGCGAACCCCTGACCCCCCACCTGTGGGTGCTGCAATTCAACACCACCCTAATTTGCACCCAGCAGCCGCCTCCCCCCACCCCCAGCCTTCTGGAGTGGGGCATCCCCCATCCCAAACTGCATGCGGAGGGAAACTGAGGCACTGAGGTTGGGGAGGGCTCACAGATGTCCCCAAACCCTCTGTGACTTGGGGCAGGTGTCACTCGGTGCAGGATCTGGCCGGTTGGAGGATCTGGACCCCTGGGGCTGCTACATGATTTGAGTACCAACAAGTGGCCTGTCCCTGCCCCCCTCTTCTCCCCCGGCACCACAGCTCCCAAAATGCTGCTTGTTCAACTCAAATCCAGGGGCACAGGATGCCACAAGAGGGACCCGCAAGAAGGACCCGGCCTCGTCACCTCGCGTGGAAACCAGCACCCCAAATCCACGGGTGTCCCCCACCACGACCCCCATTCCCCCAAAACCCCCACTCACCCCCAGCTTCTTGCTCTTCATCCTCACGTAGCCCTGCTTGATGATGTCGTTAAAATTCGTCGCCATGGCGATGGCTCGATGGGGTGGGGGATATTTTTGGGGTGGGGGCTGCCTTCACCTTTGCCTCCCCATCTCCATCCTCTTCCTCCGTACCCCCCCGTCTCACCACCGGCCCAGCTCGGTGCTAGCAGTGTCCCCCATCCCGGCTGGAAAAGAGAAATGACAGACCGACGGGTGACATCTTCCTCCTCCCCCTCCTCCTCCTCCTCCTTCCTGTCCTACTCCTCCTCCTCCTCTTCCTCCTCCCTTCGCTGCCTGAACCATCCGAGTGGAACAGTCCGGTGTTAACCCCTGCCAGCACGGTGGACACACACAGGCCTGGCACCAGCTCCAACATGTGTCCCAGGGGACACCCACACCGCACCTCAGGTCTCCATCACCTCCCGCACTGCCCCTCCTTCCTTCCACGCTGCTCGCCTGGGCAGCAACACGTCCCCGCCCGCCGGGCATCAGTGGGGTTCGGTGTTAACGACCTCCTCTTGGCCAGGCCGGCTCTGGTGTGAGGTGTTTTGGCCCTGGGTGCCAAAGGGACCCCAGCTCCCAACCTCGCACCCCTCGTTGTAACCCAGACCTGCCATGAGCTCGGCCTTGCTCAGCCTGGTCCCTGCTGCTTCCCCCAGCCCGGAGCGGTGGGACCAGGCAGGGACCGGGTTCCTTTCTCAGCTGGAGAAGTCCCGAGTGGAAGGCAGTAACCCAGGAAACGGGATGGGGCCATCCCCAGGGATGCTCCTCCGTGCCAATGACGGCCTGGTGCCCAAAGCCCAGCACCCAGAAGGACCCGCCTGGGACCGGCACCTTGGGAACCCCCCTCTGCCCCGAGAGAGGCCGGGGGCATCGCTCACCTTTGAGGGGTAAATCCCCCCCACCGCCCCCACCCCCATCACTCCCACCCCACGCACATGAACTCCTTAAGGGAACTCAGAGATGCTGGAGGGCACCTCCTGTCACCCCCCGTCCCCAACCTGTCACCTCGGCACCCCCACACCCGATGCCCGGCCGATCCCTCCATCACCCCCAGATCTCCCACTGGCACGTCCCTCCCTCCGCTGTCACCCCCCTCCACCTCACCGGGTGACCCCGACACCTGTCATCCCGAACCTCGGTCCAGCCCCGTCGTGTGTCACCCCCTCCGCTCGCCACCGTTGCCCCGCCGGTCGCCCCCCTTACCGGGCTCCCCTTTGCGGGCGGCCCCGCCGGAGCCTCCGCGGCGCTGCGAGCCCCGAGCCCCGGAGCCACGCCCGCCCCGGCCACGCCCCTCCAGGCCCCTCCCCCGGGCCCGGTACCCCCCTCCCCCTTCACCCCATCGGGCTGCCCAACCGGAGCCACAACCGGCCGCCCCGCAAAGTGGTTTCCATCATTAGGCTTCAGAGTGAACACCCTGCGGCGACTGACGGGCGGCGGCCTCTCGCCGAGCTCATCATCCCCTCTTCTCATCCCTGTCCCTGTCCTCTGTGCCCCCCCAAAATCTTTTCCAGGGCCTCCCCACTAAAACTGCCCAAAGGCACCCCTCCCTCCTCTCCCTCCCTCCACAGCCTCACTTGTTGGGCCATAAAAATGTGAATGATTGCTAGAAATAAAAGGGCACTAAAAAAACCCTGTGAGCAGCAAAGAGCCGCGCTTTTAGCCAATCAATTAAAAGGCAGAGCGAAGAGATTAGCTCACCGAAATATTAATTTTTAATAAGGTTGTGTCTGAGATCCTCCAAAGCCCCCAAGGCCCTGAGCTGTGGGGGTGGGCTGTGGGGGTTAGGCTGGGCTGGGGTGGTCAGCACTCACGTGGGAACACCCCTACACCCCTGGGTCAGCATCTCTGCATCCACTGGTGAACACCCCTGAACCCACAGGTGAGCTCCCCTTGCTGCACAGGCCCAAGGATGGCAGTGATGGGCTGTGGCTGGCAGAGAAACACCCCATCCTTCTTGATGTGTCCCCTCCCAAACCTTGCTCCCATGTGGGGACAGACACAGCACCTCACTCCACCACCAGAGCCTGGGCCCCTCTGGGCTCTGTATTTATAATAAAAAATCATATACAAATACATACATATATATAATATATATAAAAAAAAGTGGGCAGGAGGGCATTGTGGCTGCTGGGCTCGGTGCCTCTCTCTGCCGGCGCCTCCTCCTCCTGGGCTGCTCAGAGACGCTGGCTTTGGTGGCCACATCTGTGTTCCAGGAGTTGCTGGTGGCCGAAGGGGCATCCAATACTGTCCAAGAGGCAGCGGGTTTGGAGCATCCCTGGACAAGGTCCTCCCCACCGCTCCGTGCCTCAGTTTTCCCACCTATACGAGGGTCGCCTCACGGCCGGGCCCCGCGGTGACACATCCACTTGAGCGCAGAGGACCGATGTGGGACGTCCCCCTGGCGGTGGCACTGGCCCTGGGCTCTAGGGCACCTGGATTTGCAGGTCCTCGTCCTCGTCGGGGTCGCTGGTGCCGTCCCCGGCGTCGTCGGGGCCGAAGCGGGCGCTGCGCATCTTGCCGAAGAGCGGGGCGCTCTGCTGCCGCCGCAGCCTGCCGAGGGACAGCCGCCGCTGAGCCCGTCCCCCTGCACCCCTACAGCACGGCTGCACTCCCTCCTGCAGCCCCCACCAAACTCTGGGTGCAGGATCAGCTCCCCCCCGCCTGGGGCTGACCCTCCAGGAATCAGTGCGTGGTGCTCGGCACAAGCGCGGCACAGCCTAAACCCCTCCAGGGCTCAGACCCACACAGGAGTGCTGAGCTGGGAGGGGTCGTCCCCCTAAAACTAGGATCCCCCCATTCCCAGGAGCCTGCAGTGGTTTTAGCTCCTTACTCGCCCCTGCGTGAAAATTCATCAGAGGAAAACTGAAGAAGCAAATTTGAAATCCAAAGGCCCGGGATCCAGCGAGATCCAAACTGCCCGCTGCACTTTACTGGAAAGCATGAATTATTTAGGGACGAGTACATGGCGAGGCTGCGGGGGGGGTGGTGACGAAGCCTCCATTATTCCTCCATGATTTAATGCAGATGTCCCAATAAAATAAAGGATGATTATAAACACCCCTCCTCAGTGCCTCCCGGAACCACGGCATCGATCCCATGGCCATTTCAGCTCTTTACTGCTGGAGAGGCGAAGCAGGGCCAGGCAAAGTTTTTAAGGACAATAAACCTCAGCTCCCACCTCCCCAGACTGGTGTGGGATGCTCGGAGCCTGCCCTGGCCCTGGATACTGGTGGGTGCAACCCTAAGCAGCGTGAAGCTGGGCTGTACTGGTCTCTGGGCAGCCTTGTGCTGGTTTAACTGGGAGGTGAATGCCATCCAGCTTGCAGTGGGGGGAAGGCTGCTCTGAGAATGGCTGTGCCCCTTCAAGGATGTCGGAGGCACTTTGGCCATGCTTAGCCTGAGGTTCAACCAGGAGGATGCTGGTTGAGGGATGGTGGTAAGGAGAACATCACCCCACCCACGAGTCCTTGCTGGTGCCCACAGCATCCCACCCAGCCCCTGCTCACCGGGACTGCAGATGCTCCAGCTGCACTTGGAAGCTCTCGCTCTGCTCCGTCTGCTCATCCAGAGACCGCTGCAGCTTCCGCGTCTGGTTGTGGGCCTCATCCAGCTGTGGGATGGGATGGGATGGGATGGGATGGTGACGTCAGCAGCCACAAAGGCATGAAGGGAGCAGAACCACCCATCTCAACGCTCTGCACCAGCATGAGCTTCCCCACCTCATCCTCAGCTTGGGCCAGCTCCTTCTTCAACTCCTCCACTCTCAGCCGCAGCTTCTTCACCTCTGCCTCGTGCTGCTCCACTCGGCGGTTGGCGTGGGCCAGCTCTGCCATCTTCTCCTGGTACTGCTTCTTCAGCTTGGTGTGGATGTGCTTCAGGTCGGCCAGCTCCTGTGGTGGGCACGGGGCAGGGGGCTGAGCAGGGGAGAGCCACCCCCACCACTGAGTGCCCCCTTCTCCCTCCCCAGGGACCTCTCCCATTGCCCCGCCCCATGACTCAGGAGATGATGGAGCAAGGATGGGGTCACCACCATCCCTTAGGTGAAGGGTGGTGGCAGAGTTTGGGCTTGAGGGAGTTCTTGGGGATGCTGAGCCCGGTGACAGGGTCACTCAGGGATGGGGGGACCAGAACCACGCCCATGGCACCTTGTTCTTCTCGAAGAGCTCGGCCTGGATGGTTTTGAGGTCGGTGTCCAGGGCACTGGCTGTCTGGCGCCGCTTGCGAGCCAGCACCTCCTCCAGGTCCTCGATCTGCGCCCGCAGCTTCTTGTTCTCCCGCTCCAGGTTGAGCTTCTCCGTCTCCAGCCGCTCCCGACGGCCCCACTCGGCCGCGTTCTCTGCCTGCAGCCGCTCCATCTGGGACAGGGACATGGGGTGGTCGGGGGGCAGCAGGGACACCCCTCGCCGCTCCCTTTGCCCCCCGTGCTGAGGTTTGGCCTCACCTCGGCGCGCAGCTCGGCCAGTTTCTTGTCCATGCTGGAGCGAGCGCCCAGCTCATCCTCCAGGTCCTCAGAGATGCGCCCCAGCTCATCCTGGTGGATCTCCTTCAGGATGTTGAGCTGTGGGGGGGACACAGCACCCCAGGTGAGCAGTGAGCACCCACCTTCCACCTGAGCCCTGCCTGCACCCACCCACCCAATCGCTGTGGATGGACGCACTGGCTCAGTAGCACCCTTAATGAGCACCCTGCAGCTGTGGAGGTGGCTGTGGGGCCACCATGTGCAGCCATGAGGATGTGCCAACCCCCTGGGGACAGGCCACCCCCTGGGCACCCTTGGTCCCCAGGCACCTTGCTTACCTGCTTCATCACCTCCTGCTTGTTCTTGTTGAGCTCCTCGTACTTGATCTTCCACTGGCTGAGCTCGCCCTCCAGCTTCTCGATGTTCTTGCTGAGTGCCAGCTTGTCCCTGGGGAGAGGCAATGCTGGTGACAGCCAGCAGGACCCCACGGGACATCCCATCCCAGTGGGGACCGGGCTAGGCTGGCTGGCAGCATGCAAAGATGATGCCCCAAGCACTCACTCGCGCTCCTTGAGCAGCACTTTTTGGGACTCATCCAGCCTCAGCTTCAGGGCGGTGACTTTGGTGGCATCCTCCTCCATGACGCTGACATCCTCCCAGAGCAGGCGGCTCCGTTCCTGGCGGCTGAAGGAGGCCCGGGGGCCCCGCTGCTCCCAGCTCTCATCCTGCTTGCTCGTCAAGATGTTTTCCATCAGCTCCAGCTCCTGTGGCGCCGTGGGTGGCCCAACACGGGGAACAGGGTGAGGGGGCAGCCCTGGCCTCCCAGCACCTACAGCATCCAGCCCTCAAACCATAACCAGGAGCATTCCTCCCTCCATTCCCCTCCATGTGCTGCTCTGAGAGGGATCCGAGCCCACAAACCTGCTCTGAGCGGTCTGATACTCCCCATACTAACCCAAGAGGGTCCCCCCCATGCTGCCCACCTTTGCAGTGCAGGCAGTGGTGGTTTGGGGGTGCACATGGGTAGGTGATGGGGAAGAGGAGCTCCCCCATCCACCCTGAGCAGCCTGCCGCCCTCACCTTGCCTTTCTGGGGCACCTCAGCGCCCACATCCCGCACAGGCTCGTGCTCAGGGCCGGCGTCCCCCTCGGCCCCGTCGGTGGCGGGCGTGTTGCCGGCGCTGGGCTGCGGCCGCGGTGGTGGGCGCTCCTCCGGCCGGTCGCGGTCGCGGTCCCGGTCGCGGCGCAGGCTGGCCAGCTCCTTGGTGAGGGCCTCCAGGCGGTGCCGCAGCTGCCGCACCTCCTCGCGCGCCCGGTTGCGCTCGGCTCTCACCTTGCTCCACTTCTCGCGCCAGTTGGCCGTGCAGTCCGACCACCAGCGCATCGTCTTCTCCATCTGGGCCGCCCGCGCCCGCGCCTCCTCCAGCTCCCGCAGCCGCAGCTCTTCCCGCCCTTCCCAGTCCCCTTCCAGCAGCGCTGGAGGGGGCCCCGGAGAGGGTGTCCCGCTGGGGGGGGACGGGGAGGGCTCGGGGGCCAGCAGGGCCAGCAGCGAGCCCCCTGGCAGCGGCGGGGAGCCGGCCAGGCGTGAGGCCCCGCTTTGGCTCATGGTGGGGCTTCCCTAGGGCATGGCCATCACCATCAGCAGCGTCTGCGCCCAGGGACCTGCGGGAGACAGGAGGGATCAGGGGGACTGAGGCACATGGCACCTCTGCCAGCACACCGGAGGGAAGACATCCAAGTGTTATTTGGGTGATGTCATCTGTATGAGGTCATCAGATGACGTCATCTGCAAGCCTCCAAGACCGTCCCTGGTGTTGGGGTGGAGGGACTCAGCTGCACCCCAACAGCTCCACCAGGGATTACAGCCTGGATCCAGCGCCAGCAAGGCAGGAACAGCTCCGGAAGGACAGCCTGAGCTGGTGTGGCAGCAGGACGTGCGTGCCGAGGCCACTGAATGTGCTCGCCAGTGATGCCTCAACAAAGGGCCAGAGCGTCTCCATCCCGGCACAGACCTCACATCCCGGCACAGACCTCACATCCCGGCGCAGCCAGGCAGGCAAACCGCCCCAGGAAACCTCAATGGGAGGCTGCCGCGCGCCCTAATGGGATAAGTACAGGGTCCGGCCGTGGCTGGCCGCAGCTCCGGCAGGTTTTTGGGACGGTGCAGCCCAGACCTGCCACCAAATCCGGTCGGGCTGGGAGAGCCGGTGCAGAAGCCGATGACAGTTCTGGGCTTTGCACCGGAGAAAAAAAATCAATTTCTCTAGTGATATTTGCTGAAATGGTGAAGTTTTGCTAAAACTCAGAGGCAAGCCCAGGCCTGTGCTCTCCAGGCTGCTCCCGGAGGAATCCCAGGCCTTAGCAGGACCCAGCACCAGCAGCGCACAGATGGAGCACAAGCACCCACGCAACACCCACGGGAGTACATGTGGAGCACGGGCAACCACGCAGTGCCCACGGGGGAGCACACGTGGATCCCGGGCACCCCTGCAACACCCACGGGGAGCACACATGGACCCCGAGCACTCCTAAAACACCCACGGGGAGCTCGCGTGGATCACAGACACTCATGAAACACCCACGGGGAGCACGCGTGGATCACGGAAACCCCTGGAACACCCGCGGGGAGCACAAGACGCCCCCGGAACATCTGCGGGGAGCGTGCATGGATCCAGGCTCGTGGTTCCTGGAAGAGCCACGGTAACCACGCGTGGATCATCGGCACGCGCGGATCGCGGACTCCCCCCGTTCCCGTATCCTCCCCGCGGGGTCCCGGCGGGGGCGGGACCGCCCGCCCCCCGCACCTCCCCACTGGCCCCCGGGCAATGTCACTCATCCGCCGCGGCCCGGCCGGCGGGAGCCGCCGCATTCCTCCGGTGCTCGGGAATTCCTCCCGGCCCGGCCCGGCACGGCCGGGACCGCCGGACATCGCTCGGCCCGGCCCCGCCCGGCTCGGTACGGCCCCGCCCGGCCCCGCCGCGGCCCGGCCCGGCTCGGCGCGGCCCCTCCCCCGCCAAAGTTTCCCGCCAGTGTCCCG
>JAWWES010000021.1:13846433-13864746 GCA_035583135.1 Lophotriccus pileatus
CGGTGCGGGCGGCCCGCGCGGGCCGGGGCGCTGCGGCCGAGTCTCCTCCTCCTCCTCCCCCTCCTCCTCCTCCTCCTCCTCCCGGCGCCGCTCCCGCCCCCCGCCCGCGCCCGGGGGCCGGTCCCGGGCCGCGCTGCGTGTCCTGCCCCGTGGCACTGCCGGGGGGGCTGCACGCGTGTCTGCGGTGGGCGCTCGCACACGCGTGTAGGTGGGTGGTTGCCCGCGGGGGCCTTGCCCGTGTGTGTTTCTGGGCTGCACCGGGCGGTGGGTGTCCCCGCGGTGGCCACGCAGGACTGCCCACCGCACCCTCACACGTAGCGGTGCTGGCACCTTCCTGCTCCACAAGCAGAAAGCCACAAAACACCATTCCCCCCCCCGCCTTCTTCCCTTTGCCAGATGCTTTTCAGCAAATTGGGAAATACTAGCGGCCAAGAGGATTTGTGTCCCACGGGACGTGGAATTGATGCCGTGGGGCGCCAACACCTTTTTCTACCCCAGGATCAAGCAGAGCAGGGGAAACCAAATCAAATTAAAGGAGAAATTTAAATGCCTGTGCGTGTTCTTTCCAAGCCTGGAATTTTTCTGCTGGAAACAACCCCAAAAAGCTGGAGGCAGGGGATGCTTTGCTCTCCCACGCCCCTATCCCAGCTTTTTGTGCCAGGGGAACCGGCGCCTTCACTTGCAGACGGTGAAGCGATTTTGCAGGCGGTTTGGCCAGAGCTGCGGGTGCGTGGCTGGGGCTTTAACCCGCTCCCAGCACTAAAACCGGCGAAGCTTTTTCCAAATGTGTCTTTGCTGTTTGCTCGGACGTTCGTGTCTTGGTGACACCAGCAGGCTCAGGGATGCATTGCAGCATCCTGGGATCCCTGGGGTTTAGCCTTGCAAAAATCAAACCTCCTTGGCCTCGGGCATGTCACTTAAGGATGTGGCCGCTGACCCATCCCTGTGGCCCATGGACCATTCTCCTGGCATCTTTCTCCTCCAGCTCTGATTTCCAGCCTGACCCAGGGTGCCTGGCCATGACAACAACCCCCCTTAAATCTGTCCCCAAAGGGCTCCCATCTTCGGGGTGGGTCACAGAGTTGCCTCACATCGTGAACTGAGACCTAGAGACTTGTTGCATGAGTGGCTGCAGGGGCTGGGCAAGCACAGAGTGAGAGTGCTGCCCCATGATGGGCACTGGTGTGGCTGAGCTGTCCCTGCTCCCCTGCACATGGCCACATCCCTGCAGCTGGACCCCTGGAGCACAAGAAAAAGCCTTTTGGGGCAAACCTAACCATTTTAGGCGGAAAAAAAAAGACCTTTGTTCCTTCAGCTGGGCCAGCTGGCACCACTGGGGAGCTGTGCTGTGGTGTCTGGGGGTGGCATGGAGGACTCTGGCTCTGCAACAGCATCAAATGTGGTGTCACAGAATCATAGGCTATTTTGAGTTGGAAGGGGCCCATAAGGATCATGGAGTCCAACTCCCTGCTCCTTGCAGGACAATCTGAAACCAAACCACATGACTAAGAGCATCGTCCAGGCAATCCTTAACTCTGGCAGGCTTGATGTCATGACCACTTCCCTGGGGAACCTGGGAGCCTGTTCCTGTGCCTGACTGACTTCTCAGCCTTTTCCTAACGTCCAAACCCCGGATCCGTCGGCCACGCTCCACCGTGTCGTTGGTGCAGGTCCCACTAGATGGCACGAGGATCGCGGGAATGGTCCCCGCTCGGGAATGTGCTCTCGCAGGGCCGGCCGGTGGCGATGCGGGACTGCGGCGGTGCCGGGGAGCGCTGCCGAAAAGACCCCTGACAGACGGGAGGGGCCCTCCGACCCCACCTTGGGGAGCTGCAACTGCGCATCTCACAAGGGACAGCCAAAAACGGGGCCTCTCCAGGCACATCTCTCCAATCCGTTTGGTGCCAGTGGGCTGGCAAGTGTGGCCCTGTGACACCCCCCTTGCGACCCTGGGTTTTCACGCACGACAGCACCTCACCAAAAGCCCTCCCATTTGCCTCAAATCCAGTGTAGGGACGAATGGCACATGCAGCCCTGGGGTGGTGGGAAAATGGGTGAGCAGGGCTTTATCTTGGCATCGGGGGATCCACGTGCCAGCGTGGAGAAAAGTGTGGGAAGTGAGCAAGAGAACCGATAACTCGGCTTTTCCCCCGCTCTCACTGAGGAAGGCAGACGCTGAGCAGAGCTCCTCAAAGTGACCAGACACTTCATCGGAGTTTAAGCAATGCAGCCGATGGAAAATAAATAGCCAGGACAAAACTGCAGGGACTAAATCCATCGGCTGGGGGCGGCGAGTCACCCCTGAGCCTCTGGAGCGTCCCCATCCACCGGGCTTCACCTGGAACTGCACCCGGGGTTTTTTGCCTCTCCTGATGCCTGAGATTTTGGGGCTGGGCGTCCTGCTGTGCCTGCCAGGATGCAGAGCATCATCACAGCACGGCAAATCACAGCCTGTGGTCACAGCAGGGTCCCCCATCGGCTTTAGCTTGGCGGGTGTGCCAGCGAGGTGCCATTTGCTGGTGCTGCCATTTGGTCCGGTGGCAGGGGAGTGGGCACCACCGGGAGCCTCAGGGGGTGACACACTGCCCATCGCTGCCGAGTGACGTGTCCCTTTCTGGCTCCTTCCCGCTTCTGGGCAGCAAAGGAAGCCGCTGGCTATTGTTCTTTGTTCCACGCACAAAGAGCAGCCATTCCTCCCGCCGGCGGCCCGGACAAAGCCGGTCCCGCCGGGGCTGTGTGCCCCCTCCTCGCAGCCCGGCGGGCACCGCCGTGCCCCCGGCTCGCATCTCGCCGCGTGGCGATGAGCTGTGCGTGGCTCACCGCTCCGCCGGGTGATTTCAGCTATTCAGTAAGAAGCCTGGGGGGTTTGGAGAGGTGCCAAGCGCCCCAGCTTTCCCCTCCGTGAGCCCCACCGTGGGAGAGTCGCATCCCATGGCACTTTCCGTGCCCCTTCTCCCCACCTCGAGATGTCGGGTTTTGCGGTGTGAGTCCCGCCGGCTGCCGGTGCCTGGGTACACCAACACATGCACCTTGTCCCGGTATCCGGTGGAGCTTGGAAAACAACCACTTGGTGGTTGCCTCCTGGCAACGGGAACACAGCACCCGTGGGGCAGGGTGGTCCCCGGGGAGCTGAGCCTGTTTGGGATTGATGGGACACGCTGGTCCCCGGGTAGCTGAGCCCATTGCCGGTGACCTTTTCCCACCCTGCCACGCTCCCTGTGGGACCACAGGTTGGGATCAAGCCTCTCACCACCCCAGTTCCATAGAGCCAGGGCTGGCTTAACTCAGCTCCCCGCAGCACGGGCAGGAGGGGGAGCCAGTCCCTGTGACCTTCCCAAGGAGAAATTATGCCATTCAACTTCCTGGGCGCCTTACCTGGCAGGAGGCCAGTGCCGAGCTCCTGGAGGGGTTGTGCTGTCCTTTTTTCCCCAGGAAAGGTGGCTCAGCTGCACCTTCAGTCTCCACAACCAGCCCAGGCCCCAAGGACAAAGCCATGGAATTATTGTAAATTCTCCAAATTTTGGGGAAACAAGCAGCCGGGAAAGACACTAAATTTATTTAGAAATGGAAGTTTCAGGGCAGACCTGGGCTCCAGTTTGGGATCTGCCTTTGGGACTTGGCTGCCAGGGAGCTGATGAGCCTGGTTCGTGCATCTCATGGGAGCATCCTCACCTGGTGCTTGTGCAGATAGCCCCCCTGGGGATCAATTTTCCCCCTGACATCACTGGGAGTTTATTTGCAAAGCCGAGCCTAAACAAATAACCTGGAATATTTATTGCTGTGCCTACAGTTGCGTTTTACAGCCCTGGCACCTGCTGAGTCGCTGTTATTGTTGACAGAGGAAATCCCTACGTGGGGTGTGGCAGGGACCCACTCCTCATTTCCAAGAGGAGGGCTGAGGGAAGCAGAGCAGCAGCAATGGGGGAGCACAGGCACCTTCAGCCACTCAAAGGCAGCTGTGATGATCCCCTGGGATCACCACCCTCCGAGATTCCCAAAGCTGCCCCGACATTGCTCATCGGATTTGGATGAGAGATCCGTGGGCATTCCCTCTGCTTCCTCATCCTCATCCTCCTCCGCCCACCAGAGCAAGGCTGAACCCCTCCTTGCAGTCACACCTCTGCTGGGAGCACTCTGGGGCTCCAGAGGGGATTTGAGGGGGGTCTGGGCATGCTGGGCCGGGGCTGGCACCGCTTGGCAGTGGAGCTGGCACGGCTGCAGACGGCGCCGGGGCACCCCTGCCCACACTTGTCTCCCCTCGTCTGGCAGCAGCCTGGTGGGACGTGCCCTCTCCTGCCGGAGTCTGCCCATCCCACCACTCTGCCAGCACATTCCTGCCTGCCTGCCGCCAGCACCGGGGCCTTGAGGGGCTTTTAGGAAGATTGAGGGCTTTTGGGAGGTTTTGGAAGCTTTGAGGTTCTTTTGGAGCTTTTAGGGCTCTTGGAAAATTGAAGGGGTTTTAGGAACTTTTGGGCTTTTTGGGGAACTTTCTCGGGTTTCGGGAATTTTTAAGGGGTTTAGAAACTCCTAGGGATTTTGGGACCTTTTAGGGATTTAGGAACTATTGGGACTTTTATGAATTTTCAGGGCTTTCAGGAACTTAAAGGAATTTTAGGATCTTTCAGGAGTTTTAGGCATTTTTAAGGCTTTTAGGAGTTTCTAAGGGGTTTAGGTGCTTTTAGGAACTTTAAGCATATTTAGGAGCTTTAAGGGGTTTAGGAGCTTTTAGGGTTCTTATGAAGTTTTAGAGTTTTTAGGAATTCCCCACCTTGAGCAATAAAGGCTTATCAGGCTGAGGGAGCGCCGCCTCTGGCCTGTACCCAAGGGCAAATGTCCCTTGCAAGGGACAGCACAAGGATTTCCTCCCTCTCTGTGCTCAGCCAGCGTCTTTGAAGGCACAGCATGGCCTGTCGACTTGCAGATAATCCCGACAACATCAACAAGTGCAGGCGTTGACCTAAAAATAACTCCTGATAACGTCAAGTGCGGACAAAAGGCTCTTTGTTCCATAAACAGCAGAAAAAAGCCCTTTTCTCGTGGGCACGAGGGGTCTGCACCTAATTCCCCTCTCGGGGAGAGCCTAAATCCTGCAGGAGCCACCGCTAGGTTTAGCAGCGTTATTCCCGGGAGGTGGATTTATGGCGTTTCCCGAAGGAGCTGGTCGGGATGACCCGCAGTGGGAGGCTTGGCTCTCGGTTCCTCCTGCCATAAGCGTGCTTCTCAGAGCCGGCCCAGCTCCCCGAGGCGTGGGGAAGGCCGGCCTTCAAAGGCGGCTGTGTTAGCCATGGTCGGCCTCGTTAGCCACGGTCCGGCCACGTGAGCTGCTTCCCATGGGAGCCTCGTCCCGAGGGAGCCGGGGAAATTCAGGGCTTGGAGCTGGAAATTAAACCGAGCTGGGGGGCCGTGCAAGCGTGCAGGATGCCCCCTGCTCCAGGGATCCCAGCGCAGCCATGGCACCTCTGGTGGGTGCCACAATCCTTGTGTTGGGATGGATCAAGGTCCATCACCTTTTCTGCCGGAGAGGGAAGTTATTTCCACCCTTCCCCCTGCAAGAGAGAAAAGTCTCATTCAAGCCATTGAAAAAAATATCTGCAAGAGTAACTATTTACACAGGGCACTTCCCGGAGCCCTCCCCGCCACCCTCCTCCCTCTGCTCCCTGTGTCTTGGCTTTCTCCGGCCCGGCTGCTTCCCAGAGCACACAAAAGGCTGGATGCAGGCGCTGCTTAGCAGCAGCTTTACCCACTCCCACAGCACCCATTGCTGTCTCGATGCTTTCAATGTCAGCTCCCACCAGCTCCTGATGGCCAGGGCCACGGTGCCCATCTCCAGCCTTGGGATGTGTGGCAGGAGCCCCGTGGTTGCATCCAGGCTCTGCACCCCACATCCCAGCCCACCTGCTCTACGGGTTTCCATGGGGGAACCCTCCCCTGCACCCCCCACCTGGAGCCCGGGCTCCTTGCCCGGCTCCTTGCCTCCCTCGCTCCCTGCGGGGAGCGGGGCAGGGGTCACCGGGACACTGCGTCCCGGCTGCTTTCCCATTAATTGTTATTTTTTAATCCCATTGGCAGCCAGGCGTGCAGCCGCCTGGCTCCGGCTCCTCCAGCTCCGGCCTGCCGCTGGATGCTCGCCAGCCCGCAGCTGAAGGGCGGCGGGACGCGGCACCCCCGGCTCTGCCCAGCCGAAATCCCCCAGCCCATCCTGGTGCCAGTGCCCGCCGAGAGGGGAGAAGCAGCTCGGTTCTCCCAGCCTGGTTCTCCCAGCCCGGTTCTCCCAGCCCGGTTCTCCCATCCCAGTTCTCCCAGCCCAGTGCTGCCAAGCTGAGCCAAGCCGAGCCGAGCAGGTGCCGTGACTAAGGGTGGTGGTCCCACAGCCCCCACAGCGATCTCTAGGAGGGTCTCGGCCGGGCTGGGCTGCGAGGTGCTGAGCTGAGCCGAGCCGAGCCAAGCCGGGCTGAGCCGAGCCAAACATTGCCGAGACGAGCCGTGCAGAACCGAGCCGGGCTGAGCCGAACCGGGCAGGTGCCGTGACCGAGGGCAGTGACCCGCGGCCCCCGCAGAGATCCCGGGGGGGTTCTCGGAGGGGTCGGTGAGAAGCCACCAGTGCCGGGCCCGCCCCGCTGAGTCACCGCCCGTCGGGGGGGTCGGGGCGGGGCCGCTGGTACCGCGGGGCACCGCGCTGAGCAGAGTGGGCTGCGAGGTGCCGAGCGGTGCTGAGCCGAGCCGAGCCGAGCCAGCGGAGCCGAGCGGTGCCGTGCGGAGCCGAATCGGGCCGAGGAATCGGTGCCGAGCCGAGCCCGCCCCGAGCCCAGGTATGGGGGCATCGGCTGAGCCGGGGGATGATCGGGGTGTCCGGTGTTCTCGGGGGGGGTCCCAGAGGGCGCGGTGAGGGGCGCTGGCCGGGCACGGCCGGGAGGGCACCGGCAGCGGAGGGGACGGTGCGGTGCTGCGAGCGCGGGCAGAGCGGCGGGAGGCACCCGCGGGGTGGAGGATGAGCGGGGTGGGCGTCATCCCTGAGCAGGGCTGGGGGGCACGGGCTCTTCTCGCGGCTGGTGGCACCGGGGTGCTCGGGCAGGGAGCAGCCTGGGTGGATGGAGCGGAGGGGTCTCCGCGGGGGTGCGAGGGCGAAGCGGTGGTTGTGCTGCCTCCGGCTGGGCACGGCCCGGGGTCTCTGCTCGTGGCCAAGGTGCTGCCAGTTGTCTGTGAAACCAACCTCCATCCCTGCTGAGTGGGGCGCGCACTCGCCTGCCCCGTAGCCAGGCTGGATTCCCGGGCCGTGGAGCCACAAAGCCCCGTGAGCTGTCCGGGACCGGCTATTCCTGACTGCTGCCGGCGGCAGAATTGAGCCCCACGAAGCCCCGGCCGCCGGCCCGGCGTGTGGCCATTGCTTCCCACCCTGTGGGAACCACCAGCACACCCCATTCTTTCCCCTCCTCCCTCCCGGCGGAGGGTGCCGCATCCCGTGGGACCGCTGGCGTGCCTCGACAGGGTGAGCTGCCTTCCCTAAAATGCCTGTTGGGGGGATTCCTCCTGCAACATCCCAGCTTGCTGTTGCCGGTCCTGGCATGCTGCTGTGGGATATGAGATATGGGATGCTTGGGGTGATCCTTGCCCACTGCCTGAGCTGCCCCTCCAGAGGGACCAGCAAAACCCAGCGAGGCCAGCTGGAGAATTGAAATGAAGTCCCCTGGAATAACCTCCTGGCAGCAAGTCCGAATGGCTGTTGAGGAGGGAAGGCAGCCAAAGCTCGTTTCATGGTCTGAGGGCTGCAGTAACCCCCCTCCAAGCTCCACCGCCAGCGGGGAGCCAGGAGTGTTTCGGAGATGGGAGGGCAAATCCTTTGAGCCTGAGACTGCAGCCAGAGCGGGGCTTGCCGTGCCCCTTGCTGGGTTCGCAGCTCCCATGTGAATTAAGCCAAGGACTAAAAATGCTGCATACTTGGTTCCAGTCCAGCCTTTAATCCCACGGCCTGGGGGCTGCTATTCGCGGAGCAACAGGTTTACAAGCAACTGCGTGTTGCCTGACTGGAGATCCCTGGGAATAGCCATTCCTGCACCTTGTGGTGGCACCCGTGGGTGTCGCAGGGACGGTGTTGTGGGGTTTTCAGGCAGCAGGCTGGGTGACTCCTGGCGTGCCAGTGTCTGCATGGGACCAGCTGGGTGCAGCCTGTCAGCGTCTGTTTTTTAGGAGGGCTCTGGCTCGCCAACTCCTTTCCCATCAGCTCACCCGACAGCTGGGGTTTGGCAGGAATCCTGGGAGCCCACGGTCTCTTACCTGACTCCTTGGGTGCTGCAGACTTTGCCCTCCCCAACTCCAGGATAACTACTTTCTGTGCCAAATACCTGGGAGCTTGATATGGGGGTGGTCCTGAGCTACCCTGCCCTGCCCCTCCTTTTCCCTGGCACTTGCGGCACAGGCAGGCAAGGGGGAACTCGCTCATGGGAAGGGGGACAAGACCCGGGAGGGGACGGGGTGTTTTGGAAGCCATTTAAAACCCAGGGGGCTGGTCTGGGTGAAGGGAAGGTAGAGCCTACCTGCAGGAGGAGACCAGGGGTTGCTCCGGAAGAGGGCTGAGTGGTTGGTAGCGTGCTGGCAGGACAGCTGTCTGCATCCCCTGTGGCCAGTGAGGCACCAGTGAGGGTGCTGGGGCAGGACACCCTGCACAGCTTCACCCCCGTGTCACAGCAGCCCTCTAGACCACCACATGTGTACCTGGTCTTTTGCAGAGCGTGTGTCACTGCTGCTGAAGCCACAGGCTTTGCACACCACTGAGCCGGGTGCCGCGTTACCCCGTCATGGGAGGAAGCACTGGGTTAGTTCTCTGAGAAATTTGTGTTTGTGGTGACTTTTAGGAAATGGAAACCTTTTAAAAGTTTTGAATGTTAAGACCCAGCTTTAAGCTTTAAGCTCTGTCTCAAGAGCCCCAGGCACAGGCAGGCGCCTGTGCCAGCCTCCCATCGGTTCTCCCCATGTCTGTGTGGGAAGGGCCGGCTGCCAGTGGCTGGCAAAGGACAGATCTGGCAGGGAGTTGTGCTGCTCCCATGGGAATCGTTATCAGGCCTGCTTTCATCCTGTTGGCAAGACTCATCTTGAAGGTGCTGGGTGTTCCTTGTGACACCGCAGGGAAGAGCCGAACTGCTGCGCCCCATCCCGCGGCGCTGCCGCAGCTGCCCCTCGGCTCCTCGGGCACTTACAACCACGCAGGGTCAGCCCCTGCCACCCACCAGTGACGGGAATCACATGCCAGTGCCATGAATAACGGGGGGGGATGGCCCCTGCGGACACACGCACTACTGGCCAAGGACAAGGGCACTTTGTGAAGCACCCAGCTGACCGACACTGAGGCATCCCCTTTGCAGAGGAACCCCGATGGGGTCTCCCCCTCCTCAGGCAGGTCCGACCCTAGGGCACATTGCCTGTGGTGGGCTGTTCTGCACCTCCCTGAGCCTGCCCTGGCTTGCCTCTCTGTGCCACAGTTTACTCATCGTGTTCCCAAGTCCCTGCTGGGTAATAGGCTGAGGTGACGAATTGCAGGCTCACCTCGAGGAACAGAGCGTCACTTTCCTGACGGACCTGGAAGGAAAACAGATAAAAGCCCTGGATCTCCCCGTTTCCGGTGTTTGTTTGAGAAGTCAGAGCATATTCCCTTCTCCTTGGAAAAAACGTCATATCCAAAGCCACGTGCCACCTCTAAAAGCTTAAAAACGTGCCAAGTCATCCAGAGAGCAGTAAGGTAGTAGTAAACACCAGGGGGGTTTGGTGGGTTTTTCAGTCTTTTCTCCCCCCCAATTTACCTACAGGTTTAGGGTTATAATTCCTCAATATAATTCCTTGGCTTTTCTTTGCAAGATTAGCATGTACTTTTAATGGTGATGGGAGGATATGACCAGGGCTGAGCCTCCCTCTATGCTGGGCCTGCTCCAGGCTGTGTAGCCCTGGCTACATCATCTGGCATTTTGTACATCATCTAGCTGATTCTGGGGCCAAACCAGGAATTTTCCCCACTGCCACATGGGAATGGGAAGATGACGAGGCAGGATTCATCCCTGAGGTGATCCCTTGGTGCATCTGGCTACCTTTGCTACTGCTTATCCCCAGCATGGATGGAAGCCGTGTTTTCCCGCTGCAAAACCATTTTCGGGGGATTTTCTCTCGCTATTGTTCAGCTCAGGAAACAGCGTTTGGCGTCAGGTCGAGCAGGACCATATAGGGCTCCAAGGGGAAATACCAGCTCTCCCACCCACTTTCCCACAGGGATTTCTGGTCCCAGTTGAGTAACGGCCGAAAGGGGCTGATCCTCTCTTCCCGCCATCCCAAAACCATCTTAAAGATGCCAGTCTGAAGCCTCACTGGGATTCAGCATTCCCCATCTGGAGGGGATGCTCTCCTGGCGTGCTGGCTCGCTGCCACCACAGCACGGTTGGCATTCATGAGCCTCTCTATTGCTTTCAAGCGATCCAGGTGTTTTCCATCGCCAGTGGCATTTTGCCACCCCTGATCCGTGTTTTTTGGATTCCCAAGTGTGTGGCAAAGCACTGGGATGCCAGCCCCATCCAAATCCATTTACAGCTGCCAGGTCATGTCTGTGCCATACCCTCCAAGCCCACACCGGGGAACCTCGTTAGCATCACTCAGTTACAGCCATGGCAGCAGGTTAATTAACAACCCGAAGCCCCCGTCTGCTGGTGATAAACTGCTGCAAGAAGCAGATGGGGAGGGAGGGGTGTGGGCTGTACACCAGCACAGGGTATGCCCTGGATATGTGCTGGCTAGAGAAACTTCCAGACAAAGCCTGTGCTGGTGGGAGAAACCTGCTAATGAGTTTTCACTCGAGTGATTTTCTCCCCGCCCTCCCATCTGATGACCCCCGGGCAGCTGGGAGAGCTCAGGAGCCTTTGCAGGTGATGCTGGTTGTAGCCCCAGCACCCACTCAAACACAGGAGGACTCAACCTCTCGGTGGGTTCTGAGAGGACATTTGAGAGTGGTACAGGAGCAGAGTACAGCAGTGACAGACAGAATGTCAGCTTCACTTTGGGCACTGGCAAGCTGGTCCGGAACCTCCCCACTGATGCTGTCCCACCCTGAGGGGCAGGGTCATCCCATCGCTGAGGTGACAGCAGGGCGAGGACGAGGTGACATGTGGTACATCCCAGCAGCCCTGGGGATGGAGTTTGTGGCCTGGGGCAGGCGAAAAGTGCGATGAGAAAGGCTGTGGCTGCGAGGGCTGTGGCTGGGTGAGTGCAGGGGTGTGGCAGCACCCAAGGGTGCTCAGCGCTGGCCTGGGTGTAGGTCATGTAAAGACAAAAGGGTGGTGGGGCAGAGTGCTCAGTGGATGGACAAAGGAGCTGCAGAGGATGCACGAGGGGCAGAAGGAATTTGGGCAGCCGTGGTTGCTGTGTTGGCGTCACCAGGATGTGCCTGGGAGAGCCTGGTTCTGCCAGGCTGAAATGATGGATCGTGTCTGCAACGTGTCTGGCCCCTCAGTTAATCTGCAGGAGCTGAAAGCACATGAGAACATAATTTTAGGGCTGCCAAACTACGAAGCCACAGTTTCCTTCTGTTCCTATCACTTGTGATAAGAAGCCAACGCCTGAACTGAGATGTGGAGCGGTGAGTGGAAGAGGGGACCCTCCCAGGCGGAATCGTTGGCCTGTGCTGGGGTGGTCGGGCACCCTCTCTGTGCCAAGAGCTCGGGAGCTTCCTGCCATCCTTCCAGCTCACAGCCAGGTGGGATGCCTGGTGCTCCTGGCTCCTCCTGGTGGCAGAGGCAGCATGGAGCTGGCCGTGACATCGGCTGGTGTCCCACCTGCACAGCCTTTGCTCTCCATGGCACAGGGGATACCCAAATACTCACGTGGCCCCTCTCTTTTGTACCCTTCCAGGCTCTGCTGTCACCTTAAAGGCGAAGCCAAAGCAGAAAGCTGCCAGGGATGAAGGTCCTCCTCTTGCTGCTTCTCTCCCCCCTCCAAGGTAGACTGCCTCAACTGTGTCCTGCCTTGGGATGGTGAGCTGGGTTTGGGCTGCTGGAAGTTACTGGCAGCCCCAAAAAATCAGCTGAGGGGCACCAAGGGGTGCTTGCAGCTGTGGCTTCCACAGGGGTAAAACATGTCACGGGCTGATGAGCCTCTGATGGGTCTCTTGGGCAGGATGTGTCCTTTCCAGGCAAAGGAGGTGGTCTCCATCCTTCCCTTCTGGGGATGGAGAGGTCCTCTGTCAGTCTCTGTCAGAGTGAGTGGTGGCACATGGGGGAGGGTGTCCCTGAAAAACAGAAGGTCCTGTTGCCCACAGGGCCCTGGCAGATCCTCAGAGTGTGGCTGTGACTTTGGGGAGGTGGCTGATGTCGTGCAGCCGGTGCAGGACAGGCTTGGGATGACTGGGGTGGAGAACCTGGCGTGCCACATGTGACAGCTGATGTGGGGATGCAGAGTTTGCTGGGGGTGGGTGAACCAGAGTCTCTCCATGCTTGTGCAACACAGGGATGGGAGCCAGTGGCCACAAGGAAGAGGATTTCCACTTCTGTGGGGACCGAAACCAGACCCAGAGCAGCTCTGTCATTTACGAGCACGGCCCTGCCACCATCTCCATCGAGAACACGGCCCAGGCACTGACAATCAGGAGGCCCTTTTTGCCAAACAGGAGAAACTCTTACTACAAGTACACCTTGCCCCCCACCTTGGGCAGGTACCGCTTCTGTGTCTACTGGTTCAAGGCCAACAGGACCCTGCGGTTGGTGTATGGGAAGCAGAGCATCCTCCTGGGTGGGGACCCATCCAGCCTCATCACCAAGGGACAGGAGAGTCAGAAGACTGAGAGAACCAGCATGGTCATCTTCAATGTGTCCTACATCTCAAAGGATGGGAAGAACACCTCCCTTGATGCTAGAGCTGAATACTTCTTCCCTGGTAAAGGCAATTCAACGTTATTTTAAGGAAATGAAAGGTTTGTTTCATGCCCAGCTCATTCTGTAGCCATCAGCAGAGCACTGGTAGTGTCCCAGCACATGGTTTAGCCTAGTGATGTGAAGACAGCTGAAAGGTGATGGAAGGGGATGTAGGTTTGCTCGAAGCAGCCCAAAGATAGGCCTGGTTCCTGGGATCCCTAAAGATGGAGGTGGAGATTTTCAAAAGAGCTTTGCTGCTTAAAATCCTGGGAAACTGTGGGCTTTGCAGTGGCCCCTCAGGGTTCTGTTTCCATCACCCTAGTGCCAATGGACTCAGGAGCCAAGCTGTGGGTGGCAGGAAAGCTCTCTGGGTTTGGGTCACCATCAGCTTCCCCACCTTTGGGCTGGCTTGAAGCCGTGTCTGCTTTCTGCTGCCACCCCAGCTGGTTTTTGGGCACGAGGAAGCCAGTTCTGCCAATGCATTTCACGGCATTTCCTTTCCATCAGCCTCTCCTGAGAGCATGCCTGTGTGGGAGCAGGACGTGGAGGACCAGCTGACTGCCCTGGACAGCCTCCTTGCCCAGCCCCTGGCACCAGCAGCGGGAGCCACGGAGCAGCAGACGCTCCGGCGGTGAGTTCCTGGCTCGCCGCCGTTCCTGCTGCTGTGTCTCCACTGCCTCCTGCTCACTGCACCCCTTCCCTGACAGCAAACTCGGGGAGCTGGAGAAGACACTGGCCAAGGTGGAGCTGGAAGGGCAGAACCAGACCTTCAGGAAGGCCACTGTGCACGCGACCGTCCTGAGGGTCCTGCCCGCTCTGGATCCTCAGCACCTGGCCTTTGCTTCCCAGAGGGAGGTGGGTCCTGGAAAGCTTGCCCTAGTGCTCTTGGCCCGTTGCTTCGCCTCCCAAACTCCCTCCTGATGAGTCTTTCCTTGCAGGAGGGTGGAGAGGTCCACAGGTTCACGGTGGACCTGCCAAGCAGCCTGTTCGTGGTGACGGACAAGGAGGAGGTGATGGAGCACAGGGTGCTCCTCATGGACATCAACAACCAAACTATGTTCCAGGTAATGCCCACACACATGGCATGGTGGAGTGCCTAATGGTACAGGGAAGCTTGATGGGCAAAGAGTCCTGGCACGTCCTTCTTGGGGGCTCTCACACATCCAGCAGCTCTCCCTTCCCACACTGCCACTGCCTCCTCTTTTTCTCCAACAGGATGAAAACAGCAGCCACGTCCTGGGTGACAAGGTAGTCAGCATCTCCCTGGTGGACACGGTGGTAGCCAACCTCTCTGACCCAGTGGTCCTCACTTTCTTCCATGACCAGCTGCCGGTAGGTGGGGACACAGCCTTGTTGAACCTGATCCCTCCAGGAATGGAGGGGCAAGGAGGGCTCAGGCCCTGCCAGCATAGAGAGTGATCACCATCCAGCAGGTCTATGCCCTTGGCCTGCCTGTGCAGGGTCTGCTGTGTCTTTTGGGGCTTCCCTGTGTGCTTTGGGGTAGCACTGCCTCCACCTGCCCAGGCACATGTGCCTCCTCCAGCACAGTCTCCAGGGCTCGGAAACACTCTCAGTTAACAATCCTTTGGCTCATTCATGGCCCTATCAGGTGCCTGCTCAAAGCTGAACCCCTTGTTTGGAAAAGGGGACCTAGAAGGAGGTATCTGCTCCATCAGCTGTCTGCCTTCTTGTATCATGGGGGTTGGTTTGTCTCCTGAGATCATCTTGCCTCCTGCCCCATGTTCTCCCCTATCAGATGCTCTGGGTGGGCAGCAAACCCTCAGCTGCATCCTGACCAGGGCCTGTGGTTTTGTCATTGCAGAGGAATGTGACCCCACTGTGTGTCTTCTGGCAGGAGGACATCACTGGTGAGTGCCCCTGCCCTCGGGTGTGAAGTCAGGCACTGCCTTTGCCCCTTTTGCAAGGTACCACAGCCCTTCTGGTAGGAGTGAAGGTTGTTCTGCACCTCCCTTCCTTGCTCCAGCTCCATAAACCATTCCCACAGGGCTGATGTCAGGTTTTTCCCTCCATAGCTAACCTGAGTGCTTTCCCCTTCCCTAGGAATGGGTTCTGGTGCTGAGTGGGCTATCTGAATATGTGTGCATGGCCTGGGACAAGCTTGGACCCCTCACTCTTGCCCTGCCTCTTTCCTTGCCCTAAAGATCCATGAGCCTGGGGCAGATGTTCCTGCTGCTCACCAGACACTCTCCCTTTCTCTTTCCCAGCCAGTTCTGGGAGCTGGGACAGCTATGGTTGTACCACAGTGGCAGGGAGCAGCCAGACCGAGTGCAGGTGCAACCACCTCACCTACTTTGCCGTGCTGATGGTGGGTAGCACCTTCCCACAGCTCTCCCTGTTGTTCCCCCTGGCTGTTCTTCCTCACCATCTCTCATTCCTCCTTCTCCTCAGGTATCCTCCCCAGAGATCACCTATGTGCACAGGCATTACCTGAGTATCATAACCTACATCGGCTGCCTGATCTCAGCTTTGGCGTCCGTTTGCACCATCGTCTTCCTCTACTTCAGGTACGGTCTGATGGCTCACCCCAAGCTCCCTGTCTGTGTCCTGTCCCTTGCCATGAAGCCCTGGCAGGGCACAAGCTCTCCAAGTGCAGCTGATGGCCTGGCTAAAAGCATGATGAAGGAGCCAGGAACCTCAGGTGGTGAGGTCTGCTCCCTTCTGTTCTCCAGGAGCAAACAGCGAGACCAGATCACGAGCATGCACATCCACATGAACCTGCTGGGCGCCATCTTCCTGCTGGATATGACCTTCCTCATCTCCGAGCACTTGGCTTCCAGCAGCAGCGAGGCGGTCTGCAGGGCTGGGGGGCTGTTCCTGCACTTCTCCCTTCTGAGCTGCCTCACCTGGATGGGCATCGAGGGCTACAACCTCTACCGGCTTGTGATCGAAGTCTTCAACGCCTACCATGACCACTTCCTCCTCAAGCTCTGCCTGGTGGGCTGGGGTGAGCACAGGGGAAGCAGAAGCACCCCAAGGGCACAGGGTGGAGGGGCACTCAGCTATGGGATGCCTGGGTGGGGATGGAGACGTAGCTGTGCAGGAGCAGATGTCTGAAAGCAGAGGTGGAGACTCAATGGCTGAGAGAAGAAGTTGGTTCTAGAGCAAGGGTGGGTCACCCTAGGGGTCACCCAGCAAGGGAGACACGTGAGAGCCACCACTCGGGGGTCTTTAAATAGTAATGGGATCATCTCTTTCTGAAAGAAACATCCAGGACAGCCCAGAGAGATGGGCTGGATGCAGGAGGCACCCAGACATCTCTGCCATGCTTTGGGCAGGAAGCTGTGGGCTAAAGTTCCACGTCCCTGGTGGACCCCTGGTTGGGGTCAGCACAGCACAGCCCACTCCCAGGCCAGGGCTTAAGCCGGGCATCTTTGTTGCCTGCTCTGCCCTTGGTGCCCTGTTAGGGGAGAGGATTTTGGTTTGTACTCTACACAGGGAGAAAGGGGAAGCAAGTCCTCCCAGAAGGTCCAAAAGCCAGGGACTAGGGCAGCCACTTCACTCTGCTCCTGCCCCCCAGGGTTCCCCTTCCTCTGTGTGACCCTGATCTTCCTGGCTAACTGGACGAACTACGGCCCCTTCTCCGTCCCCGTCTATGAGTCCGTTGACGGCAAAATCACCAACGCAACCATGTAAGTCGTGGGAAATGGGTTGCCTGGGTTCTGGTCAGAGGTAAAGTCAACTGGCTGAGCCTTCACCGTGTCCTGCAGACTCTCCTTGGCCCCCTGGTGGCCTTTCTGGGGCTTTGTGTCAGGGTGTGGTGGGGGATCCTCCCCACCCCACGGGCACTGGGTTGGCACCTTCGTGCTGCCCCCAGCCCCTCCCAGCTCATGTCCCTGTGTGATGACACAGCATAACCCTCTGCCCTTTCTCCTCCCTCCAGATGCTGGATCACGAGCCCCCTGATCCATAACATCGTGAACCTGGGTTTCTTCAGCCTGGTGTTCCTCTTTAACTCGGTCATGCTGGGGGCCATGGTCCGGGAGATCCTCCGGCAGAACAAGAAAGGCCACAAGCTCAAGCATGTCCTGGCCCTCTTGGGGCTGAGCATCCTGCTGGGCATTCCCTGGGCGCTGATCTTCTTCTCCTTCACCTCTGGTGTCTTCTGCCTTGTCTCCCTCTACATCTTCACCATCATCAACTCCCTCCAAGGTGAGCCTGGGACACTGGGCTCCTCCGAGGGGCACCGGGGCTTTCATGGGGCATGAGAGGAGCCCTGGCAGGCTGGCTGGCTCGCTCTCCGCTGCTGCTGCCGCCTTGTGGGCTCTCACCCACCCTTCCTCTCCCCTCTCGCAGGCTTCCTCATCTTCCTCTGGTACTGGACCATGGTGCTGCAGGCGAGGAACTCCCCCGAGTCGCAGTGCAGCTCCGACAGCGTCAAGCTGCAGCCCAACAGCAGCCACGTCGGCTGAGCCCCGCGGTGGCCGTGCCGTGCCGGGGCTCCCTGCGCCGGGGACGGCCACGGGAAGGACTGACTCCGTCTGCTTTGCTACTGCACCCGCCCCGTAGGGCTGTGAGCAGCCCAGGGACCTGCATCGGGACCAGCCGCCCCTCGCCTCTGCCAGCCCCTTCCCCGGTTTTCCCACCCACTGCACCCTGACTGGCTTGGCATCTTTGGGGCAGAAAGGAGGGAGAGATATTCACCTGGGCTGCAAAAAGTGGAAGGGGCAGGGTCCCTCCAGACATCCTCTCCCATGCCCTGAGACCAGGGGTGATGGCTGGGAAAGGCCCCATCTTCAGCCCTTGCTGGTGGTCACCATGAGGGTCCTTCCCCAGGGAAGACAGAATGACTCCGCCCCCTCCACACCCTCTGGCAGCTGGAATAATCTATTTTTGTTATTTTGTTGAATGTCTATTTTTGGATGGTGTAGGAGTTTAGTGAGCATGCCTGTACACCGGACTTGTGCCCATTAAAGTTGTTCCTCTCAGAGTGTGGCTTGCTGGGGTCTCTGCTGGGTGTGTTGGTGGGCTCTCCAGTGGGATTTATCCCTCAGCTGACTCAGCAGTTCAGCCTCTAGGATCCTTCCGAGCTGGGACAGGTAGTTTTGCTCCTGGCAGAGCACCGGCTCCTGGTGCCATTGGGGTTGGGGTGATGGAGGGAGATGCCAATGGCTTGGGAATCCAGGGACCATCACTACCCAGAGGAAAGGGAGACTGGTGGAGGACAGAGGTCCAAAGAGGGAGATTTCACAGGAAGGGAGGTGCCTCCCTCAGTGTCTGTGGGGCCAGGCAGAACCTGGCTGTCCTGGCTGTGCCACTTGCAAGTGCAGCACCACATCCCCTGTTCCACCATTTCTCCTTCCAGAGGGTGCTCTGGCTGCAGCTCGTCCCCTCCACCCAGCTTCCAGCACCCACCTGGGGCAGGGACACCTTCCCAGGAAGGGGATACTTCATCCCAGCAGCTTGTGGTGATGCCC
>JAWWES010000021.1:13864846-13900889 GCA_035583135.1 Lophotriccus pileatus
GAGTGTGGCTTGCTGGGGTCTCTGCTGGGTGTGTTGGTGGGCTCTCCAGTGGGATTTATCCCTCAGCTGACTCAGCATTTCAGCCTGTAGGATCCTTCCAAGCTGGGACAGGTAATTTTGCTCCTGGCAGAGCACTGGCTGCCTGGTGCCATAGGGGTTGGGGTGATGGAGGGAGATGCCAATGGTTTGGGAATCCAGGGACCATCACTACCCAGAGGAAAGGGAGGTTGGTGGAGGACAGAGATCCAAAGAGGGAGATTTCACAGGAAGGGAGTTGCCTCCCTCAGTGTCTGTGGGGCCAGGCAGAACCTGACTGTCCTGGCTGTGCTGCTTCCAAGTGCAGCACCACATCCCCTGTTCCACCATTTCTCCTTCCAGAGGGTGCTCTGGCTGCAGCTCATCCCCCTCCACTCGGCTTCCAGCACCCACCTGGGGCAGGGACACCTTCCCAGGAAGGGGATACTTCATCCCAGCAGCTTGTGGTGATGCCCAGTTTAGGAGGGGGATGCTCCAGCATGTCACTGTGCTGGGGGGGGCCATCGACCCCTTGACGGGACTGGGGAGAGAAAGGGAAAGCAAAAAGCCCCACGTCAGTGAGCAGAAGAAGCCAAGAGGGAAACACTGCAGCTCTGACAGTTGTCACTGTTGCTGTGAGCCAGGGCAGGAGGTCCCTTGCCAGCCCACAGGAAGGCATGAGGGGTTCTCAGAAAGGAAATGAAGACATGGGCTGTTGCCTCAGGAGTGGCCACAAGCCCCAGAGGAGCCTGGGGAGGAGCTGAGCTGCTGGGACGAGTGGACCGGAGTGAGGTGGGACAGCCAGGGGTGGTCAGGAGACCCCACAAAGCAGCATGAACCTGTTCCTGGGCACCATCCTGCTGTTCCTGATGCTGCCTGGTGAGTGGTGGGTGAGAGGGGGACAGACATATCCTTGGGCTTGAGGGGAAGGTTTCCCACAGGAAAGTGTTTACCCAAGGACCACGGTGGGGTATTTCACCCTGAAAAGTGGACAGGCTGGAAGGAGCATCCCTACTGAGGTGTGCAGAACTAGCAGAGGCGAGTAGAGTTAGGGGGTTTGCTGCTGGTAAAATCTGGAACCAGAAGCCCAGGATCTCCTCTGTAAGCCCTCCCGGGGGGGATGGACACAGTGGCTTTGTCCTCACCAGCCCTAACTGCTGTCCGGGTGTTTTTGAAGCCCACGTAACTGCAGAGCTGTTCCCTTCAAACCTGGTAGCTGCCAGATTCTCCTGCCTCCCCATCTCTTGTGGGCAAGGAGATGACTGATCCTAGATTTTAGGGGTTTTTCCTCCATTTCTTAATGGGCTCTTCTTCCAGATGTTGCCGGGGGAAAGGAGCGCTGTTCTGGTGAGTGGTGCCCCCATCCCTACCCTCATCCCAGCGCCCACCCAACACCGTAGCGCCTGGTGGTCACCCTGCTGCCGTCCTCCCCAGCTCTGGGTCGGGGCGACGATTCCCTCTCGTGCTGCAACGTGACGGCGGAGCCGGAGGAAGGGGCCAGGGGGTTTCTCATCCTCCGGCTGCCGCAGCGCTGCCCGCAGCTGGGGCGCTCTCCCAGCTCCGCCTGCGCCTGCCTGCGGGATCGCTGGTTCAGGTAGCAGCAGGGCTGCCCAGGGCAGGCTCTGGGGGGTTCAGACCCTTGCAGCCACCCACAGCCCCCCGCCCCTGTCCCACAGGGAGGTGCAG
Source organism: Lophotriccus pileatus (assembly GCA_035583135.1). Taxonomy (NCBI): domain Eukaryota; kingdom Metazoa; phylum Chordata; class Aves; order Passeriformes; family Tyrannidae; genus Lophotriccus; species Lophotriccus pileatus. The sequence continues at coordinate 13,866,548 of JAWWES010000021.1, forward strand.
GGGCTGCACAGTCAGCTGGTCGGGCTCAAGAAGCTGCTCCTGAATGTCAGCAGGGCTGTGGTCCGGGATGTTCTCATCACCTTTTCCCCCGCGGAGGTGAGATGTGCGCTTCTCTCTCCCTCGCTTGGAAGGTCCCACGGCTTCCAAGCGTCCCTCTTCCAAGCACCCTGCCCTGGGGTGTGGTGCCGTGCTCCTCCTCCACCCTGTTCGGGGGTTGCATCATGGACCCACATCAACTCTAACATACCTTGGCAAGGAGTGACGTGAAACGGTGCTTGGGAGGAAAGAGCCCTCCCTGAGAGCCTTCCCAGCAGACAGGGGTGGTCAGGGGGAGAGCAAGGAAGGAAAGGAGGAGGAATGTGTGTGACCTTGGGCCTCCTGCCCACCCACAGGCTGTCCCAGCTCTGGATGTCCCACGCATGGGTGATCAAGAGTTGAGGATCTTGTGGGTCCCACTTCCACCTCTGCCTCTGTAGCTGCTGGGGATGAGTTTCTCTCCTTCTGCCCTCAGGGCTCCTGCTGAAGTTGCTGAGCAAACCCACCCAGGCAGGGCTGAATTTGGCTGAATTTGGAGTGAGGGTGGTGGGTCCCAAGCAGAGAAGTGACCTGCCAGTAACAACCTCTCACTGTCCTCCTCCGCTGCAGGGTCCCAGCCTGCTGAACACCACAGAGAAGGGGAAGGCAGGAAAAATCCATCTCCCTAGGGAGATATTTCGGTCTCTGAGTAGCCGGATAGTACCCGTGCTGGTGACAGTCCTCAACATCCAGCAGCTTGGCATGTTCAAGGTATGAGCCGGCATCGCTGGCATCCTCTGTGCTGCCACCAGCACTTGCTACACACCAGCTCGGCTCAGGCAACCTTCCCCCCATGCAGGAAGTCAACCAGGCAGGGCAGGTCCTGGACAACACCGTGGTGGGCATCAGAGTGGGAAACGCCAGCATCTCCGGGCTGCGGGACCCCGTGCAGCTCACCTTCCCCCACAGCCAGCTGCCCCGTGTAAGTCAGCCCTGCCCGCCCTCCAGCCCTGCTCCAGCACCCCTCTCTGTGGCACCGGTTGATGCCGCCGTCCCTCTTGGCAGGGCGTCACCCCACGATGTGTCTTCTGGGATCCCAGCAAAGGTGCGGTCCTCGGCGGGGCCGGGCGCGGGTGCCGTGCCCGGCGCTCTCCGTGGTCACTCCTTGCCCCTTGCAGGGCAGGCAGGAGGCTGGAGCAGCAGTGGATGTGTCACACAGCCTGGGGACAAGAAGACAGTCTGCTCCTGCGACCATCTCACCTTCTTCACCCTGCTCCTGGTGATGATCCCACTCCCCACAGCTCCTGCCCGTGCCCTCACAGGGCTGCCTGCCCATTTTGGTGGCCCCTCCTGTGTCATGAGTAGCCACATAGAGATAGTTAGAGCTTTTTCCAGGCAAGCCCAGGTCCCAAACACAAGCCCAGCCCCAGCTCAGGAGGGCAGCAGCAGGTCAGCAGGACAGCCTAGAAAAGGCCCCAGCCTAATGCAGGCTCTGGAGTAGCAAGGGTTGATGTCCCATATCCTGGTGAATTCTCCCAGGAGGGTGGTCACGGTGGTCCACTTCACCCACTCCTCACCCCACCTTGGGGAGCATCTCCTCTGAGCCACCACTGCCTTGTTCCCCCCGAAGGCCTTTTGCTGGCCAGACTGGGGGTGTGTGTGGGGGTCTCTGCAGCAGCCCACTGGGGTTATCAGCCCCGTGGCTCTGGTAGCTGCAGCTGGGTTTTCTAGGCTGGTCTGGGGCCTGTCTAACCCAACATGCGCATGTTTGGCAGAACCCAGCTCTGCACAGCTCCACAGCACAAGCCTTGATGGCTGTTGCCACCGCTGGCTGTGGGGTAGCCATGGCTTTTTCCATCTTCACCATGGCCTTCTGCATCATCATAAGGTAGGATGTGCCAGCAGCTCCATGGGGACTTGTCAAGCTGGGAGAGATGTGGGGCAATTCTGGTGCCTCTGCACGGACCTGCTGTGGTGCAGCAGGAGTCCCTGCTCACCTGTGACCTCTACCTTTCCTGGTCCCTCTGGGAACACTCAGGTGCAGGTTCAGGTTTGAGGAGACCCTCCGCATCAACCTGGGGCTGCACGTGAACCTCGTGGGCAGCCTGTTCCTCCTCAACCTGGCCTTCCTGCTCAACAGTGGGCTCTCTGGTAGGACCCAGCCAGGGATCTGTAAGGTCCTGGGGGGGCTCACCCACTACTGCCTGCTCTGCTGCTTCACCTGGACGGCGCTGGAGGGCTGTCAGCTCTACCTCCTTTTCATCAAGGTCCTCGGTGTCTACATCCACCACTACCTGGTGAAGCTCTGCCTGCTTGGCTGGGGTGAGCACCACCAGCCTGGGGGAGAGCCTGGGGGAGAGCCTGGGGGAGAGGGGGGGTAATAGGAGGTTTAGATTGGATATTAAGGAAAATTTCTGCACTGAAAGGGTAGTCAGGTACTGGAACAGTCTGCCCTGGGCAATGGTGGAGTCACCATCCCTGGAAGTGTTCAGAAGATGTGTGGATGTGGCACTTGGGGATATGCTTTGGTGGTGAACGTGGCAGTGCTGGAGCAATGGTTGCACTCGATGATCTTAGAGGTCCTTTCCAACCTAAACAATTCTGAGATTCCATGTGTCTCCCTTCCTCCAGGCTTGCCCGTTGTCGTGGTGGGAGTGGCAGGAGTTGTCGGCTGCTACGGAGAGTACAGCATCCAGACCACGGACCAGCAGGTCATAGCCCACCTGTGCGTGCACCACTGCCCACAGGGCTTGGGTGGCCCTTTGACACGGGGAGTGGTAGCCCAGTCCTGCTGGGAGTGCAGCAGTCAGGGATTGCACCCAGCCAGCTTGGCTTTACGCCATGGTTCTGCTTCCTTAATTGTGGTTACAACACATCAGCCACCCCCCCCTCATGCTGAGCTTCCTTGGTCGTGCCTGCAGCCCTCCAGGTCATGCAGGGATGTCCAAGGTCCACCTGGAGCTTCCCCAGGATCCCTCCCAGCTGAGCAACACGAGGGCAGCGGATACGCACCACTGGTCCCTTGCTTCATCCTGGCCTTGGAAAATCCCCTCAGCACAAGGGTGTCCCTGCATCCCTGAAGCCTCCCCCTGTGGAGGCTCCCAGGAGTGTTTCTGGGGCTTGCAGGGCTGCTGGAGGCACTGTGGTTCTCTCTTTTCAGGTGCTGGATCACTTCCAAACATCTCCTGCTCCACTACATCACCAATTGCGGCTACTTCAGCCTCATCTTCCTCTTCAACATGGCTCTCTTTGGGGTGGTGACCCAGAAGAGCTGCAGCTTGCAGGGCACAGGGGCGGTGCAAGGAGGCCGCAAGCCCTGGAAGGTGGCCCTGGTGGCAGCAGGGCTCTTCTGCCTGCTGGGAGCCACCTGGGCCCTGGCATTCCTCACCTACGGCACCTCCTCTGCGCCCATGCTCTACCTCTTCACCATCCTCAACTCTCTCCAAGGTCAGTGCTGCCTCTGAGCAGGGAGGATGATTTTCCCCCAGGGAAGTCATTCCTCAGCAGAGGATTAGGGACATTTGGCATGTCCCAGCCAAATGGCTCACCTGGAGTATGGGGGGGCAGGAGTGAGCTGGGGGAGTTCCCTGGAAGCAGCAGGGAAGTGCTGTCAGCATCCTGGCAAATCCTTCTCACCATCTCCTGCTGTTGCTGAGTGTTTGTATTCCTTTCCCTGCAGGAATCTTCATATTCATCTGGCTGGTCATCCTCTATTACCCAAAGACAAAGGAGACCGCTGGTTCCCTGTCCCACATCATCAGATATGACAAAAACACCACAGTCTCCCAGGAGTAGCTCCTGGCTGGAACTCTCTTCCTGGCTCTTTGTGAATCCACTGAGAGCAATCTTTGATGCTGGCAGATGCAGCTTCCCCCCAGAGGGAGGGATCAGTTTGCCACACCTGAGTTTACCCTTCAGTGGGCATGATCCACCTCAGCAGGGCTTTTTGCTTTGGCCCTTCCATTCCTTGGGCAAGGAACTCCAGAGATGACCCTTCTGCTGAAGTCCCTCCAGGCTGAAGTTCCGTGGTCTTGAAATGCCCCTGAAAGGGGCACGCTCTGATGTGCCTCAACCTTCAAGCACTGTTTGCATCCCATCATCACTTCCTTTCCCCCCTCCCCAAACCCCATAAAGACACAGGCAAGAGTCTCTCTGCTACTGTCAGGTTTATTTGGGAACAGCCGTTTCCTAACCCGTTTGCCGCCCCACGCTGACGGCCGCCGCCGCCACGGTGAGCACGCCGAGCACACACAGCAGCACCAGGGCCCCGGGGAGCCACGGGCTGGGGCCTGCCAAAGAGGAGAGAGACTCGTGATGTATCTGGCTCCCCCTGAGCCAGCTCTGAGCCCCAGCGCAGCATCTCCTGGCTGGGGACACGTCCGGGGGGGGATCATCTCCTGCGAAGGGCGCTCGGGAATCCTGGGGGCACTAATAGGACTCAGTCAACACAAATGGCTTCCACCCCCCTCCCTGCTGCCCAGGGGCTCCATCTGGCTCAGCATTCATGCCTGCCCAGCTCCCCTGCTCATCCCAACCTTGGCCTGGCATGGAGACACCCACACAGAGCTCTGTGCTGGTTTGGCTTTGGAATTTGCTGTGCATGGCCATGACACCTGAAAGACTCCACGCTTCTGTGCAGGGCAGTGATTTTAGTAGCCCTCTTTAACAACCTGGCACTGCCTAGACAGTTGCAAGGGTCTGGGAGCTGCTCCTGTTCTCCCCAGAAGGACATACATACCTGCCAGGTCCTGTTGGTCAGTGCTGGAATGATGGGTCTCTGCTTCCAAGGAAGGAGCAGCCAGCAGGTGGATGGGCCCATAGGAGACAATCTTATTGTAGTCATCCACCAGTGCCCTCTTGTTCTTCCAGTGCCTTGGGCATTGCTGTCAACAGAGCCAAGGGAAGGGTGATGGAACCAGAGGACAGGGGAAAAGCCTGCTCAAAGGGCAAGGGCCATCCTGGATATCTCCTGCTGGCAGAGGCCCTGCTGGGGCTGCAGCCTGGGAGCAGTCGGGACCCCAGAGTGTGAGAGGAACCAGGTCCTAAAGGACCTCAGCCCCTTCCTCCCCAGATCCTGGCATCAACTTCTCCTTCTGCAAATACCCAATAACCAGAGGGAAAGGGCCTCTCCGTTGGGTTCAAGCCCTTGTACCTTTGGTTCAGGTCGCTGGGGTGAGCTGCTGGTGTTTGTTGTGTGAGGCACCCCAAAGCAGAGCAGAGCCCCTTCTGCAAGGAGCATGCCTTCTGCAGCACCAGCCTGGCCAGGGGATGGTGCAAAACAGCGAGGGCTCACCTTGGCACAGGGCTGTGGATCGCTGGGGAGACAGAGACGGACACGGCAGTGCAGGAACACCTCGGGGTAACCAGTGAACTGGAACATCTGGAAGCTGAACTTGGCGGTGCTGCTCTCTCCAATGGTGTTCAGATAGGTCACTGTCTTATCATGGGGACACCTGGGACATGACAGCCAGGTCAGTGAGGGCCAAATGAGGGGGAGCATCCCAGCCTGGAACACAGGCTTTGACTCCCTAGCTGGCCAGGAGCAACACTAGAAGGAAGCAGAGCAGGGGCAGGAGAGGGGGCTCAGTTCAGAGTTTTTTGGGGGCTCATTGTGGGGCTGTTCTGCCTCTGTTTGATGATGGTGTCCACCACAGCTTCCACCTATGAGCAGCAGTGGTGTCACTGCTCATCACTCCCGTCCTTAGCACCCAGGGAAGAGCTGTGACTGTGCTCGTGGTGCAAGGAGATCAGGTGTGCTGGGGGCTCTCCACTCACCCCTGCTCAATGAGCTTGTGCCGCACGCTCTGGAAGGGATCCACGCTTGGGGTGGCCCAGCAGTCCAAAACACTCAGCAGGAAGTACTTGAGCTGGTGCTGTCCTTCTATCTTCAGCAGGACATAGAGTGTCTTCATGAGGGGGATGGCCACAGTGGGCAGGTGATAAGGCTGGAGGTAGGAGGGGGACGTGTACAGTCTCATGCTGACGTTGAAGTGTCCTTCTCTGACCACGGACTGCACCAGCCTGGGAGCAGTGACAAAGAGAAGAGAGGAGAGCAGAGGATGAGGGTTTCTAGTCCCCAGCCTTCACTTTTTGGATAGTTGGTTTCAAGCAGTGAGGACAGGACAAAGGCAGACTGTGTGTGCTCCTCTTTGGCTCTACCCCAGGCCCAAACCTTGTGTTGAAAAAACACACTGGGAAGAAAAAAGGCAGGCCAGGATGCCAGACCAGCATGTCTGGCATTGCTCTCAGGGCTCTCTAGGGGCTCCCCAGGGCCTTTGCAGATCACCTCATTGAAGGCATCTGCTTTTCTGCGAGCTCAAAGACACCGTGTCAGCAGCAGGGAGGAACGGCAGCACTCACTTGTCGACAGCAGTGAGAGCGAAGGGCAGCCTCACCACCTGCTCATAGGCGTAGATGCAGGAGAAATGCACTTCCAGCTGAAAACTCCGGGAGATCATGGCCCCGTGGGCTTCCTGCTCTGACTCAATGACGTTGGAGTAGGAGACATGGGAGCTGTTTTTCTGGAATGACACAGAAATCAAGTGTCCAGATTACGACTAAATCCATACACGGAGATCCAAGCTCTGGCTCAGAAGGTGCAACTCAGCTGTAGCTGCTCCAGGCCTGGATATCTGCTGGGGTTTTAGCTCAAGCCTTGTGTTCAGGGGCTACTGGGAACAACCACCAGAGCAGGCAGGAGTCAACAAAATGAGCATGGGTGAGGGTCCTTCTGCAAAATGCAGAGCTGGAGCACTAGTTCCTTTGCACCCTTCCTGATCCATGAAGCAAGTGAGGTATGAAAGGGCCATGGCTGCAGAGCTCAGAGGATGGGGCCAGAAAGGCCAGGGCTGTTATCAGCTAGTGAAGCACACACTGAGACTTCCATGCTCTGTTAAATCAGGCAAAATGTGCTGCCAGCAGCTGTTTGGCAGAGGCAGCAGAGGCTTCTGACATGCCCAGGGAAGCCTTTCAAAGGGAAGGAGAGCTTTACAACACCCAGATATAAAAGGAAAAGCCTTTGAGGCTTCCCTTTGCTGTCCACTCAGCATGTCTGCTCCTCTCACAGCTTTGGAGCTATGCAGAAAAGCTCTGCTGGATCCTTACCTCGATTATTGACCCACAGGCAGTGTGGTTTTCACCAGTGAGGGTGGCTGAAAAAAACAGCTCACCCTCTTCTTCCTTTTCAGAGACCTTGCACGCCTGGTTCCTCAAGTGGACAAGCTCCCGTGGGATTTTCAAGAGTTCAAACACCTCCTTCCTCACCATCATCTTCATGTGCTCCTCCTCACAGGCCAACTTCAGTGCCACATCTGGGGGAAAAAGCCATCTGCAATAGCAATAAGGGAGAGGCCTGAAGGAGCCCTACATCAGCTGGGGGTGGCACAGTCCCACGGAGCTCAGCAGACCCTCATCCCAGGCTTGGTGGAGGCTGCTGGTAGGGCTCTTCAGAGGCACTGGGCAAAAGACAGACCTTTGGGAACATGCAGAAGGGTCTGGTATTTTCTGAGAGCTGCACAAGTCCATGGCTGCTGCTACTCTGAACAGACACAGTCCTTAAGCTCAAGATATAAAGGCAGAAGTTGTGGGTCTGGCCCCTTCCGAGGGCTGTCCACAGAATCCCCACAGTCTGCTAAGGGCACCAGGCAGGGACAGCAACCCTCTCCTTCAGAGGAAGAAGCCACAGTTTTTGGGTAGTGCGTGGAAGGGGCTTCACTGTAGCTGTGCCAGAGTGTGTGTGGTTGTTCTGAGATGGCGAGGCAGCTGTGCCCTGCAGCATGCCCTGCTGCCCTGGCACAGCTACACCACGGCACAGCCGAGGAATTAAGGAATTAAAGCTTTTGGGGAAGAAGAAAATGCCCTGTGACTTGGCCTTGTACCAACATGTAGTCAAGGACATAGTTGTAGTGCTGGGGAATGCTGATGTGGGATGTTCTCCTGGAGGGGAGAGCAGGGGTAATACCAGTGCACTGTGCCCATCACCCTCCCCTCTGGTGCCCCTGGACAGACTGGGCAGGGCTCACCAGCATTCCCAGCCCTACCTTGGCAGAATTCCCCTTTGAAGCCTGGTTTGCAGCTGCAAACTGGTCTGTCCCCCATCACCTGGCAGTGCCCCTGGTGCTGGCACGGGTTGGACAGGCAGGGATCTGGGCTCCTCTTGAGATGGAGGGCAACCTGTGGCCTTGGGCCATGTGTGCTCACCAGCTCATCTGCAGCAAAGGAAAGGCAAGTGAGCCGAAATGCAGCAAGAACATCTCCCTGATGAGACATGTGAATGTGAACTCATCCCGCTGCAGGAAGACCTGCACAGCTCTCAGAGGCTGAGTATTTTTCCATATTACCCATCCATGACCCAGCAGGGACAGAGTACAGGGAATCTCACCCTTATTGCCTTCACAGCCAGCCAGGCAGAGCCAAGAGAACAGCAACAAACATCTCCCAGTCCTTTCCTGGAAAAACAAGCAGGCTCTGGAGAACTCGGGTTTGTACCCTGCTCGCTGGAGATGTTTACAGTCATTCAGGAAGACTGAGCCCTGAAGCATGGATGCAATAATATCTGTACTGTGCTTCTTAGGCTTGATGGCACAAAGTAGTTTCCTACCCCCTCAGGCCAACACAAGGGTCAAATACTGTTCTGAATTTAGGTAGCAATTCCAGAAAGAGGAGGTGGGAGAAAGCAGCCCTTGGACCTGCAGGGATGTGCTGACAGTGATAAAGACACATTTCAGCGAACACAGGCACTGAGTAAAACTGCAGAGCTGAGGAATTAGTCCAGGCTCCACAAAGAGGAAAGGAGTTTCCCTCTTCCCCTACAGCTCTTTTGAAAAGTTAAGATTTTCAAAAGGATCCTCACTTTTCCAGTAAACCATATCCATCATAGGGAGACAACAGGACAAAAAAAAAACCCCATAAAAAGCCTTGAACACAACTAAAATTAGTGATAAAAAGACACAGATTAAGTCATCTCCCCTCTCCGTACAGATAATGGATTTCTTCAGGGAAACTAATGGCACAGTCCTGCAATGGCCCTGGACATCAGATACTTCTTATCAGAGACGTGGATGTGAGTCAGCCAGGGCTGATGGCTGGGCAATGCTCTGTCTGAGAGCGGGGCAAAGCCAGTGCCAAAAGCCCCACTCTGGTCCGGCAGCACACGCACCCCTCCACCGACCCCGAGCGGCTGTGACTGCCAGACAGTTGGGCAAGGAGGGTTTATCCCTGCTCCAGTCCTGAGAGATCCCACCACCTTGATTCCATCCCACTCACCATCTCCAGGCCACGCTCTGCTCCTCCGCCGCCCCGAGGCCGCTCCGTGCTCCCTGCTTCCCGCCTTATATCGCCTGCTGGCAGCTCATCCCTCTCCCCCACGCAAACACGCTGCCTCTGCGATTGCACAAGAGCCAGCTGAGCATCCTTCAGGGCCGGGGAGGAAAGGCCTCTGTGAAAGTCCATCCTCTGGCATGGATGGCCCTTCCAGTGAGCCAGCAGCCCGTGAACACCGACTCACTTCACAGCCCCAGTGGGATCCCAAACAGGGCGAGTATCTGCCAAAACCCCATGGATCTCGGGGTTGGTGCGTCCAGCTGGTTTTGTGGTACCTAGTTTTGATGCAACAGTAGCAACAGATACCACAGTGGCACATGTGAAGGCCAGATAACTCTGGATGCTGAGTACAGGCAGTTTTGCAACCGCAGCATACATTTGCTTTATCTGTGTTTTTATTGACTTCTGGCATCTAAGAGCTGCTGAGAAGTGCTGGTGAGAGATGAAGGGATGAGGGCTTCGTCCTACCTCAGCTTGAATCACAGAATATCCTGAGTTGGAAGGGACCCACATGGATCATCGAGTCCAACTGCTGGCCCTGCCCAGGACAGCCCCAAGAATCCCACCATGTGCTTGAGAGCATTGTCCAAACACTCCTTGGACTCTGTTACCACTGTTGTTACCACTCCTCTGGAGATCCTGTTCCAGTGCTCACCCACTGCCTGGATGAAGAACCTCTTCCTAATATCCAACCTAATCTTCCCCCTGCCCCCCTCAACACAGCTTCATGCCATTTGGGCCACAGCAATCATTTGCAAACAGCAGTAATCACTCAAGATGGTGCTTCTTGATATATAATGACTATGCTCTTTGCATCCTCACAGCTTTAATTGCTACAGTTAGCATAACATAGCAGCTAACGTGAATATCCATCCCTCCCTTACTCCATGCATGCATCCATCCATGCATCCATCCATGCATCCATCCATGCATCCATATTTTTTCCTAACCACAACAAAAAAACCCCAGAAAACAAAAGTGTTTAGCACCTGACCCTGCTTACAGCCTAATGGACTGCCAATTGAAAAAAGGAAAAAATAAAAAAAAAAAAAAAAGAAAGAAAAGAGAGAGGAAAAGGAAAAGAAAAATAATAAGAAAAAGATGAATATAAATAAAAACAGAAAAAGTCATCCTGCCATCCCTCGGTGCCCGTTTTTGGGTATCTCAGCAACACAGGAGAAGGCTGGCGGGGCGGGGGAAACTTTTATTTCAAACTGGCGAGTTCCGGAGCAGGTGTCGGAGCAGGGTCTGCCCGCCACCCCCCGCTCCGTGCCCCGCGTTGTCCCTTCTCCCAACGGCCCCGGCGCAGCCGTTGCGGGCGCGAGGGCGGCCGGGCCGGGGGAGGCGCGGGGCAGCGGTGCGGGGCAGCCCGGGGAGGGGCGGGGAGCTGGGGGGGCACCCGAGGAGCCCCCGGGACCTGCGTCTGTGGCCTGCCCGGGGTGGCGGGAGGTCTGTCGGGGCTGGGGGGACCCGCAGGCCCCGCAGTGTCCCCGTTGCCATGGCGCGGCCGCGCAGGGCCCGGGCGGGCGGAGCGGCGGCCGCGCTGCCCTTGGGAGCCGCGGGGTGAGGGGGTGGCGGGGAGGTGTCCGGGCGGTGCCTCCACCACGCTGTGTGCCCCGCTCGGGGTCAGCCCGACCGCGGGGAACCGCCAAACAAACAGCCCCGCCGCCGCCGGGCCGCGATACCGAGCAGCGCTGCCCTTGGAGGCGGCCGGCACCGCGGAGCGTCCCCAAGGCCCCGCGGCCACCGCCCGCTGCGCAGAGGAGGGGTTGGTGGAGCTGCTGCCCCGCCAGCAGCACCCCCTCCCCGGGCAGGAGGGAGGGCACGGGGGACGCAAGGTGAACATGGGGATGTGCTGTGCCCTACCGAGCCAGGCTCTGCCTGCTCTGCCGTCTCCCCAGCGCTTGGGGTGTTCAGGAACGCAGAGCCACCAAACCTAGTCCAGACTCGCTGTCAGTGCTCACCCTTGATTGTCACGCTTCTGGCTGCTTCAGCCATGCTCACCTAACAAACCACTGTAACCACAATGCAAGTGTTTCTGTATTGCTGTCTTGCTGTCACCTATTCTAGGTGAATTCACCCTGAATTCACCCTGGTGCGTGTATTTCTGTAGTGCCAGGCAGAATGGAGGTCCTGGAGGAGAACGAGGAAGTGGAGCAAACAGCAGAAGACCTGGACTCTGTGAACATCAGCGACAGCCTCCAGGACGAGGAGACAAAGGAGGAAGACAGTGTCTCAAGTGATGTACCGTAAGTCATGTGTGTCTGGTTCTTACTGGGATGAGCCCTTTTAGGGCCCACGGGGAGATCCCCTGCATCTCTGTACATATATCAGCTTGCCATGTTTTGATAGCAGGTCATCTTGCCTGTATTGTCCTGGTTTATTACCTGTGTCTCTCTTCCTCCTCCTGCCACGGAAGTGGTTTTGACTGGAGCTCCATTGACACGTCCCACTTACCACCTTCGTACAAGACAAATTCCCGGCAGGAAAAGAAGCTGCTGCACATCGCTGACCATTTCCTCCAGCAGTACACTCACGTCTGCCCTGACCGCAAGCCGCTCTTCCTCCACCCGGCCAACGAGTGTGGCGTGGAGGTACGGGGTGGTGTGGGGCTGGGGCACAGCGCAGGGAGCACTCACCTCCCCTAATGCCAAATGCTGGGGAAGGACAACAGCCCTTCTTGCCCTCCCTACCTCCTGGCCAAAGGGATTGGGAACCCTCTTGCTGAACTCACAGCAAGCACGTTGTACCTTATATGTGGTGGTGGTGGTGCTATGTGGGCTGCAGGCAGCTCACAGCCCTGCAGCGTGGGGCTCAGGAAATGGGAAAGACCACAGAAACAAAAAGGAAAGTAAAAGAAAAACATGAAATAGATAAGGTTCAGGCTCAGTCACAGATATGGAACATGGATCCGGAGTTAGGCTGTACTCTGAACTTTGCAGAAGTTACAGGGAAGGAAGTAAATGTGGAAGTTTGTGGTCTGTGTTTTTTTTCCCTGGGCCCAAGCTGCACAACTGTTGTCTAGTTCTGGACCTGATGTTCCCCAAGATACCTGGAATTACTACTTTGTACAGGCTTTCCCCAAAATTTACTATATCATTATCTACTGTATCATTATCATACAAGGGAGAACATGCTGGAGGATGTAAAAGCTGGGAAGGGCAGTAGCTTTTTGTCTTGCTTGAAAGTGTCTGAGATGAGCTTGAAGTTTCAACCACAGTCAAGCAGACAGCTTCTCAACCCCATGTAATTTCCATCTTGGAACAGGTGAGGAGGGATACTGGTGCTGTTGATATGCTCTAGGGAGGTCCTGAATGAGAGCTGCAACATCCCAGGGGTGGTCTGAGGATGGCTTTGGACAGGAAACTCTGCCAGGCATCAGTTGGCTAACCAAAGTCCTCTTGTTGCCCTACAGAAGTTTGTTAGCACAACACTGAGGCCAACCCTGCTGCCTTATCCTGAGCTGTACCACTGGTCAGGCTGTGCCAGCTTTGTCTGTAATTACCTCACCATGGAGCCCCTCAAGTGTCCTATAACACTGGTAAGAAGGGGGCTGCAGTCCGTTCAGAAACATAAGAGAGGTGACAGAAGGGCCTCTCAGCAGAACACAATGGGAAGCCCCACTGGCTGGAATTTGACCCTTCCACCATTCCCTCATTATTTAGGCAACCCCCTGATTTTCCCAGTCCCTGTGCGCTCTGTTGCATCCACAATCCCATTGGGTGTTCAGTGTTGTAATTCAAGTAATTCAGCACCATTTCCACAAGACCAGGCCTGACCCTGCGTTCAGCCAGCCCAAATGACCAGCTGGTCCACTGTGGGTGGCCATGGCTGACAAGTTTCCCCTCCAGAGACCAAGGCACCTTGGAACAGAGGAGCGTGTAAAGCCTTTGGGATGATGCTTGACTCAGTGACCCGTTCTTAGGGGCTTCAGACCTTTCTATTCCCAATCTTGGGGATATTTTGGGATGGCTGAAGGGAGATTTCTAGGTTAGGAAAGATAATAACAGAGCTGGGGCAAGTTCTTGGCTGTTGTGAATCAGCTAAGATGAAAGGAACACACTTCTTGCTAGCAATGGCAACAGAGTGACCCAAACAATCTACACAGGCCACGTGCTGGCCAAGTGTGTCCCAAGAGTGCCAGGGTCTCAAGAGGAGCTCTGGCACTTTGTGGCCATAGAGAAGGTATCTCCATTTAGCAGGAGACTGCCTTCGGTGATGCCTGAGATATGGGTGGAGATGGATATGGAAATGCTGCAGACAGAGCAGCTGGATTTGGAGGGAAGCGCAATTCCAGAGTTGTGTTTAGCATTGGGTTTTCAGCAGTTTGATGAGCTTGGCTCGCTCATTTCTACCTGTGGTTAAATTTGTCACCAGATTTGGGGTCAGAATTTCCCCACATCACTTTAGAGGGGACTTTCAGAGTCTGTGGCTCATAGGAATGTTATATACACATTCCCTAGGGTGCAGGGCCCAGTGATGTGGGCAGTGCCCTCTCTGCCTGGTGCATGTTTCAGCTCCACAAGACAAGCACTGTGAACATGGATCTCTCTCTTTCAAGCCCAGTTCACTCTATTCCCCAACCACCATCCTGAAGTACCAGCGGGGGAACTGCTTTGACTTCAGTGTGCTGCTGTGCTCCTTGCTGATCGGGGCCGGCTACGATGCCTACTGCGTGCACGGGTACGCCACCCAGGAGATGTGTGCCCTGGACCAGACTCAGGATCTGTGCCCACTCAGGAAGCCACAGGAGGTGAGACCTGTAGTGTAGCTTTCGGTCTCTGCCGGGAACCTCACCAAGGAATCTTCTGAGTGATTTTCCACAGCTCCTTAAGAGGTCCTCCAGTTGCAGTACTGCAAACTGCCAAGTTTTGGGAACTAGGAGGTAGGTACCTGTAAGCCATACATTTTCTCCCTTCTCTTGATCTCTGTCAGGTACCAATGATGAAGAAGTCCAGAAAGTATAAAGTTAAGATCGTTGCAGAGCCACAGAGCAAGTTTGAGCTTCAGCAGAAGGCCAAGAAGGAAGAAGCTGAAGATGTTCAAAAGAAGGAAGAAGAAGAGGAAGTGGTCACGGTAAGTTGGCAAGGTCCACCTCACTGTAAGCTCCAGGAAGAGGATCTGAGGCATAGGTCAAAGGCCAAAGAGAGGAGCTCACCACCCTACTCTATGATGTGTGACACAACCCCGATCATGGCCACGAGCACTTGGCCTCTGGGAGTGCAGTGTGTGCTGGCACAGGAATATGTGCCGGGTATGTACTACCTCACTCTTAGGCAGAGCATTAAGGGGCTGGAGTTCTTCAAAAGTGGGCAGAGGAAAGGATAAGATGGTCTTTGGGTTGGATTAAATTGGCAATAAAATGCCAATAATTACTGCTCTGTCCTCTGTGCTACAGGAGGTACAGGAAAAGCCCAAGCGAGACCCTCTGCATGGCTTACGGGTGCACGCGTGGGTTTTGGTTCTGGCTGGGAAGAGGAAGGTTCCTGAGACCTTCTTCATCAATCCATTCACGGGAAACAGCCACAGCACCACGGATGAGTGCTTCCTTGGGATTGAGAGCATCTGGAACCACAGGAACTACTGGGTGAACATGCAGGACTGCCGGAAAGGCTGCAAGGTAAGGAGCCTTTCACCGCCTTGGGCATGCAAGGGATAGTTGGGTCGACATGAGTCCTGGGCAAGTCCAAGATCAGTAGTGGTCCAGTTTCTGCTTAACCATTCCTTGTGTTGGCTCTGGTCATGTTGCTCTGATTCAATAGACTCTGGAACTACTCCAGGACACCCCAGACTCTGAGCTAGAAAATACAGATCACACCTGTTAAACCCTTACAGTGCTAGAATTTCAGCTTTTTTAAGGCTGGCTAGACATTCATTCTCTCAAATAAAAGCTTTTGAGGCAGAGGGTGTTTTGAACCTGTCAGGCATGGCTCGAGGCAGGAAGGATCTTGATGAGGCTCTTTCCACACCTCAGCTGCTCCCCAGCTGGCACAGAGTCTGAGAGGTGGGGGTTTGAGTCAGAGCAACTTGCCCTCTGGGCCCAGCATCCCCCTAAGGAAGGAGGTAGAAGCATTTCCAGCAACTTGCTCTCATCTGTGGCAGAGGCACCAGGAGGAAAAGGATCTGCAGCCTCCAGGCACAGGGACAGTCTTTGGGGTCCCACCAGCCAGCTGAGAGTCTGACAAGCTCACCTCGCTGAGATTTAGGTCTCTAGAATCTTTAAACTCTCTGACACCCAGCCATACCAATGAGCACCCCAGACATACCAATGCAGCGTTCAGTTTAGTGTCAGGCCCTTGAGATTGCCCTGGAGTTAAAGGAGTTTTTTTTTCTGCATGGCCTAGGATCTCAGCTTTGACTTGAGTGATGCCGTCTGCTGGGAAATTCTGCTTCCAGAGAGCAACAAGCTGCTCACAGAGTCATCTGAGAGAGACATGGATGACATGGTGAGTGACCCAAACAGTGGCTCTCGTGCAGTGGGGGTGCTGTATCCAGTCTGTGTGTCCACAGGCCCGGGTATGTCTGCCTGCCTGCTGCCCTCTCCAGGTCAGATCACTGTTACTCTGGTCAGGTTTGGGTTGGCACTTCAGATTGCTTCTCAGCCTTGAAGAGTTCTGATGTTATCCAAAACAGGACCTCAAGTGGTACTTCTGGTGTCTTAAGAGGCAGGGGAGCTCTGTATGTCTCCAGTGCATGGACCTTTGGGATGAAGTAATTAAAAAAAACCCCACCCCAACAAAATCCAGACTGAAATTTTTATGGACACTCTTTCTGTGCTGGTCAGCACCCTGCCCTTCTGACTGCGAGGTGGAGCTGCCAACCAAATACAAAATAATGTATAATATACCAAGAAGTGCTGTCTATGGAAGCAAAAAATGGTATGTTGTCCTGTTGGGAGAAGACAGCATGATAAAGCAAGACAGAGGAATGCCAATAACAATTCCCTCCTGGTATCTATTCTTCTCAGCCTCTGCTCATAACCAGGGAGCAAAACATCCTTCATGGTCTTAATGAAATAAACTGGTCATTATGGCAGCTGTCACATATATCCCATGTCCAGCAGGAGCATTAGCCAGGAAAAGATAATCTCATTAGGGTTGAGTAGGGATGTGCTCTCATAACTGCCACTGTTTTCCCCAGGACCAGCACAGCCTCGCACGTGCTGAGCTCTGATCACTGTGCTGCACTCTCTAGAGCCAAAATGCCTCCTGGCACAGTAAGAGAAGCTGCCAAAACCACAAATCTCTGCTTCTGTTTCAGAAGGAAAATGAGAAGAGAGACATGAGTTTTGAGATGCCACTATCGTGGGTAGCCCGAATTAATGTGTCTTGCAGAGGTATGCATTCTTCCTATGCCTTTTCTTGCCCCTCAGCTAACCTTTCAGTGGATTTGGCACATTGGTTTATCTCACTTGAGAGTTCTCCCTTCAGGATAGTCGAGGGGTAGCAGTGAAGTGCAGTAGATGAAGGCAACCACAGCTGTTGGTTTGAATGCCTGCCCTCAGTGCTGCACTGTCTCACCTGGGAACACCCTCACAGACACACCCCCACACTGTGTTTTCCTGCCAGCTGGGAATTTTGGCTGGGATGGTCTTTCTGTTCCCCCTATGCCCCTGCATTATCAAATACCTGCTTTGGGAGAGAAAATAATTATTATACCATTATAACATTAAAGCACAAGAGACAGGGTCTGAACAGCTTTACTGGCAGCAGAAGGGAATCAGTAAATACATGGTGTCTCTTAAACCATGGTTTTCTCCCTCTTAAATTCTTTTTTTTTGGGCTGAGTAGAAGGGAGTCAATTTTTCTGATACCTCTCTTGCACACTGCAGAATTTGAGAATCAGTATTCCCAAGGGAAGAAGGTGATCCTGTACAAGCAAGCAAAACTGGAGAAATGGGCCCCATACGTGAATGAAGATGGGCTGGTGGAACGACTCACCATCTACGGAGACTTGGACTGTAAGAGGGATGAGTGAACACACCCAGTGCATTGAGCAAACACGGCCTTGGGCGTGCTGATGGAAAGGGGGAGGTGGCCCCTTTTCTGCCAGAGTCTCTCTTGTGCTTTCTCATCCTCCTTTCACATCTGTGGGGGACTTATCTACCATATCCTCAAACTCTTCGTCACGCCCACTGGCAGTCAAGCCCCAGAACTTTCCAGCATTGCTAAGGGTTTCCATGAGAGTTTGAATCTGTTTTACACCCCAGTGAAGCTTGGATTTTCAGAGAAATGGAAGGCTGGTTTGATTTGATCCAGTAGTATCCCCATTGGTGTCAACAGGAGCCATAGAAAAGGGCAGCTGCAGCCTGAGGATATCTCTGTGCTTGAAAGCATTATTCTTCAGCAGCTGGTCCAAGAAACCATGCAGATTCCTGGGTGGACATACAGTGTCCTGCCCTCAGCCCTCTTGGATAGTGTGATGCTCCAATCTCATATCCTTTTGCTCCTGACACTGTTATTAAGTATTTAGGATGGAATTTCTCTTGCCTAACCATATCCACTTGCCATGTCAAGTTCTACCCCTGAGCTGATTCATTTGGTTCTGGTTGATGGAGAGGAATAAACCCTCTTTAAGGTATAATTCAAATGTAGATTAGGATTCATCTACAGAATACCCCTGTGCACAGTGTCACAGTTCCAGTGACTGTTTTGTGTCCACTGTGGCTGCATCAGGAGCACAGGGTACTTGCACAGACACTGAGAGCTCATCTGATGAATTTTACCATGTCCAGCAGGGTGAGGTAAGGTTGCAAAATGACTTGTCTCCTGCCAGGTACTGAAGTAGTAGAGATGACAGAGTGGTTCAAAAATCGAGAAGACATGTTGGATATGAGAGAAACGAATAAACAAACACAGCTGACCACAGACTATTTCAAACCAGGACATCCCCTCCTTCTTAAAGGTATTCCAGCTCATCTGAGCAGTCACTGCAGCTCATGGGACTTTCAGTGAATCTCTTCTAGCAGTGCCAAAAGCCCAAAGTTGAAGAGAGGACCCCAGGGGGGTGGGAATGACCAGGGAATTTGTGGGTTCAATTGCCTAGATAAATAATATGGTCTCCAGTGGAGAGTAGAGAACTTGGTTGTTGCTCCAGTCCTGGGCAGTGCTCCCCCAGCTCTGCTTTTCTATGTATTAGAAAAATACATACAGGGGTGATACAATGTACTTTTACCAGTAGAGGTGATAGAAGTAGAAAGTTTTTCAGGATTATTTTTGGTCTCTCAGTGTTGTGTAGCTGGGGGAAAGTCCTGCAGCAGATCTTTTGCTATAGCAGCATTTCACCCAAAGTGGCCCTGCCCACTCCTGGTTTGGGAAAAGCAGGGTTCAGGCTCCCCTCACTACTCTCTTACTGTGTCAGGGAGGCAGTGGGCCTGGAAAACTGTCCTGCAATCCTTAGGCCACAGCAGTGAGGAGATAACATTCCCTTCTTACGCTCTTACATGTATTTATTTGATTTATTGGCTGATGTGCTAACTCTGAAAACGTACCTGTATGTCCTCAGCTCACACCTACACGTCTCTGGAACCAGAGACTGGCCACACCATGGAGTTTTACCATAAGTCACGAGCTGATGACCTCCGGAAACGCGTGGAAAGCGCCACTGAGATGACGGAGTACTTCGTGGGCCGGGATGATTTCCTGCACATCCGGCACGTGGAGTTTGGCGAAAAGGAGAGCGGAACGGACACGGCTGGCACCAAACCTGATGTTCACCTCCGGCCTATAGTGGTAGGGCCAAGGCAGACACAGAATAATGTGTCACTGTGGTATTTATTCTGTGCAAAACACACTGCCTGGGGCTTTGGTTCGTTCTCAGTGGGCACGGCCGAGGCAGATCTCCAGATGAGGCGTCCAAGCCTTGTCCAGCTGCTGTGTCACAGCTGCTTGTCTGACAGAGAGCTACAGTGTGGAACTGCTAGAATGAAATTAGGAAACTAAGGCTTGGAAAGTGTGTGTCAGAGGAAGGGGAAAAAAAAAAGCTTGACTGTGAGTTTGGAACAAAATTTTCACAAGATTCCAAATTAGTAAAATGATTTTGTGTGCTGAGCCCAAGCTAATACCATTTTAGGTACCTGATGAAGATGAATTACCAGCAGGTAATTTACCTCTTCCTCTTGTCAGGTCTGATTTGCAGAACAGAAGGAGGAGGAAATCTGACATCTGTCAGTATGTATTACTCAGATACATCAGCTGTCAAGACAGAGCTATGCAGTGGCCTGTCTTTGGATCAGCACCCAACATACTACTTTTCCCTTCCCTGTGTTGGGAAATGTGGGAAACTTTGCTGTGCACCAAAATACCTTGCCACCTGCAGTTGCCTCAGACAGAGATGCATCCCAAGCTAACTTGGAGCTTGGAAATCATACTCAAGTCCACAAATAGGAGACTTCTGTATTGCCTTAAACAGCTTTGTGGTTGTTTTTTTCCAGACATAGACAAGAACAGTAGGATCACTGGCCAAGAGATGCCATCGTAATCCAGGCAGAAAAGCACAATTTTTACCTTGGGTTTTTACTGGGTTCTGTAAATCCTGCCAGCTTTGTGTTTTCTAAGGTGCTTCCATATCTTTTTTCACCCTCCATTAGCAAATCAAGGAGTGTTTCCACCGAAATCCAGAAAAGCCTGCTGACGAAGATGTAGAGGAACGTATCTTTATGATCGAAGATGACAGCATCCAGCTGACATATCACCTCGAGGATCATGACACCATTGCCTCGAAGGTGGCTTTCTTCAGAGCAATACAGAGGGATAGGAAAGGAGAGGAAATCTTCCTGACCCGAGACACGTGTGTCAAATACCAGGTATGAAGAAAAACCGCATTTATCTTGAAATCTTTTTAGATCACAAGACGCAAAGAGAAGGTGAAATGTGGGTGGAAGAACTGCAAGCATGACATATTCTATGCTGCCCCTCTGCTCTACCTGCACACCTCCCTCACAGCCCCTGGCCACAACATGGACAGCCCTAGAGATGCTCTGCCATGCTGGGAGTGACTGGGCATGCAGGACGTAGTGTGGGGTGAAAGGCTTCCTCTAGCCATGCCTGAGGTCACCTTCCTAGACTGTCATCAGGCAGATCCCACAGCCCCTGGGATCTTGCAAGATGCAGGTTCAGCAGCTGTTGGGCTCAATTCTGTGGATTCACAGCAGGGCAGCTGAAATTTCCTCTGCTCTTCCCTCTTCAAGAAGAGAGAGAGCAGAGCAGCAGAGACAGACACCCTGCGTTTTAGCTCCATTTTTGCCATGGACTTCTCAGGCCCCATTGTTCCTTAAATCTCCAGTGTTTACCCTGCAGACACAGAGCAAGATGCTGAGGCTTAATACATTGCTGATAGATAGATGGATAGATAGATAGATGGATTAGATAGATAGATAGATAGATAGATAGATAGATAGATAGATAGATAGATGGATAGATAGATAGGTAGCCTTCAATAAAAGATATTCCAAGAAGAGTGAAGTGCTGCCAGTAAGCCAAATTATCTCATTAGGGCCCAGGGGTCAGTCACTCCACTAACATCACTGATGTGAGTCTGTAACTGGGGGCAGAAATCTGCCAGTAAATTCTGCAGTGATGCTGCACAATTACACTTAAGGAAACCAAGGAGAGATTGCAAATACAGGCTTTTTTTAATGTTATGCAAGCTGGGTTTTTTTTAGTTTCTATTTCCCACTGGGGAGAATACACAGAAAACAATTGCTGGAGTCCCATTTTTCCATCTGTAACTCTGCAAAACTGGTTCCAGTCATATACCATATGCCATCTGTCTCACATTACTGATGGATTCCCAATCAAAATGAAGTCTAATAAACCCATGCTGACCATGGGTTTGATGTTTCAATGCTGGAAATCAGCGTCACCTTGTTGACTGTGGCAGGATTGTGCCCGTTTCTGTCAGCAGAGTACCTGATTCCACGCATCCAGACAGTGCTGCTGTTTTTCACTGACTTATCTGCTTCCAGCCATGGTCCTCTGAGAAACACAAGAATGTGCTCCATCTGTACAAGTTGCTGTGGGAGCTGAGAAAGGAACAGAAGGAGCTGAAGCACCAAGTCCGGGAATCTGAAGCAGAGGTAACAGGGAGGCTGTATCTAGTTGATAGGCATTTCCAGGAAGTTCCTGTTCAAAATATTGAAGGGACTTGTTGTGTCAGAATCTGCAGGGAAATACCTGATAAAATACATTGCTTGTACTGTTAATCACACTGTGACCAGTGTAACAAATCCACATTCTAATTACTTCATGATAAATACAGCCATTCTAGCAGATGGAGCCACAGCTATTAGATTGGTTTTTAATGTTTTTGTGGGGAAGAGAAACCACTGAAGGAGATGCAGAGAGAATGTTCGACTAAATTAGCCCAGATTATTAGTAATAATTAAGAAAAACATTGCAAAAATCCCATTTTTCCCCAGAAATTTGAAGGTAGTTCACTGTGAGCTCATGAACTACCTTGCCAAATTTTTCAGTCTGGATGTATCAACAGATGAAATATTCAAAGTGCTTATGCTGCATATCCTGTATAAGACAAAGTATAAGCCAAAGCTTTCGGTGCAGTTTCAAAAGTAGTGCCAAGACTGTAACTCCAGAAAAGCTTTCTTATAACTGGGTTCAAGAATTTCACATGGAGTAACAATCTAAAATTAAGGCTCCTATCAGCTTCATTTACCCACAGGATATGAATATATTTGCATAGATACATATTTATCCTTATTCTGCAGGTCTTGTAGGCTCTGGTAGCAGGTAAAGTACGTGAAGTATGTAAAGTACAGTCATTTTGTGGCAAAGCTGAGGGGTCTTTCTTCTGATTTCTTGGAAGGTGCTAAATGTCTTGAGGGTTCGTGAGGACGAAGAAGCCAATATTAAATTGACAGTTTCAATGTATAATGATGCAAGGAGAGAATGTCAGCATGAAGCCATGGTAGGTTCATGCCAGCATTTAATACATGTACCCAAAGAAATCCAGAGCAAGCTTTTTCCCCTCTGGAGGGCTTTTACTATCATTAAAATATACTGGGACAAATCCCAGTATGGTGCAAGTCAGCACAGTTTCAGTTGACTTCCCAGGGGAATATAACATGGTCATCTTGTGACTTTCTGGAAAAACTCCCATCACTGAGAAAGATTACTGGTTTATTTTGTTTAGTTAATAAAGAAAATAATTAAGAAGCACGAGTTGATAATAGGGCTTATGGGGGAAGTATTTTAAGAGAGCCATGCCTGTATATGTATATAATTTTTTTTTTTTTGTCATTAGCATGTGAGATCAAAGAACAAAATAGCTGCACAGTGAAATTTAGTCCTTATCTCAACCAGAGCCAATTTGGTTCTCCAGGGCTTCTTGATTCTAGTGAGGCAACACATGGGGGTTTTGCTGCCTCTTGCTGTTCCATGTGTTTTGATTCCCCTTGTTTCCTTGTTCTCATGAGACCTCATCTCAAGCTTTTTGCTGCTCCCTGAAAATAAATCAGCTCCAATTTGCGGCTTCTTTCATCTCAGCACCCTGAACTTTGAGTTGTGCTTTTGTGTGCCTTTGCTCCTCACTCTCCTCTCTATTGCCCTGACTTCAGGTTGCTTGTTCCCTCACAGGCTCTGGAAAAGCGGCAGAGGAGCTCCCAGAGCTCTCTTATTTTGGAGAACAAGAATTGGGAAGAGGATGAATTCCGTGCCCATCACGCTGCAACCAACTCCAGTATGCCCAGACTGAAGCAGAGACACAGCAGGTATCGGGAATGATGCCTGAGCAGGGCCCAGGGGAGGTCTACAAGTTCCCAGTGCCTGGGAACCTGGCACTGAAGCTGTTGTGCAAAACAGTTGATTCCCACTGCAGTTTTCCTCTGATATCCCCCTTGTTGTTGTAGGGAAAAGCAGCTGGCACAACAGAAATCCCCTGCTGTTCAAGAGGCGCTCAGGAATCCCCGCCTGGCTGGGCACAACTGATTTCTCCCTTCCCTCCTGCTCTCTAGTTGCCTGCAGTACCTCTCATTATCACCAGATGCATTAGGAGATTTTAATGAACTTGCAGCGTTCCGTGTCTTTTTCTTTTCCCTCTTTTGTTCTAAGGCCCATCTGCAGGTCCATCAGTTCTCTCCTCATGAAATCCCATCATGTTGGAGACTCAAGTCTGACACTGTCTCTCGGGGCTTTTCTTCCCCAGCCCTATCCATAGCTGCTGACAATCAGGAGCAGGATTATTTGGGAGTACCGGTTCTTGTCCAACATAATAATATTTTAACAAATTCATAATTTAGTTTTGCACAAGCCAAGGTTTTGAACTGGTGAGTTCAGCACAGACATAACATTTCTTTGACCTCATTTAGAGCTCTCCAGTGACAAACCCCACACAAAGCACTGTGGTTATGAACTCATGCTTGTTAATTCAATACCAGAAAAGACACCAGAATAAATTAATTTAAAAATACTTTTCCAGTCCTTAAGGACACAGCAGCTGCCAAAACATCAGCAAATGCATATTATAAAATAATAGAACGTTAAGGGATTGAAATGGATCATCTAATCCCAAACCCCCTTGCCATGGGATTTCCCTGTATTCCTCCCAGGCCACCTGTCCTCGTTTCCACTTCCTGAAAGCTTCCTTTTTAGCTCCGAGTTTGCTCAGCAGCTCCTTATCCTTCCACGGAGGCCTCCTGGCATTCCTCCTTGTCGGGATGCATCGCTCCCGAGCTTGGAGGGGGTGATCCTTGGGAATTCAGCCAGCGTTCTCGGGTCACTGTCAAGGAGTAGCGCCAAACTAATTTGATTTTCTCTGTTGATGGGAGTAATTGGCTTCAGAGACGGCGAGAAACACGCGCACAAAGCGGCACAACACGACCGCCCCTCAGCCGGGCGGCGGGAGGCGCAGAAGCCTCACGGGAGCCCCGCTCCCCCCGGGGCTGCGCCCATGGCACCAGGAAACCAACTCCTGGGACACACTAAGCGGGCCCGGGAAGGACCTCGGCCGGCCCCACGGAAGCTCCGAGGCCGCCGCAAGCTCCGATCCCGAGGAATCGGAGGAGCGGCCGAGGAACCTCCGCGGCCCCGCCCGGCTCCGGCCCGGCCCCCGCCCCTCAGGGCGGCTCCGCAAGATGGCGGCGCCCATCCAGCACGCCGCCTCCTCATTGGCCGCCCACCACGGGCTCCCCCAAGAAGCCGCGTCGCGAGTGGGCGCCGCGGCACCGTCGCTATGGCAACCGCCCCGCCCTCGCTGCCTATTGGCCGAGCGGCGCGCGCAACCCGGGCAACCGCCCGGCGCGGCGCGGGGTTGTTGTGAAGGGCCGGTTGTGGGCGGGGGGGGTCCCGGTGCGGTCCCGGTCCCGGTCCCGGTGTGGTCCCGGTGCGCCATCCCCCACGACGGCACGAGGAGCGCTCCCGCCCCGTGATGTTCATCAGCGGTGAGGCCTCGCCCTCCGCCGCGCCGCCGCTCCGGAGGGTCTCGCCGTGACCGCGTCTGTGTGTCCGCGGGGCGGCCCCGGTGCACCGCACCGGCCGTAGGACGCGCCAGCGGAGCGGAGCCTCGCCGGGAGGAGGAGGAGGAGGAGGGCGCTGCAGCCGTGCCCGCCCCAGGGGCGCCGCTCTGAGCCATGGCCGTGGCCGTGACCACGAAGACGGCGTGGAAGCTGCGTGAGTGCGGGGCGGGGGGTGGTCGGAGCCAGCTCATCCCTGCCCTGGGCGTGGGACGAACGTTGCCGGCTGGAATGTTTAACTCCTGGAAGTCCCCGTTTGAAAACATAGCGGCACGGGAAATAGCGCAGCCTTGTCACCAAAGGGTCACGGCCTGTGCCTGGTTCTGGTGAGCTGCTGCAGCAACAGCCCAAATGCCCGGCTGGCCCCCCGTGACTCCCATGTGGTACAAGAACGACGGAGGCAGTGAGGGATGGGGCACTTCGAGGCAGCCCTGGATGTACAGACAGACTGGGGGATGAGAGGCTGGAGAACAGCCCCGCAGAAAGGGACCTGAGGGTCCTGGTCGATGGCAAGTTGGATATGAGCCACCAGTGTGCCCTGCTAGCCCCAGGGGTTGGATATGAGCCACCAGTGTGTCCTAGGATGCATCAGGCCCAGCATCATCAGCAGGTCAAGGAAGGGGATTGTTCTGCTCTGCTCTGTGCTGGTGCAGCCTCACCTTGACTCCCAGGGGCACATTTGGGCACCAGAATATGAGAAGGATATAAAGCTGTTAGGGAGCATCCAAAGATGGGGAAGGGTCTAGAGGGGAAGCCATATGAGGAGTGGCTGAGATCTCTTGGCTTGTTCAGCCTGGAGGAGGCAGAGGACAGAGCTCACAGTGGGCTGTGGCTTCTCCACAGGGGGCAGCTCCAATCTCTGCTCTCTGTGACCACTGACAGGACCCGAGGGAATGTCTGGAGCTGTGCCAGAGGAGGTTTAGGTTGGATATTGGGAAAAGGTTCTTCCCTCAGAGGGTGGTTGGACACTGGACAGGCTCCCCAGGGAAGTCACAGCACCAACCCTGCCAGAGCTCAAGGAGCGTTTGGACAACGCTCTTGGGCACAGGGTGGGATTGTTGGGGCTGTCCTGTGCAAGGCCAGAAGTTGGACTCAATGATCCTTGTGAGTGCCTTCCAGCTTAGGGTATTCTATGATTCAGTGGAAAGCCCCCTTCAGAGCCCACCCTGTGGCAGGGAATCCCCTCAGTGTCAGAGAGGAAGCCCCAAACTGAGCCCATTTGGGGTTGTCCTTCATTGCTGCTCACTGGTTACAGAAGGTTCACTGAGCTCTTCGCTGCAGGAGGAACGAGGTTTATCTCTGCAGGGCCTGTGTGTCTCTCTTGAAATTGCTTTGCAAGAGACAGTAAGAATCTGCTGCTTTTATGTCCATTCTTCCTCTGAAGGAGCAGTAGACAGTTGCTGACTACCAATTTCTGTCTGCTTCGCTGGTCACTGGTGAGTTATTTCACCGGAGCTTTCGAGGAATGCTTAGAAGAAATGGAGTGTTGTCATTTGCTTTAGAACTTTGATGTGGGGTCCAGAAATTGGCCAGTAGAAATACAGTATCCTTGACTGGTAACACATGGAGGGGTCTGAGATAACTGCCTTAGCAATTTTATATGTATTTGAGCAGAATGCCAGTTTACCATGTTATCTTCCCATGCCTGAAACGCCAGTCGTAGGAAAAGCTGGAAGACGATCAATCTCCATTCCCTAAGTGGGCAGAAATTCTTGATCTTCATTTCTGCCAGGCTCTGGCCCATCTTAGCATCCTCCTTGGAGCAAGAAGCATTCTGAGTGTTAGGAGTGTTTCAGCAATGCTAATTAGGAGTTCAGTGTTGCTGGGCTGGCGGTGATAGCTGGTGACAAGAGATGAAACAAAACAGTTTGTGGGTTTAAGGAGGTTTATGGGGGAGCAGATGAACCTCTCTGGCCAAGACAGACTCCTGATTATCACCTGGCTTTTATGAACAAAGGGTTGGATGCTTCCCCAAAGCTTGTAAAGTTGCAATAGAATATTGAGAATGAAATCAAGAGGAGGGAAAAAGTGGAGCTGCTGACACACTCATTTCAGCAGCAGTGCTCTGCAGCTGTCCTTTCAATTTTAACTAGTGAGTTGTCTATTAATGCTAATTGTACTGTTGCTTACTTTCTAGTCCATGTTTCAAGAACACTTTGTTTTACCACTGTCATGTGGAAGTTTGGTCTTTCAACACAATACAAGCGTATTTTCAGATTTGCCCTTCACATGTAATTTATGGTCTGGTTACCTTTGTAATTTGAAAGGTGTTTCTCCAGCCCAGGTGAAAGTTACAGTGTTTGGCTTTCAAAAAAGCACTCAGAGAGTTTGAGATCAAAGTACCTGTAATTATTATTGCAGCCGTCTGATATCCTTCTGGATTAGTGTTGCATGTAAAATGTTCAGATTGCTCCTCCCATCCAAACAGTCTGAATGGAAACTGAATCGATGCTACTGAGCCTTTTTACGGACAAGTTTCATGACTATCAGGCATGCAAATGCATCTGCCAAAAGCCCCTGCCAAGAATTTGAGTGGAGTTAAAAATCCACTGTGCAAATGAAATGTCTAAGCAAAGATGCTCCTTTGGCTTCTCTTTTGCCCCAAATTGGTTTCTTTATGATGAGGTTTCTGTCACTGCAGTGTCAGAGCTTCCCCTTAGCCCCCAGTTTTTTAGCAGTCCTGTAACATTAATGAGTTTTGTTCTTTTCTGCCCTTTTGGATAGACACTCCTTTGTCACAGTTTCGTGCTCTGCAGTGCTCAGTTTTGTCTGTGTTACTTAGTGGGTATGTAGCAAAGCCTCTGCCAAAGCTCAGGGAAGGGAGCTCCACCTCTCCCCTCTGCTGAGTCTGACTTTTTTTCTGGGTAGGGTAGCAAACTGTACCTCTGCTCATCTGCCAGTTCCTCTCAGGTTAGACTGTCTGCTGCTTTCTAGAACAGCATTAGAGAGCCTTCCACTAGGTGACTCTGGCTGCTGTGCATTATTGCAGGTAAGGCGCCTTCTGTGTTCAGGTTGCTTCACTTGGGCAAATCTTTAAAAGCTCCTGAGCTGCTGCAAGTGAGAGAAGATGCTTTTTGTAAGCCGTGTGAGCACTGGAATCGTGAAACTTTGGTCAGCAAATGTCATAAGTGCAGTGGGCAGAGCCGAGAGAGAATGTTTCAAGCAAGATAATAGTGTGACTTCTTATCTGAAGAGTGGGCTGCTGCAGCCTGTCCATAGAAAACTGTGTGAAGTTTCTGGAGGAAGAATATTTTTTAGTGCTTTTGGAGGAATGGGATGAAAATTGTTATACTAGTCTGTCATAACTGTTGGCTTTGTTTTGTGCAGAGGAGATCGTGGCCCACAGCAGCAATGTATCCTCAGTGGTCCTGGGAAAAGGTTCAGGACGGATGCTGGCCACTGGAGGAGATGACTGTCGGGTCAACATATGGTCAGTTAGCAAGCCCAACTGCATCATGGTAAGAACAGGCCTGTTTTCAGCTTTTTGAGGTTTGGAGGGTGGGGAACGAAGGAAAAGATTGTTGGGCTGTAGCCTGTGGGACTGGTGAATAGTTCACCAACACAAAGCTGGGTGACCAGATTCTAGCTAAAGATAAGGACAGAACTGGGTGCCTGGTGAGGCCCCTGCTCCAGAGAAATTTGGGATGGCTGGGTGCTTGAGCTGGGCCAGTGCTTGCTCAGATCATGAATACTGTGCTTTATGTGTTACCAGGCTACAGATAATTAAAGGAAGGGTTTTGTACAAGATCAGCTAGTTTTGTAGTGCAGGCTGCAGGGGCCAGTTTTATACCCTGGAGTTTGCAGTCACAGCAGGAGACATTCCCAGCAGGATGCATTCCCACCTGTCCCACAGTCCCTGACTGTCAGCACAAAGGTTGTCACAGTAGTTTGCTGTAGGCTGGGGAGGAGGAATGCTGGACACAGCGTGTTAGCAAGAGTAAGGTTACCCAGCAGTGATCACTGAAGTGTGCCATAAATATATTTAACAGAGATCTGTCATGAATTGTTTTGGGTTTTTTTTCTTGAGTGGGTGTTGTGGAAAACCACCTTTAGCACACGTCCCTTGTAATTTGTTTAATTAACAGCACAATAACGTTGTGGTATTGAAGGCATTGCTCTAGCCAGTGTGAACCTTGTGAGGGAGAACTCAGGAAAGTAGGATCAGAAAGGCTAAAAGGAGAATATGTCTGCTTTATTTTTCCATTCTGTGTGTTTTGTCCCCTGAAATTTATCTTTAATGAGTGTGATTATTATGATTCCTGATGTTTACATGCTGGGAGAGAGAGAGAAGTAACACTGCAAGTAACATTGCAACTCAGGTTAGGTTTGAGCTGTAATTCTCACTAAGCAGAAGCAGTTGCCTGTAGAGTATGTAGAGGATTTCAATTGCACATGGAATCCTAAGACAGCCCCAGCAGAACAGGCAGCTTCCAGCTGGCATTCCCAGCCTCTGTATGTGTGTGGGAGGCATGGAGCTGCCTTAGCTATTTAAAAAGATGTTTGAGGATGGAGTAAAGCAGAGAATATTTCTTAATTGGCAAGCAAAAAGTCTGAAATGGTGGTATTGATTTTCTTAAGTTAGTCCTAAATATTCTTGTGTTTTACTTAAATACAGGCCTTTTCAAAATGGTGATGTAATTTGTAAGCTTTCAGGTGCTCAGGTATGAAAGGAGCTGCACACATGTGAATTACTGCCTTATGCCTCAAGTCAATATTTCAGTATTGGGACTGTGTTATCACTGTGACACTCATTGCTGGCAGCAACGTACGGCTCCTTCCTTATGTGAAGGCTCTGAAGTGGCCCTGCTTTTGCTCTTGCTTTGATTTTGTAACCAGTTCATGACACTTGCGTGACCCATTTAGAGAAAACACGGTGCCATTGTGCTTGCACAGCACAGTTTTTATGATGTAAGGATGTGTCAACCTCGTCTGGGCGTCCACGCCTGACATTTAACTACCTGTGTCTCTGTTGATGCATCCTTTCAAAATTAGTCAGTGTGCTCCAGAAAGTGGGAAAACGTGGAAGGTGGGTGTGCCACGCTGTGTGCAGTGATGGGCTTTGGGGTGCTCTGCCACACCGGTGGCTGCTGAGGAGAAAGGACCAGGTCCCAGAGTTACTAGAGAATTACCCCTCGAGGATGGACAATGCCATGGTTCACGCAGGGCTGTGTCAGCAGCTGTTGACTGTGACTAATGGTTTTCCCTGCAGAGCTTGACAGGCCACACAACCCCCATTGAGAGCCTACAGGTCAATCCGAATGAGAAGCTCATTGTTGCAGGGTCGAGGTCAGGCTCCATTCGAGTTTGGGACCTGGAAGCTGCCAAAGGTACGTTTCCATGAGTTCCCACTTCTGTTAATGCACACTTTTTGGGGAGCCCTTATGCTTAATGTCTGTGCTGACCCAGAAGGTTCCTGACTTAAGAAGGAGCAGGAGCCTGGCATTGCTTTCATATTCATTTCCAGCCCTCTCAGAGGGCTTTTGTGCCCTTCCACTGAGCTGTAGAGCTGTGTATTCATGCCCAAGCAGAAATGTGAACAGGTGCAGGGACACTGATCTGAGGAACTAGTTTCTATGGTTTTGACCTGAGTGTATTGAAATCTATATTCCAGATCCCTTTTCATGCATGTATAGATAACTAGGCATATAGAATTGGTATTCAGAGTCTCAGCTTGAAATAAACCTTAATAAAAGGATCCAAAACCAGATTGGAAGTTTTAAGTGTATTAAATTCTGCTTAAGTCCAGGATTCTCTCACTCACTGACCTCTTGTTCTCATTCTTAGGTTCTAGCTTTTCTTTTCTCCTCAGGCAATTTTTCTCCTCTCCTGCTCTTGCATGAAATAGACACAGACCTAATTTTTAATAAATCGTAAAAGCTATGAACTCATTGAGCTCTGATCCTTTAAAGGCTGACTATTGGGTCATATTTTATTTATTGCATTTTCCTCAAATCCGAGAGTGAATTTGCAAAGCTGTCATAAATCCCTTGAGTGCATTCCAGCAGGAATACCAGAAAATGACTGAATATTTCTTACAGGTTGCTCATAGAGGGAATGTGCAATGAAAATAGGCTTACACTGTCTGAGCTAAGAAGGACAACCACAGATGGCATCAATAATGAAAAGCAGTTTTGTCATTCAGACAGTTAGAATCGGTTCAGTTATGGAATAGTTTGGCACTACCAGTGGAGAGTAGCTGATCTGGCTGAATTTATCAGGAGATTATGAGCCAGTGTCTGTGCAAATTACCACTCCAGCTCTGACTCAAGAGCTAATTTCTGCCAGGGGAATCACCAGATGATGGAGAGGGATTGCCCTTGTTATTATCTGAGCACTTTTTCTTCCTCACAGTTGAGTTCTGCATCTGTCTCTCCTTGCAGAGATATGATGTACCAGTTCTACTGGTCTCTTCTGGTTTCCAGAATTACAAGGGCTGTTACTTAATGATTTCCTGAAACACTTATCGTTTCTTTGTCTCCTGCTTCCTAAGTGACCATTCGTGGTCTTTTGGATCCTTCTTGCAAGGGACAATTGAAGGAGTTCAGGGTGAATGTTTGAACCTCTGAGATGGTGCCTGGATGGGGTGCAGAGTCCCAGGAAAGGGTCTGTCTAACAGCACTGCAAGGTGAATGCTACAGGCAGTCAAATGTCCCTTTCAATTCCTGGCTAAAACTGTTCCTTCCCCAGCCCATTTTGCTGTCTGTGTATCAAGTGCAAAGATGCCACAGCAGCCTGCCAGCTGCCTTGTTTTCAGAGTGGAGACCTTTGGAGTTCCATCCATAGTTTCCATATGTAAGGGCAGGACTTTCATTAGGATCACTGAACATGGGCCCTCTGTGGCTGTTTCTTTGCATTGCAAGGCTAAAGTCAGAAGCATTTCCATAAAATAATGTATATGGAGGAATAAACAGTATATAGCATGTCTAATGTATGTATTCACAAGTGATTAATGGTGAGGATAGAATGGCTACACTTCTGAATGCTGTCTGGGGGAAATGAGCTACTAAATATTTGCTCCCTATTCCTTCTCCCTACTCTGCCTCTCCTTTTCCCAGTTCTTCGTACCTTACCGGGTCACAAAGCGAATATCTGCAGCCTTCATTTCCATCCTTTTGGAAGCTTTGTGGCATCTGGCTCTTTGGATACCAATATTAAGGTAAAACCCAGCTTCCACGAGAGACTTCCCTCTTTACTTGCAGCACCTTTGTTTTGAACAGTGCCAGAGGTGTTGGTAGATGCTGCACATCGTCATTTCCGTGTGTGGGCAGGTGCGTTTGCGAGTGCTTGTGAAATCCCTGCGTGTGTTTTCACAGCAGTAGCTCATGAGTGTGACTCCTCTGGTGTGGAATGTGGCTCTGAGTAAGGTGCCAGCCAAGACCTGGTGTCAGCAAGCACAGATGTCCTGGTTGCTGTGGGTTGTATCTGTTTCATCAGGCTGGTATTTGACTGTCAGAATTGAGTTGCTGTTGCGTGAAATGCTTTAGAAGAGGGATTCTTGCTCGGGAATTTAGGTTAGAAAACGTCCCTGAGGCAAAGAGGGGTTCAGCAGCCCCTTCACTCTGCAGTGTCTGTTAGCTTGGTGACAGGGAGAGCTTTTGTTCTGGCAGGACCCTTGGGATCCCTACATACTGCTTCAAACATACCTTTTGTTTGCTTTTCTTCCCCGTAGCTCTGGGATGTAAGAAGAAAAGGCTGTATCTTCACGTTCAAGGTAAAATGCTTCATTATTTTCAGGCAAAGAGGGGAGAAAGCTTTCTGTTGAGGACTTGTGAGCAAACCTTAAAGACATTATGTACAATTAACTTCCTCGTTTTCCAGCATGAGAATAAGATCTGCGTGATTTGTGAAGTGGCCTGGCAAAGCTCAGCAGGTCTCTGCGAGCTGTATGGGAGTAGGAAATGGATATTATGGAATATCAATGGATATCATGTGCTATAGAGTGGATGGCTTCAGTGGGGGATGGAGAGCATCCATGAGGGTTTCTTTTTACGGTGACTGGTATTACCATGCAAGTCCCCACTGCACTGACATGGTTCTATTCTCAAGGCTTTTTTCAACCCAAAGAACTTGCTGTATATTAATTCATTTAGAAACCAGAGACTTAGTGTCCCAGCACTTCTGTCTGACCACGTGTAAGTCTGTGTAATTTAAAATTGATTCTTATTAATGAAGCCAGATCTGTATTTACCATGCTTAAACAGATGACAGAAACATCTCATTTAGTGTGGATGGGTGTAGTGTCTTGAGTATGGTGTTTAGTGTTCTGCACTGTGGACTCTGTAAAACACTTAATTGATTTTGTTTTATTACACTGTATAGGATTGAAGGACAAAAGCCAGAATGCTGTTTGTTTTTCTCATTCCAGGGTCACACAGAAGCAGTTCGATGTCTTCGCTTTAGCCCTGATGGGAAGTGGGTGGCCTCTGCTGCTGATGATCACACTGTAAAGGTAATTTATTGTGACACCCTCCTTATGTGCTTGTGGCATGTGGGAATGCTGGGATCACCATAAAGGCCTTTAGTTCATTAGGCAGCTGGCTGAGCCCTGTGGCTTTGCAAGGACCAGTCTGTTTATGGCAATCCTGTCCAGTGGCCCCCAGAAAATTGCTGCATGTGTTGAAATGCACTCACCCAACAGACATGTTGGCACTGTGAGCATGAAAGTTCAAGTTTTGGTGGTGGTGGAGTTGTGATTCCTGAATGCTGGCCTTGATTCTCAGAAAAACCTTGCAGAATGAGTTGTCTATGTTGAGAATGTTGTTTCATCACAGCAACTTCTGGCTCTGCTGAGCTAATTCAGTAGGGGTGTGTAATCACACATTGCACGTGATTATCAGTGTGAAAATTGCTGCCAGGGCCGAGCAGAGCAAGAGAAGGAGTTCAGAAAAGTAACAGCTGAAGCAGTGTTGTCTCACTGTTGTCTCACATGGGGTATGAGGGAATGGAGATGAAGGACTGATTTTATTTTTTGTTTCACATGAAATGAACTGATCGGTCATTTCACTGGATTTTTAAGTGGAGACTAGAGCACAGGAAGAGGGAATTGATAAGGGAGCCAGAGCTTTTGGATTTTTGTTTACTTTTAAGATATAATTTGTGGGGACAGGTGGAACTGCTGTATTTTATCTTGGTCTCTAAATATAAAGCAGAAACTTCTAGGGGACAAATTACATGGAAAATTTAAAAGCAAATATCAAAACAACCCAAAAATGTGGCCTTAAATGACTGGGATGATACTTTTTCCCTGATCTTGGCTTTCTTTGACAGATTTGATCTTGTACTTGGAGGGGGAAAGAATTAGCAAGTTGACAGTACAAGGAGATCTCAAGTGTGTTGGAAATCTCTAACATTAAATCTCTTCAAGTGTCCCTCTGTTCTTTCCTCCTTTCAGCTCTGGGATCTCACTGCTGGGAAGTTAATGTTTGAGTTTACAGGACATACCGGCCCGGTAAATGTTGTTGAATTCCATCCCAATGAATACCTTTTGGCTTCTGGCAGCTCTGACAGGTACATAAGGGGAGGGAGAAAGAAGGCAAATGT
>JAWWES010000021.1:13909893-13926555 GCA_035583135.1 Lophotriccus pileatus
GCCAAGCAGGGTTCAAGAACAGCAGCACAGGAGGACTGGCTTTAACAGTTTATTTAAAATAAGTTTTGTTACAAAACAGGATAATTTTTAATTATTAAAATACATAGAAACATCTAATCATACAAAAGGCTAAATTTATTTTTCCCTTTTTTGTTTTTTTAAATAGAATATGCTGTGGAAGCGTGAGAGGAGAGGGCTGTGGTGGAAGCAGCCATCAGTGCATCCAGCAGGGATTTGCAGCAGGAGGAAACGTCCCCACAGGTGGGTGCTCAGGACCAGGGGCAGTGCCATCCCCTCCCACGCCCCTGCCAGTCGCCATCCCCAGACATAAGCCAACAGGCTTTTGGGGCTGGAGGTTTGGGGGTCTTTTTGTTTGTTATCCATTAGTTTTCCATTCCAAGTCCATGTAAACAGGCATAAATATTTCAAACACTTTTCATCTCGACCACACTGTGATCTCTCTTGACAAGACAATGACTTTACAATAGCTTCATTCGAGACTGCGCGATCCCCCCGGTGCCGTGTCTGTGCTGGGGCAGCCAGGGCAGGGCCTGGCAGCACTGGCACCACGAGGAACAGCAGCTCGGCTCATGCACAGCACCAGGGGCCTTCATGCAACAACAGGGCTTGAGAAACCGACGGGGAAAGGAGCTGCTGGAAGTTTCTTTTTCTGACTTACCATGGAGGAAACGCTGCTCTGAAAGACACCGGGCAGTTGCCTGGATGCAGTCGTGGGGGGAGCCATAGCCAGGCTGGCCCTGTGGGGGTAGCAGAGGCATGGCCAGGGGCTGGTCTTGGTCCGAGCACCCCCTCCAGCTCAGTTGCATCACAAAAACAAAGCTGGAGAGATGGAGGGAGCACACAGCAGCTCCTCTGGCTAAAAACAACTGTCACATAGCTGAGCATCTGAGGGGGCAGATTCCTGCCCAGCACCACTGTCCCCCACCCTGAGAAGGGGGGTCTGGCTGCTGGGAGACCCTGGCCCCGTGCTGCTCATTGTGAGAGGTGCCATCTGGTCACGAGTCCTGTTGGCCAAGGGAACAGCACCGAGGCCTTCATGTCTTCCAGCAGCCGTCTCCGTGTCGCTGTGAGGGGCTGGGTCCTGGAGTGGGTTTGGTGCCCGAGCTGGGAGCTGCCAGTCATCACAGGGGGACTGACCTCAGCTTCCCTAGGAGGAGACACATGTGGGTCACAGTAGGCAGGGACAGAGCCACCAGCACCCCAGTCCCGTCTGGCGGCATTGTAGCAAGAGCTGGTACCACAAGCATCCCCAGAAGCATCCCTGCACAGCCCAGCAGCCCTGCCCTGCGTGGAAAGCAGGGTGAAGCAGAGCCCTCCACCAGCACCCGCTGCAGGCACTCACCTGGCAGCCACGGCTGCCCCTAAGTCAGGCTGAAATCGAAGGGGAGAGAAGTTCAGCCTGGTGGCATTGCCCTCCCCACACCCCCTGAGCTGCCAGCAGCAGCTTCGCACCAGGATGCTCTTGGGGAAGTGCTAACCATGGCTAATTAGCAATTAGTTAATGAACTGATTACGAATCTGCTCACTCTCCCACGCAGGCTTTGCCACGGGCTTGTTGGTGGGAGCCTCCTTGGATGGAGGGACCCCGTACGGGCTCCCAAGGTGCCCCACCACCCACCTGAAGTGTGGAGCTTCCTGCGGATGGAGGCGGAGCGACTGGCGAGCTGCCCTGGGCTGTGGGATGCGTGGCCCCGGCCTGCTGTTGCTGCAGAACCCGGTGAGTCACCCTGGGAGGAGATGGGGCACAGCCCCAGGGTCAGCCCAAGCCAGTCCTCAAAGGGAAGGAATGGGGGTGGGCTCATGGGCAGATCGTGCCCGCCTGGGTAGCGGTGTCCAAATGTGCTCTGGGGGTACCACCGGCTGCTGCAAAACATGGCTTGAACAGACAAAGTAGAGCATAAGCCGGACACCTCTGCTTGGGCAAAACCCATATCCCACCAGGTGATGGTCCCCAGTGGGGGTGGCTCCAGGGGAACATCCAACAGCCCAAGGGAAAACGTGAAGGGTCAAACAGGGGGAGCCCCTGGAGTGAGGGGGAAGAGGGAAAGGCACCAGCAGCTCCTTGGTTACCTCCAGGTGCTCGTGGCTGGGCCAGGAGGCCAGCTCAGCCTTGCGGGAGACAGGACCCAGCTCCACGGAGCGAACCCTCTCGGCAAACTTCAGGGAGCACAGCGTCTCGCTGGTGTTTTTCTCGGCGGGGGAGACCTGCAGTCAGGGAGGAGCAGGCAGAAAAGTCACCCTGGCAGCTGCCTGCACACCCTGGGGGCTCCCCCCATCAAACCTGCCGGTGGTGGCTGGTGAGATGCTATTATTAACCTGCCCCTCCCAGGATGGCTCTGTCCATCCGTGCCTGGGCCAGCTGGATCCCTCGTCACCAACCGCCACAGCGGGAGGGACAGCCGGGAATAGCTGTGGCAGGTGGCAGGGGCTTGGGCAGCCCCTGGGGCTGGGGAGTCACAAAACAGGGGTGAAGGAGCTGCAGACCAGATGTCCCCACAGGCAAGCCTTGTCCCCTGCTTCCAGCCCAGCTCCTGCCTCCAGCAACCCTCCCACCCGCCCCAGCACTGCAGCAAGAAGGGACCCAACTCATCCCAAACCCCGCGGTGACTGGCCGTGGGAATGCCGCCCAGCCCCTACCTGCACCATCATCAGGGTCTTGCTGTCGCCGCTGAGCGAGTCCTGCAGCAGGTAGGTCAGCTTGGAGTTGCGGAAGGGCACGTGGCCCTGGCGGGAGCGCAGGGCGTAGATGACGTCGCCCAGCGCCGAGAGGGACTTGTTGATGTGCTGCGCCTCGCGGAGCCGGCTGCCCTCCGCGCCCGACCGCCCCACCCGCTCCGAGCCCGCCAGGTCCACCAGGTTCAGCTTCCCTGAGGACACACAGCCAAAAAAACCCCCCCGGGGCTGGCATCAGTGCCCCGGCCTCGCACACCCCTGGGATGCAGCGGCCCCGGCGCCCTGGGGAGGGGCTCGCCCTGTGGCACCCACCTGTGGTGCGGACCCCCGTGCTGCGGTCGAGGCCACGGACGGTGATGATGAGGAGGGC
This sequence comes from Lophotriccus pileatus, assembly GCA_035583135.1. Taxonomy (NCBI): domain Eukaryota; kingdom Metazoa; phylum Chordata; class Aves; order Passeriformes; family Tyrannidae; genus Lophotriccus; species Lophotriccus pileatus. The sequence goes on from JAWWES010000021.1 coordinate 13,912,958, forward strand.
GTGGGAGCGAGAGCTGTGCTCGTTCAGGTTGGTGCACTCTGTCACCCGTTTGACGTGGCCAAACTCGAAGACCTGAGGGAATGCAGGGAGTTGGGGGGGTGAGGCCAGTTTGGTCCTATGCCACAACAATCCCCCTGTGATCCAGGGACACCCAGGGATGTAACTTGAGCAATAGCCCCCCCAGTGGGGTGCCTGGTCCATCAGGGTCATGACTGCTATCAGGTTTCAGCCTGGGGGATGCACCAAAGGCAGGGGGTGACAGGCAGGGCACTGCGGTGACAGCCGCATCCCACTAATCCCTCAGGAACCCTGGGCCCCACGCTTTTATTTTTAACCCCCTGTGGCTCACCCCATGGGACAGTGACCTTCACATCACACCCAGGGACCTATTTTGGTCCCTGTTGCTCCCCTAGGGCTTCAGAAATGCTCCCGAATCCAGAGGTCACAGGCCAAAGACCCCTCCCCGGGTTCGCTGCACCCCTGGTGCCCACCACCCCCCCATCTCCCCGCACCTTGTTGATGTCCTCCACACTCTGCACCCTGAACTCGGTGAGCCCAGGCACATAGAGCTGCCCGCTGCCATCGGGGCACAGCTTGATCTCCAGCTTCTCCTGCGGCTCCTTCCCCAGCAAGTCCCTGGGAAAAAGGGCACCCGTTACCATTCCCATCCCAGGGGGCTGCTGGCATCCCTTCCGTGGCTCAGGGCTGTGTGCCAACACTGCCAGAGCAGCCGTCTCCTCCTGGGAAAGCTGCACATCCTATTTATAGACCTCAGCTCTCTTGGCTCTCATGTGCCTGCTCTCACCCAACTCTGTTCCCCATTATTCTAACGGATGTGCTCCCAGGATCCTCCTGGCCCCTCCAGCCTGAGGCTGGACAAGGGAGGAAAATATTTCTCACGTTCTCAGCTCCCAGTTACAAAGTCCTAAATTTAGCATCTGTGGGCAGGGGTGGAGAAAGGGGGATGCCCCAGTGGCTGCAGCAGGGCCTGGGAGTGATGGCAGGGCGGGGAGCCTGTGTAAGTCATGGAGCTCATGGGAACCAAAATAAATTAAAAATAAATCCTGGCGTGGCCAAACGCACCACCCAAGGCCCTGGCACGAGTTGTGAGGCCAAAGCAGGGCTGGTGGGATGGGGGGTGGAGGGGGAGCAGCATGGGATGACACCCAAAAAGCTTCTCCCTTCTCCCTGTACCTGAGCGACTCGTTGTAGATCTCGGCGGCGCTGACGGTGATGGCGTAGTCCCAGTCGGCTGCTTTGCCCCGCACCTCGGAGAAGAGGAGCTGCAGGGCCCGCTGGTTGATCCCTGGATTTGCTGCTGTTCCCTGATGAAGTGAGAAACAGAGGGAAAAACAGCCTCTTGCATTTTATTCCATATTTTTTTCTGAGTGGAAGCAAAGTCCAGGGGGATGTTTTGGAGTCGCAGTCACCATCACTGGTGCACTCCGGGTCTGAGCTGGCCACCAGCCTGCTTAGAGGAGGGTGCTGAGATTGGGCACCACGGGGTGGGAAGCTGAGGAAGAAGATCAAGGCAAAGCCAGGCAAACTCACCTCCATCGTGTAGGTTTTTCCTGCCCCTGTCTGCCCATAGGCAAAGATGCAAACGTTGTAGCCATCAATGCAGGAGGTGACCAGGGCTTGAACCTCCTGAAACACCTGGAGACCACAGGGGAGGGTCAGGAGAAGGTGGCTGCATCCCACCCTCACACCAGCAGCGTGGACAGCAGCACCCACCTCCTCCTGGGACGCTTGTGGGGGGAAGACTTTATCCAGCTCGAAGGACACCTGCTTGCCCTTGTGCAGGAGGTGCAGGACAGCATCATCATCGCTGTCAAAAGTCACTGCGTTGGCCGCCTCCGGGCCCTCACCATCCTCCTTTGTGATGGGGCGGACTCTCCCGAAAACACGGATGTTTCCTTGGATGGGGAATGCAGGGATGGTGTCAGGCCCAGCACATCCTCCTGCCACCCCCAGCAACCATCAAACACCGGGCGGGCTGAACGCTGCAGCCCGCTGTCAACTCGAGCACCTTATGGGGATGCTCCCCTGCCTGTCCTTCCCCCCCTCAGGGACACGCTCTCCCACGACCTGCCACTCCCTGCACACCTTTCAGCCGCACCAGCTCGTTGTGGCACTTCTTGCGGAGCTGCAGCTCCCGCCGGTACTTGCGCAGCAGTTCCCGGTTGGTGCTGTGCACCTCCTCGATGGCCTGGCTGATCTGCAGGGGCGGAGGCCAGCGGCTCAGCAAGCCCCCAGCACCTCCACTCTGCACAGAGGGGAGGCGGGGTGGTGGTTCCAGGGGGGGCTCACCTCGGCCCTGGCGCTGCGCAGGGTCTCCTGGAGGAGCAGGGGGAAGTCGCGGACCTGGCGCTTCAGGCTGTTGTAGTCGTGGGTGAGGGTGCGCAGAGCCGGCGGCAGCGTCACCAGGTTGGTCCGGATACCTGCAGGCACGAGGCAGGGTGAGGGGCAGGTGACGACCCCCCCAGCACCGGTCAGGCAACCCCACGAGCCCCCAGCGCCCTCCTCACCTGCCATGTTCTCGTGCACCGCCTTCATCTCCACCTGGGCGCGGGAAAACGCCTCTTTGATGGCGCGGTTCTCCTCCTCCATCGCCTGCATCTCCTCCAGCATCTGCCCGTGGGCTCGCTCCAGCTCGGCCTCGTACATCACGATCTGGGAGAGGAGCAAAGGGGGTTGATGCTGACTTGGTGCCCACCCGCTGCCACACCGTGTCACCCGGTGAGCCAGGGAACATGAGGTGAGCTCTGATTTACTCCTGTCGCGCTCAGACCTGAGCTCGGAGCTGAGCCTCCGTCTTCTGGGAGCTTTGCAGCTGCTGTTCCATCTCCTTCAGCACCTGCCTCTGCATCGCCACCTGCTCCTGCAGGTACTGGTTTCGGGACTGGGTCTCGCACAGGGCTTGTTTTGCCTTGGCTGACTCCACCTCCACAGTCTTGATGATATACTGGGGGGAAAAGCACACAGAGATGGGATGTACTGGGGAAACAGCACCCGAGGGGCCTGGAATGGAGCTGTTGTTTGCCCAGGGAGAGATAATTTAGGAAATCATGATGCTGTGCTGACACGCTCAGGGCAGAGAGATAGGTGGCTCTTTGCAGGGCAGCCACTGGTCACTGCAAGGCACCCAGCCCAGCCAGGAGAGATGGAGAGCCCCGTGGTGCTCACCTTTATCTGCTGGGGCTGGGATTTGAGGCTGGCAATGGTCTCCTGGCTGTCCCGCAGCCGCCGGCTGAGCCGCTCCTCCTCCTCAGCTCTCTCGGCCAGGGAGTCCTTGAGCCGCAGCTCCACCTCGGCCAAGCGGTTCGTCTTCTGCTGCACCTCCAGGTCCAGCTCCACCAGCTTGGCCCGCGTCTCCTCTGCCTCCCGCTGCAGCTGAGACAGTTGCTCCTGCAGCCCAGCGTTCTCCTGGCCCCAGAACACGACAGACAAGGCCGCGTCACCCACGGGTGCCTGTCACTCTGCCACCGCCACCGCCACCACCAGCGACTCACCTGGACGTGGTGGCAGTCCTGGCACGGCGCCTGCTGCTGCTGCTGCCGCCGCCGCAGCTCCCGCAGCTCCCCCTCGCACGCCTTCATCTCCTGCCGCAGGCGCTCGTTCTCGGCCGCCAGCAGGTCCCGGTGCTTCTCTGCATCCGTGCCCCCCTGCCGGGATGGAAGACAAGATGGAACATTGATGCACCCCTTCAGCCCAGCCTGCTGCTGACCCAGGGAGCCTCTGCTTGCTGCACCGGCGGGTCCCCAGCCTGCAGCCTCAGGGAGCCACAGTCTCCTGCCACTTTGGAACCCTGACTCTGCTGCACCCAAGGGAGCCCCCAGTCTGTAGCATCAGGGGAGCCCCAGCCTGCCCACTGAGCCTGGGCAGCTCCAACACCCAGAGGGGCTTTCACTTCCCACCACAGTGTGACAGAGTCAGGGGACTTTTGCCTGCTGCGTCCCAGGCACGCTGGTGCGACATTGCGTTGGACAGAAAATCCCACAAACTTCTGTCCCTCAGTGTCTCTACGCCCAAAGGGTCCAAACTGTGACCCTGGGCAGGTTTAGCCCACCTCTGCCCACCCCACATGCCCTCTTCCTCCTCAGGAACCCAGAGCTCCACTGTCTCTCCAGGCAAAGGCGGCTCAGCCCGATCCCAGCGGCAGCTCACCAGCTCCGAGCGCAGCCGGCCGATCTCCTGTGCCTGCTCCAGGACCTTCGCCTTCAGAGTTTCAACCTGCCAACACAGACCAGGTCAACCAGGAAGCACCTCAGCAGTTTTTGGAGGAGACCCTGTGGTGCCACCCCGGCCACCAACATCCAGTCTGCCTCACATTTTTGTTATGCCTTAATTTTCCACCTGGCTCTGAGCGCCTGATTCACACGACCTGATTAAAACGAGCGTTAATGAAAGCCTTGCCCTGACCTTGTTCAACCATGGGTATAATTTGTTCATGTTGAGCATTAGAAGAAACCATTATTAAAAAAAAAAAAAAGGCATAATCTTTGAAGAAGGGAGAAAACAAACCTATCCATCACTGTGTTTGAAGAGCCAGAAGTGCCCTGTCCTGCCCTCAAAACATAGCTTTGCTTTGCCTTCTCTGTTTTTCTTTCTAGGAAAGTTATCTTGGGACAAAGAGGGAGCAGGAGCTCTTCAAGAAGGCCACGTGTCTGAGTCTGACAGAAGGATGCTCCCCAGCCACCCCCATCTGGGCATCTGCCCATCTCATGGGACCAGGCTGCCCTCCCTGCAAAACCAGGTGGATTTCAGAAATCCTCCACTTTTTTTTTTGTGCAGGGACCACTGAGGCTCTCCCAAAATCTGCAGTTATTTGAACACACAGCAGCAGTGAGTGCTGGTGAAGCCAGCAGTCTCATGGACTGTGCTTAATGGGGTTTGCTCACCCGCTCTGTCCCTTGTCCCCACGCCACAAACCTGCTGGGTGAGCATCACTACTGCCCCAGAGCTTACCTCAGAGGGAGCCAGACCTGGCTGCATGGTTCACCACCACCACCCCCCAGGTCCCAGCCTGTCTCCCCATTTCCCTACCCCAGAAAGCCACCGAACTCCTCACTGGGACACACCTGGATATTGCCCCATTCCAATAACCAGCTCCTTCTCTAAGCGACCGGCCCTCTGTGGACCATAATTTACGAACTGCTGATTAATAACCAATGCAGATGTGCTGACACGGGGCTATAATTAATCTGGTAAGTTATTGAGCCGCGCCCTTGCACAGACCAACGGGCAGCACCTCCGTGTGCTCCATGCTCAGTGGGGCACGGCCCAGGGTTCTGTGGGTGTGGGAATGCGGCTGCTCCCTCGTGGCATCGGGATCTCCCCCCTCCACAGCTGGCTGTGCCCTCGCTCTGGGTGGGGCCGAGCGCTTGAGTGGGAAAACCCCATTTCCATATTCACCGAGGGAGATTATTAAGGTATTTTTGTAAGTATTTTTAAGAGAGGGGAGGTACTGAGGAGAGAGAGTCACAACTTGTTCCGGGGAATCCGCCAGCCCAGCCAGTTGGCACACGCGCCGGAGCCTGCCCACCATTCCCTGTGCCGGCAGTGCCCAAAAATGCCGATGCACCTCCACCCCCTACCTGCTCGGGCTTCTCTGGCTGCATCCTGCTCTCTGGAGGTGACAGGGACTCCTTGGCAGCTGGATCTGGCTCAAGCCGTGGCCCGGCCATCCCCAAGCTTTGGAGGTTTGGGCCAGCACTTCGCTCCGGCCGGTGTTGGCTGCGCTCGCTGCCGAACTGGCCGGCGCTGGGCCGGCTCCTGCCGCGCTCACGCTTGTGTCATGCAGAGCATGCCAACCAAATGCAGGACAATTACCTCCGCCTTTTTGACACCCGTGGAACAAGCAGAACCTGACTGCGACAGCTTCCACAACAGCCACATGCAAATCCCTTTACGAGCAGCCAGAATTTCCATCTCCCTGGGACGACCCAGGTCCTTGTGCTGGGAACGCGCCTGCATCAGCGCAGGAGATGGTTTTTGGAGGAGGTCTGGCTGCGGTGGCCAAAACCTGTCCCTTCTTCAAACAACTCTGTGCCTTCACATTCCCTTTCCACCTCCTGACTCTTGAAAGTCACTAAAATTAAACTGCTGGGTTGGTCTAACGAGCTGATCCTGTGGCAGCCGTGCTGCTGCAGGGCTGCATCCCGATGCCCAAAGCCCTCTCGGCCACGTCATGACCACGGAGCCACACACCTTCACCAGCACGACTGTGGTGTCACTCAGGGGACTGCAAGCATCCCAAGGGAGGCACAGCCAAAACCAGTGCTCAGGAGCACCCAGCTCCCACATCATCCCTACGCGCCCCAGCAAAGGAGATGCCCCTTGTGCCGCCCTGTCCCCACCGTACCTGCCCTTGCAGCTGCAGAGAGAGGGAGAGCTCGTCGTTCTCCTGGGCAGCGAGCTTCTCCTGCAGCCCCAGCAGCTCCTCCTGCAGCTGCAGCTTCTCCTTCTGCAGATGTGCCATGGAGGCCATCACCTTCTGGATCACTGGGAAGGGCCGGGCTGACGGCAGGCTGGCGCGTTTCCCACCGCAGAGCCTCCCTCCTGCAGCGAGAGCAAAGGTGCAGCCGGTCAGGATTTGGCCACCCTGCTGGGGAGCAGAGTGCCAGCCCTGGGGGGCGTCCCCAGGGGCTGGGGTGGAGATGAGAACACAGGAAACGGGACTTGCACAAGCCCCACAGAGAACAGCGACACGTCGGGAGGCGCATCCCGAGTGCCACGGTGCTGACCACAGCAGGCTGGGCTAACGGTGGTATCGGGCCAGCTGAGCCCCAGGGCAGTCAAAGCGATGTGCCACTGCCAGCAGAGCATCCCAGGCCGCAGCACAGAGCACCTGCCCCCGCCACCACGCAGTGACCCGGCCCCACCACAGGCCGAGATGCTGCCGCCTCGCTCTGATAACAACCGCCCTCACCACGGCGCTGATTCACCCCGGCATCCTTTCTTCTGAATGAGCAGGTGCCGGTGGAAAACCGGCGTGTGATCACGCCATTAGAGCCTGCGTCATCACACACAAACATAATGGAAGCCGAGGGAAAATTACACGGGTGCTCTGAGCGGCCGTATTGCCCAATCCTCCCGTGTTTGGCTTTCTAACCCTCCTGGTATTATTTTAAACATCGTTTTCTGCATGTTAATAGAGCCACCAGCGCTGACAGAAGCCAACCTGGCCGTACATCAGAGCCTACCAAATGACCTGGTAGTTCCCAAGAAGCAATGAGCTGGCCTGACTCATTCCCAACGCGGGGATGAAGCACTGTGGCGAGGGAACTGGTGGCCGGGATCCCGGCTACCCGGCGCCCTTCCCATGCCTGCCATGCATTTCATCCGCTGCCACCAGAAACCTGAGGTTTGAAAAGGCAGGAGCTGATGCTGGAAATCACCGTGCTGCCCGCGGGAGGATGCTGCCTGCTTCATGGGAAACGTCCTGAATACAAGAAGAAAGACTTTTTTGTCTGTGAATCAGACTTTCTACCTCTAAATAGAGTTAAGGAGGCAGCAGGACAGGCATAAAAATAAAATGCTGGACCAAACCACAGCTTTGCTGCTGACTGCATGCCATGGGACATATCCAGCAGTGGCTGCAGAAGAGATCACTAGGTTCTGTCTTCCTGCCATGGGCTGGATAGCCCAAAAAAGCACTGCCAGGAACTGACTTTATTTTGTTTCTGTGCTGAAAGCACAGCCCAGCTCAGGCAGGGGGATTGTGATCTTCTCTTTAAAACCAACACAGACAAAACCCACCCCAAAACTTCCAAAGCTGACAGGAATGCCAGCTCTTGCCCCTTGGGGGGTGTGAAGGGATAAGACAAAATTACAGGAGGCTCCTGCGGACACACGGCATGTCTGCACACATCATCCACACTAATCCTGGGCTGGGACCCAAGGCAGAGCCAGGCTCAGAGCTGCAACACTTAGCTGCAAGTCAAAGTGCCAGGCAGGGAAATCCCACATGGATATCACCTTCCTCCATGCTCCAGCACCTTCCTTCTGCGACAGCATCCACGGGAGAGGAGATGCCACCCTGTGTTGTTACATCTCCCACTGGGCAGATGCACTGGTGGTGATGAGATGTCTGAATGCAGCAGGCATGGCACACCGACCCTCCTGCTTTCCCAGATGTTCTGAAACCCATTTGGAAAGATGCCTGTTTCCTTGGCTCTGCCCTGTTACCACTGCCACACGGATCCCCTTTCTCCTGCTTCCCTGCTGCTTCCCAGCAGCCACCCCACACCAGCAGCTGCTCTGGGACTCAGCCTGGGACCGTGCCAGCAGCAGCTCCTGAGATGCACCCTGACAAGCCTGCACAATTCAATCCTGACAGAGAGAGGCAGGAAACCACGGGATTTCCCCACCCTGGCGCAGCCACACATTTCCACACACGTTACATTTTCCTTAAGAAGGAGGAAACAGCAGTGGATTCATCGGAGCTCATCTGCTCTGTTCATCCAGTTCAATAATTCATCAGTCCCTGCCACCATTTGGCAGCTTGCTGGTGTAGGATTTCTACTGTAACCTCTCCCCCTCTGTGAGGCAGCCCCATGTCTGTGTGCACCCCCATGGAGGAGAGGTTTCCCTGATACCCACCGACAGGTACCAAGAGCCCATCCCATCCCTCCTCCCAAGCACCCACCACTGCATCCTGGCTGTCCACCTACCTGCTTTCTCCAGGTTCATGGTAGGGGCTGCCTGGCCTGCTGTGGCAGCTGCTGGCTCACAGGGGGATGCCAGTGGCTGCTCCGTGGCTGGTGGCAGGTCCCACTGCCGGGTCTCCTCCCGCCGCTTGCACGCCGTGTCCCGCAGGGCCTGTGTCCACGAGAAGAAACAGGTCAGAAAGCAGAGGTGAGATGCAGCAACTGGACACACCGTGCTGGACATGATGCCAGCAGCCAGCACTCCAGTGGGCTGGTTGGGAATGAGCAGCGAGGGCAGCGCAGAGGACAGGACAGTGGGGCCCAGCAAAACCCTCCCTCTGAGGGAGCTGGGTGTTGGGAAGCTGCCACAATGAACTTATCATGTTGCTTTCAGTTCTCCCCATAAACAACTCCTTCTGTCAGACCGGCCATGCAGTTATACTGAATATTAACTATATTTTTTTTCCATGGCCTTAAAAAATGACCCTGACTTGCAGGCAGGGTTGAATGTGAAGTTGCTTGCTGTGAGCTGTGGCTCAGATAATTCCATGCCCAGTGGGATGGAGTCCAGCTCAGAAAAAATCAAAAGAAATCTGGAAGGAGCTTTTGGAAAGCTGAGATAAAAGGTGATGATCGGCCAAGCTCACCCTGGTCAAAAATGCCTTTTCTTGCTTATATCTTATCTCAGAGTCTGTGGCATCACCCGCAGACCAGCGATGCTGGGGAAACATGTCTCACCCCAGCAGAAGGGCAAATATGCCAGTAATTTGAGAATGATTTGGAAGGAGGTGGTGGCAGCATCCTCCTGGAAAAGCCGCGTGTCTGCGGTGCTTCTGCATCTGAGACTCCAGGAGGGTTTTGCCGGAGGGAATTCATTGAGGTTGGTGTGAGATAAGACAGTGTTTTTCTTCTTTTCAAAGAAGGGGAATTTGAATTGATTTGCCTGAAGCCCAGAATGAACTAGTGGCAGTAACACCAGCACACGGTGTCCCGACACTGTCCCTGGCTGTGGCACCCTTCCACCTCCTCCTCCTCCATTCCACTGGCAAACACCATCTTACTGCACTGCATGTCCTTATCACACTTCTGCCTTGAGCTCTCCTGCTATCATGACCCATAAATGACCCAGAAAATGTTATTCCGGGCCGTTCCCCAGCACTTTTGATGCCTTGTGAGTCCCAGGAGATGCTCTTCCCTCCCTACTCAGGGCAGCAGCTCTGCTCAAGGCACGTGGTGCCGGGGTCCAGGCAGAAACTGGCTGCAGTGAGGGAGGGAACCAGACATCTCCCACTGAGTGCGGGGCATCCTCCCCACCATCCCAAAACTGCCCACCCACCCAAACCACAGCTGGCTCAAAGCTCCTCACCTGGAGAGCCCGGCAGAGCCCACGAGGGTTTGCAGCGTCTGGCCAGCTCACACCGAGGATTTTATGGTGAAGCAGAGGAACCCGGGGAGAGGTGCCTGCTCCGCTCCCAGCACTGAGCCTGTCCTGCCCGCAGCCTGAGACGGAGCAAAGAGCATCACTGGATCAACCTGAGAGTCCAGGATGGACACAGCTTTTGCCCTAGCTCAGCAAACCCGCCTCCTCCTCCCTGCCGCCGCCACCGCACCGGTGTGGCAGGGATGGTGCCCGACTTTTATTAAAAATGTTAATTATGTTAATTAGAAAAATTATCCCTTCGGGGGGCGGAGACTCGTTGCCAATGACTAGTAACGAGAATTCAGGGTGCAGCATCCGTCTGGCCTCTGCAAGACCAGATCCATCCCCCCACCAGGGACATCCCGGCTCTGCCCCTTGCCAAGCTGCTCCGCTTCCTGAGATCCTATCTCGGAAAAGCTGCCAAAGCCAGCTTGCATCACCGAAACCAGACGGACGGACCCTGACGGCGTCACCTCCCTCCACTGCCCCCAAATAGTTCCTTTATTTGTCAGGCAGCCAAACCCGAAAGCAGCCAGGGCAGCAGTTCCTGCCCTGCTGAGCCACGCAGAAGGAAACCAGCCACTCGAGGAGCCTTCTCCCACGGCTGTGTCCTCCTCTGCTACAGGGAAAGCAGCTGGTGAGGGCTATGTCCCACTGCTTGGGGACCCTGTGCCCTCCCCCCACACACCTGCCTGCCACAAGCGCTGCCACCATCACAGGCAGCCAAATCTCTTCTCCAGCAGGCAGGGGAAAAAAAAAAAATCAGCAACCCACAAATCAAACCTCAGTAATGCAGTTTTTTCTCTAAAATCATCCAGAGGCAGTTTGGCCCGAGGTGGACGCAGTGTCTGGAGGCAGATGTGCCCTGATGAAGTTAGTCTATCACTCTGGACTTCTTCCCAGCCTCTAATTATCCATAACATTTCGCACGCGCCGGGAAAATTGAGTGTTCCCAAAGCGTTGGCGAATGCCCCGATAAAAGGCGTGAGCTCCCCATCCCGGCATGGGCAGAGGCAGCCACTGAGCAGAGGAAACATCAGAAAACCCCGGTTTTGGAGGCTTTGATGCCAACCACCACTTGGCTGGACTGGCCTCAGTGCCAGGGAAGAAGCAGTGTCCGGAGAAGCAGCTGCCAGTACATCGGGGTGGAGAATGCTGAACCAACAGCAAAGAAAGCTCAAATAGGGGGGGTTCAGCCCCCTGCTTTGCCAAAACCCATATGGCACCGCTGGAAAGGAGGTGGGCAGGGCTGTTTTCCAACAAGCGGCTGCAGGCTGGGGCAAGCAGCCACCCGCCCGCCCGCCAAGCAGCTCAGCCGCCGTGGAGGAAAACCCCGACTCGACTCACCCACGGGGTCCATGCACTGGGGAGGGATAAGGAGACCTTCCAAGGAGATGAAGCCAGGTGAGGCAAGGGCCCTATGTCAGCCCTGCCATGCAGATCGCCCCGTTTTCTTCCTCACATGTTAAATTTTAACCTTCCTCTCTAAGTTTGCCGCTCGGAAGGGCCAGGAGGGAGATGGAGGCAGCCCTCTCTGCTCATCTGCTCTACCCCTGGCTGCCCACTGCTTTGTGCCTGCTTCCGAGTGCCCGTTTCTCAAATCTTGAGCTTCATCCGGAAAGAAATGTGAAAAATGCAGGCTGGCCTGTTCGCAGCCTCTCCTTCCCCAGCGAGCAGGGCGTGAGCACGGCAGGCTGAGCCCCAAGGGGCAAGGACAAGGCACCGCGCTGTACTCACCGTCCGGGACAAGGTCCTTCGTCTTCCAGACGGCTCCGGCGGAGGGCCCGGATCCCAGATCCCAGGCTGTGCGGGATGTGATCATGGCACGGGGGTCCCGAGTACAGCAGCACCTCTGCGGAGAAGCGCAAGGACGGACATCTCAGCCGTGCTCTGTGTCCAGCCGTGAATCCCAGCGGACCGCGCCAGGGCAAACCGCGCCAGTAACACCGGTGCCGACTCCCGAAACCCGAAGGAAGTTGCACCAATCCCGATTTCGCTCCCGAAAAGGCGACAGCCCCGGGCTCCCTCCGTGCTCCCGGCGGATGTGACATAAACAGTGTCTGTAATTAATTTACTCATTCCCGAAGCCTCTCCAGGCCCCTCCTAACCTCGGGCTGGGGCTAACTTAGGGAGTTAGGAATTCCGGGACTACGGGCAGCTCCGCACCGCCCGCACCGCCCGCTCCGCACCGCACTCGCCGCACGCACCGCACCGGGGGCCGGCTCGGCGGGGAAGGAGGCGCGGAGCCCCGGGACCGCCCGCCCGCCCTCCGCGGGGTCCCTTGTTCTCCCGGGGAGCGGCTCCGGGAAGGCGGGAGCCGCAGCGGGGCGGTCCCGGTCCCGGTCGCGATGCCGGGGAGCAGGAGGCGCAGCCCCGCACCTCCCCGGTCCCGGTGCCGGTCCCGGTCCTGGCGGCCCCGCCCGCCGCAGGCTAACGGGGAGCCGTGCTCTCGCCGCGCTCCGTGCCGGCACACCCAGCTCCGCAGACAAAGGGAGCCTCTGCCCAGCCCGGCCCCCCTCCCCGCCGCCGGTGCCGCTGCCGGTGCCACCCCCGCGGGGCACTCACCGGGTGCGGGGCGATGCACGGTGCCGGTGCCAGCCCCAACCCCGTGCCCGGCCCTCCGGGGCACTTCGGTAACGGCAGCGCCGAGCTCCGCCCCGCGCTCGTTGCCGTGGGAACCCGCGAAACACCCCCCCGGCGGGGTCGGGGCTGCACCATCCCGCACCCGGGGCTCCGGAGCGGCGGCCCCGCCCCGCCTGCGGGACCTCCCGGGACACCCGCGGGACACCGTCGGCCCCGCTCGCCAGAGCCCGGTTTGCTCAGAGGAGCCCCGGTGTCCCCCCATGCCCTTCCCAGGGAAGCCTGTCCCCTCCCCCCCTCCCCGCCCCGTAATTCCCTGACTCTCCCTTGTCAGAGCGCTGGGGGGTTCCTGGTGTGTCCTGGGTACCCGCGGTATGTCCCTGCCGCCCTTCCGACATACACACCGAGGACCAGAAGTGACAAACCACGCCCTCACCCTGTCATGTCCCCGCCGCTCCCAAACACCAGTGCTTTCGCTGGAAACGATGCCAAGCAGCACCCCAGGCTCACCGGGCCTGGGGGCACAAGATTTCAAATGAAAACCAACCTGTTTCTAACCCAGGGGCGTGGAGAAAAAAGCCTGACGTGCCAAGACCTCTCTAGAGGCCCTGGTGTCAGAATGGCAACAGAAAATCCTGCTTTAAATATGATTTATACGCATTTTTAGGGTGTGAGTTGTACCTACGTGCCTGTATTGCACACACAACCCTCATGGTAATGGCTGGTTTGGGTGACACAGGTCACTCATCACTTGTTCATGGTAATGAACTGGCAGTACCAGATACTTCCCACAACAAAGCTGAACTTGGCATCCACAATGATGGTGGCGGGTGCCCCGTGCAATGGCTCACATCTGCCTGATGGAGGGCTGACCTGTGGGGCGTGTGTCCCACGTGGGTTTGGGGATGCAGGAGTGGCCATCCCTTGGGAGAGGAAGGTTTGGTGCC